>JAPDVR010000004.1:12518791-13198791 GCA_026230005.1 Gila orcuttii
TCGTCAATCCGAAAAAGTTTTTTTCCAAAGTACGTTATTTCCCATTTAAAATGGTAAAGGGAATGATGAATCATGCACTTCCTTCCTTCACCGTACGTACCACCCCGTCCTTCCTTCCTTCTTTCATTTACTTCCTTCCTTCCTTCATTTCCTTCCTTCCTTCACCATTCGTACCTCCTTCCTTCCTTCCTTCCTTCCTTCATTTCCTTCCTTCCTTCACCGTACGTACCTCCTCCTTCCTTCCTTCATTTCCTTCCTTCACCGTACGTACCTCCACCTTCCTTCATTTCCTTCCTTCCTTCACCGTACTTACCTCCTCCCTTCCTTCCTTCCTTCATTTCCTTCCTTCCTTCATTTCCTTCCTTCACCGTACGTACCTCCTTCCTTCCTTCCTTCCTTCATTTCCTTCCTTCCTTCACCGTACGTACCTCCTCCATCCTTCCTTCATTTCCTTCCTTCCTTCACCGTACGTACCTCCTCCATCCTTCCTTCATTTCCTTCCTTCCTTCACCGTACGTACCTCCTCCCTTCCTTCATTTCATTCCTTCACCGTACGTACCTCCTTCCTTCCTTCATTTCCTTCCTTCACCGTACGTACCTCATCCTTCCTTCCTTCATTTCCTTCCTTCACCGTATATACCTCCTCCCTTCCTTCCTTCCTTCCTTCCTTCCTTCCTTCACCGTACGTACCTCCTCCTTCCTTCCTTCATTTCCTTCCTTCACCGTACTTCCTTCTTCCTTCATTTCATTCCTTCACCGTACGTACCTCCTTCCTTCCTTCCTTCCTTCCTTCCTTCCTTCCTTCCTTCATTTCCTTCCTTCACCGTACATACCTCATCCTTCCTTCCTTCACCGTACGTACCTCATCCTTCCTTCCTTCATTTCCTTCCTTCACCGTACGTACCTCCTCCCTTCCTTCCTTCCTTCCTTCCTTCACTGTACGTACCTCCTCCTTCCTTCCTTCCTTCCTTCATTTCCTTCCTTCACCGTACTTCCTTCCTTCCTTCCTTCCTTCCTTCCTTCCTTCCTTCCTTCCTTCCCTCCCCGTACGTACATCCTCCTTCCTTCAGTATCAATTTTGATTTCACTTTGTCCTTAAAGTGAATGGCTTTTCTTGTGTTCATGGGTTACTGTGTTAGTTGTCTTAGAAACTAGCTGAATTATGATAAGTTTACATTTTATTTCAGTTAATATTAATTTTATTTCAAGAAATCTTTTTTTTATTTATTTTTTTTTAGTTAATGATAATAACCCTTATGGGTGATTATTTTCCACAATTAATGTTCATAAGCTGCCGCAAAGAACCATTGAAGAAGCTTTATTTATAAGGTTGTAGAATAGTTGTTGATTTCAGCTTTGTTGAGACTCCAGCTGTTTCAGCGAAACATCCTTCAGCCAGATGCCAGCTGTCAATCATTCCCTTTCTTCCTCTGTTTTTTTTCTTTCTTTCAATTGTCTGTTTTTTTCTTTCTTTCAATTTCCTGTTTTTTTCCTTTTCATGTCTCTATTTCTGTGTCTGTCTCTTGCTACCTGGTTCTGGCCTCTCTCTTTGTCTCTAGGCTAAAGTAAAGAGACTGACCTCCAAATGCAACCATTTTAATGACCTATTTTCATTGATCTATAGATTCAGCAGTAGTTTATGCCTCAAAGGTTTCACTTTCTCTTGTTGAATCGATTCATTTGACTTCGAAATTACAGGTTCTTTATTGTTAGAGGTGTTTACTGAGAGACAGTAAATGCTCCATGGTCCATTCGGTGAGACCATCTGTGGATTTATATCGAAATTCTAATAAAACTTTACAAGCTGTGAGAGCAAACCCCGATCAGTCTCTAGAGATACGCGGAACATTTTAGCAGAAGCCTCTCTGTGCTGGCAGGAGTTATGAGCCCTGGGCCTGTAGGTAAACCACCCCTGCAACCTCTACAGATCAGGTCTAATAAAACACAGTGGTTTCAGTTCATCTCCTCCAAGACTAGATAGATCGAGCTGTTTGCAGTACAGGGCATTGACTGAATTTCACTGTGCTGTTATGTCAGTGGCCAAGAGTGGTGCTTTGGTTCTGATTACATTCCTGCTCCTCCTTTTACCCCTGTGATGAACTCTACAGTTATCTTTTCTAGTCTTGTCAATCTGCTTTGTTCAGAGGAATATACTTCGGATCATGTTATACAGGAGACTCTGAAATCTGATTGGAGGAGCCACATTCAAAGCGGTTTTGAATAAAATAGAAGATCTGAAGAAACTGACTGCATGGAAATTTAATTTTAATGTAGAAAGTAGCTTGGCGATTCAATTTTTAATTGTCATTCAATTCAGATGGGTTTTAAACCTCTTGAATATTCAATTCTTTAAATGTTAATTATTATATATTTTTTTACTTTAGCTTATTTAATTAAATATTTTAATTTTGATTATTAATATTTTACTTTTTTATACATTTTTGTATTTTTTATCTAAAGTATAATTTTGTTTATTTACCATTTTTATTTTAGTATTATTTCTATACTATTGTGCTATTTTATTTTGTAATTGGCTTTTTATTTTTATGTTTTTAAATTTCATTTTAATTTACAGTAATTTAAATCTATGTTACTGTAAATAATTTAAATCTAAAGCTATGTAATATCTTTTTTATTTTTTACTATTTCTTTTAGGCTTTCGTAAATTTGGTACTTTAACCGGAACACATTTTATTGCAGTTAGCTTCCAATACAACTTTTCAAATTTTAAGTTGAAGTTTTTCATGTAATATTTATTTTATTTAAGCTTTAATTAAAATTAATTGTAGTTTTAGTTGACAACAAAACTTAATTATAACTTATTTTTAATTACATTTTTTTGTTATCTGAACTATTTTATTGCAGAGCTCTATATTGCTATTGCCACTGTTTTACAAAAGCAGTATGGGTCTTGAGCTATGTGTTACAGTGAGTTTAATATCACTGTACTCATGGTGTCTAACGGCTTATCGCTATATATTTTACTACAGAACAGCATACAGCTTTCATCTTTTATCTTTAGTGATTGGTAGAATTTAGTATGAGGTATTCACATCTTCTCTTTGCTCAATGATAAAAGCTTTTTTTTCCCTGTAAGTGCATACAATAAGCTATGGTGTTGGAGAAACATTTCAAACCTTTCCCAGTTCTCTTTCCCCCACACTACTGTCTTTCTCTTTCAATCCGTAAGAGCTGGTTGTCACGGGCTCTTTCAGCGAGAGCCGTAAGTGGGGGGTTTAAAAGAAGCTGTCGCTTCTACCCAACAATTTCATGCTAATATTCCAGTCACCCACTTTTAGAAGGGAAGCGAGCAGGGAGGAGGATGAGGAAGAGTGAGCATGTACAGGTGGGCTGTCACAGATAAGGCATCATTTGCTGTCAGTTTGTGTGTAAGCGAGAATTTGTTTACTGTGAGAGACTGAAGCGTACTGGCTTTTGTACTGTCGTCTGTGTAAATAATGTCGATCGGTTGTTCTGGAGCACTTTTTGTGCAACCCCATCCCCCTTAAAATTAGAATTTTTCCCAATTGTGTCGCAGTTGTCTGATGTTTGGCCTGACATTTAAATTCTCTGTTGACTTAGATGTATTTGCTTTTATGTTGCAGAGAGAGAATTAAGGTGTCTGTTCTTGTGTCTTTTGTATAAGATGGTTTGGTTTCAGTCATCTCTCTAGAGAGGACACTGCACTTTTTCTGTTTGTTTTAAGTTTGATATTTTCTCTTGCCGTTCAATATGTGCTTATTGATTTTTGAAACCATGCACGTCTCAAAATCCCAGCAGGGACTTGTATAGATGGCAGCGTGTGTGAGTGCGAGCTGGAGAACTCAGGGACTTTGTGTTTTTGTGCGTGCGTGCGTGTTTGAGAGAGAGAGAGGTGCAGTAATTTGTCTCTTTCATCATCTCCAGTACTTTCATCCGCTAGGATTTTCTCCTTGGAGATGTTTTCTTTGTCTCTGCTTACTCTGAGGGGGAACAAGCACATCACTTTATTTCTGAAACAGATATTTCATTAAAGTTGTTACGAGAGCATTGCCGTTTCTCTTGTGGTCATAACTGCAATCTTTGACAAGCACAGCACTTTGGGATCACACTGTAAACTATCAGTTACATTTACTTTTCACAATTATCACCATTTATTGCATACAAATGGTTAGAGCTGCATGATTCAGGATAAATTGAGAATCATGATTTTTGTTTTTCCAAACAGAGACTCACGATTCTGAACAGACGACTAAAAGTAACATGTAATGGAGGTTCAGACAAAATGTTAATTGCTGCAGTCTATTTAAAATGTTTAATTATTCTGAATGAATTACTTTAAAAATAGGTTTAGTGAATGATTCAATGACTCACTCATAAATACTTAACTTGTTTCATTACTGGATGAATCCGAGTTTCTTGAATGAATCTCTTGAGTGATTCAGTGACATACATTTTTTAACAGTCAGTTGTTGCCACCTGGTGGCATAATAATGTAAGTGATGCAATCATTATTTGAAGCTCATATTACTTTCTAAAGGTGATTTACTCTAGTTTGATCGCTTCTGTTGACATCAGTGTTTTTATCCGGACTATAAACTTTTATCCCAATACTTCTATATTTATAACTCAGAAATAATGATATTGCGTGGTTGAAAAGATGTTTTGTTAAGCGGTTTCATACCTGTGCATGACCTGTGCATCTTGATGATTTTGTCAAAGGTTTTAGACATAGGTGAATCTTGTCAAAATGAGATTGTGTGGGTGTTTGAATCGAGATCGCAATCTTTTAACGAATATTTTTTCTATTTAAGGTAAATCCTGCAAAAATGTATCAGGGTTTCAACAAAAATATTATGTAGCACAACGATTTTCAACAATGATAAGAAAATTCAGCCTATAATCGCATGAATAATAAAATTTCTAAATATTAAAATGTTATTTTAAATTTTATTATAGTTCACAATATTACTGTTGTTTTGATTGAATGAAGTCTCTTATGCTCACCATGACTGCATTTATTCAAACAAAAAACAAAAAAATTAAATTTTATATTACATTATACTCATTCTGTCAGTGTTACCATCTACATGTAAGCTATATGTAGTGTTGATGCACACTGTTATTTTGTTTTGTCGCCATTATGGTAGTTTAGTGCTCTTGTTGGTGAACCTGATGTTGTTAAATAAATTTAAGTTGTTGATAACCTCATTTGGTGAACTTGCTTAATGAATTAAATCAATTGGTTCACAACACTTGTTCACATCCTTCTCTTTTTATGGAGAGAGGGACAAAAGTGTGAATGTATTTCTTTTGTTTTATTCATGTGAATCACATAATTGCCCAGGTGTGATCTGCACTGCAGTCATCATTATATAACACAGACCTCAGTCAGAGATCGTCAGAGACTCGCTCTGAATGAAGAATGATTTGTTTGTTGAGTCTCATAAAGGGCTGTGAACAGAAATGAGAAAAAAGTGTGAGAGAAACGGAGAAGTGTTGTTTTTTGTGGATTAAGTGCCAGGGTTTGCTTTCTTTTCTAAACATTTCTTAACATATTCAATAATACCATGATTTTTGACCTGTACCATTAAAAAAAATTCTTTTTTTGATTCTTTTTTATATATATATATATATATATATTTTTTTTTTTTGTTAAAATTTATATGAATCTGGCAATCATTCAATATCATGGCATTTTATTAAAGTACAACTTTTTTTTATCATATATTATAACTTTTTATATTGAAAATCACAGTTTTTCTTTTTTACTTAAATTGTTAATACTTTTTAAATGTACATTTACCATGGGAAACCTTTAAAGTACTATGATGTTATCATGAAACAATGACGATTTCACATGGTAAAACTATGAAATATTGGTTATACTAACATATTATTTTACAGTATGTATACTTGGTGTAGTTACCTAAGAAAGTACTAGTTATATAAGGTAACTACATGGGTTATAGGTTGAGTGATAGGTTCAGGGTTAGTACCTAGTTATAACCCAGTAATTGCAGTTGCTATAATAAGATGTACATGCGGAATAGGACTTGAAAATAAAGTGCAGCTGAAATATTTGTACCATTGTACTAAAATTCATTTGCCAATGTATTTACAAGGTATTTGGAGTCCTTGTAAATACCATGGTATATGTATGAATCAGTACCCATTTATACGTTCTGTCTTTGTATGTCCCAAAGCGTCATTCCAGCACAGCATTTTTGTAAGAATAATGTCTCATGACTTTATTTTTGCAAACCATGAGAGAAGCATTTCATACAGAAATGGGTGAATCATAGTGAGAATGAATAAAGCCGTGGGAGGGAAACACCACAGCAACACCCCACTGAGTCTGACTAAGCAAACAAACTCATTCTAAAGATTTGCATTTAAAGTTCAAGAGCAACATTTTTCCTTTTAAGTTCCTGGTTTATTTTCATAATTGTTTACATAGCCCAGCTGGAGCTGTAGTATTTCTCCTGCTGTGCACGTTAAGAGGAATTCTAGGATACCATGCTGTCCGAACGTGTTTTCAGACAGCAGAGATCGTCTTGTGTTTACCGCGGTGTTAAACCTTTTGTGGTTTAGCCGCACCGCTGCTGTGTGTGTGTTGGTGAAGCTCAAACAGCAAGTGCTCTCAATCTCACGGTTTTAATTACATGAGTGCAACAGGTTGTGAGTTGTTTAAGCGCTTGCGCTCACACACAGACACAGACATTTAGTAATTACTGGCGAGCAATGCCTTGACATTCTTCTCTTTATTTGAACTTGACTGTTTCATTAGTAGTTTGCCCTCTGGGCTCTGGTTAGTACATGAGAAGGAGGAGATAAAGTCTGATCTGCCAGTCATCTATACAGATCATAAAGCAGATAGTACCTGGGGAGGAGCAAGAGACAGAGAAAGAGACAGATTAGCACTTGGAAAAAAACAGACAGTTGTAATGGAGAGGTTGACAGGAAATTATAGATATACAGGTAGGAGTTTTCAACACTTTGACAGCCAGATTAATTTGAATGGATATTTTAAAATAGTGATTCTCAACTTTCTTGACTCTGGTTCCTCATATAATTATGACAAAGCTGCTTATTGTTATCATTACCAGAAACTGGGAGCATTGATATATAATACATTCATTAATCACACATAATTTTATCATTCAAAGTCTCAAGAACCCATTGAACTGACTGAAGATAGGCCATATAGTGTCTAGAGCTGTAATCTCCCAGTCGATTTATTGGTCGATACGTTCTGGCTCGACTAAAATTCTGATTAGTCAACTTTTTGCCGCGTTAATTTCATTACATTCCTTTCATCACTAATTGCTAATGGGGGTGTTTTCAGAGCACCCCTGTTTCACAGGTAACAGTCTGTCTTCAGAACACCCCCCTTGTTTTCACTTTTGTGGATTAGCCCAACCCACTGGAGACAGATTGAAGAAAGAACAAGGCATTGGTCTGCATCATCCATGGTGGTTTGCTGAATTTAGCGTTTAATTTACTGTCAGAGTAATCTACCATGTCAAAGACATCGGGAGTGTGGCAGCATTTTATGAAAATAGAAAATGCAAAAAACAATTTGAATGCAAAGTTTGCAAACAACAGTTTGCATATCACAGCTCGACATCAAACATGGCATATCACCTAAAAACGGTAAGCTAACTTGTCTGCGTTGGGTTGCCCCGTCTGTTTTGAGTAGGCTATATGAATGAACACATCAGAATTGGCATAAAACATTGAAATATGCCAATTAGTAATCGTTTTATAACTGCAGGCGCACCCGCACGCAATGACGGTAGCATCCCCCAGACCACGCTGGAAACATTTTATGCTTCACTTTTATTATTGTGACCATTTATTTCTAGTATTATTTATTGGATTTGGGCACTTTATTATTATTATTATTTATTTATTTATTTTTTTGGAGCCTAATGTGCAATTGCTGTGCCCATGCACCGTTTGTATTGGTTTTGAGCCATACTTTATTTTTCAGTTATGAACTTTATTTCGTTTTTGCTCTCGTCTTGATCTGGTTTGCTTAATAAATATTTTTTTTATTAAAGTGGACGTGCCTTGTGTGTTTAAGAGTAAAAGCTTTAAGTTAATAGTCTATTCGTGTCTCAGCCGCGAGGACATGCACAGAGCGGCTGAAATGATAGTGTCTGTCAGTTATTATAACATATGACAAAAACAATTGTCTAAATTGTTGCATATTCTTCAACAGTTCTCGTGCTGATATCGCTAGATGACATAGTCCTATTTTCGGAAATCATAGGCTATATTGCGCAAGTGCACGTGATGCAACGCTGTCAGAGCCGACAGTGTGTCATTTCAGTGCAAAATAATTAGGTCAAAAAATTATTTAATATACTGCCAATACCCTACTAGTTTTTTATGTTTATTTTTTAATTCATTTAGGCGGACAAGGCTACCAAGTTCTGCGCAGCTTTTTACGTTTTAGTCGACTAATTAGTCGAAATTTCAGGACTTCAGTCGACCAAGATTTTCTTTGGTTGATTACAGCCCTAATAGTGTCTGTTACAAAGGTTGCTTTACATGTCGGTCAGATGGCCTCTTGTTTGTTTGTTTGGTGACATATATGTCTCCAATCATTTAGTCCTCTTAAAACCTGCACTTTTCTTACAATCGACTGCAAGATCACATTCAGCTCGGTCACCACCCTACATTTTTTTTCTTTTTCGATAATCCATTTTACCTATGTATGTTACAATATGGAACAAAAGATCTGTCGCTACTTGTGTTTCATCATGACTCTAAAGAAGTTGACGGTTGACATAACATAATGAACCCAATTGCAGTGGTTACTTGGAAAACAGTAACAAAATTGACTGTTTTTGACAGCCAACTTTAAGGCATTTACTTGGATATGGTGCTTTCTTTTAGAAATGTACTGTAGCATGACGTGTTAGTATTATTTGACGTATTTTGGAGTATTGACTTGAGGAAATTATAGTAATATTTTTGATGATGATTGATGATGATGTAGTACTGATGTCAGAGTACTTATAGCATTACTTTTTGTAGTTTTTATATAAAGGTTAGAAAACATGACTGAAACTGCCACGAAATGATGGCTAATAGATAGTTACACACACAATGCAAGCAAGGATTATATAATAGAACAAGGCTGTATTGTATTGTATTGTATTGTATTGTATTTGTAGAGTGTCTTTCAGTCTTTCCTTGGGTGTCAAATTCACAACATTGCTGTTAGACCTACAAAGAACTTTTAAAAATAAACTCAAGATATAACCACAACCCACAATACTGTTACAACTGTCTAAGTTTCAAGCACTGTGATTTAGTGTTATGCCAATAAGCCTTTAAAGGTATTAAAGTCAGTTTATGTCCTGAGTTACAGTATATTGAATGTAATCTTTCCTTCTCCATATGGAGAAATCAGTCTAATATGCTGTTTTGCTGCTCAAGAAACATCTCTTATGATCTATGTTGAAAACAGTAGTGCTGCTTATTATTTTTATGCAAACTGTGATATGTTTTTTTGCCATATGGGCGAAAATGCCTTGTTCATGTCAGAGGAGATTGGTTCGAGCTGATAGAAAGGCTCAAATAACCACTTGTTACAACCAAAGAATGCAGAAGAGCATCTCTGAACACTCAACACGTCGAACTTTGAAGCAGCTGGGCTACAGCAGATTTCACTAAAATGTGACCGTTGAAGATTGGAAAAATGTTGCCTGGTCTTTTAGTTTTAAGTCTTGATTTCTGCTGCAAAATTCAGATGGTAGGGTCAGAATTTGGTGTAAACACGAACTAAGGGTACTAAGGGGCTCATTTGGCCCCTTAGTACCAAATGAGCATTGTTGAAATGCTACAGCCTACCTGAGAATTGTTGCTGACCATGTCCATCCCTTTATGACTACAGTGTACCCATTTTCTGATGGTTACTTCCAGCAGGATAATGTGCCATGTCATAAAGCTCAAATCATCTCAAGCAATGAGTTCACTATACTCATGGCCTCCACAGTCACCAGGTCTCAACCCAATAGAGCAACTTTGAGATGTGGTGGAACGGGAGATTTGCATCAACAACTAATCAGAAACTGCCCCCCCCCCTCCCCCGCATGTTTCCAGCACCTTATTGAATATATACCACAAGTTATCTAATGTAGTAAATGTCAACATAATTTCTGGGGTGACTGTTGATCAAACATGGTTAAATCAATACTTGACAATTTAGCTAGTTAAGAAGCCTAATGGGGACACCAGCCACCCATGCGGGGAACCAACATCCTAAATGCAACATATGCTGGTGAAAAGGCTGTCATGCGGTTCTTTTCAACATGGCAGTGCTTTACATGTCGGGACATATTCAGTGTTGGAGAGCAGGGGTGGGAATAATATGTAAAGGAAGAGGGATAGACAGAGACAGAAGGGAGGAGGGTTTTATTAGCCCTTGTTGATCATTGCCAGGGCAGAAACAGGCTTATTTAGCCCCCACCTAATCATTTCCTGGAATCCAGCACCCCACACACAGGAAGCTACTAGCAGCCTTCCTTTCCGTTAGCTGAACAGAACAGGAAACATAGTTGCAGCAGAATGATAGCGGCTATAAATCCTTATTCATTAATTTCCCTCCCTCGCGCTCTCAGGAGCTGGCATGGTTTCTGTTTGTGATGCAGCGTGCTGTCAATACTCGGTAATGACAGGAATTAGCCCTGAGGTTTATTGCCTGTAGGTTACATGGCACTCTGCGTTCTAGATTGCTGAAGCACTGCCAGTGGTATCAGGGTTGTATTTTACAGCTTAAGATTGTTCAAGAGAAGTTTGACTGAAATGTGCAGATCCAGGGATTATATGTTCAGTAGGTCATTCAGTAAAAAACAAATGTGGGGGTTTCTGTGTGATTGCTGTCTATGTAGCAGTAATTTCCCTCAAGTCTCTTGAACAGAATAGAACAGAATAGTATGGAAGCTTGTTTCCACCACGGATTAAATTTTTTTTTATTATTATTAAACTATCACAATTCTGACTTTTTTCTCAGAATTGCGAGATATAGACTTGCAAGCTTTTTCAGAATTGTGAGATTATTTGCAATTCTGAGAAAGAAAAGTAAGAATTGCAAGATGTAAACTTGCAATTGAGAGGAAAAAAAATGTCAGAATTGTGATTCTGTGAAAAAAGTCGCAATTACCTTTTTTTTAATTCCATGGAGGAAACAAGCTAGAGTACTTTATAGTAGTGCAATGCTTATAATCCTCTATGTATCATACTTTGTTTAACAGTAATTTTATGTATTTATTTAAATGAATGTTTTAAGAATAATAATTTAAACATTAATAATTTTTACACACACACACACACACACACACACACACACACACACACACACACACACACACACACACACACACACACATACTATGATGGAGATTTATAGACCCCATCAAACTAGCTGTATAGGGACCAGGAACCAAAGCATATGCTTGTTACTAGGACTGTTCTTTTTAGCACACACACACACACACACACACACACACACACACACACACACACACACACACACACACACACACACACACACACACACACACACACACACACAATGAGAACCAAATGGTTTGTCGCATTGGGATCTTTTTCTTCTCTCGCTTTAAAACATTTTTAGCCAACTTGTGACATTGATTTTATTTCAATGGGTTATTGCACACCCATTGAGACCGAGACAGAGACTAGCACCAGTTTGAGAGGGCTCAGAAAAGACGGCATGATGTTTGGAGGGATATGAGTGCAGCCACTACATCCTATGGACGCTCTCTTCCTCCATTATTGCACTCCTGTGTCAAATTTATCCTGCGTTAACCCTCAACTTGAAACATTCTCGAGTCCAAAATCCTTATGACGCTGACCCTAATTTCTGCAGTAAAGCTTTCGGAGACCCTTTCCACACATAAGCGCACACACTCTCACCCTGTTGTATTTTCTTGAAGTTATTGCGTCCCTGGCAGTGGATAACTCTCTCATGTCATAAATATTGCAGGCTCTGGGAGGTGAAGGCCAGCTTCAGTCAGGATATTACTATCCATTTAGCTGGAGCGTACCACTGAAAGTGCACAAACACAGAGATTACAGGAACAACAAAGCCCTGTGCTGGAATTAAAGGACCAGCAGTATGCAGTTGTTAAAAAAAAAACATTTTCATTCGCCGATCTTACAAGAGGTTAAAGGTGCAGTAAGCGATTTCTGAAAAACACTGTTGATGTTTGAAATGCACCCAAACAAACACATCCCTCCCATAAAGCGAAGATGATGAACGAATGAACAAGGAAGAACACAAAATGAACATACAGCACACAAGAGTATATACAAGCAAGAGTCGGTTGTTAGTCGCCAGCAGCACATCAGCTCGAGACAAACAGTGACACTCAAAGATGCAAAACCAGTGTTACTCACGTATGGAGCAGAAACAACACAAACTCAGTGTCTCTTTTCAGGCCTTCCCGCTAAGGTCTCTCAGCACTGGAAAGCTTCTAATATTAACGCGGGTCCTAAAGCTTTTGTCTGATCATAACCCTTCTATATTCCTCTGACCTTTTCTCTTTTGTAATGTCTCTCAGCCATCTCTCTTTCTACAGTCTCTTTTCAAATCTCCCTCTTGCTCACTCACTCTCCTCCTCCATCATGAGTGGACACGCCCCCTACTACTGATTGACTACAAGTGTGTTTCAGTGCTCGGTCCCATCCAATTTCAGCAGTTGTGAAGCTCATAATTTTTAAGCACTTTTGTAAGTTCTTCAGTTAAAATGTTTGTTTCTTGAGCTATCATCCATTTTCAGGAAATACTACTGTTCAACATTAGGTGGATACATTTTACCTGGTTAATGGTATTTCATTTTTTGTTTTGTCTTGAGAAGGCACCAGTTGCAACCCCCGCTTAGTACACCAGGCCCAGACGCAGGCCCTGTTCCAAAATCAAATCACTGAGGGTCCTAAATATATTAAATAAAGTAAATATATTTTTGCACAGAGAGAGTTGGTAAGTGATTTTTTTTCTACTGGTTAATGGATATGTTCATCACAAAATAGTCGCATAATTTAAACTTATTTTCCTTTGCGTTGGTGGCAACATTTCTGTTTGGCTTCCATTCTATCTTTATTACTCTAAATTATTTGTTTTGTTTGTTTTACAAGCTATTGATATAGAGGTGATGTAGTAAATAACCTGGCATTTAGCTCTTTAATTGAGAGGAAGTTAGTTGGGAGGATGTGCACGCACATGTTGTTTGTTGGAAAAGTGCATGTGATTCTCTTCACTGTGTTATGGAAAGAGTAAACAAGCCAGATACTGATGGAAGAGATATTATCGGACCCCTCCATCCTGAATGCTACGCTGTGCTTCATACATCTTGGTTTTATCAGCTTTTGATTCCAATCTTCAGTGGAGAAGGAGTTTCTGGAAGGCTCTTGTAAATTCTGTATGGTTGTACTGATTTGATTTGGAGATCCATAAGTCAATATAAGTGCAGCTCATGAGAATGAGTAACCAGTGCTGCCAAACACACACTCCACCTACAGCAGATGACAGCTGCAGCGCTCTAGCCATCTCTAGTTTCTGTCAGGAGAATAATAACTCAGCACTCTGGTAAATACTTACAAAACAACTCAAAATAGGCAATAATGTCAATGCTGGGTAAACACATGGTTCTTTCATACACTTTTTTTTTTTAAATCTTTCTATGCTGACAATGTACACATGATTAAAAGGTTAGTTGACCCAAAAATTAAAATTCTGTCATCATTTACTCGCCCTCATGTCCAAACTTTCGTTCATCTTCTGAACACAAATGAAGATTTTTTTTAATGAAATCTGAGAGATTTCTGTCCATCAGTTAACAGTCTATGCAACTACCAATGACAGATGAAACTTTTCTGAAAATGTTTACGTTTGTTTTTATTTTTATATTTAATTACAATTTTATATACTTTAAAAAAAACTTTTTCATAATTTTTTATTTGTATCTTTTATAATATATTTTTAAAATATATTTTTAATTTTTGTATTATTATTTATGATTGTGATATCACTTGTTTTCAATAATCAAGCAGTTAGTATTGAGTAACTTATTTTAAGACAGTTAAAAAAAAAACTATAATGCAGAGATTGTCAAACTGTGAAAGTTTTGGGAGTATGGAGTCGTAGAGAGCTGATCTTTTGAGGTTTTGAGTGATGGATTGAAAAGCGACAGTGTCAGTGGTGGTTCTGGCAGTCACATCCATTCTTTGACAGAAGAGGAGAGTGAGAAAAGGGGGTGAAAAAACCAGAGGAAAAACAACTTGACTGCGTGTGTTTTTCTCTCACTCAATCTCCCTCTATGACAGCTCATCGACGAGGAGACTTCCTGCCTGGTAATTGGAGGAGAAGCAACTAATTAATCACGTTTAAGTACCATCTCAGTCACCACGACAACCAGAATCTTACAGGAGCTTCTGCCTGACATGGATGTAATTGAATTAGATGAACCTGAATGCTGTGTCTTTTGGATGCTGCTGAGATGAGTGTGTACGATTCGAGGACGGCAGGGTAATTATAGCGCTGTTGGAAATGATGCCTCACTTTCTTGACCTCATTCTGAACACTGCGTTTGTTAGGTTTGCGGTTCATTTGGTTGCTTGAAACTATTTTTGCATTTTATACCAAAAATACTCCTATGTATATTGGGTCAATGTAATACCATGTTTTTGGGTATTGCATGTTGTTTGAACCTTACTATGTTGTTTTTAAACATAGCATATTTTGGGACTTTTAACATGGTACTACCATGGTATTCTTGGAAGTACTAAATAAATACAATGGAAATTTAGTGCTATGGTGCATTTTCAGAGTGCCGTGGTATAACCATCTGTTACCATATAGCCTAGTACTGCCACTGTATATTTTTTGTAAGGGTAATATTATGACGTAGTGTTTGCATGGTACTTATATTATGATATAAAAAACATGATATTACCATGGTACCTGTAAAGCAGTAATAACATGTTCAAACTACTTGATAAAGCCCCAAAAACATATGACCTTAATAAATTGTATATTGCAATATGTATAAGTCATGTATAGCTGGTATACAGGTCCTTCTAAAAAAATTTGCATATTGTGATAAAGTTAATTATTTTCCATAATGTAATGATAAAAATTAAACTTTCATATATTTTAGATTCATTGCACACCAACTGAAATATTTCAGGTCTTTTATTGTTTTAATACTGATGATTTTGGCATACAGCTCATGAAAACCCAAAATTCCTATCTCAAAAAATTAGCATATTTCATTCATGTTTAGAGTTAATTAGTTGATTCAGATGATTAGGTTAATAGCTTGTTTAGAGAACCTTTTCATGATATGCTAATTTTTTGAGATAGGAATTTTGGGTTTTCATGAGCTGTATGCCAAAATCATCAGTATTAAAACAATAAAAGACCTGAAATATTTCAGTTGGTGTGCAATGAATCTAAAATATATGAAAGTTTAATTTTTATCATTACATTATGGAAAATAATGAACTTTATCACAATATGCTAATTTTTTTAGAAGGACCTGTACATTATCCTTGTCAATAAAACATGGTATGACTTGAATATAAATCCTGTAAATTGTTACATTGTCCTGTTCTGTTACATTGTATGCTTTTGTATTAGTTGCAGCATGTGTGTCATCTAATTACTTGTTAAACATTTCTATGTTGAGAAAGTCACAAGTCATTTTTAGGGCTCCTTAACTTTTGTGAATATTAGAGCGGGTTATGATATAATTTCCTCTGTCATTAACCTGGTCCTCGGATCACTATTGGAGGATATGAAAAGGCGATTTGGAATCGTTTAAAGCATTACGGCTCATGTTTTATTCATTAAGGAGTTGATTAATGTAGTCACTCCATCCCCAGTGATCACCTTATGTGCAGGGTAGAGGACAGTTTTTATACAAGATGCTGAATTAATAATGAAAGCAATTTCCTGTGTGGCTTGTCATGTTCCGTTCATGGCACGGGGAACGCTGCTGCTGATATTGATGTTCATTTTTGTTGGGGACACACATGGGTAAACCCAAATCACCGGCTGCACACTGATCTGATTTATGGAGTAGAGCAGTGTGTCCCCCTTTACTTTCTTTTCATTTGCAATGATCCCTCTTATCCAAAGCATCTAACGAGGAAGAGCACAAGTCATTTAACAATAATAGTAGTGAAGTTATATTAAAAAGTAAAAACAAACCAACAAAAAAAATGAAGTTTCTTTCATTTCTTTATCATTTTTTTTCTGATTACAAGTTTAATCTATAAATAAAAAAAATACTTATTTTGTTTGTTCATTATAAATTATTTATTTACACTACCCTTCAAAAGTTTGGTGTCAGTATGATTTTTTTTATGTTTTTGAAAAGTTTCTTATGCTCACCAAGACTGTTTATTTAAAAAAAAAAAAAAAATATATATATATATATATATATATATATATATATATATATATTAGGAGCTATTATTTCAATTTAAAATAACTGTTTACTGTAAAAAAATATTTTTAAAATGTAATTTATTTCTGTGATGGCGAAGCTCAATTTTAAGCAATTGTGATACAATATCCTTCAGAAATCATTCTAATATGATGATTTGGTGCTCAAGAAACATTTCTTCTTATTGTTGAAAATGTTTTTGTGGAAACTGTAACGAAACAGAATTTTTCAAAAGAACATCACTGATTTGAAATATATTTTTGTTGTTGTAATAATGCAAGTCTTTACAGTCACTTATGAGCAATTTAATGCATGCTGAATACAATTTATTTAAAAAACAATCCTTACTGACCCGAAACTTTTGAACGATTGTTTATGGTCACACTTTAGTTTAGGGTCAAATTCTTAAATATTAACTATGACTTTTGCCTCAGTAAACTCAATAAGCTCATTACTGTTTATTAATAGTTAGTAAGTAAAGGTAGTTGTCAAGTTTAGGTATTGGGTAGGATTAAGTGATGTAGAATATGGTCATGCAGAATAAAGCATTAATATGTGCTTTATAAGTACTAATAAACAGCCAATATCCTAATATGCATTCTAATAAGTAGCTAGTTAATAGTGAGAATTGGACCCTAAACTAAAGTGTTACCGAGATTCAGTTTTGAGATCTAGGACAGACGCCTGTGCCCTCAATACTTTTAGACTTTGTGCTCTTGTAATCTGCTAAGGGCGTTTTAAAAATGATCAGTGAATCTACTATTACATTTAAAGCTGTTTTAATAAGGCTAAAAGTTTGGCTGCTGATGTAGATGTTTGTTTTATTGCATGCTGTGTTGTATTTGAAGTGTATTTGTTTCAATCCGTCCATTTAGCAGCTGTGGTTGCTGGCAGGATGCACTGTGTTTAGTGCCAATACTATATTGCTCTTTCTCTTTTTTCCCTCTCTCTCACTGTCACTTTCTCTCAGTCTGTTGTTGATGAATGAGTTTGTAATGCAGAAATAACTTTCAGGGAAATATTGAGTGAAAATACTGTCAGACGGAGAAGTAGTACAAACAGGAGGACAGCTTTCGTTTTATACATGTTATTTTGCATGTTGTTCGGTTTTACATTAGCTCAGATAATAAAGGGACCTTTTTCCCTTTAAAATCCCCTTTTTCAGAGTCTTGATTTTGGGGTTTACAAGAATAGGTTTTCATGCTTGAATGTTCAAAAAAACTTATTATTTTGCAGATATTTTACATTGTTGCAGTACCTGTCTTCCTAATCTGTCAGAAATGGTCTGATTAGTTCCAGTCTCTATGAAGCCCCTCCTTCCAAAGTGCAATGTGCACTGATTGGTCGGCTGGACCACTGTGTTGTGATTGGTCAACTGCTTTGATCGTGTTTCAGAAATGCCATGCCCATAACCATGAGTTTTAAATAGGGGTCGACCGATTATCGGCGCCGATATTGAGCATTTTTATGGTAATCGGTATCGGCCATTTTCAAAACCGATTTGCCGATAAAATAATTTTATTTTGAAATGAGCTATATTTGGCTCTAACGCAGGCACCTCTGTCGGAACTCACCACTCTGTAGACTAGACCAATGTCCTGCACATCTGATTTGTTGGGAGTCACGAGTCCGGCCAATCAGCGCGAAAGCTGAGGCACTGAAAGTGTTGCACTCTCACACCGAGAGCACTCGCTGACTGGAGCTGCTTCACTGATCACGCATCAGTCTCTCAAAGTTAAGACAGCAGCAGACTTTGCTGAAGTAGCAATACTTTACTACACTGAAGTTGCAAAACACCTCAATATAACAGGGTCATGTGATTTCCGCGATGCAGAAAACACAGAAGGAATCGCGGAATCCAGTCATAAAAACGGAATTTACTGTATAAAGCGGATCGTCACGTAATTTGTCAACTTCTTGATGAATTAATAAAAGAACAGGTCAGTACAAATCAAATCGAATGTCAAACCGCAAACCGTTATTTAAATATGAATCCTGCGTGTCTCTAAATGAATGGCGCAGACGCGTGATCATTACCACACACACACACACACACACACACACACACAGGAGCACGCGTGACGCTTGCGCTGTTTTCAGCCTCAGCCGCATCATTATATGAGGACATGATTGCATAAACATCATCTCCAGAGCCGCTTAGTCACTTCATGAGCTTTTTAATGCTTCAACTGAGAAAAGTTATCGTCATATCCATAGGGTCATATCATAAACACACAGAAACTCAAAGATCTCAACGGCAACCCGTCAAAATAAAAGTTCGGTTTTTCATAGGGCCCTAAAAATGTAATTTGTGTTAAACTGTAAATAAATTGAATTGTTTGATAATTTCAATTAATTAGAAATGCTTTTTTTATTACTAAAATTTAATTTTACCATTAGTCTTTAAGTTTTACAAAATGTTTACAGAATGCTGCTGGGTGCTCCCTGAATTTTTTTTATAGTTATTATTATTAATAATGTTATTAATAATGTTATTATTAACAGTTCTCAGATTTAAAGATATGTTTAAAATCATTTAAAGAAAGTTTTTGTAAAATCCCTTTGTTATTCTTAATTTTGACATTGACTTACATTTTTACACCAGACATAGGCTATATCGGTTCAAAATATCGGTTATCGGTCTACTTGATCTGTAATAATCGGTATCGGCCCTGAAAATCACATATCGGTCGACCCCTAGTTTTAAAGTACAATTCCGGCCAAAAATGAACCTAGGGCTAAATAACACGTGGGTACCGAGTCGACCGTTCTCTGGGATGCGTTTTCATGATAATCAAATGTACCCAGTTTTATCGTTAGTTTTAGTTTAACCACAGATTAATTTATAACGCTAGTATATAGGGCATAGAATAAGTAAAAATAAAAATCGCTAGTTAATACCACTAACAAGGCTCAAAATAGCCCCACACTAACACGGTAGCATAAATGAGGATCCCTACCTGCAAACCGAAGCATTAAGAACTTTGTAAGTGTACAGACAGTTTAATAAGGAGATACTTTATAAAGACAGTTCACTTCGCGTATACAAGCAGGAGCCATCTTTGGAAAACAGTCTAAATGAGTTACAGCCAAATATAGCTCATTTCAAAATAAAATTGTTTTATCGGCAAATCGGTTTTGAAAATGGCCGATACCGATAACCATAAAAATGCTCAATATCGGCGCCGATAATCGGTCAGGCCGATAATCGGTCGACCCCTAATCCAAAAGCCAATGGAAACAACTTAATGAGTTTTTGTCAACTTCTGGACCTACAAAATTACGTAATCTTTATAGAAACTTTATAGATGAGAATTTGAGAATAATCACGTTCAGTCTTTTCAGGCAATATTTCTTATCAATCTAACCAGTGTAATAAGAAGTGTCATAAAATTACTGCAGAGAGACAGAGCTTGGGGTTGGGATGCAATGCAGGCCAGATATGAACTTCACATGACCCACAACTTCACATGACCTTCACAAGTCATCATGCATGGAGCACGTTGCCATGGCTCCGACTTTAAACAATATTTCACTTACAAATAGAATTCAGAGACGAATTCATTCTTGCAAATGTGCTTTGGGCCTTTTGTCAGGCAGGGAAGAGCAGAAGGGTGATGTGCTTGCTGGGTAAATGAAGCATCTGTGAAAAAACGATTCTATCAGATGGTTTATTATGTTGTCAGATTCATCCTACCCATATACACAATGTCTCACGAGAGTTTGTATCACATTTTACTCTTTTGCCAGTAGCTGAAAGTGTGTGTGTCTGTGCGCTTGTTGCTATGAAGCTAATCAGTTTTTCTGCTTCCTCACTAAATGTAGGAGCTGTGTAAACGTCTTCCTGCTGGAAGTGAATGGATTGCTTCTTATTAAAAAAACACACACACACACACTAATAGCTCTTGAAAAAAGCCAGACCTCGCAAAGCTTGTTTAAATTTGTGTTAGCCTTGAACAGTCGAAACATTACCTCTGATGAGGATGCATGTCTGCTGGCTGTGTTTCATCAACTGTACTGTTTAAGTTATATTGCTCAACCTTTCTTGTTTTAAGTTGAAACTTGTGTGAACTTCAGTCAATTTTTTTTGAGTGAATGTTGAGAAAAAACAGTGTAAGGACTATCAGTAAATATTCACAGTAAATCTCATTATCGCTATTATTTTAGTGTTAATGTCATTCATTTAAAATTTGAAAATAGGTTTATGTTAGTCTGGAGTTGATTAGATGTGCAGTGTTGCAATGTTGAGAAACAAAATTTTTTTTTAATTTAACCTTTAGTTTTCTGAATGTTTTCCCAAAAACTACCATTGGTCAGTCAAAAAACAATCCCGTCCCAATCCAAAGTCTGTATCATATCGGCCATGAACCATTCTGCTCTCTATATGACACTTTTATGCCATTCATTCATAGTGTAATGTGCTCTCCTGCCATGGTGTTAGTCAGATGTAATGGTGAACAAAGGTTCTGGTGATCTCTTGTGCTGAAGGGATTTGGCCTCTGGCCTGCTCCTCTCGCTGTGACTGAATCTCCACAGGTCCTCCTACAGAGGCGCATTGCCAAGAGCTTTCTGTCATGCATAATAGATAGCCCTTAACCTTACATCTCTCTCATCTCTCTTTCACGTCTTGCTCGCTCCCGTATCACTCTCTCTCTCTCTCTCGCCTAGTCTCTCCTGCATACAATTAAACAAAGGCCCCTTCTCATGCAGAGAGTCCCACTCATTTTCTGCTGTGACACTTAGACTTATTCATAATTGGCTGCTTTGTGTGAATAGAAAACACTCATCAGGTGTGCTGGTCTTTTCAGCTTGTGGTGAGCTGTCGTTTCAGTTATTTGCATGTACTGACATGCAATTTCAGAGTTGTTAACAAAGCATCCATTATCCAATTTACAGCATTTTCTCAGACTAATAGACCAGAATTATAACTGGATTTGATTTATTTATTGTGGTCACCTTTTAGAGGTGTGCAACCAAACAGGTATTTAACAAATTTTATTTCTTCTCTCAAAATGCACAGCATTGTTTAGAGGTTTGGGACCCATTTTTCAAAGTGGTGTTCACAATGGACCAAATTTAAGTTGTTATTCAGATTCAATCTTTAAGACTGATTTTTAATTTTGCAAGATCTGTTTGTTCATTTCAGTCAAAATCTAGTAGGGTTGCTATAGTAGTCATTTACACATCAGTGTGAAATGGTATGTTCTACATATGCATGGAGTTTGGATTTGGTTAGTAATAATCACAAGTTTTTCCTCCTGCTTTGACAGTTACAAATTAGTGAGCATTCTTTTTTTATTAGTGAATTGTGTTGTGTAGAAATACATTTTCTTTTCATTTCAGCAAGTTTGAATAGGTCTCATCTCATCATTGAATTGTATTTTGTAAATATCTGCATTATATTGGCCAGCTGATCACTAATATATCTGCATTTAGCACCATATTGATTATCAGCTAATATTAGAGTTTTAGTAATAGTTATTATTTAGCTTCTTTGCTAATTTCTCTAAATAAAATAACTTAGATTAAAAAAAACCTTATCACCAATTGGTAGGGATACACAATATATTGGTTATCGGCTAATAATATAATAATAATAATAATAATAAATACTACTAATACTGATTTTACATTTAGATTTACCTTTGCTATTAAGTTAATCTTTAAAAAACATTACATTTAATAACTCTATTAAATGTAATATTTAAGAAATCTCAAAATGAATAGGCCTATCCATTTTACATGCAGTACATTACAATGTTGTGATACTAAATAAAACCATGCAAACTAAAACCACCAGGTGTAAATGCTAAGTATGTATTTAGATAAAATAGTGTAGAATTTTGAAATTGCCCATTTATTTGTTATAGGCCATAACCTGAGTATAATTATCGGCTTATTGGTATCAAGACAGATTTTTTTATTTAGCTGCATCCCTACTGATTTAATTAATACAAATGGGATTTTCTTTTGAGTCAAATACATTTTTTTTTACTGCCAGAGTAACACATTTGGTTTCTCAAACTTTTTTAGTAGATTTCCTTGGTTTATTCAAACTGCTAGATTTCTTGAGACTTGTTTCAGTGTGAGTTGTGGTGTGTATCTAGATGAAGTCAGGAACATCAGCAGGTTCACCCTCTTAGATGCACACTAAATGCCTGCTTCTGAAAGGCGCTGGATGTTACACCATGGCAGCCCAGCAACTGATCATCCAAGATTCATAATTTAAGAATGAAACAGCCCTTTCTTTATGAGATTAACTTTGGCATACATTCAGATGTAATAACGATAAATGGCAGGCTGTCTTGGCTTTTGCAACGTGAGGAAATGGAGGCTGCGTGGAACTGTTTTCACTGCACCCCGGGGTGCAACTGCACGCTGTTGGATAACCACCTCGCTATGACATCATCCTTGATCAGAATTTTCCGACATTGGAATACCGACCAAATGAAATGTGCTAGAGCTTTTGGGAGGACAATTTCATTTTGACTGTTGAATGAGAGAAGCCATTTAGTTTGGAGGTTGGTCGGCTCACATGAATGGGACTTTTGTTGTTCTACCTTTAAAGAGGTAATCTGAAGCAAAATTCACTTTAATATGGCGTTTGCATATAAAAGTGTCTTTGCAGTGTGTGGACACAACCACCAGACAATGAAAAACATTTTTAATCCTCAAAAAGTCTAAACACTCCCGTTTGGATTTTCTGAGCACTATGATGTCATAATGCTCATGCTCATGCTCTGCCCACGGCCACTGACATACTGTCCCGTATTAGCATATTTCTGCCCTCAGCCATTCGACACCCCCCATGGAAGAGAAGGGTGGGGTGAGCAGTTGCTCATTATCATTTAAAGAGACATGCACCAAAACAGGTCACTGTAAACAGAGCTGTTTTTGAGGAGGTAAAAAGGCTGTTGTTTTACACAACCATTGAGAAAATTTAACCAAAGTATATTACAGACTTTACATGAACACCCTAAAGAATCATACCAACTTGTGGAAAATGGGCATCCGATGACCCCTTTAAGAGTTGAGTTCCTGTATGAATAAATTGTACTCGGGCACAGAGAGAGAAGAGGTCAAAGGTGGTATTTCCCTTGAGAAAGCTATGGAAGATAAGAGAGGGATATAGATGATTGAAGTTTCCTGAGGTGAAGATTTGCCTTAAGTAGCTCTTCTCTCAGGGAGTCACACACAAGCTCACAATGAATGTGCCACTCAACTGAAGGGCTCGTTGCACTTATTTAACCATGTTTCTGTCAGGCTTAATTTAAAGTGGGAGCGATCATTAGCTGAAACAACTAAATGTCATTGTCGAGGAAAAACGAAGAAAAAACTGTAAATGAATGATGTTACACATCAGATATGACTTTTTTTTTAATTTTGTAATATGTAGGCTGAATGGCCTCTCTCTCTCAAATATAAGTTATGGTATGTCCTGTGGTTAGATTTTAGGGGTGATGCATGAAGTACCACCATTTTGCCCAAGAGCAATGATAAATGTTGAGAGAACCTACAGGCCTTTGGCCCTTCAAGAGCAGGATTGAACACTCCTGATGTAGTGCAATGTTTACCCAAACATGAAAATGTAGTACTGTATTTTGCCATTTAAACCAATTGGGTTTGAGAGCTGACAGTTTATTTTTTGTGGTGAAACAAGTTGTTCCAAGGTGATTGATCCATGGAATATGTGTTATCTAACCAATAAGATGTTTGCTCAAACTTTGCAGTACTGTACTGTATATAAGCTGAAGCATACTTAGGGAATTTTAATATTTTTTTATTGGTCTGATATGTTGAAGGATGATGCATTTCACGTAGCTTGTTAGATGAGCCCATGGAGATCAAGTTTCAGCAAAACACCCTTAGAGATCTAGAGTATGAGTCCGATTTGTCATCACCAGGCTTAATTAGTCAAATATGTTCTCAGACCTTCCAGAATATAACACTAGTCAACAAACTGGAAAGGCACCAATGCTTTTGCACGTCAAATTTAATATTTATTTTTGAAATTCAAACAATAAATACGGTTTTAATGCTCTTTAATGTGGAATGAAATCGCTGTTGCTACCTCAGTTCAAGCACACTTGAGCTAATTATCTCTTCCTCTTTATTACTAGTAACATGATAATAAACATGATATATAAATATGAATGAACATCAGAAAGTATTTTTAAAGAAACTGTACATCTTACTGAAAGTATAATTTCTCATCTAATCGCTCTCAATCAGTGTTTTAATTGCAGAAAGACGTCAACAGCTGTACATTTACCTCAGGAAACCATTCAATGTTCATAGCTTGAAAAAAATAACACAGCTAGCTAAATAAATTACATATTCATTAAATATTTTTACTTTACCTGTAAGTGATGTCTTCATTATTTTAAGCGTTTGAATAAATCTGTAAACAAAACGGCTACTGTTTAAATGTTTATATTTCAACAACAAATTGGTGTAGACATTTAGTTATATTATTAAATATAAAAACAATTTATATCTTTGTATTCAATTTTTTGAGTGTTGATTATTACAGTATGTATAAAAATAAATAGCAATTGAATTTAATAATTTGGACTTTGTTGTTAATTTGAACCTTTAGTTTAAAGGTAGGTAGGGTAGGTAATTTGTTTCAGACATCTTTTTTTTTTTTGTTATGCTGGTTGAAAGTATCTTCTCATTCTGATAGCAATCACTAAGTTAAGTGGTCTTAATGTTTGTGTGTGTGTATATATGTATATATATATATATATATATACATACATATATATATATATATATATATATATATATATATATATATATATATATATATATATATATACATATACATATACATATACATATACATATACATATACACATACATATACATATATACACACACACACAAACAAACAAACAAACAAACAAACAAACAAACAAACACAAACAAACAAATTTAGAAATTCCACCTTCTGTGAAAGGTGTAGGACTATAAAATGTTTGTCCAGTCATTGAATTCGGTCTGAATGCAATGCTATGGTGTCCTACCTGCCTATCAGCGTATCCGTATGTATTTGCATACTTCCACATACCCTGATTGTCTGCATAGCATGAGGACAGACGCCAGTCATCAACCAATGCAACCGGAACAGCAGCCATCTTTTACACTTCCTATTGAACCAAAACAACAAGATTATGCTGCGTTCACGCCATAACTACTGTAATTTGGAAGAGATGAAAACCTGTGACGTTAAACTCTGAGCGGTTCGTGAATCGTGCCTCGAATTTATGAGTTTCAATGGCAACACTATCGATGCCGAAATGAACCTGCAGCTGTCAGGTGGTACAGGTCAGTGCTCTTTAGGTTGTTCATTATTATTGTAATGGTATGTGCTTTGAGACATGAGGTAGTTTAACGCCGTCTCTCATGGCACATTTGTTTGCTCCCTGCTGTGTGCGTTCATGCGTTTTGAAGGAGGCGTGGCTTTGAAGACGCTCTGAAGTGAGGGTGGGATATTATGCTTTCAAAGCTAGCTCGCTATTGCTAGCCTCTCTGAAAATCGCCTACCCAGCTATGTACTAAATGAAAGGGTTCCCCCCTGTATAGTTTACAGCTTTAGTTGCATGACATGTCAGGCATCACCTGAGGAATGATGCCTGGTGCGTTCAGGATGACTAACTCCCCAAACACCTGATCATTGGTTTTTACTAAGGATGAGTGCAGTTATATAAGGCTTAGTCAGATTGACAGTAATAGCCCTAAAAACTGACCTTGTTTTTTATTTTATTTTATTTTTTTAGGCCAGATTGTTTTGCAGTGTCAACAGTCATTTTCCTCTGAGCTCAGTCAGTCCTCACTCTCAAGAACCTCACAGCAAGAAGCAAGCGCAGTGCAGCAGGAAACAGTTATCGAGTCACTGGAGGCTGCCAGACTGGGTTGTTCAAGCCAAGCATGGGCTAAATTTGCCCAGTGCTCTGATTCCTCTTAAAGCAACAGTCATTAGTAGAGGCTGCATGTGTCAGATAAGAAAACCATTCAGGACAGCCCACATGGTTTTTTGTTTAACTATGATTTACAGAATACTTGAAGTGTGCTTCTCTTTCGTGTGTTTTGCTGTCTATCTGGTTATTCAGTAATATAAATACATAGGAAAGAACTATCCGAATGTAAAAATCAATCGAGTGTTTCAGATGTGATGGTAACAAGGCCTGTCCTACCGGAGCCATCAGCTTTGAGTAGTAAATGTTCCATCTGGGTCTATTGCAGTAAATGACACCTTGCCGTTTATTAAAAAGTTGAGTGGAGTTTATTACATATATTCAATTGCTAGTTTGGGAATCTTAATGTTTCATCAGACTTCATCAGTGTTTGATGGGGTTATCTGAAGTGATTCTATTATATGAGTAGGACTAAATTAATGGATTGGTCTTTATGAAAACATTTCTGATGTTTTTACAAATGCACATTTTTCTTTTGGAGAAGAAAAACATCCACCCATCCAAAATCAGTAATTATAAAACTTTTCATGAGAAGTAATTTCACAAACAGCATGACTGAATCAGCAGTACCGCATTTCCCCTCTCTCTGTCTCTTAAAATAAGCAAATGGCTTCTGGCTGCAAATGACATTGCGTCTGTCTTATATATGCATTGATCCATGTAAGCTTGTTTCCATTGCATGATATAAACTCCCAATAATGAGTTATACAGTGAGAATTGTGAGAAAAAAATCCGAATAGTTAACATCTCACAATTCTAACTTTATAACTCGCAATTGCGTGTTTATATCACACAATTTTGAGAAAAAAAGTCAGACTTATTGTAAAATAAGTCAAAATTACTTTTTTTTCAGTTGCGGAAACAAGCTTCCATATTGATTAAAAGTAAATAAATGTCTAAATTAGATCGTTTGGGCGATGCACTCACCTGTCGATCTCTTAAGTTTGAGTCAGGATGTGCAAGCGACAGATGCTTGGCAAGCTTTGATTTATTGCAACGTTTGCAGATTGCTTTATCCATTTTGTTGTTGTCACGTTTGCTGGTTTCGTGTCAGTTTGGGTAGTACACTGCCACCTAGAGGTGAACTTCGGAACAAAGGTGTATCAAGAACCGAAATGAGCAAAATTATGACATCATACCATCTGAAATAAATATATACCCATATTTTCCCAGCACTGGTATACCGCGCAACTCTACCATCTATCTATCCGTCTGTCCATACATTGTTCTAGCTATCTATTTTATCTGTCCGTCCACTTGGTTCAACCCATTATAGTAGAATGTGTGTATTTAGATATAAATAATAATATATGCAATATTTATGTATTGTTGATGTATTGCTCTTGTTCCAAGTAAACGGTTTAAGCAACTTTATTACGCTTCTTGCTTTAACCAATTTTTTCTGGTAAAATTACTGTAATGCACATCTTCTCTTGTTAATGACATATAGTGGATTATCTGATCTGATTTCATACACAGATTCTAGACTTTTTTTACATAGTGTTGGTAAATTTAAAACTTTACAACAGCAGATGGAGTTGACTAAGTTCTCAGGGGCCGGATGTTTAATCAAAGCTACTGTGAGGCTGAGAGTCAGGGACGGGCTGTGGCAGTAACTAGAGGAGATGATTCAGTGGAATCTGCAGATGAGACTGGGAGAGTCAGGGCACTGGACCCTAATGGAGGTAGTGTTTTTAGATGGAGATTCTCCTGCAGAGCTCCATGGGGAATCGAAGTAATGAGCCAAAACTCAGGGCCTTCTGGGGTCTGTGGATGCGTTTTAATGACTTGGAACAGCCAGCCTCCTGCTTGGTCACTTACACAGAGAGGTGCAGATAGAGGGAAAGAGAGAACAGGCAGAACTCCTCTCTGCTGTCCTCTGAGCAACTTGATTTACTAATGAAGGGAACCTCAGAAACCTGAACAACATTCACTTCTCACGGCTGTTTTGATCCATATGTTTGGCAAAAAAAATAAATGTTCATTTTTAAAAAGAGCACATAATTAATCTCTTTAAATTCTTGACACATAGTCCAAAATATCATTCTTGTTTTGTTTTTTTTATCTTTCAATAAGTACACACTTTTCCATTTTTTATTTTATTTTTTTTGGTTACACCATCTTAACAAAATGCTCAAAGTACAAGAGATTTAATCAGAGATCCCTTTCACCTGATTTAATTTAAAAAATCTCCCTTTATGATTTGGAAAAAAAAAGTTAAGTTTATATTAGGGCTGTCAGTTAAATGTTAATCAAGTGCAATTTTATATATGTAAATTAATTTAGTCACACTGTTGATTTGCAACATTGATTTTCAGTGGGAAAAAAGTCAGTATTTTGACTTCTAAAGTCACTTTTTGTGTTGTCTAGTCAATGTTTTTGTCTGACACAAAAATAAAAATAACTGTCTGAATAACTGTTCAGCTTTTGTGTGTGTTGTACTTAAATTTCATACGTGGTTGTAGCAGCTAAAGCCTATTTACAGTATGTGTCACTCATAGGTATATTTAGCTTAGCACACATACACATAGTTGATGCTATGTCAGACTTCTACCATTCAGAAACATTTTGCCTGTGTAAGTCACTGTAAATTGTGCTTTCAATGTGACTTAATTAAAGCTGTGTGTGCATCTGCAGGAGCTAACAACTCCATTCATTTGCACAGAGTGCCAGCACAGTGTCGAACACTCTGCTAAATCAATGCAATTTAACTCTGTTCGCTAACGTTGTGATTTATCCCAACGATCTGAGCGTGTGCAGAAACGGCTCACCATATACACATAAATCTACAGCTTCGGTGCGCTCCGAGCATGGATAAATATTTCTGTAGTCCTGTTACAAATCTCTCTCTCTCTCAGTTCTGGCCATCAGCAGCAGTATATTGGCTATATCCAGTTTGTGGGCTGCTTGGGTGGGATTATTTCCAAAGACTGATTGATTCTGGGTGATTCGCTTTCACAAAAGCAACGGCAGTTAGTGCACATCTCAGAAAAACCCTTAAATAGCATAAAACACATTTCCACTTAGTGTAATTTTATTATGTGTTGCAAAGCAGTGATTTATGGTACCGTAATAGAGTTCACTACATTCTGGCGGTTCAATATTGCAAATTGGTATTACCATACAAAGGCTACTGCCAGATACATGAGTTGTAAGATGCTGTAGGGAGATGGTTTAGTGTAAGTGCGGTCTATAAAACTAGCTGGATGATCAGAGTCTTTCCTCGGAAGGAGGAAATGCACATCCTGTTCAATCTTTAATGGGGTCAAGAAAGTTAATGGTCATTTATTTTGGCTTACAGTAGAGATGCACTAGTCTAACAATGTTTTTGTTCAAATTATAAAGTAAGGAAGTTCTAACTTATTTAGAAACTAAAATGTGTTGAGTGATAAATTTAACTGACCAGAGTTGTAGTATTCATCCATCCATCCACTTGACATTCATCCATCATCCATCCATCCATCCACTTAGCATCATCAATCAGTCTCATCTGGCCAATGAACGAACAGTGTATGATTATGATTCAGGCAGCATTATTGGTCAGAAGTCAGATTGTTTTGGAACAATCAGAATATTATCCAGTTCATCTGGTTGTAGACCGGAGTCACGCCGGTATGGAGACGAGTTTGTTGAGGATCTGTGTCGATGGCTGTCGTGTCTATGAGGCCTTCACAGGGGAAAGTCTAGTTGACACAATCTCTGCTGACACTTCAGGGATGCGTTGTGGTCGTGTCTAGGTGTAGGTCCTCCATCTGGTCTGGATACGGCCCGGATCCAGCTGACTACATCATGCGTTGTGGTCATGTCTTGGACCACAACGAAACAAATGCATACAATTATATTGGATTTGTGTTTTCGTGAAAGAGGTATCATTCAAGTTATGTCCTAAAGTTTAGGGAGTTGTTCACATTTATAACTCTGGATGGGAGAAGGCAAATTTCAAATTACAACTTTAAAATAAGGCAGAAGCTTAAATAGAACCATATTTCCTTGAGACTTACTGTAAATATATCCTGGGTATAAACATGACACTGTAGAATTTCTTTAGGAAATCAGTATGTAAAGTTTGCCGTGCAGAACAGCCAGAGGAATTCTGGAGGTGTAGGACTTTGAGAGATTCTTGCACTCCATTTTAAATGAGTGTCTTTTTTTTTCCAACACCCATTCTCTATTCATCTCTACCTCTCGTTATCTTTCTCTCCTGGAGAGCTGAGAAGGCAAAGATCAGTAGCTGACGGCTGCATGCAGGAAAACTAGTGTAAATGCTGAAATGCGAATTGCAGTTGACATGCTGTTTCTCCTGTACTCCGAGCGCAGGAAATGTGAGATGCTTGTGTAGGTGTTCCACTGATAAAGCCATGTCGACTTACAGAATCAAAGTTGTCTTGTTTGACACGACATACATTCAGCTGTGATGTCTTTATGCCACATTAGCCAAAATGTCTGCTCAGATTTTACTGAACTCTTTGGGAATAAATTAGTGATGTGATGGAGGGCTCTCGTAGTTGTTTTGACAGCTTCTTGAGGACGTGTATGGCAGCAGAGCCGATAAATTGCAGAGTTGAGGCACTGTAAAGTACCAGTCATGTGATTTATGGCTTGTATCAAAAAATACTTTGAACGGTTTTCCTTCAAGCTGAACATTTCTGAATGCTGGTTTTCATGCTCTGACTTAAATTTAGGGCAATTGCAGCGATGTAATGTTCACAGCACATGCAAACAATGAAGAACAACATTTTTGATGCAGTACATGAGATGTGTAGTAATATTTTTTAACTGTTATGCTACTTTTTCTCAAGGTTCATGTAAAATGAGGTACGACCTAGCTGCCTCTTACACACGTTTAGCAACTGTTTTCTTGTCAAAGCAATTAATGTGGTATAGGCTAATTTCTTCTGTTTGTCTTTTGGTAGTGTAGCAAGATCCTGAAATGTATATTCTGTCATAATTTTCTTTCTGGTCATTTTTGCGGTTTCCACAAAAATATAAAGCAGCATAACTCTTGTCAACATTGTTACTAAGAAGGGTTTCTTGAGCACCAAATCAGCATTTTAAAATGATTTCTGAAGGATCATGTCACTGAAGACTGGAGTAATGATGCTGGAAATTCAGTTTTGCCATCACATATATAAACTAGATTTTAAATTATATTACGATAGAAAAGTTATTTTAAAATGTAATAATATTTGACAATTTTCCTGTTTTTACTGTGTTTTTGATCACATACATGGAGCCTTGGTGAATATATTTAATTATATGTTAAATCAACTAAATAAGCAACTTAAAAGCCAGCTTTCATCTCTATAAAGAAAAAATTATCCTTTTAAGACACGACCATCTAAAACTGTTATTGAAAGACCTGAACACACATTCTGTCTATCATTGTCTTCTCTCTTATTCAGAGGAAGCCACTGTGTCATTTGATCAATATTTAATCTTTCACGTCTCCTGCTGTGGCTGCTAAAAGGCAGATCAGGTTAACTCCTCTGAACTATTGATATCTATTCTTTTGGAGCAACTTCTTCATTATTCCTCAAGCTTAGATCTTTTTGAATATATGACCTCTATTTAGTTTTTTTTATGCCATACTCGTTTCCTTTGTAGTGTAAATCCCTGCTCATTTCAAGTCTTTGTAACAAAGATGAACTTTGTAAATTGCCTTATGTCTCACACACTCAAATTGGATTTGTTTGTTGTTTTTTGTTTCGTTGCATTCTGTTGCGTTCAGTAGTGGACAAAGAGAAACAGCGGATAGTGAGAGTCAGCCGAGTGACCACAGACTTCCTGTAGTGGTGAGGTTATGTTGCCAGATATTCAGGGTTGCCAGATGTTAGGACATGCTTCTTGACCTGATACAGGTGGGTTAGATGAGTATGGTGGAATTCCATAAACACCCTTTCCACCTCCCACCAAATCTCAGGGATTTTTGTTGTTGTTGTTGCTCTCTGAGGCTTTGTGGTCCGTTCTTATTTACTCCACATGTCCCGGCATTCGCCAGCGATTCTAAATACTAAAATCTCACCAGATGCTGTAAGATTTTCTTTAGGGTTTTTGTTGCATTTTCCACCCCTGCCCTTCTTTATGAAAGATGAGTGTGTAAACAGCATGGTGGGTTTCTTAAATGAAGCTGATTATTTGATTATTTCAGCTGTCTTTGAAAGTCTTTTTTATTCATGCTTTTAGGAGAAAATCTACTGTAGTTTGCTGTTACAGTGCTAGAAAATTGACAGCACAAAATCCTTCCCATGGCCATTAGCGTTGAGTGCAAATGTGACTAACCAAACTGTTACATAACACTTATCATAGTTATTTTTCCCTCATTATATGAAAAAAAGGTTTTATACATTGTGTAACCATGTGGTAATGCATTCATTTTGGATATTCAAGTGAATTGTTTATTTATTTTTTTACTATTTTTATTTATTTATTTGTACTAATGGATGGAAACCAAAAATAAGATTATTCATAAGTCAATACTATTTTTATCAATTATGTGTAAATAACAACCCAGTTTACCACAATATAAACCAGTGGACACATTTCTACTGTAACGTTATACAGTATATTGTGCCATACCACCCTGTCCTAAGCTTTCCCATTTCATGCTTTATGTCCTCTGGATGTCCTGAGTTTGATGGATCATTGATGAAGGAGACTGTAAAAAGGCTTGATTGAATTGCATGTCCCGGTGGATATTACACTATACAGAGGCAGAGATGAGGACAGATGTGCTACAGCATGTTCTGGTTATCTATAAGAATAAATCATTCATTCCCTTTGTTTGGGTTATGGATATATTACGTGAATGAAGATCATTTAAATTTCTGTTGTTATGCACTGTAGCCCCCAAAAGTCCAATGTAACAAAACAATACAAAAGTATGAAAGTGGAAGTGGAAATTCATACCGTGTCTGATTCTGAATTTTCAACTGGGAGTGTCTACAATACATACACACATCTTACTCCAATAATGCCTAATTTTCAATCATTTTGAAATCTTGAAGTGCTTTTTGACTGTGCAAATAGGCCTTTTTTGTGTGAATTAAACATGTTTGTTCAACTGTGTGTAGCTGCAGTTAATTTAAACAGGCAAGGTCATGTTTACAAAGCAGCAGTTTTTTGCCATTTTTTCTCTTGCCAGGTTTGTCTAGTAATCACACAATAATTGAGTAGAAACAGAATGATATCAGACTCGCTGGAATAGTCACCTTATGATTGTCATGAAGAAATATGAAACATGCAGGGCTTTTTCTCTTCTTCCTTCCAATCCCTTTCATTTCTACTTCCTCTTCCACTTCTTTCCATTCTCTTTCTCCCCTTTATTCTTTTTCATTTCCTTTTCCCCCACTTCCTCTGCTCTTACTCTTCCACTCTCCCTCCTCTTACTTATTTCCTTTCATTTCCTTTCTGTTCTGCACCTTTCCTTTCCGTTCTGCTCCTTTCCTTTCTGCTCCTTTCCTTTCTGCTCCTTTCCTTTCCTTTTCCTTTCTGCTCCGCTCTGCTCCTTTCCTTTCTGCTCCGCTCCTTTCCTTTTTGCTCCTTTCCTTTTTGCTCCTTTCCTTTCCTTTCTGCTCCTTTTACTTTCCTTTCTGCTCCACTCCTTTTCTTTCCTTTCTGCTCCGCTCCTTTCCTTTTTGCTCCTTTCCTTTACTTTCCTTTCTGCTCCTTTTACTTTCCTTTCTGCTCCACTCCTTTCCTTTCCTTTCTGCTCCACTCCTTTCCTTTCTGCTCCACTCCTTTCCTTTTTGCTCCTTTTACTTTCCTTTCTGCTCCTTTCCTTTCCTTTCTGCTCCGCTCCTTTCCTTTTTGCTCCTTTCCTTTCTGCTCTTTTCCTTTCCTTTTTGCTCCTTTCCTTTCCTTTCTGCTCCTTTTACTTTCCTTTCTGCTCCGCTCCTTTCCCTTTTGCTCCTTTCCTTTCTTTTTTGCTCCTTTCCTTTCCTTTTTGCTCCTTTCCTTTTTGCTCCTTTCCTTTCCTTTCTGCTCCTTTTACTTTCCTTTCTGCTCCGCTCCTTTTCCTTTTTGCTCCTTTCCTTTCTTTTCTTTTCCTTTCCTTTCTGCTCCTTTACTTTCTGCTCCTTTTACTTTCCTTTCTGCACTTTTACAATCCTTCCCTTTTTGCTCCTTTCCTTTTCTTGCCTATATGCTTCTTTCCTTTTCTTTATGCTCATGTCCTTTCCTTTATGCTCTTCTCCTTTACACACCTTTACGCTCGTTTCCTTTTCAATCCTCCTTTCCCTCCACGCTCTGTTCCTTTGCACTCCATTTCTTTACACTCCTTTCCTTTACAGTGCTTTCCTTTCTTCCCTTTTATGTTTTCTCCCCTTCCTTCTCTTAACAGGTATTTGACATTGCTGTGCATATGTTTAGCAGTAATCGAACTGATATCATTAGCTTAACACCACTCATCTGCAGAGCAAGTGAATAACCTCTCTTTTTCTCCTGTTTCTTTTCCACATTTCAGAATAAGAATGTTTCGGTTAAACTGGAAAAGAAGAAATGGGAGGATATTGTAGTTAAACGACAGAAGGAGGCTGAGGAGAGCATGACCCCTGACATAGATGAAAATGGCTTCTGCAATCTGGCCAGCAGCGTGGGGCGAGACCAGGAGCGGGTGAAAGATCGTCTGCTGAAGAACACATACTCCAAGAAGAGCAAACGAGTGAGTCTGTCATTTCTTTCTGCAGGTTAAATGATAGCTTGACGGACAAGAGCAGCAGAGCGTGAACCCTGTGTGATCTTATACCTGTTCCTGAGTGTTGACTGCTTTGACCGACGTTGACTGGATTAATGTGGCCGTTGCAGTCATTACTGAATGCCTGCTGTTTCTGGAAGGGCTCAGTGAGCTGTGTGCATATGAATGTGACAGCAGTACATCAGCGGCTGACAGATTACTGGTCTATAGCTGTGGTTAAGCCGCACAGCATGCTGTTAATGACGAAGAAGAACAAATATAACATTCTCTCGCTTCCTGTATCCATTTTCTCTCCCTCCTTTGTTTTGGCTTATTTGTAGCTCTTCTTGATAGTGATAGTGCAGGAAGGGGTAGGCTGAAGTGGGGAGAATGGGATCGGAAGGTCACAAGTCAGATTTGAACTCAAGTTGCCAACATAAGTACCAAGGCTCATCAGTTTTGTTACCTGAATTAATCTATTATTCTTTCTATGTTTCTGTTTGTTGCTCTATTTAAGTATCTATCTGTGTCTGTCTAGCTATCATTCTGTCTGTCTGTCTAGCTGTTGTTCTGTCTAGCTATCGTTCAGTCTGTCTTTCTGTCTAGCTATTGTTCTGTCTAGCTATCAATCTGTCTATCTATCGTTCTGTTTGTCTGTCTGTCTAGCTATCATTCTGTCTGTCTGTCTAGCTATCATTCTGTCTGTCTGTCTAGCTATCGTTCTGTCTGTCTGTTTTTCTGTCTAGCTATCGTTCTGTCTGTCTCTTTCTGTCTAGCTATTGTTCAGTTTGTCTGTCTGTCTAGCTATTGTTCTATCTGTCTTTCGAAGTGGAAGTGACAAACTTTCAGAAAGTGTAGTTATGATTGCTACACCCCTGGGTACTAATGGTTAGGCTCTAACTCCAATCCATGATCTTCTTTACTGTCCGTCTTCTGTCGCTCATACTGAGTTTTCTAAGAGGACAGCTTTCTGACACACTGAGGAGAGATAGAATATTATCATGCCAGAGTTAAAGCGAAATGGACAGACAGAGCATGGTTCATCGTGTGTCTGTCACTTTCCTCCTCCCAGAGGCATCTGATTACCCTCCCCTGAAGACTTCTCCATAACTGTAGCCCAATGAATATAAAGCAGCCTCTCTCCAGATGGGATCTCTTTCTGATCACGGGCCTTTGTGCGTTCGCTCGCACTGGCACAGTGTTTAAATGCAGGGTGTTCTAGCCTGTGTGGGCGTCTATCAGACCCTCATACACCCGCTGGCATCTCCGTTTCCCTCTCTGATCAGAAATAATGGGGAAAAAAGAAAACCACTTTCATATCGCTGTAATTGCAGAGCGGAAGACTCTCCACAAAGCAGCCATCTGGACGGGGAGAGACTGTGAATGCGCATGGGCCTCTGTTCTGTGTGTGTGTGTGTTTATATTTGCTAGCTGGAGAGATGCAGAGAGACACACACAGCATGTCTCTGATCAGCGTATCGGGGCTTTTGATGCACAGCTCGGCTTGATTTCTGTCTCTGAACAGCTCGTGATCACACTTAAAGGCAGATTCATCAAAGCATTTAAGCGTTAACTTTTTTTCACGCATGCAACTCACAATGAGTGAGTGGAGTGTGTTCAATGATTCAGCTAGTCATATGCTTGATTTTTTTTCTTTAAGATCTCCATGCAGTGCCACATGTATTTCACACTAGCCCACAGGACCTACATTAAGTTTCTGCCACTTCCTCTGCGAATCAGCCACTATTGACAATGAAAATGTTTTACCAAATGGAGTTTTATTATTAATATATTAATCTATCACAAAAAAAGCATACGATATCTCTCTAATTGTTCTATCTGTCTGTCGATCTATCAGTTGTTCTAGTTATGGTTCTATAGTTCTAGTGTTCTTTCATTGGAAACTCTGTGACCTTTTTTAACCATTTTGGGGAAAGTTTTGTGTGTGTGTGTGTGTGTTTGTGTGTGTTGTGTAATTTATATATTTAATATATTAATAAACTAATTGAATTTTTCCTGTGAAAAAAAAACCTTTTTAGATTATTTTTGTTAATTTTACGTAGCTTTTTATAAAAAAAAGTAATGTTTATTTTAAGTCCCCATTTAGAGAGTGTGTGTGTGTGCTTTATGTGATTTGAGGACACAAATTTGTATAATGACATGGGTATTACACCGGTATTACAACGTAAACGTGGTTCATGAGGACTTTTCCTGATACCTCGTAATTAAAATTGCTTAAAACATACTAAACAATGTTTTATTAAAAATATAAAAATGCAGAACATTTTTTGTGATAGGTAGGTTTAGGGGATAGAATATACAGTTTGTACAGTAAAAACAAAAAAATCCATGTTTATGGAAAGTCCCCATAAATCATGGAAACCCAATGTGTGTGTGTGTTGTCACAGGCCGGCTCATAGCCTGTGGCAAAAATGAGGGGACACGAACAACAGGTATAGGCCAATCAAAAAGGTTCTTTATTGTAAACCAAAAACTATTAATTTTAAACAAAGAAAAAGGAATGAGGTGTGAAAATGTCATAATGTAAGGTGTATGTAAAGTGCAGGGATGCGTGAATCTGTGTGTGTGAACATGACTGAGTGAAAACTAAGTGAAACTACAAAGGAACAAACAAAACAGGATCATACCTGGAGGAGCAGAGAGAGAGATAAGAGTGGTTAGTGAAGCAGTTTAAATACCCTGAGCCCAGGTGGCTCCAATCACTAACGACCCTCCTATACCTGCATGAGGAACCGCCCCTGCAAGGCAGAGGAGGGGCCATGACACACCCCTCCTTAAAATGAGGGTCCCACCCTCAACCCAAAATTTGGCCCAACATATTTAAAACAATCCAAAGTGCCCCAAAAACAAATATATATCTATACCAGTCCCGGCTCCTAGCAGTCAACCCGCGTCCCCTAACTGACCGTCCCTCCAACTCTGCAGCCCTGGTACCTGGGGAGAAATTTAAGAGAAAGAGGCACCGACAGCTAGCAGGGGTCAACAGAGAAAAGAAACAAACTAGGTTAACGGAGCACGGGACAGGGCATCAGCAATGATATTATCCTTACCACTAATGTGTCTAATATCAAGGTTGAATGGTTGCAAGAACAAAGCCCAACGCATCAGGCGCTGGTTGGGATTTTGCAGGGACTTCAGAAAAATTAGTGGGTAGTGGTCAGTGAACACAGTTAAAGGGGTCAAACCGGAACCAACGTAGACTTCGAAGTGCTGTAGAGCCCAGATGAGTCCTAAAGCCTCCTTTTCAATCACAGAATAGTTTTGCTGATACTTATTAAATTTCCGGGAGAAAAAACTGACTGGACACTCAACATTGTCATCATTTTCCTGGAGAAGCACAGCCCCAGCACCAATTTGACTGGCGTCTACCTGCAATTTGAAAGGTTTCCCAAAATTTGGTGCTGCCAACACGGGTGCCATACACAAAAGAGCCTTAACTGCATCAAATGCCTCTTGACATCGGGTGGACCAGATAAATTCAGCCTTGGCCTTTAACAGATTGGTCATTGGGGACACTACTACCGAAAAGTTTTTACAGAAAGCACGGTAGTACCCCGCCATTCCCAGGAAGCGCATCAGTTCTTTCTTTGTGGAGGGCTGTGAGAACTGCTTCACAGCCTGCACCTTGGCTTCCACGGGACAAACAAAACCCTGACCAACAACCTTGCCTAGGTATGTGACTGTAGCTTTGGCAAACTCACACTTTGCCAAATTGATAGTCAACCTGGCCCACACCAGTCTTCCAAACAGGGCTTGCACTCTCCGGACATGCTCCTCCCAGGAGTCCGAGTAGACGACCACGTCGTCCAAATACACGGCACACCCTTCCAGACCTGAGACCACCTGATTCATCAGCCTCTGGAAGGTGGCTGGAGCATTCCGCAAGCCGAAAGGCATCACTGTGTAAGAGAACAAATCAGATGGAATTATAAAGGCAGCAATGTCACGAGCTCTTTTGGTAAGGGGTACTTGCCAATATCCCTTTAAAAGATCAAATTTACTAACATACTTTGCTGACCCAACTTGATCAATACAGTCCTCCATCCTAGGAAGAGGGTAAAGGTCTGCTTTAGTAACATTGTTTACTTTTCTATAATCAGTGCAGGGTCTGAAAGTGGAATCAGACTTTCTAACCAGAAGGCAGGGTGAAGCCCAATTTGAACAACATGGCTCAGCAATACCATTGTCCAACATATACTGCACCTCTGTTTCCAATTGCAGTCTCTTCTCCTCAGATACACGATAAAATCTCTGTTTGATAGGCTTAGCATCTCCGACGTCTAGGTCATGCTCAATTAAGTGGGTTTGCGATGGGGTGTCAGAAAACAAAACGGGGTAGTTTCTAATAAGAGCTACTAATTCATCACGTTTCTCAGAATCTAAATGATCTACCAAAACCCCAAGGTTTTCCAAAGTCTGGGAGTTTTTCAGCCGACCTTGTAAAACCTCATCCGAAACCATAACTACCTCCTCTTCTTTCCCCTCCACAAAACTAAAGCCACAAGATGCAGTGACTGGGGCAGCAGTCAATGCTGACCTCACTGCTGGAGTGCCTTCAACTTTGCTTAGATCGCGGGAATGATAACATTTTAACAGGTTCACATGGCACAACTTAGAAGACTTCCTATGACCAGGGGTTTTAATAAGATAATTCAAATCTGACACTTTGCGCAACACAGTAAAAGGACCACAGTATTTTGCCTGAAAAGGTGAACTTACAAGTGGCAAAAGGGCGAGTACACGATCACCAGGACCAAACTCACGCAGCTCAGCCTGTCTGTCATATCTCTGTTTCATTTCTTTTGAGAACGTTCTAGTTTTTCTTTCGCCAGTTCACCAGCCCTATACAACTTCAGCCTAAAACCGTTTACATAGTCAATAAGGTTCCGAGGTGGTTCCTCAGGCAAACCACCATCTTGCAGCACTGCTAAAGGCCCACGTACCTTATGACCAAACACTAAGTCTTTAGGGCTAAACCCTGTGCTTTCCTGCACTACCTCACAAGCAGCTAGTAGCAGCCAAGGTAACCCCTCCTCCCAATCTGCAGACAGTTCTGTACAGTAAGCACGGAGCAAGGATTTTAAAGTTTGATGAAAATGTTCCAAAGCTCCCTGGCTCTGGGCATGGAACGCAGTAGACTTGTTGTGTTTAACTTTAAGCTGCTTGAGAACCTGAGCAAATAAATGTGAGGTAAAGTTAGACCCCTGATCTGACTGGATGATTTTTGGAATGCCAAATATTGAAATAAATTGAGTTAATGCTTTAACTACTGATTTTGAAGTTATGGTACGCAAGGAAAAGGCTGCCGGATATCTAGTTGCTTGACACATAACCGTTAATAAGTAACTATGACCCGACTTGGACCGTGGTAAAGGCCCAACACAATCGATAATCAGATGCTCAAAAGGTTGCCCCACAGCTGGTATTGGATATAAAGGTGCTGGCTTTACAACCTGGTTTGGGTTGCCTGTACGCTGACACGTATGACAAGTTTTAATGAACTGAGCTACATCCCGCTTTAAACGTGGCCAGAAGAAATAACGAAGTATGCGATCATAAGTCTTACGAACACCCATATGACCTGCCACATCACCATGTGAAGTTTGCAACACTTTATTTCGCAAATAGTAGGTACAACTATTTGAAAAACTGGTTCTCCTAGACCCCGATCACAGTGTGGAAGCCATTTCCTGACCAACAGCCCATCAAGAAGAAAATAACACTGAGCACTATTTCTCACCACTGAATCAGGAACAACTTTATCAAAGAGATCGGTCAAAGTAGTATCGGCCTTTTGCTCAGCCATCAATGAATCTCTAGAACTAGTCAACTGTTCTGTCTGGAGTTTAACTGGCAACTCAAGACTTTCTGGCTTACTCTCAACTTCCTTACGAGAGGCAGAGCGGGTAATAGTACAAACTGGAAATACCTCAGGAGACAAACTGCTGCAATCTGGAGATACACTTGCAAGTGGCGCTGCAGGTTGCTTCTTAAATATGTTTAGGTTGCCATCTGCCCACACCTTACTACCTGCCAAGTCATTCCCCAAAATCATGTGGACTCCCTCTACTGGCAACTGAGGTCTAACCCCAACAGCTACATCACCCTCTACCAGACCACATTTTAGGGTAACTTCATGTAAAGGAGAAGAGAATGGAACTAAACCCATGCCACATACCATTACACAACTGCCAGTATCAGACACCTTAGAGAACGGCAGAACAGATTGCAGAATAAAAGAATCTAAAGCTCCAGTGTCTCTTAAGATCTTAATTGGAACATTTTGGTTGCCATCTACCTGGGACACTACACCATCTGAAATAAAGGCTGAAAAATCACAATGGGAAGACTGAGAACCAAACTCAATTATTGGCTGAAAATGCTCACCTTGGTGGTGAGAGGCTGTAACAGGAGCTACCATCACAGCAGGTTTAAAGTGACCTGACTTTTTTGATTTAAGTAAAGGACAATCTTTCTTCCAGTGTCCTTCAACTAAACAGTAGCGACAGGTATTAGCATTAACTGTTGCTTTAGGTCCCCCAGAAGCAAACTTCTGCTGAGGCCTTTGGAAAGAAGCTCCAGAAAAGGTAACCTACTATTCATAGAAGGAAAATTATTTTTATGGTGCTATCACTGTTTGACTCAAAATGGCTTTTATGTGTTAGCCTGTACTCATCTGCAAGGACTGCTGCATCAATTGGAGACTTAACTTTACGTTCATTATTGTATGTAGCAACCTGGTCAGACACAGAATTTTTGAACTGTTCTAACACAATCAAGTTAGACAGACCCTCAAAAGTGCTAACTTCAGAAGCTGTACACCAACGATTAAACGCAGAAGTCAAATCACGAACAAACTCAGAATAGGTTTGTGAATCTAGCTTTTTCCTGTAACGAAAGCGTTGACGATATGCCTCCGGCACAAGCTCGTAGACCTTCAGAACTGCTGATTTAACTTTATCATAAACTTTACAGTCAGCTACACTTAGTGCTGAAAAAGCCTCACGTGCTTTACCTGTAAGTACACATTGCAACAACATAGTCCTATCCAAATCTGACCAAGCTCTAGCTCCCGCAATACGCTCAAATAAAGTAAAGTATGTGTCTGGATCTGACTCATCAAATTTAGGCAACAATCGAAGATTCTGTGAAACATCAAACTGTGGTGGTCTTTCTTCTGGTCTATTAGCATTTTGCAATCGCGCTATCTCTAACTGCATTTGTAACAGCTCCCTCTGCTGCTCAAAAGTTAATGAAGGGCTAGACTGAAAACTTGCACCCTCACTACTTCCAGACTGACCACAAAGAACACCTACTTCCCTAAGACTTTGCTTTAAAACAGCTTTAACAGTCTCTTGAAGTTTTTTATCAACAATCTCAATCTGATAATGTTCAGCTATTTCAATTAACTGCTCCTTAGTACACAGATCTAAGGCCAACTCTGAAGGAACCTGAACAAAACTTCTCAAGGTGGAAGACATTTTCCTCAACCAATACAACTATTACAAATGCCCCAAAAAATATGTTACACAACTCACCTGCTGCCAGTCTGGGTTTAAGGACAGGAGCCACACCCCACTATCCTCCAAAACTACTAACTAACTGGCCCCTAGTCTTCGTGCAGTCACATGTGGTGGGGTTTTATGCACACAAAACCAGTGGATTGGAAAAGACAACCAGAAACTGGCGGCCCCCCCATATCCACGGACGTGCTCCCGAGCCGACGTAGGGAAAAAGGGAAAGGGAAGCTCTACCCACGTTCACTGCCACCTAAAACAAAAACACCACGAGCCTCCTATTGACACTCGCTGATAAGCCTCAACAGGAGAGGACTCCCACCTAAACAAAAACCCAGAAAAGGCACAGAGTGAATTGCTAAACAAATTTAGCTACAAAGGTAACTGAACAAAAATGGAACACATGGCTCTCAACGCTCTCTCCAACAATATTGGCCCAACCAAATTATCCCCTCAAACAAAACATTGGCAATCTGAACTAAACTAACAAAACTACTAACCCAAGTTAACAATAAAACAATAATCAAATAAGCCAAACTACAAATAAACAGACTTATCAATGATAAGACAAAGACAAACTAGACAAAACTTTAACCAACTATGACACAATGTTAAAGTAAACTAGAATACTAAAGTAAGACTAAAGTACAATAAACTTTAACTTAAGAACGAGCCCCCACTTGTCACAGGCCGGCTCATAGCCTGTGGCAAAAATGAGGGGACACGAACAACAGGTATAGGCCAATCAAAAAGGTTCTTTATTGTAAACCAAAAACTTCTAACTTTAAACAAAGAAAAAGGAATGAGGTGTGAAAATGTCATAATGTAAGGTGTATGTAAAGTGCAGGGATGCGTGAATCTGTGTGTGTGAACATGACTGAGTGAAAACTAAGTAAAACTACAAAGGAACAAACAAAACAGGATCATACCTGGAGGAGCAGAGAGAGAGATAAGAGTGGTTAGTGAAGCAGTTTAAATACCCTGAGCCCAGGTGGCTCCAATCACTAACGACCCTCCTATACCTGCAGGAGGAACTAAATTTACTAAACAACTGGGTTAAATACACACTCTAACATTAGTGTTGTTTGGTCTGTTGGTGTGTTGCCAGATGTCATTGTCCTCTGGAGCATCAGTATTAAATCTAGCACTGACTGCGTCATACCGCTCGTGGAGAGATGGATAGTCAGAGAGCGCCCATTAAACACACACGATTGCTTGGTTTTTCATGATGAGCTCATGTAACTCGAGGGAATCTCTTCCTTTCTGCTATCATGGCTGATACTCCATTGTGTGAAGTTAAACTCATAGGCAATCCAGTAACTGTCATGCTCTCTGATGTGGTCGACGAGGCTGGCTTCAGGTTATCACCCTTCAGGGCAGATCAGCCACAGCAGGACAACGCTCACAGAGGAAATCACAGGAAATAGAGAGAACTTAGCCAAATATCTCTCACTCATAATATGCTCTATTGTGGGGTGGTGTAACCTGTTGGTTGTGGATCTAGGCAGCTAACCGAATGGATGTAGATCACTACAAGTGAGCTACAAAGTATTGTCATTGTAACATAGATGCTTAACCTCAGGTTACTCTGTTCTTCCTGCAATTACTTGAAGCTTCTGCTTGAGTTACAAAAGCATCAGCTAAAGGGCAAATCAGATTTAACACAGTCTTAATTTTACGCAGTCGTCTTAAAGCTGTAATATGACATTTTTCTCTCCTGTCCCAGCTTAATAGGAATGGACAACTATAAATAAGCCATTTGTTGGATGATTTCTTCAAAAATGGAAACACTCTGACTTCACTGTCTCTACCACCCTGATATGGTCAAATTGGTTTAGCCAAAGGCAGCACTATATACTGCCTATTGTGGCTAACTAATTGCAGATGTTATTCTTGCAGTTCTGTTTTGATTAAACTAATGGCACATAAATTGCACACTTGAGCTGTAATGCCACTGAATTAGATTTGTTTCCCCTAATTTTTTAACAATTTTATTCCCCCTTCAGGCCATCAAAAAAAAATGATGAAATGTTTTACTTTCATGGCAAAACATCTTATTCTTAATGAGTGTTTTTTTTTCTTCAAGTTAAAATATCTAAAAGGCCAATTAAACAAAATGCATTTACTTGAAGCATCACTACATGAGATATCAAGGCTTGTTTTCAGAGATTTTATCTGTAATTCAAGCATATTTTGTCTTTCTGCACTGGAAGATTTTATGTTTTTTTAAGTATAAACTAGCTAAAGTGAAAATATTTACCAGAGCAGTAAGACAGAATACAAAATTGGTCTACATGGAGCACCCGAGACCCAAGGACCCGGGATCCGACCCGGGACCCGTATGGGTTCGGGTCTATAATTTAAATGGTCAGCAGGGTGTCATGTTTCTATGACAACCAGAGCTTTTGCAGTGACACAATGACTTTACCAATTGACGATTGGCTCTTTTACCTAAAAAGGCGGGTTCGCTTATTTTTGGACCCGTGTAGACCTCTATTTCCAAGTACTATACTAATTCTACTGGTTGTATATTTATGCAACACGTTAGGTCATGCAAAACAAAATGTGTTAGTTTATCAAAAGTAGGCCATAAACAGTTTAAGCTAATCTTTTGATATCAGATCTGCTGATAATGTCTTTTATTTCCATTTATTTAATCTATTTTCCATTGGTAGTATTAACAGTGTTTAGTTTTCTGAATGAGAAGTAATCTGTAAAATAATCGTGGCGCACATCCCCTAATTTCCAGCTTGCTGTGATCTGAGGCTAAAAGAATTGTAAATGAACACTAAATCGAGGCTTCAAAACTATAAAGAGAAACACACAGCAGGCCTATTTCATTTGAGCTTTAAGAATCTATGACTCACTGCACATTAAAGTTAAAAGAACATCACATACCAGAGTATGCACAGAAAATCAAGAATAACCTTGAATGCACCCCACAGAAATGTTAAGCTTCCATTTTTGGAACAGATTTTTTTTGTTGATTAGATATTTCTCATGGATTGCTTACTCAAGGCATTTCTGGCCTTTTAAGCTGAAATTGGTTCAATATTGCACAGCCCCTTGTACAATTTATGCCCTACAGAATGTGACGTATTCTTCAAATGCTCACATTGTCTAATAGCAGCTGAGAGACTGAAAGAGCAAGCTGTAATTTCACCCAGGCTCAGATGTCAGACGATAGGGATTTGCCCAGCGCAGCACTTGCTAACTTGTGAATTAGCTGCCCGGCCTTTATTCAACAGCCAGAAACTATGACGGATAGAGTCTGGAAAGGAGAAGTCTACATATCTTAAGTAGTAGATATTGCTCATTCTTATACACAATGACTTCTTCTAGTTGTGCTACAATAAAATAAGCACTGAGAAATGCAGAAGACCAAAGTGTGAAAAAGTCTGTTTTATTTTATCTGTAGTAAATCTAGAGGTTAGAGTTGGCATGTTTGAGCACACTCTAGTTCTGACAGCTATACATTTTGGTTTCCTTTAGCAGTTTTGATTTGACATGGATTCTTTTTAAACGTATTTTAATATATTCCCTGAGGTTCACTTATGATGTTAATGTTAATTTGTACACAAAAAAATTATGTGGAAAAACAATTATTTTCAACCCTCATTCTGAACCTCTGTCTGAAGTAACCCATTTTTAAGGAGCGGCTCCTTTAAAGTCCAATAATTTTATCCCTTAAAGGTGCATTGCATAATATTTCTGAAGATCTATTGACAGAAATGCAATATAAGATCCATAACTATGTTTTCAGTGGTGTATAAAGACCTTGCATAATGAACCGTTATGTTTTTATTACCTTAGAATGAGACATTTATGTCTCCATAACCGCGGGAACCCCCTTCTATGGAGGTCGACATATTGTCGTCGTCATGTTTCTACCGTAGCCGACAGCGAACAAACAGCGCTTCGTTTCGTCACTACCTTTAAAAAGAATTTAAGATTTATCTGACCTCAATGACGTGAGACAGCTAGCAGACGGTCGGTTTAGCCAGTCTGTCTGCTTCCTGACCTGAGCCCGAATTCATGTTTGAGCTCTAAGACTATGTGCCATATTACTAGAGAGAAGAGTAGAACCATCCCAGGAGGGATGAATACCATCTCTTTTCAACAGGTCAGGTCTTCCCCAAACACTTTTCCAATTGTCTATGAATTCTATATTATTTTATGGACACCACTTAGACAGCCAGCCATTGAGTGAGGACAGTCTACTAAGTGTCTCATCACTCCGGCGAACAGGAAGCAGGCCAGAGCAAATTACAGTGCCTGACATCGTACTTGCCAGTTCACACACCTCTTTAACGTTAATTTTAGTGATATTCGACTGGCGAAGTCGAACATCATTAGTGCCACCATGAATAATAATCTTAGAGAATTTACAATTAGCATTAGCCAGCACTTTTAAATTTGCTTTGATGTTAGGCTCTCTGGCTTCCGGCAAACATGTGACTATGGTATCTCTATTTTCACGTTCCGTGTAATAGAATCGCCAATAACTAGGGCACTTTCAACAGGATTCTCAGTGGGTGTTTCACTGAGTGGGTAGAATCTATTTGTTATGGTAACCGGAACGGAAGAGCGGTGTTTTGTCCGGATGCGACAAAACGTCGCTTTGAAGTTTGGATGCGTGTCTCTAGTTCTGAAATCTTTTCCGTCAGCCTGACTATCTCCCTGCATTTATCACATGAAAAGCCCTCTGTGCTGACAGAGAAGGCTATGCTATACATGTGACACGAAGTGCAAGTGACAATAACAGAAGACATTACTCACCATATTTGTTGACTGATCCTTCTTACCACAGTTGTTTGATAGACTCATAGAATAGAAAAGTAGAAAAGTGATAGAAAAGTGCAATTGCTCGAGAAAAAAGAAAGGAAAAAAAAAGACTGCAAGCACGGATGGCAGGTTAACAGGCTAGCGAGATACTAGCGTGTTGTGCTAGTAATAACGATTTAGAAAAAAGCTAGCGATGTCAGATTAATGTGATATCAATATTAGATAGTCTAGAGTAAGTTATATTTAGCAATATAAACAAAAAGGAATGATAGTAAATAGAGATTCAAAACAGAAAGCTATACGGAGCATACAGAAAGATGCAAACCAGAAGCAAGACAGACAGGAGCAATCGATCAGTAGCAAGGCAGACAGGAGCAATCGATTACAGAGATCATGATCACATGTTAGTTATTGTGTCATCACACTCTGTGAAAAAGGCAGAGATTTAATTATTATATTTGGTCAATGTGCGTGGGGAATGTTAGTCGTCTGCTGAGCGAGGAAAGGCAATATACAAATCCACCACCGGCCTATCAGTGGGAAACTCAGTAGTTACTGGCAATAGTATAGTGACTTCCCGCGACAAGTCATTAGTCCTCTTTTCATGAGGAAAGTCAGTCTCCCGCTGAGTGAGGAGAGTGAATAGATCCACCACCGGCCTATCAGTGGGAAACTGGCAATAGTATAGTGACTTCCTGCAACAAGTCATTAGTCTTATTTTTGGATCTTTTCGCAGCCAAAAAGGTGCACACATATAAAGCCGCCTCTTAAACAGCTTGTGAGTACCAAATTTAGTTATTTTCGTGGCTTATTGCGCTTAAACGGTCAAATATACACAAAATACTAGGGGTGGCACGATCCGCCTTTTTTGCCTCCGATACCGATTCCGATACCTGGGACTCAGTATTGGCCGATACCGATCCGATCCAATACTAAAATAATAATTAAAAAAACAGTGCCAAATAAACTGTATCTGTATGCCTCACTGTGGGGAAGAGACTGTGATTATTATTTTGTTAAAGGCATCAAAGCTTGACTTAAACATTATTTTCCTTACTTTGTAAAACAATACAGACAAAATATATACTATATAATTAAAAGACATTTATTTTAAAACTTTTTTAAGCAACTTTTTAATGAAGCAGCAACGTATGACAGATTGGACAGAACAACTAAGGCTATCAATAAACTGCCATTGCGCAAAAGTATTGTAATATGAAAGGCTCCAATTTAGAGCGGCACGAAACCTTATGCGCATCCCGTGCGCAGAATGATGCTCTCGAAGCAACATGGAGTCACGGCGCGCAGCGCTTTGCATTGAAAAGTTCAAAGCACAAAAGTAAGATATACATATATTTCTTTATTTATTCATTAGTTTGAGCCTTTTAACAGTTTTAAATTTCAGTTTCAGTTTCAAATTTGTGCGCCTGAAGAGCAATTATATCGCTCTCTACTCCAGTGTTGTGATCACTGATCAGTTGTGTTGTGATCTAACAGACACCCGGTAGAAAGTAACATGTGAAACTCCAGCACGTTAAAGTCATTTTATGCAAACCATAGACCTTTATCTACAGATCTACAGTATAATAATAGGAACATTGACTCATCTTGGAGAGAGTTTCATCGTGTTGACTGTTTTACCCGAGCGCGACGCGCTGTTTGAGTGCTGAATGGAGAATGACTGACAGCCGCAGCGGAGGGAAGCACTTGGGTGAAGATTAATTTAACAATTTAAATCTGTACCTCACATTAAACTATATGTAATGGCTTCAGAAAACTTGGAATATAGTACACGAAAACATTATATTGCTTTATAATGTTTCTGTGCCTTTTGTGTTGTATAACAATAAGATTCGTAGGCTACAATATCGGATCGGATTTGGATGGTCTCGTCTGGCGATACCCGATCTGACAAATATTGGTAGTATCGGACCAATACCGATACTGAGTATCGGATCGGCGCACCCCTACAAAATACCCATCTTTGTGAGATTTCATGTATACGCAGTCGGTTGTATGTGAATAAAAGCCTAAAATAAAATCTGTTCATTATAAAACGATTGTGTCTCTGCACAAGACTTGGTTGAAACTGCATGATTCACATGAATTTCTGTTACAATTAGGGATGCTCATGTTTACCGTTTAACCGTTGACCGAAAGTAAAAATTTTAACCGATTAATACTACCAGTTAAACGGTTTAAAAGTTAAAAGGTTTTTTTATTTTTAAGGTGTTTTTTTTATAGTTTGCTGCATGGTTAAAAAAATACTAAACAAATATAGGCTATATAGTATTTTTTAAAGTCACAGGGCTCTTCGACACGCGCAACCACACGCGCCTAACATATTTCACTGAGCAAGCAAAATGAAGTGAGCGAAAAGAAGTAGCTACTGTGTGGGACCATTTCGACAGAAAGAGCGACAAAGTTACTTGCAAAATATGCTACGTGGTATTAAAATAAAGCAGTAGTACAAGTAGCCTACAATACAATATCACTGGCGAAGCAAACATCCACAAGCAAATGAAATGCTTCCCGAAGCTGGCCACTCTAGCGAGACATTATCTCTGTATTCCCGGGATATCTGTGTCATCGGAGAGGGTGTTTTCTGCCACAGCTCTAACTGTTAACAGGCTGTGCTCCAGACTAACCCCACATCATGTGTTTTTCAAAGCTTCAAACGGATTTAGTGTTTTCTTTTTGTCATCTTAATTTGTGAATTATTTAAGTTAAAAATATATATTTAGTGTAGGCCTATTTTTGTTTTTCTCTGTTGTCACTGTCAGAAATGCTGCAGGTGAGTGAAAATGTGATGTGAATCCAGGTTCTTTTCTTGATCTCTTCTGTATGCTGCTTGCACATTAATATAAACCCGTGAATTTTTTTTTGTTGGTTTTTTTAACGGGTCACAGACACTCGTCAATTTATTTTTATTTAATGCCAATTCAATATTAGAATCTTATCAGTTAACGGTTAATAGTCGGATAACGAGCGGCGGTTGTCGGTCGGGAAAATTAACCGTAATGAGCATCCCTTGTTACGATGTGTCATACTTTTTGAAGCCTGAAAATATTGGTTACCTAGTAAGACTTTCAATGGATGGACAAAATATTTAGATAATATAAAAATATCTGACAGTTTTTCTCTTTGGTATCAAAAATTGTATGAAATATTGATATTAATCAAGGGATTGTATCAAAATCCGGGGGGGTCCGAAAACCAGTCAGTATCTGGTGTGACTACCATTTGCCACACGCAGTGCAACACATCTCCTTCGCATAGAGTTAATCAGGTTGTTGATTGAGGCCTGTGGAATGTTGGTCCACTCCTCTTCGATGGCTGTGGGAAGTTGCTGGATATTGGCAGGACCTGGAACACTCTGTCTTATACGCCGATCCAGAGCATCCCAAACATGCTCAATGGGCGACATGTCCGGTGAGTATGCTGGTCATGCAAGAACTGGGATGTTTTCAGCTACCAGGAATTGTGTACAGTTCTTTGCAACATGGGGCCATGCATTATCATGCTGCAACATGAGGTGATGGTCGTGGATGAATGGCACAACAATGGGCCTCAGGATCTCGTCACAGTATCTCTGTGCATTTAAAATGCCATCAATAAAATGCACCTGTGTTCGTTGTCCATAACATACGTTGCCCATACCATAACCCCACCGCCACCATGGGCCATTCAATCCACAACATTGAAATCAGCAAACTGCTCACCCACGCGTCTGCCATCTGCCCTGTACAGTGAAAACCAGGATTCGTCCGTGAAGAGAACACCTCTCTAAAGTGCCAGACACAATCGAATGTAAGCATTTGCCCACTTAAGTCGGTTACGTTGACGAACTGCAGGTCGAGACCCCGATGAGGACGACGAGCATGCAGATGAGCTTCCCTGAGACAGTTTCTGACAGTTTGTGCAGAAATTCTTTGGTTATGCGAACCGATTGTTGCAGCAGCTGTCTGGGTGACTGGCCTCATACGATCTTGGAGGTGAATATGCTGGAGGTCCTGGGCTGGTGTGGTTACACGTGGTCTGCGGTTGTGAGGCCGGTTGGATGTACTGCCAAATTCTCTGAAACACATTTTGAGACGGCTTATGGTAGAGAAATTAACATTCAATTAATGGGCAACACCCCTGTTGGACATTCCTGCAGTCAGCATGCCAATTGCACGCTCCCTCAAAACTTGCGACAAATGTGGCATTGTGCTGTATGATCAAACTGCCCATTTTAGAGTGGCCTTTTATGGTGGCCAGCCTAAGACACACCTGTGCAATAATGCTGTCTAATCAGCATCTTGATATGCTACACCTGTGAGGTGGATGGATTATCTCGGCAAAGGAGAAGTGCTCACTAACACAGATTTAGACAGATTTGTGAACAATATTTGAGAGAAATAGGCCTTTGGTGTACATAGAAAAAGTCTTAGATCTTTGAGTTCAGCTCATGAAAAATGGGGCAAAAACAAAAGTGTTAAGTTTATAATTTTGTTCAGTGTAAATATACATGCGTGTGTGTATTTTTTATATATGTGACCCGTCACAGAAACCACAAGCACAAGTCGGCAGCACAACTTTCGACCAAAATGAGAAAGAAGAGATTTTTTTCAAAATTGGTGAATTTCATTTTTTTGCAGAATCTGTTAGTTGAAATCACGAAGAAGCCTCTCCATGTTTGAGATAGCAGTATTAATATATTTAAAAGCTTACATTTTGAGGTTGAAATCGGCTTGTTTTCGGAGATTCTAGCACGCAGTAGGGGCGTGGCGTGTTATTGTCTGTGTGTATTTCCATACTGAATATGGCGCTTTTGTCCCCGCCCTCCAAGTGAACCGCATGGCTACTTATTATGCTGTGCTCTGGTAGGCTCTATCTGATATCAAAATTCAATGAAGATGGACGCCGCAAAGATTGTCGCAGACGAGCTGAACCGTGGCAGTTACACCGTAAATGTTTTCGCCGCTCGGGAAACTGAACCGGAGGTATGGGCGCGGCGCGCGCGCCCTCGGTGTTGAATATGGCGGCTCGGCTCGCTGACAGCGGTGGCTGGCTGTTTCACATGTGACGTCCCGATTGCTTTGAATGGGGAAAGTCTTGTGAACTGAACAGACTTAATGGACTGGCAACAATCTCCATAGAACATGAACTGGCACAGAGAATCGAAATAGAGGATGCAGTTAAGACCTTTGCTGCGATGAAGGCGATGAAGGCCTGCCGTGCGCGTTTCTGAAACGTAAGTTAAGCTTCATTTGCTCTTTAGTCATTATTTAAGATGCTGAACCTGCTGATGATATAATGTGCTTGCGGACATTTCATTTGTGTGTGTATAGTATACGCACATAAGAAAGTGGTGTAAAGAGATTTGCAACAGTAATTTGAGGAGGTGAAATGTGATTATTTGGAAAATTCCTGTCATGACTGCTTAAAGAAAAATGCCAGCAGGCATTTGCCTCCTGCATAAACTTTAATATTGTTGATATTTTGGGCACACGCGCGTTGCGCACTATTTGCGTTATATGTAGGCCTATGGCTTATTGGTCTTTGTGTGTTGTTGCTGGTTTTGCGTTATATGTATGGCATATTGGTCTTTGTGTGTTGTTGCTGGTTTTGCGTCATATGTATATGGCATATTGGTCTTTGTGTGTTGTTGCTGGTTTTGCGTTATATGTAGGCTATATGGCATATTGGTCTTTGTGTGTTGTTGCTGGTACGTTGCAAATAGAGGGGCATCACAATTGTTTTTCGCCTAGAGCTGCTGCAGAAGTGCACTCATTCGAAGTGCAAAAAAAAGCTGTAAAGCACAGGGGGAGCTTTACAGGGGGTATGGCTTATCTAAATGAGATGTAAATGAGCCCTATTGTCACTCCTAGCAGCAGAGAGAGGTGAGAACTGCACAATCTTTCGAGGTCGTTTTCTCATCTTTGAGCTTTTTTAAGTGCCTACCTTCAAATGGCCACAACTTCTCCAAATATTATCAGATTTCCACATGTTACACATCGTTGGAAAGCTTGGAGACTACACTTTCAGAATCTATGAATAACTCAAAATGCCCCAGAACCGACTTGTGTCCCTAGTTTCCGTGACTGGTCACATATATATATATATATATATATATATATATATATATATATATATATAAATATATAAATATATATATATATATATATATATATATATATATATATATATATATATATATATATATATATATATATATATATATATATACACAAAATAATTATACACAGTATACACACATTTTATGTAAACAGAAACATTTATTTTTGATGCGATTAATCGCAATGAACCGTTTCACAGCCCTAAATTCCAGTATTATGACCACACACACACTTTTATCTAATTGTGTTTGTAACAAACAATATAATTGGTAATGAAAAGATAGCAGTTAAAAATAATATGAATACATTGTTAAAACGTGCAAAATTCATATTTTTAACCAGCAGTCTCAGAACCTTGTCTCAGAACCTTGTCTCAGAACCTTGTCTCAGAACCTTGTCTCAGAACCTTGTCTCAGAACCTTGTCTCAGAACCTTGTCTCAGAACCTCTCTCTCTCTCTCTCTCTCTCTCTCTCTCTCTCTCTCTCTCTCTCTCTCTCTCTCATTCTCTCTCTCTCTCTCTCATTCTCTCTCTCTCTCATTCTCTCTCTCTCTCTCTCTCTTTCTCTCTCTCTCTCTTTCTCTCTCTCTCTCTCTCTCTCTCTCTCTCTCTCTCTCTCTCTCTCTCTCTCTCTCTCTCTCTCTCTCTCTCTCTCTCTCTCTCTCTCTCTCTCTCTCTCTCCTTTGCACTTTTTTCATGGTTGTTTGTTTTGAGAGGGCCCGCTTAGGAATAAGAAAACAGACAGGGTTGCGAGACCCTCTCTGACAGTCTGGGTTGCAAGCCAGCTTTTGTGCATGTTTGTCTTAAGGTTTTATATTCCCTCTGAGTTTGTGTGTGTGACCCAGTAAAGCTGCTTTCAGATGCATTTAAGATGATTATCACTTTAAACCAATCAGATGAAGCTCATTCCCTTAAGCTTAACCAACTCATAAGGACTGATCCGGGGTCAGTATCTTGCAGCCACTTACATAACAAAAAAATTCCAAAGCATCAGCACCTTCTGCTTTTTCTTTGCTCGAGACTTCCATATTTAGCTTAGTGTGTGCTTTTGGCCAGTGTTTGTGTTGTACACCACTGCTCCCTGCTGGTTAGGACAGGAAGTGCACATGTAATGTGGGGGAAGGGAGTACTATTGCAGCTCTCTACAATATGAACATCTTTGCAGTCCTTCAGTCTGTTATGGGTCTGTTAAGGTTTTAGCCCACTTGGGGGCACTGTGTCTTCACGTTAGGACTCAGTGTTCCGCAGAAGCAGGAAATGGTGTTCTTTTGTGTTGTAGATATAAAGCTCCTGCTAGATGCATATACATATGAGGTGCTTAATATTATGAAGTCTAGTACTACAACTAATCACCATGCTCACATTTCCCCCAACAAAACAGATCTGAATGCACTTTGGGAAAATGTTAAATTTGCTTTTAGTTATATGTGCACGAAATGCAGATTCAATGGAGGTAAAGGTGACGTATTCAGGTAGCTTAGCTCAAATTCACCTCGATTAGCTCTTATGTGCATGCTGAACTGCAGATTCTATATATCCTAAATTCATTTCTATGCATTTTTGCACTGATTTATAAAGGATAACCTCATGCATATTTTGGCAGCGTGATGTTGCAGACACAATGCGGTGCTGTTCGAATTCACATTACGCATAGCCATTTGTCATCTGGACCTAAGTGCGATGTCACTTTTATGAGTCTGACGGACAATAGAAGGGCTGAAAGGGATTACGGCTGCTTTGACAGCTCGCCGTGGCACAAAGCACTGTCCCCTGCCCTTTTCCTTTCTCCTCCCCTTCTCTTTTCTTCTCAGCCTCTATCTCCTCCCCTCTCACCAGCCTCCTCTCCACCCTTATCCGAAGTGTGTCGTGTACATGTCAAACAATGTGGCATCTGTCATTTGCTGAACAAAAGGGCCGCAGACTGATAGCCCACAAACAATAGCTCCAGAGCTCCCCGGAGGTTAACCGGACAGAGGGGGGCGTATCACTGCTTCTGTCCCAGGGGAAAGAGCCCCCCAGATGGGACCGAGGCGGTCATGAAGGCCCTTGGCATACTGTGAATGCTGGAAGGTTAGGCCCGGGCTCTGGTGGGAGATTCGCATTGTGGTTTTGTCCAACTAGCGACAGCGGCCAAGCGAGCAGGCTGCAGCTAAGCTGATTACCGAGAGAGCAAGACGCGGCGTGTGTGGCGGCACGATTGCCAGACGGGAAGAGGGGGTTTGTGGAAGTGGGAGGAGGGATGTAGATTCGGGTTAAAGTGTTAAATATGTGGTAAGACCTCATTTGAGGCAAAGGCGAAATATTGGATGTGTCTCAGGGTATGTCAGCATTAATCCGGATACATTTGAAAATGTTGTTTTCATTTCAAAACGCTGTGTTCACACTAGCATTTTTAAGTGTCTTCCAAAAGTTTCTGATTCACACTGAACCATCACAAAATGCTAAAATCATCTTGAGGGCCATTCATATAGAACACAATTTTGCGGTTAAAAAACACAACAAAAACAACAACACTTTTTGTTTTTTAAAGATGAACTTCTTTTAACTTTTGAGTGCTGCGTTTTTCTAATGTTGTTTCACGTGAAATACACTGCAAAATACACCAGAGATGAGCGCAACCGTCAAAACCGCCAGGCTAGTGCATTTTTACATACAAAAACAATGGAAAAGCAATGGGATGCAAAAATGCGTTCTGTGTGAACGACCCCTTACTGTACATTCGTAAAACGTACTAAAAGCTCATTTAGATGATAGAGAGAGGCCAGCCATAATAAAGTTCTCATGCTTTTCTTCTGGCACAATCATTTAATTAGCACAATACCTCACCACTTACTTGTGTGTTCAGGTCACACTCAATCGCCATTCCATTTATGGTCTAAAAAGCCATTGCCCTCGTGATTTGCCGCAGGACAGCAATTGAATAGCACATAGAAGGCACATTCAGGTATAAGCATGGATATCTATTGGTACAATATGCGTCACATGACTTAACGTGCGTCACCAAATACTTCTGTTTTCACAGTCCAAACTACTTTCAAGATGTATCCACTTGGGAGAGCGTCTTTAAAATGCTCAGTTTTGCAGGACAACACTCATTGTGGACAAAAGTCCAAAATGTTAAGAAAAAGAAGCATTTTCAGATGTATATTTTAATTAGTGTAGACGTAGCTTCAGTGGATGGATGCGTGTGTGTGTTGAGCTGCATGTTTTTAATCAGTCTGTGTCTGCTTGTGTGTGTGTGTGACTGGCTCATGCCAGGAGAATGAATATATTTCTTGTCTTTTTTGTGGCTCTCTTTGGGTCTGTCACTGCTAAGTTGAGTTGTCAGATGTTGGTGTGTTTAAAGGTGACCCTTTTCTGCTGTACATGTGTGTAGCACGTTTAGGAGTGTTTGGAACGTGTGATCAATGCACAATCCAAATGTCTTTTGTTTCGGCTAACATTTTAGGGCAGCACAAAAGGGTCTGTGCTATGTGACAACACGTCATCTATCATTCTTACAATCACCACCAGAATGTCCACCTTCTCCATGAACTTAAAATTAGGTTCTGTTAAATTTTCTTTAACAGTTTTCCTCACAAAACAAAGTTCATTTCAAACACAAATTTGATAAGAACTGAGTGGAAATTTAGCAACACCAACATAACAGGAAAACTAATGTTTTCTGTTAGTTTAAACACAAACTAAGAAAAGTAAAACAAACCTTTAATGTTTTGATAATTAAATTAAACTAACTGAATCACAGGCTATCATTAGATAAAGTGCAGCCAAACATTTATGGGGTATATCCGACAGTGTTGTCTCCTGCGGGGGCGGGGCTCGGGTAGATAATATAATTGGATATCGCTGTATTTTTAAGCCAATTATCAATAATATATGTTTTACATATCGCCCATCTCTTGTCTGTGTGTTTCAAAACACACTGAGAACATTTGCATGCACTGTTATATTAAAGTCACCATGAAATCAAAATGGATAATTCTTGTTTTTTATGGAATATTGCAGTATTTACTATAAATTATTTATTTGTGCACATTATTATTGTTATTATATTTTTTTAATTCATGCGCCTATTCCCCCTGCCTCTTGCAACGACTTCTCTTCTCTGAAGTGTTTACTGGCGTGAGGGCGGGACAACCTGTCACATGAGATCTATCCAATCAATTCCCCTATGGGCAATATCAAGTCCTGTCCTACATTTTTTTTTCTTTTTCGAGAAGCCTTTTCTCTCAGATTTTCGTCACAATAGGGAAGGAAAGACCATCGCAAACGTTTAATCCCGACTTTATAGCTACCGTGAGTCTTTTGACTAAACAAACGGCGCCAATGTGAGTATACACACCAACGCGCAAAACGGCAGGCGTAAAAGCGTAACAAAAATAAAAAAAACACTTCTGGTTCGTGTTTTTTTTTGTTTGGCGCGCCGTGCACTTTTATTTACATGCCTGGAGCTGCTGAAGTTACAGTACTTGGTGGCGCTCAAACACAATACGGTCTTGCCGACATACCTGTCAACACTCCCGTTTTTCCCGGGTTTCTCCCGTTTTTTTAGCCCTATCTCCCGGACCCCTCCCGGTTTGTTATTTCTCCCGGGAAACTCCCGTAATTTGCATGGCCCAAACTCCTTTATGAATAATCGGAACAATATGTTTGTCTAATGTTGACCAGTTGCCAGATCTTGTATTAAATGCATTATATTCACACAATCCACACACCATATACAATTTCAACCTGTTTGTCATCTCAACCTGGCAACCTATAACCCAGTTGCGCAGTCGCGGAAAGCTTAACCCGAAATAGAGTGCGGCGCGGGACTAGATTTGATGGCCGAGTGCAAGCGTGGGCGGTAATGCACTCACTCTGTGTGTGTGAGAAGTTAACGATTTGCGGGACTTCCGCAAACTAATATTTATGAATAAAACACAAAAAACTAATACATTTTTATTCATCTGTTGCAGAAAAGCAACAAGAACAACAAAAACGATTTACAGGCCAGAGTTTATATTTATAACATGTTTGCAGTGTTTAGCGATGTAGCCAATCACAGACATATGTGTTGATTTCTTGAACGCAATGGCAAATCAGAAGCATTTAAGATAGACTCCCCTCACCGCTCAGAACGGACTTTTTGTTCAGTGCTGAATTCTGTATGCTGGCAAATCCTCTAATTATAACAAAGTGTAGATATTATGAAAGATTCACTGTGCAGTCAGCTACATTGATAATAACAGAAATGTGTGAAAGAGAAAGCGAGAACCCCCCCCCCCGCCGAACAAATCTCCCAGATTTTGAAAACCAAATGTTGACAGCTATGCTTGCCGAGCACACATTGATAGAAAACGACGACGAAGAAGAAGTTGCAACGAGGTAAGATAAAGAAAGTGTGTGAATGGTTTTGGCAAGAACATAAATACTGGCTTTCTTCTGTGTGACAAGCGAGTGTTAGAAGTGTAAAGTTGCGCAGCGCCACCTAGTGTACCGGGGTATTTCTGTTTTTCAATAAGCGCCATCTACTGTCAGGGAGTGAATTTGCTCGTTCACTTGGCATATGAACACAGACGCATCGAAAAACGTCTCAAAATGCTGGCGATAAGCACGCGCAATAATCGTCCTGGTGTGCACGAGGCTTAACAGTAGTATTCAGTTCAAAATAATACATAAAGTAATCAAATGTACAATAACACTTGATAGTTTCCATTGTAAAAATTAAATACAGATTAATGCTTACAATTAAAGTTACAAAAGTTAATCTGTCTAGAGCAGTGAGTGATTTTCTCTGTGTCTTTTGTTCTTTGATTAACATCAGGAATAAACACCAGGAATATTAGGCTGCTGCCACTTTAAGAGTATGCACAAATCCAATATACTGTTACACAACATGCGTTTTCTCGCAACTATATACATTCCAAAACTGGCTTTATTTACATGAATACTTGGCAAGACGGCCATTTTTTTACGTAATTGTATGTATAAAAGTAGTCAATTTGGTACCCGCGAGCTGTTTGAGAGGCAGCTTTATGAGAGCGCCACTTATATAAAATGTTGCACATGCTTTTGGTATGAGCATGAAAACTGTGGGAATGACTAAAATTATGCACAATGCAAGCACTATTCAACCGGAGCGAGTGAGTGAGTGTGTCAATTCGCTGTCGGAGAGAAGGGAGGATGAGCATGCGCAGCTGGTATCGGTGTATCAATACTGCAGGAAAGGAATATTGCAACTGTTTTAGATATTTTATTATCGAGACATTGAAATATCGATATTTTTGACAACACCGATGGATAGATGGATCGATAGATTATGAAAATCATTCATTATTTTTTCCTATGATGACATGCAAGTCTTATTTCCACTAAAATAGATAACATCGTTCAATGTGTTCTGATCTGCTGAGGCTGGTAATAGAGGGAGAAATACTTCCTCCCTTTCTCTCTCTCCCTCTTGCTTGACTTTGCTTAACGTCTGACAGGCTCATGTCATCGCTCCTCTGACACGTCTGGCCTTCGGAGGCCAAGGGCTCAGCGTACTTATTCCTCTCTCAACAAATGAGGGCGACCTGCCTGCTCCCCCGCCGGCACTCTGCAGCATTGATTAGGGATAATTGGAGGGAGTCAAAAGCCGAGAAGTGTCACTAAATAAATTTGGCTGCGTTAATTGCAGATTCCTCTGGATGTGGGAGAAACACTTAGCCGCAGGGTCTGACAATGCAGGATTAATTGGCCCCCTTCAATGAACATAATTAGAGCGATTGTTAAGAGATAAAGAAAAGGTTTAACGAGCACGGCTGCGCTGTCAGAGGGAACATCACACTCTTTCTGCTTCACTTCCCTCTCTCTTTTTCTTCTCTCAGTATTTCTTGCTCTCTCCTTGATAAGAAAAAAAAGTATCATATTTTGGTATAGACTAGCGTCGCTCTCTCTTAATTAAAAAGTGAAATGCATAATTATGTGTCAATTTGTAGCTCATTATTAGTTTATTAACGGCACTGAGTTAATGTATTATGCACATATCAATCTTGTAACTTTTCTTTTTTTAATGTTTTTATTTGCAGGCTTTTTGTCTTTTAGCGCATAGGGAAATGTAGATGAATTCAAACCTAGTGAGCACAAGATTTGTTTTTTTAATTGCCCATCCAAATATAATGACTGGGTGCATTCCTGACCATCTTAAATGAGATTGAAAAACTGCATTTTTCAACATCTCCTTAAGCCATTTCCTTTGAATGTTTGAGACTTCTATAGGCAAATAACTAGAAAAATACAAAGTGCAATAAATGTTAAATCTATTTTGCATTACAAACCAGTGTTTTATTGTGATAATAAATTAAAATATGATAACAAATACCAGTTTGCAATAAGCAACATAATGGACTTTTTTTTTATCTTCGGCTAGAATAAACTAAAACAGCTGACATCATCACTAAGCCTCGTACAAGTTAAAAAAATATCCGCACCCGCTCATAGGTTAAAAATATGTTGCCTATATTAAGTATATCTATACAGGTCCTTCTCAAAGAATTTGCATATTGTGATCAAGTTAATTATTTTCCATAATGTAATGATAAAAATTAAACTTTCATATATTTTAGATTCATTGCACACCAACTGAAATATTTCAGGTCTTTTATTGTTTTAATACTGATGATTTTGGCATACAGCTCATGAAAACCCAAAATTCCTATCTAAAAAAAATAGCATATTTCATCTGACCAATAAAAGAAGTGTTTTTAATACAAAAAAAGTCAACCTTCAAATAATTATTTTCAGTTATGCACTCAATACTTGGTCGGGAATCCTTTTGCAGAAATGACTGCTTCAATGCGGCGTGGCATGGAGGCAATCAGCCTGTGGCACTGCTGAGGTGTTATGGAGGCCCAGGATGCTTCGATAGCGGCCTTAAGCTCATCCAGAGTGTTGGGTCTTGCGTCTCTCAACTTTCTCTTCACAATATCCCACAGATTCTCTATGGGGTTCAGGTCAGGAGAGTTGGCAGGCCAATTGAGCACAGTAATACCATGGTCAGTAAACCATTTACCAGTGGTTTTGGCACTGTGACCAGGTGCCAGGTCGTACTGAAAAATGAAATCATCTCCATAAAGCTTTTCAGCAGATGGAAGCATGAATTTCTCCAAAATCTCCTGATAGCTAGCTGCCCAGGTCAGGCGCTTCTGCCGCTGTTTCTGGTTCAAAAGTGGCTTGACCTGGGGAATGCGGCACCTGTAGCCCATTTCCTGCACACGCCTGTGCACGGTGGCTCTGGATGTTTCTACTCCAGACTCAGTCCACTGCTTCCGCAGGTTCCCCAAGGTCTGGAATCGGTCCTTCTCCACAATCTTCCTCAGGGTCCGGTCACCTCTTCTCGTTGTGCTGCGTTTTTTGCCACACTTCTTCCTTCCCACAGACTTCCCACTGAGGTGCCTTGATACAGCACTCTGGGAACAGCCTATTTGTTCAGAAATTTCTTTCTGTGTCTTACCCTCTTGCTTGAGGGTGTCAATGATGGCCTTCTGGACAGCAGTCAGGTTGGCAGTCTTACCCATGATTGCGGTTTTGAGTAATGAAACAGGCTGGGAGTTTTTAAAAGCCTCAGGAATCTTTTGCAGGTGTTTAGAGTTAATTAGTTGATTCAGATGATTAGGTTAATAGCTCGTTTAGAGAAACTTTTCATGATATGCAAATTTTTTGAGATAGGAATTTTGGGTCTTCATGAGCTGTATGCCAAAATCATCAGTATTAAAACAATAAAAGACCTGAAATATTTGAGTTGGTGTGCAATGAATCTAAAATATATGAAAGTTTAATTTTTATCATTACATTATGGAAAATAATGAACTTTATCACAATATGCTAATTTTTTTAGAAGGACCTGTATATCACTTAACATGTAGTGGAAAGGGGAATTCATTGTTATTCAGGGTTTTGCAATCTATCATTCAATGTCGGTACAGCCTTTAAATCCTATAAACTTTAACAATTTATTGTTTCAAAAAAGCATTTTTTTTTATTGTCCCTATTTTGCTATTTTAAAGGTGCTTAGTTTTGTATTGAGGTTTCAAACAATAGGTTTACATGCATTCAACTCATTCAAGGTCAAAGCACTTACATTTTCTCATAATATACATTGCAGCATCACTTTCTCTCAGTGCCTGAAACAGTTGGATAAAAGATTTGGTCTCTCTGAACCCCTCCTTTCTGCAAGCCTATTCTGCCCTGATTGGTCAGATGGCCCAGTCTGTTTTGATTGGTTTACCCCTTACAGTGCATGTTCGAAACGAATCACGTATTATCAAATCTGAATTTTAGCTCTCGAGGCTTTCTCAGCACTTGATACACAGTGATACAAACAGTAACAATGGCATAGGTTTTACATGATCAATTTGACCATTTGTGGGGTGTATTTTTATTTAATTTGGATTGCAATTCTGTGTCCTGTTTGCTACCTCAATTCAAATTCAGAAATTGAAATGAAATTTTACAAGAATTCTCAATTGAACCCTGATTTCAGCATTCCCATTGGTAGTCACCGCATCATGTCACTGCTCATTTGCATACAGTTAAAATCTGCTTCGCTGCATCACTCCAGAGAAGTGCTCGAATCACTGTAAGTGCGAACGGCCCTTTATGTGCATTATCCATCATGTCACAGCTCTAACGACCTTAGCAATTTAGTCCGACGAGGAGGACATTTTAGGACTTTTCATAGCGTTGTTTATTAGACCAGAATATTGCTTGTTTACAATGTTTATCTATCAGTTCATAACGTCAGCGCTTCATGTGACTGCTTCAGTGGTTAAGGGTTAATTTACTCTAATTTCATTATCTGTATGTGCATTGGCCATCTGTTGACTAATCAACGTCTTTGGTTTGGAATCTGTCATCAGCTACTTTTCTATTAGCGCTTTGTGGAGTTAAATATACCGTATGAGACCCACACCTTTGCCTGAGCTCTCTGTGATTGCATTTGTTAGGTTTCTGCTTCTATAGCCGCCCTAAGATATTTTCAGTTTCTTCAGTGTTTCCATGGACACCAAGACCAAGACCTCTCCCCATTGGCCTGCCACTGAGCAGAAGCAGTTGGCCTTGGTGTCAGACTCCTCTTGACAGCCTGCCTCGAGGTGAAGAGCATTGTGGGGGATGAAGTCCTTGACATCTGGCCTTGATGGCTTGATAAAGAGTGCTGGTCTTCTGGTAGATATATGAGGGAGGATCACCTGACAAGCACTAATGCCTGTGGGAGACATTTTGATGTATGATTTCTCAAATGAAGGGGTGGGGAACAATAGGTTATGGCTGGGAAGTAGAACAGGTAGCTGTGACTGCTCTTGGCTTTCAGCAGCTATACCGCAGCCGCCTTGGGCTCATGAAACCCCATAGATACACACAAAGAGGTGTTCCTCTATTTTATTTTAGCAATACTGCACAGGCAGGTCGTTGTTTCTCATATCGGATGTCGCCCTATATATCCTGTGGATAAATGAAACCCCTGTATTTTTTTTCATGAATGCACACTACTCTTCACCTATTTGAAATTGGTAAGATTGGTAAAAAATCGTATGCCCACCAAGGCCTTTTTATATTGATTAAAATAAGTAAAAACAATATTTAATAGTGAAATTTTGTTACAACTGTTTTCTATTGAAATATTTATGTAAATTTAAAGGATATGTATTCATGTGATGGTGAAGCTGAATTTTCAGCATCATTACTCCAGTCTTCAGTGTCACATGATCCTTCAGAAATCATTCTAATATGGGGATTTGGTGCCCAAGAAACATTTATCATTATTATCAATGTTGAAAACAGCTTAACATTTTTGTGGAAACCATGAGTTTCTTCAGTATTCTTTGATGACTAGAAAGTTCAAAATAGCAGCATCTTTTGTAAGGTTTTTTTTTTTAACTGTAGATGGTCGTTTGTGGCTTTTCGAACGCATTCGACCACATGAGTCTACACTATAAAAGCAATGTGGTCGAATGCGTTTTCGACTACCTCTGGATGTGTTCGAAAGTGGACAAACTCGAAATGTTTTAGACCCCGTTTACACCTGTATTTAGCGTTGCCCACTTGTGATCCGATCGACAAAAACGCATCTTAATACCAGGTGTAAACAGGGCCATAGTGTATGCAGCCATATTTTTGATGGAAAACGAAACGGCCAGTTTATAAAGTTGCATCAAACTGTAGCTTTTTTCACAAATGGCTAGTTCTGCTATAAAATGTTATGAGCTGAATTATTCTGAGTTTTATGTAAGATGTTCCAAATTGGACTCCATAAAGATTACAGGCCTCTCAGAGTGTAAAAGCTTTGGATTTTCACAGTGCGTCATGAAATAGTCTGATTCATTTATGTGCTAATGTGTCCAGCAGTGACTCACCAGCCTCAGCGATGGTTTCACGTCTTTGTGGCCTTGTGTCCCTCTCATATTACCTCCTCAGGCTGGGGTTGTGGCTTCCAGATTAACTGCAGTATTTATGAACCTGGCCTGTCTAATAGCAGACTAGGAGGGGGGAGACATAGTTCACTTAGCAGGATTACTGGATGCAATTGGGCCCCAAAGGCCTTCTTTACTGCCTGCTGTAAATGTTCCCTTTGCGAGTAGGACAGCCTTGGGATTGATCGTCGTTAAGGAGAAAGTCGATCTGTTTCCTGTGCTCCATCGAGAACGTCAGTGATGGATGCTTCTCAGGACTGGGGGACACTTTTCTCCTCAGAATGCCAATCTGAGACATACACCCATCTTCTCTATAGTGATGGAAAGCAGGTAAACCCTGTTCCTCTGCAAAATATCACTGAAGTGCCGGCTCAGTAGCTGACGCTGAGGACAGAGATGAATAGAAAGAAACGACCTTGCTGTGCATTTCCATTTAACGCAGCGCTTTCAGCACTGCTGATTCTCCCCAGACATCCATTTTCAGGAAGGAGCTCTGCTTCTGTCTTGGGAGAGATATAATATCTCTGACGACTCCTGTTCCTCTGGGCCTGAGGGGAATATCTCAAGAGGGATCTCTGGCACAGCAGTGCTTCTGTCTGTGAACACTGCGACCTCTGTGTTTCTGGAAGAAAATCGAGGTGTGAATTGATTGAAATGGTCATTGTTAAACATTTAAAGAATTTTTGGTATGATCTACAAGACTACTTGCAAATTTTTAATTTTTACTTGCAATTTTTTCAGTGAAGATTGTGAGAAGCTTACTTCAGATAGTGAAACACAAAAAGTGCATTCACACTGGCAGTGATTTCCAGCGACAGAGTGACCTCTAGCAATGCTAGCAACCAACACTACAGCGATTTATGTGAACTCCAGTGATTAAATCACTATGAGTGTAAATGCACCTTTATTTTATATTGTATTATATATTCTATTCTTCTTCTATTCTAATGGCGCTTTTCCACTGCATGGTACGGTACGGCATGGTTCGGTATGGCACGCTTTGGCGCTTTTCCACTGCATGGTACGGGTATGGCTCGGCTCGGTACGAAATGGGATCTCCTCTCCAAAACTTCCTAAAAAGAAATGGCTGAATCATGGTCAGTGGACGAGAAGTGCAGACGTTCCTCTCGTTGATTGCCGAGGAGCGGATAAACTATAACGATCAGTCTATAATCCCACCCACTTTGAAGCGGTACTAACTGCAGTGGAAAAGCAACCAAGCTAAAGCGAACCGAGCCGTGCCGAGCCGAGTCGTACCACGCAGTGGAAAAGCGAAGCGAGCCGAACCGTGCCGCTCCGAACCGTACTGAGCCATACCGAGCCGTACCATGCAGTGGAAAAGCACCATAATATAATATAATATAATTTTATATAATATATTACTATTCTTTAGTTGAAGCTCTCAAATGGACTTTGGCAAACCAGCTTAGTGATTTTCATCAGTTTTATCGAAGTGAAGCTTTGCAACATCTATGATTCATGTTCACATCAAACAAAAGCAAGCCCACATCTTTTCTTCAGTTTCTTCTGAGTACATGGTTTACACGACTGTATGAGTTATATGAAGTGCTGTGTTACAGCCCTAAAGTTACCCTTAAAGCTAAAAATTATAGACACTGTCAGAGAGAATGAGAGAATGAATGAGTAAGGCATGAACACACTTGTCAGAATGGATTTTGTTTGGCCGGCTGGCGTACATTCAGGATATTTATTCACAAGCATATCTTGAATTTCACCAAACAGCTCAAGCTGTTCAACACTATTCCAGAAAGCAGCTGCAGAAAGAGTGGCTGCCTTTCATTTTCTCACAGTGTGACTCGACGCTATTGATTTTCCTAGCTGAACGCTAGCACTGAAATTCAATGCTGCCATTGAAATTCTCCTTATATTTATGTGAAACATTTTGAAGCTTGAAATTAGAATATGAGCTTAAGTGATGTAATGATTAAAGTAATTTGTATTTTAACCCTATTTTTTTTACTGTTGTAACCATAATTCTTGTAAAAATTGCATAGTTACTATTATTGCACAGTACCAAGAAAAAAAAGTACTGTGGTAATACCATTGTTTTTTGTCCCTTACTCTAAAAAAAAAAAAAAAAAAAAAAGAGTACTCTATTGGTACTGTGATCAGAATCAGAAGTTAATAATAATAATATTAATAATTTGTTAAATGTATATAGTGCTTTTCTCAGCACTCAAAAGCGCTTTACATTAGAAGCAATCCATGGTATAAACATGATATTTTTTATATTTACCATGGTACTGGAATTCATTATACAGGATGTATATGTAAATAAATAAATAATAATAGTAGTAGTTTAATCACTTACAGCAATATACTGTGGTGGTCGGCACGCCAACATGTAGCTCAGTTGCGCTTCGGCCGTCCCAAGTTCGAGTCCCGGCTCGTGGCCCTTTTCCGACCCCGCCCCACTCTCTCCCTCCAGCTTCACTTCTTGTCAACTAACTGTCCTGTCCTGTATATATATATACTGTGGTGGTAATGTGGTACTTTAATACTAAAATTAATGTACAATACCATTTGTGGTAGTGGTAGTTCCAAAGGTACTTCCAAAAATACCATGGTTTACCATTTTGAACATATGCTTCACAATAGCATCTGATGACTCAGCTGTATTATTTCACTGCCACAGTATTTTGGCAAAATTCTTTCATTTTTCAATACATTTTTCTTATTCGAAGTTGTCACACAGGCTTATTTTACTATTAGTAAAAAAATAGTGCTAGTTTGACAGAAGTTGTAAGTTTTTGTAAGGAAAATCATGTCTAGAATTTGTGTTAGCATTAGGAGTAAGCTTAGCATGGCTTTGCTTAGCATCCCCTTCAGCCTCCACGAAAGATAGTGTAACTTATCAAAACTCTTCACAAGGACTTTTGGAGAAATAGGGGTGTGCGATATTATTAACAAATTATATCTCAATATTTCCTGGAATTTTATCGATAATGCTAACTTGACAATATTTTTCTGAGTGTGTTTATTGTGTTGGTATCTTGGTAGGTTTATGACTGCCTTGGACAGTTGACTACTAAAGCTTGTGATATTTTTCATATTCTGTGTGGTGGTCAGTTCGCAACAGTGACAGAAATGATCTTTTCCAATAAGTTTAAGTTAATTTTTACCTTTTATGCTAATTTTTACCTTTATAAAGCCTAATTTATTTACTTACCTAATGAAATGTATGCATCATCTTTTGTCATATTCTTATTTTTAATCAATAAATTAAATTTGAATAATAAGACACAATAGGGCTGTTACCAATCAAATGAAATCAGTATTAACAAAATTCGTCTTTGCAATGCAGAGGGAACACAGAAGCTGCATCTGAAGTGGCATTTAGACACATTTATACAGACTGTTTAATGCAGCTCAGAGGGACATGAATGCATTTAACCTGCAGTTACGCGTGCATAAATAATGTTTTAAACAAAACATTGAATATTGATGTTTGAAATTATTTAAATCAATGTCTCAATGAGCGAGTCATTGAAACATTTATTCAACTGATTCGTTCATTCAGTAAAGAAACACTGCTGTATATTGCTCAGAGAAGCAAAACAGTTCTGTGGCTTTGTTTGGAACAATTTTCGTTGGTAGAGCAAAAACAGGCAATATTGTGTCTAAAAATGTCACTTAATATTAACTTCTTGTTTGTTGAACTGTTTGTATAAAATCAATATCACATTTGTAATCATGCTGATATTTGGAGAGAAAACAGTACTCTTTGTGTGATATTGATTAACTATATTCAATTATATAAATATAAAAGACATACAGAGGTATTTTTGCCCTTTATCTTGAATATTGGAGGCATTCTAAATGCATTTTAATAGACTAAATCACGCTGTGAAAGCATGCACTCTAAATACGCAAGTGCACTAGTCTAATCTACTAGACTACATCACGTAGTGTATGCATGCGTGTGTGTCTTTGTAAAGTGAGGGACAAACTCAACATTGGCAATCGCACATTGTTAATACGACAATCACGATATTATCGTAGAGGATATATATCGCACACCCCTACTGAGAAACGGATATTAGTAGTTATGGCAAAGAACCCGGGATCAGTTAAGATACAATGTTTCTACAGTAAACTAAGATTAGGAAGCAGGAAGGAGGGTTGTTTTGATAAATCATAGCAGAGGTCGCTAGGCTCATTGTAAAATATTCCTGTATCAAAGTAGGTTTTCCCGCATTGACTTGCATCTCATTGCATTGAATCAAACCATCAGATGTATGGACACACACGCTCCTCAGAAACAAACAAGCATGCAGAAAACTCATTCCCATTTGTTTTGGCTGGTTTTCGCTTGTGTCTGCCAGGCCAGAGGGAGCGCGTCCAGAACAGGCCACAATAGTCCCGATGACAGATCAAACTTCACTGAGCTAGAGAACAAGTGTGTGGTCTGGCCTCAGTAACAGGGTCACTTAACCTCTGCGAGTGTGTGTGTGTGTGTTTGTTTTACATCTGTTATTCCTTGAAATCATACTGATCAGAAGCCCCTACTGACCTCATTCTATTTGTCTTTATTATAAATGAGCCCAGGAAAAGGGAAACAGACCCCACTGTGGTTGCCTTCTCACACCTCCATCCCTCAGAGGCAATAAATGAGGTGTTGAGTATCTCCAGACACACACTTCAGAGCATTCCCCCCCTTCCGTTTAGCTGACATCATTGCTTTGAGAGTGTGAGGGACTGCACTTGAGCTGCTAAGAGAATATGGTGTGACCCAAGGTCAAGATCATGGCTCAGTCACACACACACACACACACACACACACACACACACACACACACACACACACACACACACACACACACAATGGGTTTTCCTCCGTTCTGGGAGGTAGTTTTACTGAACCACTTTGACGTCAGACTTTTCTCAGCCATTACAGAATGACCAAAGCAGCATTTCAGATTCTGTGCAGCTAGATCGTTACACTAGTTCGTCAAGTTATGCCCTCCCGTCGCAAAGACATGTCTTTTTTGATGCTCTGTAAATAAACTTCCATCGAAGTTTATGGGCATGCTTTCTTATCGGATAAAACGATTATTTGACTCAATTGAGTGCATGTGTTTTTTGTGCGCATTTTTAGAATTTGTGCGCATCTTGGCGTTTCCATCCAGTGTTTTCTTTTTATGCGATATCCCAAAATGCACATGGATGGAAACATAGCTACCGTCTCCTACAACTACAGTTTTCAGTAACAATATGTGCAAATTTTTTGTATGTATGCAGTCACACACAACTCTTGCACTCATTTACCATGGTAACCATAGTTTTTATCGCCTTAGTAATTACAGTGAAATCATAATGCGTTATTATGGGATCTCCTTCTAACTGTGCTTTGCAAAAATGTCTGTGTATCGTGGTGCAGTTATGGTCTTAGTAATGCTGTGGTACTTAGAAATTTCTTCGATAAATGGAATGGAAGGGATTCTGGATGCTTCTAAGAGGAGATCCCATATGAATGTATTATGGTTCACTAATTCTCTATGGTTCACCATAGTTTTATTGGATATGTACCATTCTTTTACCATATTGTTTTTTTTTTAGAACATATACCATGGTAGTACCATGTAAAACTATGGTAAATCAATTGCAGAACCATTGTAGCCTATATTTCATAGTATTATTTATTGTATAGTACCATATTTCATTGTATAGTACCATAGTAGTACCATCTGATAACATCACTGCACCATGGTACCACCACAGTACAGTTTGTTTGCAATACCATGTTACTTCTCATGTATATCAAACAATGCCATAGTGCTGCAGTAGTACATGTCCTGAAAACATGGTAGAACCTTTTTGTTTTGTAGTAAAACACAAAATTAATATAGATGTATTACATATAATATATCCCTAACACTGTATAAGAAGCTCCTGAATCCTTGTTTTTTTTTTGTGGGCAGAGACTTTAGTAATCATGGTAATGTTTTGCAAGAGTGTCTTTGTTCTGTATGTTAGTGTCAACGGGTGGTGTGTGTGGCTTTCAGTACATTCACAGCAGATTGAGTGTTTAATGCGTGTATGTGTTCATGTTGTGCGTCCATGTGTAGAAATAGCATGCCATGTGTCAATGTTTTGACAGATTATGCAGCTTCAAATCCAGGTCATGTTACTACATATGAAGTGTATCCCAGCATGCAATGTGGGATGCTGTCATTCCTGCCATCCCCCCATAGTTTACATTCATACATGTTGCCTCTGTTTCAGAAATTATTACAGGCTTGTTCAATTGCTCTGTTGATGTCCATCTGAGCTTGTGGATTCAATCCTGGATGAAAAAGACTATACACTGGGAAGATGAGTAGGATTGACCAAGATTGTGCCTGACAAAAAATCCTAGGCTGAATATTTGTTTCACACAGTCAAGTCTTTTGGATACACATGCGTAGGCACACATATGTCAACTGGGAGTTATTTTCAGGCAGCATTAAACAGAATCTGGAAAGACAAGTATTTGTGTCTTACTTAACAAGAACACACATTTTCACTCCGTTTTATGCAATGCCAGGACCATACTGCCTGTTTTTTATGTATTCTGTGCACATATTCTTATATTTTTTATTAGTGTTATGGTCAAACTATGGAACCCTGGCAGTTGTGAGATAAAAAGTCTGAATTATAAGATTTTTAAACGTAAAAAAAAAAATGTTTACCGTTAAATTGTGTTTTTCATAACTGTTTTTTTCATGCCACTCAAAATAGTACAGTTCATGAACAAATCCGTTGACTGTTTGAAGTGCGTTCAACATCAAGTGGGCGAGGGAAGAGTATTTGAACAGTTCTTGACCATTGGATTTTAACAGAGGGAGTGAGTCTACTCAACATATCCAGTAACCCTCAGGCAAATCCATAGACCACAATGCAACACGATTGTGACATCACAGCAGATAGATGAGACAGACACAGACAGATTTAGATGACCCACCACATACACACACACACACACAACTCTAGTCTATGATATTGGAGTTATTTTGACTTTTAACCGCATTATACTTGTAGCTACCTTAAGCTGACTGTTTCTTACGTTTATAATTTTTTATATTTTCTCCAACAAGCATACAGGCCTAAAGAATGGTGCGTAAAATTAATTCATAAGGAAAAAATGTAAATAATAAATCAGCTTGATAGGCTTTATTTAAAGCAGCGCCATCTTTGATTTTTGACGAATGAAAGTGAGGCTGTACAGGATAGATATTCATCTCTTCAGTGGGTTGTACTGTTATTTAAAGTTTTTGGATTGTCCTGCTGATGAAACACTGGAAAAGTATATATCCAAGAAGTTTCAGTAGACCAAAAACTCCAGACAACAAGAGCTGTGGAAAATGATACGTGATATAGGAGCTTTTTACAGCGAATGCCATTTGAAAACACTGTAAATCTGTCCCTCACAGCCTCTCAATCATACTTCTCATGGTGCTGCTCTGAATAAGGTCTATTGCTGATTTCAAGTTATCAAGGGCTTAGGGTGTTCCGTTTAAACACATTCAAGGGTTCAACCAGCAGTGAGCTCACCGAAACTGAGGGAAGTTAGCGAGGGAAGGGCATAAAAGAGTGGACTTAAACAAGGCCAATGAGTCACTTGTTTAGTTTGTGAATGAATTCATGTATTTGAATGAATGATTTGAGTAAATTATTCAATTAACTTATAAACTTATAAAAAAACAGCATTAATAACCAGCTTTGGATGTTAAGTTATTGGATGTGCTGTTCCCAATAAACTGTGATGTGGTGATTGCTGAACCATAATAATATGATAAAAATACTTAAACTTATGCCAGTTTGTCGTCTCAGCCAGTTCTGTATTTTGCTCACTCATAGTAGAATCGTTTCCCTTTTTTTTATAAATAAAGATGGCAAATACAACTTAGAATAGTCACTAAAACCTAGAATAAAATATCAGTTTACAAGTAACTAGCTTGGGTTTTAGTAGAAACATTTAAATAGCTGAGTCCATTGTTGCTTTTGAGTAAAAATTCGAAGAACGAACAAATTGGGATTTTTTTTTTTTAACAGTGCAAGAATTAGCACCCCTATAACCACATCTTAAGTGATAACTGTGCCTGATTTAATTAAAGGGATATGTGGCATCTTGTGTGTCCTGTCTGAAAATTTAGATTTGAATCAGCTGTCATTGTGTAGTGTGAATGTCACACTCAGTAAATATCTCTGTGAGAGGCGATAACAGGTTGTAGATTTCTAATAAAAATAGCAATTTTACAGTATTACACATCATTGGTGGAATTAAAGTCCTGTTCATATACTGTATCAACCCTTCAGAAAAGTACCTTGGAATTTTCATGTTTTTTAGTACAATGACTGGTATTCTTGAAAGTAGCTTAGCTTACATTTAATATGAGTTTTAGTACATTTACTCTACTGTTAAAAAATGTTCAAACTGTTGGGGTTGGTAAGATTTTTAAATATGTTTTTAAAAGAAGTCTCTTATGCTCACCAAGGCTACATTTATTTGATGAAAAATACAGGATAATCAGTACTATTGCGAAATATTTTTAAACATTTTAAGATAACTATTTTCTGTTGTAATATATTGTAAAATATAATGTATTTCTGTGATAGCAAAGCTGAATTTTCAGCATCATTACTCCAGCATGTCTGAAGAATCATGTGACACTGAAGACTGATTTGCTGCTCAAAAAAACATTTGTTATTATTGTCAATGTTGAAAACAAGCATGCTGGTTAATATTTTTGTGTAAACTGTGTTATAAAGTTTTCAGAAATTGTTTAATGAATTGAAAGCTCAAGAACAACATTTATTTGAAATAGAAATATTGTATATCATTATAAGTGTATTTACAGTAACTTTTGATCATGTAATTCGTCCTTGCTACTCCTACATCCTGTCATACGTCAACACTCTTGAACTAACCCTTTAAAGGTACAATCTGTAATTTTTTTCGCCGCCAGAGGTCGCATTTTCAAAAAAATAACAAAGTTGAAGCTTCAAGACGCTATGAAGGAAAGTGGAACGATGGGAGATGTCGTTTTTACCATCCTGAGATGTGTGGAATTCACTAATCATATAAATTACATCAGCTAATAATTTAGTTTTTGTATTACCTGTACGTTTGATCACACTATTTTATGTCATCGTAATGAATTAGTTGCAAGGAACGTGAAATAATGCTGTATTAGCCTGTTACTATTATGCGACTATTTGTCAAATGATTTGGTGGGTTAATGCTGCGCAGTTTTACACGTTTAGAAAACAATCGTAATAAAAGTACATTTGAACAAACTCACAGTATTTGCAAGTAATGGCTAAATATTTTTGTGCAACACATACTGTATTTAATTTCACTGCCATATAGACTTGGTCACCATACTTGATAAAAAGTGTTACTGAAGTACAAAAAAATGCAATATACAGTAACTGTATGTGCACACTATATGATATATATTTGCATACTTGTCTATTAAAACACATGCGAGAGCGGAGTCTCTGTGGACAGATCAAGTCCAAGTGTGTCGCGAAGCTCTCTCATCTCGAAAACGGCACGCCGATATTGATCCTTGTTTTATTTCTCCGTTTGTCCCAACGCCTGCTTGCCTCAGTTGATCTACATTTACCTTTTTTTTGGGGGGGGATTTTCTGTACTCTCCAATCAATAATCGTGAACCATGATGACTGAACAACACAACAGCGCCGTGTAAAATATTTTATCATTGATATGTATACATAGATCCCTTATTAGCGGCTTACCTATAGCGGCCCATTGAAACGGCCGCTAATGAGGAATCTATGTATTATGTCTATGGTTCTCTTACGAGAGTATCTCTCGTACTGCGTAATATCTTACGCTATGGGGAAAACCTCTTTTCCACGAGATATTGAAGCCAAAAATTATCCTTAATTTTGAATTAATGCAAAACGCTGTGCAGCAGCATGCAGACATAGGCAAGACGGCTTGCGTGCCTATTGGCTGCCCTGCGGCAACAGCAGCAGCCTATCGAGAGTGGCCCTGCGTGACACATACCCAATGGGGGCACTTCGCGCCCATTTCGTCACGTCCCGCCAGAAAGGGCGTGGTCCCGCCCTATAAATATGGCTCGATTAGGCTGGTACACTGATTTTCATCTCTTCAGCGAAGCATCACGCATCGCTGGATCCGGAGTGAGAAGCCGCGCCGTCTGAGATAAGCACACAGCGGGACGAGCCTTTGAGTCTGAAGTCGCTGGCATCGCCGCCTTTAGCCGCCGTACCTGCTACGCTTTCCGGCGTCATATCCTTTTATTGCAAGTGTGTGTGTGTGTGTTCGCCGCTGCGACACACATTTTTTCACTGTCTCTCTCTCTCCTAAAAGAGCTGCGTCTTTTTCAAGATGCATAGATCCTGCGGCTCGTGCCGAGCCACACTCAGTGAAGAGGATCGCCATTCTGCGTTTCCTGCCTGGGTGAGGATCATGCGGTTCTCGCTCTCGTCGACGGCGGATGCCCTCACTGTGAGCTATTGCCTATGGTGACTCTGAGGACTCGCCTGGCATCATTCTCAGAGCCTGCACTTCAACCCGCTGTAGCGCCGCGCCGTAAAAAGCGCCGTGCCCAGCGCGGCCCCGAGCCTTCTCCTGCCCGCCAAAGCTCGCCGGTTCGCCCGCCAGCTTCGCCGGCATCGCTCGAGTCCCTCACCGACGGACAGCGGCCGCCGTCTGCCGCCGCTTCCGCCATTGAGGTCGACGAAACAGCCCCGAGCCTTCTCCAGCCCGTGATAGCTCGCCGGTTCGCCCGCCAGCTTCACCAGCTTCACTCGAGTCGCTCACTGACGGACAACGGCCGCCGCGCGCCGCCGCTTCCGCCATTAATGACAATGAGATAGCTACATCTGTAGAGAAGGCCAGCTGCTCTATCCTGGCATCGGACAGTGAGGATTGGGCGAGCTCTGTGGACCTCCCCTCTTCTGCCCGCGAGTCGTCAGGGAAACGGGCCAGCGTCAAAACCGCGGCTAGCTTTCTTTACGTTATAAGAAAGCTACCCCGCCCCCCGTGGGCATGCGTCACCGGCGAAATGAGGAAAGAGTGTGTTTTTAGTCCCGCCGAGGCCGGACCAATCTCCATTTCTCAAACATTTCTCAGCTCCTCTTAGTTTGAGCGGCTGAAAATGTCAATATTGCAGCAATGAGCCTGTTGTATAACACGCACGCCTGCAAACAAACGCCAACACACACAAAACTGTGATGACGCTCTCTTATCTGCTCGAGCTATTTTAAACCTTTGTCGTTTCCCCCCTGTGGCTCAGTGGCGAAACCCAAAGCCTTCGCACGGGAGACCCGTGTTCGAGCCCAGCTCTCGCAGCAGATAAAATTTAGTCTCGCTGCGGCCAGACTTGCACCGAAACTTTTCGCTCGTTCAGTTCCAAGAAAATGCGACTGTTCCAGTGTATTTTGCAGTAAACAAGCCGGTACCATGGCCCGCTTGCCTGCACAAAAATGCCGTTTCCACGGCGACCCAGAAAAATCATATAAGCAGTGTATTTTCTGGTATTCCGGCCACAGCCGATGGTGTTATGAGTGTAATAAAAATGCCCACAGCCCAGTGTTCATTTCTACACACATACACAGCCCGCCACAGTGCAGGGCTCGCACAAATGAGATCGACTCAGGTCATTGTGCATTAAATGTAGTGAATGTGCCCACAACCCAGTGCCCACAAACACTACACACTGCATGTGCCACGTTTTCTGTAAAACGAAACCAACACACATACGGTCAGCTAAGACCCACAGTGTTTAAGTCTTGCTGCGGCCAGACTCCACCGAAACTTCTCGCTCGTTCAGTTCCAAACAATGTGACTGTTCCAGTGTATTTCGCAGTAAACAAGCCGGTACCACAGCCCGCTTGCCTGCACACAAATGCCATTTTTACGGCGACCCAGATAAATCCCAAAAAGAGTGTATTTTCTGGTATTCCGGCCACGGCCGATGGTGTTATGAGTGTTGTAAGAATGCCCACGTCTCAGTGCCCATTCCCACACACAGACACAGCCTGCCACAGTTCAGGGCTAGCACAAATAAAATTGACTCATGTCGATTGTGAAAAAAAAAAAAAAAAAAAAAAAAATTGTAGTGAATGTGCCCACGATACAGTGCCCACAAACACTACACGATGCGTGTCCCTCGGTTTCTGTAAAAACTAAACCGACACACATTCAGTCAGCACAAGCCGACGGTGTTCTCAATGCAGTGAATGTGCCCGCTGTCCCGCGCCCACATTCCTTCACAGACACGCACAACCCCACGGGGTTTGTCCCGCTCGCTCTCTCTCCACAACCTGTCATAGAGAATTCGAGCGCGACCAGGCTGCCCGCCGTGATCGGCGCGCCTCCCGCCTCGCACGCTGTAAACACAGTGTTTATGTCTCAGCACACCGGAGCTCTGCAACCGCTGCAATGCCGCGGCCAGAGCCCGGATTTCATTCTACCCCTAGCTATTCACGCAGATGCGTGGGCAAAGCTGCCCGGGGTATCAGAGTGGGTGTTGAACACTATAAAGAGAGGCTATTCGCTACAGTTCGCTCGACGTCCCCGCCGTTACACGGCGCGAGTCGAAACCTCGGTGAACAACGAAGTATCTCATCTACTTCGAGCCGAAATAGCGAAACTGCTGGGAAAAGGGGCCATAGAACCTTTATCTCAGGCTCAGAGCGAAGGGGGGCTATACAGCAGATATTTTCTGGTACCGAAGAAAGACGGGGGTCTCAGACCCATTCTAGATCTGCGACAGCTGAACAGAGTGCTTATGAAGCGCCAGTTCAGAATGCTGACAACCAGGAAAATCCTGGCGCAAGTGCGCCAAGGAGACTGGTTTATGTCAATAGATCTGAAGGACACCTATTTCCAAATACAAATAGCGTCACGTCACAAGCGATTCTTGAGATTCGCCTTCGAGGGCCAGGCTTATCAATACACAGTCCTACCGTTCGGCCTGTCTTTGGCACCCCGTACATTTACGAAGTGCATGGACGCGGCTCTAGCACCCCTGAGACTTCGGGGCATGCGAGTGTTGAACTACTTGGACGATTGGCTGATTCTAGCTCGATCACATTCAGAGCTCATAGAACACAGGGCCACATTACTCGAGCATCTCGAGAATCTGGGTCTCACAGTCAATTGGGCGAAAAGTTCGCTGTTTCCCAGCCAGAAAATCTCTTTTCTGGGAACAGTGCTGGACTCGCTGTCTATGACAGCACGTCTATCGCCAGAGCGAGAACTGGACATTCAGCGCGCTGCAAAATCCTTCCGCCGCGGCTCTATAGTCCCGCTCAAAAAAGTTTTCAGAAGATGCTGGGCATTATGGCTTCGGCATCGTCAGTGCTCCAGCTGGGCTTGCTTCGCATGCGCCCACTGCAGCTGTGGCTGAAAGCGCGAGTTCCTCCCAGGGCATGGACCGCTGGTCGGTTTCGCCTCCGGGTCGATCTGAAATGCGTTTCAGCTCTGGAACCTTGGAAGATAACCGACTGGTATCAGTCAGGTGTGAGTCTGGGGACTCCCTCGAGTGTGAAGGTGGTGTCCACGGACGCCTCCACCTCGGGATGGGGAGCGCTGCTCGAGGGCAGACCGTTCTTTGGCCAGTGGTCAGAACAGGAAAAGCTCCTACACATAAACTGTCTGGAAATGATGGCAGTCGACAGCGCGCTACGGCGCTTCTGTCCCCAGATAATGGGTCACCACGTCTTGGTCCGGTCGGACAACATGTCAGTGGTGGCATACATAAATCGCCAGGGCGGCACCAAGTCCTGAAACCTTTACAGGCTAACGGAACGCCTCCTGGTCTGGGCTCAGCACAACCTGCTTTCACTGAGAGCGGCGCACGTGCCTGGTCACCTGAATCTGGGACCAGACAGACTGTCCAGAAACAATGTCCCAGCAGGGGAATGGTCGCTGCACCCGCAGACGATCCAACTGCTGTGGGAGACATTCGGCAGAGCGCAAGTGGACCTGTTCGCGTCCCACGAGAACGCTCACTGTCCGAAATATTTCTCCAAGAGCAAGGACGCGCTGGCCCACGTCTGGCCCCGCTGTCCCCTCTATGCTTTTCCCCCCGTCTCGCTCCTGCCTCAAGTGCTGGAACGAATCAGGGAAAATGGATGCCCAGTGCTGCTTGTGGCTCCGCTCTGGACAAACCAGACTTGGTTCCCAGTCCTGATGCGGCTGACCAGCACTGCCCCGTGGCCAGTACCGTTGAGGAAAGACCTCCTCTCTCAGGCCGAGGGCTCGATTTGGCATCCTCGCCCGGAACTATGGTCCCTACATGCATGGGCCATCAACGGGTACCCGCTAGCCTCCCGGAGGGAGTGCTAAACACGATCACGCAGGCAAGGGCCCCGTCTACTAGACGGCTCTATTCCTCGAAATGGTCTGTGTTCTCTGCTTGGTGTCAAGCTCAGCGCTTTTCACCTGTAGACTGCGGGGTCACGGAAGTACTCTCCTTCCTTCAAGAGCTGCTGGATAAGGGCAGGTCCCCATCCACGCTCAAAGTGTACGTGGCGGCCATAGCAGCGTTTATAAAACCTGTGTCTGGCCAGTCACTGGGGAAGAACGACCTAGTCGTGCGATTCCTCAAGGGAGCTCGGAGGCTGAACCCTCCCAGACCTCCTTCAGTCCCGGTGTGGGACCTTTCTACGGTTTTGGAAGCCATGAAAGGTGCCCCGTTCGAGCCACTCCATTTGTCAGACATGAAGCATCTGTCTTTCAAAACGGTGTTCCTTTTGGCTCTCGCTTCAGTGAAGCGCATAGGGGACTTACAAGTGCTTTCGGTAAGCGCGTCATGTATGGAGTTTGGGCCTAATGACTCTAAGGTCATAGTCAAACCAAGGCACGGGTACGTGCCCAAATCCCTCAACACACCGTTCAGGGCCCAGGTCATTTCCCTGTGCGCTCTCTCGGTTCATGATGAGGAGAAAGATGCTAGTCTCCTTTGCCCTGTCAGGGCACTGAGAGCTTATGTGTCCCGCTCGTCTGTCTTCAGACAGACCGAGCAGCTCTTTGTTTTGTTTGGCGGACGCTCCAAGGGCCTGGCCGCATCAAAACAGAGCCTATCCAGATGGGTAGTCGACGCCATAGCACTGGCTTACACTTCTAAGGGCCTGCAGTGTCCTTTGGGTGTCAGAGCGCACTCCACAAGAGGCGTGGCCTCGTCGTGGGCGTGGTATAGTGGGGTTACCTTGCAAGATATCTGTACGGCCGCGGGCTGGGCCTCGCCGTCTACATTTATAAGGTTTTATAACCTAGAGGTTCCCGCCTTACAAGCCAAGCTTCTGTCGGTTTAGAATTCAGTGCTATCTGCCCCGCAGTGCGGCCCAGATGCTGAGTTTGCCTGTGCATCGCTCACTGAGCGATAGAAACAGTTCCATGGGTGTTGAATAACCCGTACTATTACCCAGTTCAGGCTGAACACGTTCACCCTGTCTGCGTGAAACACTGTTAACATAACTAGCTCCTGTAGGATGCTATTTTATGGGGAATGATGCTTGCAGCCTCTCTTCTCCGACTCTCTGTGAGTCTATGGTGATTATGCACTATATGAGCCCCGGGCTACTGCCCTTGGGACTTTGGTGTCGGATCCCAGTACGCACGGCGTTTTGCATTGTGTTCCCCATAGCGTAAGATATTACGCAGTACGAGAGATACTCTCGTAAGAGAACGTACTCGGTTACTAACGTAACCTCGGTTCTCTCTAGAGAGGGAACGAGTACTGCGTATCTTGCCGTGCATACACAGCTCTGGTTCGCTTCGGCGATGAAAACCAGTGTACCAGCCTAATCGAGCCATATTTATAGGGCGGGACCACGCCCTTTCTGGCGGGACGTGACGAAATGGGCGCGAAGTGCCCCCATTGGGTATGTGTCACGCAGGGCCACTCTCGATAGGCTGCTGCTGTTGCCGCAGGGCAGCCAATAGGCACGCAAGCCGTCTTGCCTATGTCTGCATGCTGCTGCACAGCGTTTTGCATTAATTCAAAATTAAGGATAATTTTTGGCTTCAATATCTCGTGGAAAAGAGGTTTTCCCCATAGCGTAAGATATTACTCAGTACTCGTTCCCTCTCTAGAGAGAACCGAGGTTACGTTAGTAACCGAGTACGTTTCTACAAGCAGAAACCGAAGAGAGTGCGGATATTACGTCATTGATATGTGACAATGACAAGAGACTAGCCATTACTTAAAACTGTAATTTCTCTGGATTTACAAATCCTTGGGAACTTTTAGGGTTAATGTAAGTACACAACTGCATGAAATGTATCACACTGTGAAAGTGGTTTTTGAATATTGTATTACAAAAAGCTTACATATTGTGCCTTTAATAGAAATATCTTTAACAAATTACCAGCCAAAAGTTTGTTTATGTTGTCAAAGTCCAGTGTATTTTGAATGGATTTTTACCTGTCACAGCTGGATTAATGCTTCACCATCACTGGTTCTAACAGACAGTGTTCTTAGCAGGTGTAGTATTATTGTCTTGATGGAGCCAATTTACACCGCAGCCATTTTAACAGCTCACTCTTGTAGCAAGCAGTGTACATTACAAATGAACGCTGAAACGTTTGTTTAGCACCAGATGTTCCCTCACTAGCCTGCGGGGCCTTTTTGTCTTTGTAAAGAATTTAAAGCTGAGATTTTGCCTTGCAAATGAGCAAACCAAGTGGGCTGCATCACAAAGACACCTTATTTGAATTTGCCCCATTAGTTTTCATAACATCTTGCAAAACACGTTTCTTCTTTCAAGTTTCAAGTTGAAAATTTTGTTACGAGTGAAGGTGGAAAAACAGTGTCTACTGCCACATTAGGAATGTTGACAAACAAACCACTTTTTGTTGTTGGTAATCCGTGTTTTCAAAAGTGTTTCTGTTTCGTTCTGCTTTCTTTCGTAATTGTAGAGGGAGAGGTGCATTGTGGGAAGCAGCAGGGCCGCAGTGTATTTTAGGTAAACACTTGGGGCTACGAGGTCTAATTGCCCTCCAGGTGTCACATGTGTCTCTGTGTGTGTCGTTGTTGTGCATGTATTTCGGTATATTGGTTAGGCCCCGGTGCCCCCCGAGACAGTTGGTGGCAGAGACGAGGAGAGCTCATGTTTAAGCCCATGTGTCATATCTGTGCCTCAGTCTCCAAGGCATATGGCTTGGGAGTGGAAAATAGGACTGGGGCGTATAGACAGACAGACAGACAGGCCCATAGGGACCACTGATCTACCCCTTTCATTAACCCATGGGCCCCGAGGGACCCGGGGTCAGTGGGTAAAGACACCACTGAACATGATATAAGGCCATATGGGGCCCTGCCTTTCAAAAATACTTAGTATGTGCAAATCTGTTTTGTCAAAGGAACAAGGGCAGCTCTGATTGGTTGGGGCCAGTCGTCATGCTCCAATCACTGATCTCAGTGCTGAAATGTGATGTGCATCAGACTTTTCTACTAATGTTTTTGAAAATAAGAACTTCTTATAATGTATTGTTGTAATTCAAAGACTATGTTTCTATGCAGCAAAGCTAAAACATTCCTTTAAATGTCTATGGACTGTGTGTGAACATCTATTTTGGGTAACACTTCACAAAAAGGTTCTATATGCTAATATTAGTTAAAGGGATAGTCCAACCAAAAATGAAATTTCTGTCATAATTTTCTTACCCTCATGTTGTTCCAAACCTGTATGACTTTTTCTTCTATGGAACACAAATGAGGATATTTTGAAGAATGTTGGTAACCAAACAGTTTATTTTCCTTTTGACGTCCATTGTATAGACAAAAAATGCAATAGAAGTCAAATGGGAACCAAAACAGTTTGCATTCTTCAACATTCTTCAAAATATATTTGTATGTGTTCAGCAGAACAAAGAAACGCATACATGTTTGAAACAACATGAAGGTGACTAAATGATGATAGAATTAAAATTTTTTGGTGGATTATCCCTTTTAATAGCTTGCAATAGCTAACATGAAATAACAGTAAAAAAAAAAAACCTTTTATAGCATTTTTATTTTTAGTTTGGATAATGTTATTTTGCATTACTTTCAACATATTGTAATGCAATTTTAACATTTCAAGTTGTATAAATTTAATGTTAATTGAATTACAACTGAACAGTAGCGTGTAGGCATAATTTAATCAGGATTTTATGCTGCATTACGTCTTTGCACTGAATTTTGAGCAGTAATAAAGCAGCTTTAATATGGTTGCCTCTAGACAAGTAAATGCTGTAAAAAAATAATAATAATGATACTCTAATGCATGGAGTAATGTCAACTAATTGTACCTAATTTTAATGTGTTAACTTATTTTTGTAATATATTTTCTAGGTGCTACCAAAGCTATTTAAGTGTCCATCTGTGGGACACATGTTTTTCATAGTTTAGTCAATTCCTGATAGACAAAGAAAAACGTTCTTTCAATAAAAAAGTCCCTTTTTTCAATTGAATATCCTTTCTCACTCTGATATTTGTTACATTATTCAAGTAAAATGAGTTGCGAATGTTGGCAATCTGTTCTTGAATGTGTGACCATTGTTATTACTATGGTGCTTTTCCACTACACAGTACCAGCTCGACTTGACCAAAGTCCTTTTAGGCAAGTCATGCCACTCGGCCGCCATCTTGGCAACGCCTCCGGGCAGCTATTTCGGACTAACAAGACCAGGCTCCTATCTAAATGAATGGGCAGAGAGTCAGAACTGCACTTTCACTGGTCACCGGGACATACAAACTGCATGTATAGAAACAGCAGTAAAATATGATAAAAATCGCTCAAAAAGTTTGATGACTTTACCCCAAAATAAGGTTTAAAACGCCTTTTTCCCCACAGGTTATACTTTACTACGCATGCGCAAGGGTTCTCTCCCTCTCTGACGTGCGCGCGCTGCACGGTTTGAAGCACAGTATTTGTGAGCTCTCGCTCGCTCGCTCTAGATTCTGGGAGATTTTAACTAATTTGCGGGCATCAGGGAGCCGCTATAAATATGCGGTAGACACTTGGGATGTCTGATATTTACACAACGCACACATACACTGCATATCAAATCTACCGCCTTTTCAAACAGTAACGTATTTTACACTGTCGCAAACCTCAACTGTGCGCATGCGTCAGTGGAACCAGACGATAGGCTTAAATGTTTCCCGGCTTGACTGTTAAAAGCAGACGATTGGCTTTCCAGTGGGAGGGGCGGGACATGTGCATACAACCGCCATCTTTGGCGTTTCGGGTTATGGGTAGCGATTGTGTGTAGCGTAGAAGATTATGTCACGGCAGTTTCCTGTGGCGTCGCTATGACGACCAGGTACTATTGTGGAGGTACTATCTGTAATGGAAAACGGAGCGAAAAGCGAGCCAAGTCGAGTTGAACTTGTAATGGAAAAGCGCCATTAGCTTTATGTTAGTGTGTGTCAACCGATGCAGGGCATTATTATTCGCACATACAGTATTTATTTACCAGCCTGACTTTAATGAACTTCTGCTTTTGTTTGCTTTGATTCCATCTAGTGATTTCCACTCTCAGCACAATGCAAAGTTTTGTCTTTTGCCCTCTAGGGTGAACGAGTACGCAAATAGCTCACCGTAGAACCGGCATTTGTGTAAATTTGCCTCTGTGCAACCCCCATCTTACTGGAAAGCATTGATGCATGTTGGGGTTTTGAGCCTTGCGTAATACATTTGGCCACACAATGTGGGCATCAATCACACTGAGTTATGAACAATGCACAGTGATGATAGACCTTTAATGGATACTCTGGGACTCATTGTAATAAAAGCAGGAATCCATTTAGTGTATATAGCGCTGTGTCCTTGGGATGCAGTCCAGCCCAAAAGAGTTGTTTAGGTTAGTGTGACCGAGAAGGAGGGCACATGGTGATGAGTTTATAAAGATGTTTGGTTGATGATGTCATCACAAACAAACTAGCTGGAATACTTGATTCTGATTGGACAATCATAGCCATTCCGTGAACAAATATTTTTGTATAATGAGCACTAAACTGTATAACTGACTGTTGTAATAGGCAAGCAACTTCCTACCAGTGCTGTTTTTATATACGATTATAGTATTGATTAATATTTTTACTTGGCTTTTATTTTCAGTTTTAGTTTAGTTTTAGTACTTCAACCTATTTATTTCAGTTAGTTGCAGTGTTTTTTTTTAAATATTCTAATCTAATCTAATTTAATCTAATATTAATATTTTATTTCAGCTTCATTTAAATTACAATTTTATTTAACAATAACAAGACTGCTTCTACGTAGCTGTGGTAGTCCCATGCTTTTTGTATCTATTTTGGTGTTTGCAAAAATTCACCCCCAAAATATATGAAAATTAAAAATGTTGATTTGTCATTTGGCAATGTTGTTGGATTTTTTTGGAACCTCTAAGTGGCTGCAGTTATCAGCCAAGCTAGTAACCTCAAAATGGCTAAATATTGGGTGATCATTGCTTATATAACTAGTCATTCACTATTTAGCTTGTGTGACCCATACATTAGTTCAAAAGTTGTCAGTAATTTTATTTAATTATTTATGTATTTTTACTAAATTAATGCTTTCATTCAGCAAGATCAAAACTGACCAAAAGTGACAGCAAAGACATTAATAGTGTTACAAAAGATTTATTTCACATATAAATACCGTTCTTTTTAACTTTATATTTATCAGAGAATCCTGTGAAAATGTATCACGGCAAAGCTATTTTCAACACTGATAATGAATGTAATATAATGAAAGAAATGTTTCTTTAGCACTAAATCAGGATTTTAGAATGTTTTTTGACGGATCATGTGATGCTGCTGAAATCATCTTCATAATAAATTACATTTTAAATTATATTATAAGAGAAAACATTTAATTTAAATTGTAATAATAATTTACACTATATCGGTTTTACTGTATTTTTGATCAAAGAAATGCCGCCTTGGTGAGACTTTTTAAAAAAACTAAAGAATCTTACTGACCCCAAAATATTGAACGGTATTGTATGAGCACTATTGTACAGTAATTGCTACGTAATGGCTCTGACCACTTTTGAATAAATTATTAAAAATGTTCTTTGAGTCCATGTTACTGTTATAACAGAAAAGACAGGTGGCGCTATTCTGTGACCGAAAACAAAGCCTTAAATCTCCCATACTCCCACCCTTTCCTCCCTCACTCAGTCTGCCTCTCTCTGAGCAGCTGCTTCTGCTGAGACAGGAGCAAATGAGAGCAGATGAATCCATTTGGCCCCTGGCCCTGTTGTGGCCCCGCCATGCTCCGAGCGCCCTGTTCTGCTCTGGGGCAGCTCGGGGATAATGAGCCTGGAGATTGAGCCACTGTAGAAGTGCCACTGTCGCCCGCCCATTTTCTCTCTCTCTCTCTCTCTCTCTCTCTCTCTCTCTCTCTCTCTCTCTCTCTCTCTCTCTCTCTCTCTGTGCCTCTTGTCTTTTTCCCTCTTTGTCTCTCTTTCACTCTTGCTTTGGGTTAATAGAGGTGAGGCTCCTCTAGTGCGGGACACTTTTTCCAGCAAATTAGGGGAAGGATCTTTGTCCCCAGAGCCTGCCCTCTGTTATGCTCGCCCAGCCCGCCCCTTGCCACTAGCAACGGAGAGCTTTCATCCGTACAGGGAATGTGGTGGGTTTGAGACTTGGGTGGGGGTAATGAGGACTGACAGGGCTTGATTCCTGAGCAGGGATTGAGAGAAAACAGCTGACAGGTGAAGACGAGGGTGAGAGAGGGCCAGTGCGGCTGAGATAAAGTACGAGTGAGAAGAGATGGAATGGGAGGAGGGAGAGAACAAGGGCGAGGCGGAGGTGAAATTCTCGTGCTAATGGAGGTGGGACTTGTGGCGGCTCAGGGGTTCTTGGCTGGAGACGGCAGACCCTTTGAGGTTAGACAGGATCAAAAGAGCAGAATAACAAAACAGAGAGACTTCACCCAAGCACGCCTGCCCGCCGCTCCTCCCTTCAGGGCAGGGACTCAGCAGCGTGTAGGAGAGGGGTTTTACCATAACAGCCCGGCACAGATCCGTTCATGGATTCTACTCGCCTTTTCATTCTTGTTAGTGTCTTTTTCGGTCTGGTTTCATCTCTTTTTGTTCTACAGTTCCTCTATCCTTTGGTGTAATATTCTATTTCTTGCTTGTAGCTAGGCTAGCCAGTGTAAGCCCCCGATATTGTCTAGACATAATTAAAAAACACTTAAGGGCCTTTTAAACAATTTAAGTGTATGGAAATTTGAAGGGGGATTTCACTAAACAGTCTTAATGCTGCCTTCACTTGCTATCGGGTTTATCGTAAATACAGAAAACTGGACCATTGGACCTGAACTCCCTCTCAAGTCGTATTTACCATTGGGAACCTTGGGCATGATTTTGATACCCAAGTTGGGCATGCCGTGAACTTTGAACATGTTGGGAGGGGAGAACAATTGCTGCTGTGACTAGTATTCTTTCTTAGTTTTTCCCACAATAGCTACATCACCTTGTATTGTTGTTAAAGTAGTGCATATTTACATAAATTAATAATCATTTGAAACGTATTGTATATTTTATACAAGGCGAAAATAGCCTATATTTGACCGAAATTCCAGAATAGATAGTGCTGTGAATGTTTAAATGGTCATTGAATGGGCCGCTAAATATAATTTTGGCTTTAATAAGATTTTTCCAATAAATAGGCAAGAATAAACCTGGTGTCCTCCATTATTCCTGTTCTTTCCGACAACATAGCTCTTGAACGCGACGAGCTCGTAATCACATGTTTAGAAGTGGGAAGTAGGAAATTTCCTATAGCACGTGAAGCCAGCATTAGTCCCATTCACTCCATGAATGATAACTATATTAGCCTCCACACCAACAGATGATAATATTCCGTCAGTCATGTTGTCTGTAGCTTTAAATGATTGGGCTCTTTAAAGTCGGCTGCCAATGTTGTTATTGTTCATCAGCTAGATTTTTTTTTTTTTTTTCTGAAAGTGTTTCCATCAATATCGTTCCTCTGTGTTTTATTGTTATAGCTATGGACTGACTTGTTTTCATAGAATTTAAATTATTATTAATTTTTTATTATTAGTAGTTTTTTAAAATTATTGTCATATTTCTTGAATTGAACAGCTCTTTAGTGTACTTTTTAGACCAAATTTAAACATGTTAAGATTATGGAAACTTGAGGGGTGAATTCACTTTTGCTTGCTGGATGCTAACGCAAAAGTCTTATTCACTAGCCATCCGCAACAAAAGTATAATCGGTCACTAAACCCACTGAATGTCAGATCATTATAAATGTCTCCACTTTTAAACATTTATAGGTTGATCTCCTCCACATTAAGGCTGACTCATCGAACAAATGTGTTTGCGCTAATCATACTAAGGCTAACTTGAGTCCCAAACAATGTACTATACTGTGTACTTGCACTATAAACTATGTACTGCCATCTAGTGTTTGAATTTTTGAAGTTTTGTAGTTTAAGGAAATGTAGTTTCAAACGCACATAATGTGATGTTAGCTTTAGTATGTTTAGCTCTTTCCGCTACATATGGAAACTATTGCTGTTGAGAGTATAAAGTGTCTAACTTCACTTCTTCCTATAGCCTGTACAACCTTTTGCTGTTGTAATACAACATATTTCAGAGTAAATCTGACTATTGTAGATTTGATTGGATTGTGACCTTACTGGTTAATATTGTTTTGCCACCCATGCAGCCAATACATTTTATAGCCAATTAAAGATTTTGTTATTGAAGATTGTTTTTTTTTTTTTTTTCTCTTTAGAATAATGTGCTGTGATAAATTGGTTCCAATAAGACTAGGGTTGTTCATTATGTAAATATGATGATTTGAACATGTTGTTTTTGAATTCTCTACATATTTCAGACTTTTTGAGAGAGAAAAATGACAATGAGACTGTCGATAACAGATTCTTAGTCAGTGTGTTTGACCTTGTTCCTCTTCTAAACAAGACATGAATCCGTAACTAGAAGAAAACACAATCACTGGAGTACTAAAGTGCATTTCCAACACTTTGCATGATTTGTCTCTCAGGGGCAGACCTGCAAAACCTTCAACTATCTCCGTTGAGACATTGAGAATGCTAATCGAATAAAATCCATGTTTATTTGATGTAAGGTCTCACAAAATGCACAAAGTATATAAAATAAGTCCAAAATCAGGCTTCTGTTTCCCCATCAGTGAAAATGGTATTTTTTGAAAACATTCATTTTCATATTGTCTTCTGTAAACAAATCAAAGCCAGGTTTTGGCACACCACACACAGAGACCCCTGCTTTTTTGCCTGCTTTTACAAGTACACACACACAAGCAATTCTGTGATTCTCTAAGCAGCCCTGCCGATTACGTTGAGATAGCGGGATTGATTAGCTTGTCAGCTTTTCTGACAGAATCGAGCCCCTGTCTTGACTACGGCAAATTACTTTGACTTGATTAGGCCCACCTGCAGCTTTTTTTTTGGAAATCCTCAACATAGTGCCAGCTTCGTGCCTAGGTCGCATCACTCCAGCGTTTTTCACTTCTGATCTCAACTGAATGGTAATTCATTGCGCCAATCATCCAGCGCTGGCACAGTGTTGTTCCAGCGCTGGCTCAGTATTGGCTCTGGTAATTAAATGGGGCTTGTGTGCGTCCGCTGGGAAGAAGGGATCGGGGAAACGATGACCAGGTGGTGGCAGAATGCAGGACCTGTCAGACTAGCTGATGACCATTTTAATTCTGCTCTGCCTGGGGCTATAATTGATATTTAGCAGAAAGGTTAATTGTAGCAGTGATCTGTTTAAATTAGAGTAGAGATCTGGAGACTGGGGCCAAGACCTTGCAAGCCACTTGGGACACACACACAAGAGTTGCTGGAGTAATACACACACATTCTCACATAACATACTTGCATATACTGTATAAAACTGACATATACAGCATTCTAGCTGTACTAACTTACATTTTTTGTACTTTTGAAGATGTCCCAAGATCAGGTTTAGCTAACTTATGGAGACAAAATATTGCTAAACAAACACACTTGCACATACTCTCATAGATTTTAAACATATATTGATGTACACATGCTTATCTGTTCAAGATTAGATTTGTGCACTTGAATTCTTTCATGTAAGCTAAAGTAATGATAGCCTTTAGAAAAAATACAGATCTATCTCTATAGACCTTATTCAGAAAAGCGCCATGACAGGTATGAAAGCGAGCCTGTGAGGAATAGACTTGGTGTTTTCAATGGCATCCTCCTAGCTTTCCATAGCTCATGTTGTCTGGAATTTTTTGTCTACTGAAATGTCTTGGAAAGTTATTTTTACAGTGTTTCGTCAGCAGAACAATCCAAAAACATGTTAAATAACTACAACCCACTGAAGAGATGCATGTCTATCCCTCACAGCCTCACTTTGATTCCTTTTAAAAATAAAAGATGGCACTGCTGTGAATAAGGTGTTATTGCATCATTTCACATGTATCCTTATCTGCAGATGGCCATCTAAACCAGGTACAAGGTCAGTGAATGTCATTTTCAGGTGAGCTCTGGTCCTTTTGCATGCATTCAAATCAGTGGATCTTCAAATGCAGGTCAAACAGGGACTCTTAAGAGTGTTCCTAAGCTTTTCCATCAATCTCATCGCAAGAGCTCATAAAGCTGCCTACATTTCACTGTTTCAGCAAAAAAAAAAAAAACACCTCCTTCACCTGCCCTCCACTCAAACATTGGGTTTCCCTTGGGTTTTCACGGGCTAATGCTCTGAGTGTACTGGATAACAGTAGTAAGGCAACAATGCCCTGGTTCTAGACAGCTCTTGGGAAGCAGGGCCTAAAATTTCCAAAGCAAACAGACAAAAGAATCACCTTTCAGATTTGCTTAGTTGACAGTCGATTAGAATATTGTGTTTCTTTGAAGTCTTTGTGTTGTCTCATAGTGTCCAGTCCACCAAAGACTTGTTTCGCTAAGAGAACATGGCTCTGCTTGAGGATACAAGACTGCATTATTTTTACAGTGGTTTCTTGATCAGCTGTTTTCATAAGGGCTACAACAGCCAAATAAAGCTTTGTCTTATTTCTAAAGTGTCATTTTTCTTCTTTGCTGTCTCTAGTCTCTGAGTCTTCTGAGCCAGGCTGGGAGTAAAATGGAGGAGACGGAGGTGAAAACAGCACCCAGGAGCAGCTCTAAAGATCGACTCAGTGAGGTAAGCACAATGAAGTGTGTCATTATGACGTCGGTAAACATGACAACCAATAGGAGAGGTCCATTTTGCCTTTACCAGCCAAGTTCTTACATGTGTATAGAAAAGGTTTTCAAGCAAAATGCCTGTTGAATACATAACAGGTGCGTACGCACATACATTTCTCTGTCTTGCAGCCATTTGTCTCTTGCAGCCATTTTTCACTCGCAGAAAACATTGCTTTCTTAAAGATATGCGCTCTCCTGTGTGTTATTTTCGAAACCAGCTGAAATGCAATAAACATCTTATATGGGCTTATACTCAACATAATCAGCTGCATTTTTAATCTAATTAAAATTCCATTTTAATCGTATTTTTTAAATTGTATTCTCTGATACATTTTTTTATATTTTGTTCTAAATAAAAAAAAAGGGCAAATGTATAAATTTTAAAATCATTTCTGCAATAAACAGGTTTTATGGTCAGATATATGCATATGTACGGTTACACTCAAAGAAGAATAACTCCCGTTCATCTAATGGAGTGTTTTTGTTTGTTTTTTGGTAAGAAACTAGGATTCCCACAGTATTGAAAAATCTGGATACATCCTAATGTTAAAAGTGTGATGATATCTTACATAAAAATAAATTGCTTGTATACAGTTATAAAAATGTAAAAAAAAAGATATGACAAGAAATTGTGAGTAAATGTTTCCTTTTAAATCATTATCCAGTAAATCAAGCCTTCAAATATTATTGTGGACTTCGGAGTCAAAAAGGTTGAGAACCAGTGATCTAATTGTTGTTTTGGTAGGCGACTCTTGTTTCAGAAGCAGTTAGCTTGTGTTAACTCACGGTCAGCAAGGACCATTTCCCTCACCAGTGTCTTTGTAAAAGAGAATCCCCAGAATCTAGCTGGTGCCGTTTCTGTGTAATGCAGAGCAATATCGAAGAGGAAAACATAGTGGTAGGGTTTCGGTTGGTGCTTGAATGAAGAAATAATGTGATTGAGAGAGGGGTAATGAGAATTTGTGTCTAATTCCCCCGAGACTAGCTGAATACGCGTCCCTAACTCACGCCTGTCAAACGCGTGTCCGAAATCCCCTGTAAATTCATTCGGATGGATCCGTAATACGGCGACGGCGAGGCAGCGCGCCTCAGCGAGCCGAGGATGAAGGGAGGAGAAGATGATGAAAAGAATAAAATGTTTTTAATGAAGAGATTAAATGTGATGCTTAGGTTGTTAAGGATTCGGAGGGGAAATTTCTGTCTTCGCTTTCCCCCTCCCACCCTTCATCGCCATCATTTATGAATTTGTGCAAAAGGCTGTTTTTCATGAAAAAGTCAGAGAGGGAGAGCGAGGAAGAGCGAGAAACGAGCTCGAGGCAGATAAAAGCGTGATCCAGGCTGACAGTTTTGACAGCAAAAAGCGACAGAACAACGGGCAGACAGAGAGAGGGAGGGAGGGCTGAAAGACTGCAGAAAATTGCAGACTGTAATGGCTGACAGTGCCAGATATGACATTTCCCTCTAATCTCCTGCCAAAGGAATGGTGCTAAAATGCAGAGCGCCATATCCATGTCATCTGTAGGCCTATCTGTCCATCTCGGAGCGAGGGAAAGACACAAGACAGCAAGAGATCTGCGGAGCCCGTTCGGTTGCGTCCCGCCGCACGAGGCCCGGACGCCACGCTAACGCTAGCTTTGTAAACAGGATCATCTTTCATCACTGTCACATTGTTAAATGGTGTACAAAATCTTCCCTTGTGATTCGCCATACATGCTAATTTTCTTTGCATACCAAATGCGCTTTTCATACCCACTTCAAAGACGCTTAGGCGTGTGCGCCGCTAGCTAACGATCTCTGCGCTTCAGAGGCGGATAAAACTGGATTTCTTTTTTGTCGTTGGAGTGTCAGAAGGAAATGGAAACAAATGAGGGGGATGGCGTTGTCTCAAAGAACCGGGGGCAGGCGCAGGGTGATTTAAAAAACAGCCTATGGGGGCTTGCCACTTTAGCAGTGCGTGCATTTGCTAAGATCCTATTTCAACGCAACGCATCCACATGCTTAGCATGGCTTTGGCTCTTTTGAAAACTTTACAGAAACAGTGTGTTACTGTTAAGAATTAATGAGTATAGTCTGACGAGACTTTCTTTAATTTGACTTGAGTGAAAACAAGGCAGTGAAAACATTGAAGTAGAGTATATTCAGTTTGTCATACTGTCTTAGGCTACATTCACATCACAGCTGAATATGGCTCAGATTATTTTCTTTTTTTTTTGTGAAACAGATCTGGTTTTTGGATGTTAGTCTGTACAGCCAAAATATCACTGAACATTTCTGACATTTCAACTGACATTTTCAATTCTGATCTGGGCCACTATCAGATGTTAAACAAATCAGAGTCGTATCTGATGTTGTTTTAGTGTGACCTTGATTTGAATATATCTGACTGTTTACATTAATCACACTCAACATTTATGAATTGCATACTTAATTTGCACCGTATAATATGTTAATGTGTTCACAAAGAAAATTAAAAAATGAAATTAATAACTCTATATATATCACAGGTCACATTAGACTTCTGCATTGCCGTAAAAATTCCATCATATTCTATTATTACCTGTCATTTTAATTTTCATATTTTAATGATAATAAACCATTTAATAGGCTCTGGTTTTGTTCACATATTCATTTTTATTCACAAACTTACAGGACAAGCATATAGGCTAGATTATGCATTTATTTATTTATGAGAAAATTGAACAGAGACTGCATTACTTTTCAGGTTTCACCATGAATGTTTGTCATGCAAGTCGCAATAAGCTTTGTTACTTTTGATTTGCAACAAAGTCTCAGCTTTCAAAGTCTGTCCATTTTATCACAAAATTCCAACAATAAAAACCATTTTGGCGCTCTTCTCGCCACCAAGTGGACAGAGGTAATACTTACATCTACAAGATACAATCATCCCCAGTGTCAAAAAACGACAGATTTTTATGTCACTGCTAAATATATATACTGCTATATGACTTGAGGGACCCCTCCACTACCTTGTAGTCTTGCAGATGCAGTGTCCCTTTCTATTAGTGTCTATTTTGTCAGCTTTTTTATTTATTTAGTCTTAGTCCTGTGTCAAATGTAGTTTTTAGTTATCATATTTCGTCAACCATGCCCTGTATTTGTTTAGTCTAGTTTTCGAAAAAGACTTTGTCATACAGAGCTGTAAAAATGCAGTTATTCAGCAACCACAATCAATAGGCTATAGTCGAGATCCATGTTTGGATGTATTGCAGTTCATCACTGAGAAGGTTTGATCGCAGATTAGTCGCAGCAAACAGCGCAATCTGAACTCAGACCGACTGAATAACATTTTCATTTAAGCAGAAAATCTCAAATGGAGATCGCTAAACTGCAGTTTACTTGTTTGTGTTTTCAGATCATCCGCACTTCTTCAGCTGTGTAGAGAGAGTGGACAGTCATGCTTTTGCTCTGCGACATATTTTTCATATCACATCCACATCAGCCTTTTACGATTTTAGCTTATCGCAACGTTTCAAATCTTGATTGCGATTCGCCGTTCAGCCCTAATATATTGGGGGTGTAACGGTACATGTATTCATCCCGAAACGTCATGGTATGGACGTCATGATTTCGGTGAATACAGTCAGTTACAGGCGATCCACACTCTAATCTAGAAGTGGCCACGTAGTAATGCAACGCTGTTTGCTAACAACCACAACAGGAGGATAAGCAGAATAAGAACAGCGCATGTGCGAGTGACTTAAGCACTTAAAGGGGCATTCGGCAACTATTTCAACTTAATAATGCATCTTTCTGCGCTCAAGGACAAAGGAGAATACTTTGAAAGGCTTGTGGAAAATTAAGTATAGGAGGGTTGGGCTTAAGCTTTGAATGTTTAAATCTTAAGTGGACTAAATTATATACTAATGCACAACATGTTTATTAGTACTTATAAAGCACATATTAATGCCTTATTCTGCATGACTGTTGTCTGCATCCCTTAATTTTACTCGATACCTAAACTTAACAACCTTCTAACTAATAAGCAGTAATTAGGGGTTAATAGTGAAAACTGAACCCTAATCTAATGTGTGACCATTTTTCCTGTTGTACAAAACTCTTATCGAACCGTGACCTTAAAACCTAGGTACGTACCGAACTGTGACTTTAGTGTACCGTTACACCCCTAATATATGCTATATTATTCTAAATGGTTGCTAGGGCATTGCTAAATGGTTGCTGAGGTATATTCTGGTCCCTAGATATAGCTTGATTAATTCTTTCAATATACACTACTGTTCAAAATTTTGGCCAGTAAGATGTTTTTTTTTTAAGAAATTAATATATTTATTCAGCTAGGACACATTCAGTTGATCAAAATTTACAGTTTCAAATAAATTCTGTTCTTTTGAACTTCTATTCATCAAAAAAATATCAGTTTTAATGTTGATAACCAAAAGAAATGTTTCTTGAGCACCAAATCAGAATATTACAATTTTTGAAGGATCATGTGACACTGAAGACTGAAGTAATGATTCTGAAAATTCAGCTATGCCATTACAAGAATAAATGACATTTTAAAAGGTTAAAACAGTTATTTTAAAATTGTAAAATTTGACTGTATTTACTGTATTTTTTATCAAATGAAAGCAGATGTGGTGAGCCAGAGACGTGTTTCAAAAACACCATTTATTGAATTGTACTTTTGCCTCTTGAAATCTCATTATCATTTGCATCATATTAAATACGCTATATCTAAACTGACTGTAGAAGCTTTGGTGTTTCCGAACAGCAAGGATGTTTTTGCGTTTGGGGTGGATCAGGCACGAAGGTGATGCCACTGATAGTTTCGAACCCACCCACTATGTCACAGAAGCTGCCCACAGAGACCCGGCAACACCTACTGCATCTCAGCCGTCTGTTCGCTCACTGGCTTCACGCTCCGTTGCTTCCGATTGGCTTCTTTTCATCCGCTGCCCTATCTTAACCAATAGTCTGGTCCGTAGCTAAACAATCCGCCTCCTCCCACTTGTCACCAAATCTGCTGGAGCCCAAGAAGTGTAGAGTGATGCAAGAGGGTGGGTGAAGGGGTTTGAGTTAGTGTGAAAATGGGCTTGGATTAAGAAGCGGGTTCACCCCCATTTCTTTTTAAAGAGGTTGTTTGGTTAACCCCAAAACAGCTGCCGTCCTGCTCACCCTACCGCCCCGTTTCTCCCTCTTTCACATTTGCTTTTCTCTCATTCTCTCCCAGCCTGCATCTTAATCCTTTTTTGAAGTCCTAAGTGCTAGGCAAATCCATTGAGTGCTGCGTATAATGGCTTTTAAGGGAGCGTGTTTAGATGTGGCCCAGCCCCATGGCTTATGAACCGCGGATGGTGTAATGGATTTTTTCTCCTCTCTCTCTGCAGCACTAAATCCAATGTATTGTTCCTCATTATCATTTAAATAAGTCTCCCTTTCAACTCTGAATGTGGCAATGTGAATGAACCGGGGCATTGTAAGGCTAACTCTACAATTTTTTGGCCTCCCGGTGAGCCTCACTCGCTCTTCTTCGTACGTTACGCCTCCTCGCTTTTCTGTGAGAGAAAAAGAGAGAGGTTCTGGAAAAGTATTTGGATCCTGCAGTGCCGCCTTTCCGGGTTTTCTCAAGACCACTTCTCTAATTGCCACAGTGGGAGTTTGTGCTGAGTGTGAGAGAGAACAGAGGAACTGATGAGGGTTAAACCCCTGTAGCAGGTGTGTGTGTGTGTGTGACTGACTCCTGCGCAAGGACAAAATTGGTCTTGCGGAAAAGTCACCCCCTGAGACAGAAGCTGAAATTGCCAATCGCACAGAGGAAAGAGGCAAAAAAGGGGGGAAATGATAGGAGGTAGAGCAGAAGAGATTTGGAGATTGGTATTCAGGCCTAGTCTGTGGTGCTGGGATGTGGACGGTGCCTTCTAGTCTTACTGGAGAAGTCTGGAACAGGCTGCATTTCTCTCATTTGAGCTAGTGTGAGTTCTGCATCGTGTCTACTTGTCGATCAAGGGTTGAGTTGTCTGTGGAATGTATTACTTTGGTTATTAAATGGTGGTTCATTTTCTTTCAGATAATGTTGGGAAGTGACCTGGTTATTCAATAATGTACCACTAAGCTTCATTATGATGATATTGTGATTCTGTAAGTTCAGTGTTTTGCAATCTATTTGAGATATTGTTATCTTTTACTTGTTTCTCTTTTGTCTAAATTATTGAAGTCTGTAAGATTCAAAGGCACATCCTTATAAATTAAACTTGCTCAGTTTGATTTTGTATTTTGATTTGATGGAAATATATGACTTTGGTCAAATGTTACGTAATATTTTTTCTTGCACACACTTGCTATGAGTGAGGTTATTTTTCCCCATCAAAAATATTAAAGTAAAAAATGTAAATACAGATTATAGTAATGCTAATAGCATTTTGGGGTAAAATATTGCAGTACTTTGAAATATAATTTCCCCCACAAACCCTTAATTTGAACTATGTTTAAAGTCGTAATCTTTCCTTTTATTGTGACATCTGAAAGAAACGGTTAATCGAAGAAAAAAATATTGGTTCAAAAAGAACTTGGTTCAATCCTGGATGGAGGCTGTGACAAAGGCGAAAGATGTAAATGTGAGCTTTCAGTTGATTGTAATAAAGGGGTGTAGTTTAAGCAGACTAAATGATTGGAAAAGTCCTGCATATGTCCATTAAAAGGAAAATAAGTTATTTTTTTAAGGAATCTGTCGAAAGTAACTTATTTACTATTTCAGACTATCTGAGACATCATTGCAGACTGGCATGCTGACATCGCGAGTGTCATGCTTTCTAAACTTAAATCCACTTTTTATTCTGTTTATTGTACATAAACGTTTATATCAGTAGTCCCATATTCATAATTGTGACCACACAGTCTGTTTACAATATCTACCATTGTATCATTGCAACATATATATATATATATATATATATATATATATATATATATATATGTATATATGTATATGTGTGTATATATATGTGTATATATATAGGTCCTTCTAAAAAATTATAAAAAATATAAAATAATAAAAATTAAACTTTCATATATTTTAGATTCATTGCACACCCAAATGAAATATTTCAGGTCTTTCATTGTTTTAATACTGATGATTTTGGCATACAGCTCATGAAAACCCAAAATTCCTATCTCAAAAAATTAGCATATTTCATCCGACCAATAAAAGAAGTGTTTTTAATACAAAAAAAGTCAACCTTCAAATAATTATGTTCAGTTATGTACTTGGTCGGGAATCCTTTTGCAGAAATGACTGCTTCAATGCGGCGTGGCATGGAGGCAATCAGCCTGTGGCACTGCTGAGGTGTTATGGAGGCCCAGGATGCTTCGATAGCGGCCTTCAGCTCATCCAGAGTGTTGGGTCTTGCATTATGAAAATAATGAACTTTATCACAATATGCTAATTTTTTGAGAAGGACCTTTGTATATATATATATATACACAGGTCCTACTCAAAAAATTTGCATATTGTGATATATATATATATATATATCGATGTTGGCAAGTATATTAAACCATGTTAATCGGTAACATTGTTTTAAGAATTCCAACAATGAAATATTGTGAGAACGTGAACAAACGTTAACTAAAAAAGATTATTGAATGTCTTTCAAATAATTGATGCCACAAAATTTTTCAAACCCAGTGAATAGTTTATTTTGGATAAACTAATTTGTAAGGATTAGATGTTTTTCTTCCCAAGCAACTTTGTAAAGATAGCTGTGGGTTAGCGTAAGGCAGTTGTCTGTGGTTAGCCTAGCTGTCTGGCTTCAATGCACAGTGATGGTAGAGCAACTGTCATACACTAAGAATGTCAGCCTTTACCTGCAATGTAATCTGCAACCTTTGAGATTCTGATCTCTTAAACTACTGATGTAAACTATAGTTTTCAGAACATTCGTGCTGTGTTCAAGAGGTGTGTAGATTGTTTAGATTGTTGAATTATTTCCCTCGTTTGACATGCGGAAGTCTTAAACTACCTTCAGCACTCCATGTAACTTCTAGTTGTTGATGACTCACTCAGACAGCCCTGAACTGTTTGAAAGGCCCCTATATGAATCGGAATCTGACAAGGAATCTGTCACAGAAAAATAAAATGCTTTCGTTCCCCCTCATTTACTATAAACAGACAAGGGCTGATGCAACAGCATGGAAAATGGATGCAAATGATGGGTGTCTTGGGTCTGATCTGAAATGTCATTTCCTTTATGATGACAATCTGACACACTTCTTGAAAATGATGTAACCTGTTGTGCAAGAATCATCTGACTGCTCTTTATTGCTGAGTTAATGCCAGAATGTTTACTTGAATGCAGAGTACACAACAGAACGACTTATGCCTAGATTACATTATAGGATTTTAAGCCCGATTTGCAAGTTAATGAGCTCGCCGACAGGTCGTGCTGTAATCACGTGCAAATCTGCGGGTGATCCGCGCTCGCCAATCTTTATGTGTGAAATACTAAACAACGCATAAAAAAAAAACGCTCGCTGACACCTCGCCGACGCCAAACAAATATCTAGCATGCTAAATATCTGGAGCAGTTGGCCGACTCGATAGCCTTTGGTGTAACGTGTCATGACGAGCAACAGCCAATAATCAGCTTGTTATCACGTTACACAAGCCTTTTGTATTTGTTGCCATCGTTGCCAAACCACAACACGAGCAGGCAGCTGCTTTTTCATTATAAACATGTTTTACTCACCTCCAACTCTTTGTCAGTTTGTGTAGTGTGTAAGCCCCTGTTGCAGATCATTTACGTAGTATCACGTAGTGTGAACACCACAACGACTTCAAGACTCCAGAGCAAGTCATGTAGTCTAAACAGCGCACCGATCTGCCGATGTTTAAAGTTGTGTAGTGTGAACTAGGCATTAAGTGTTGAAAAATGTTATTTATTAATAACTATTATTTATTAAGAGTTAGGGGTTTGTTCAGATATTAAGTAGCACATTAAACTGCTACATGAAAGATGATGAAACCAGTGATGAAATCATGTGAGTTTTTCTGAAGAGAATTGTTCCATTGTGCCATTACCAGGTAAAGAAGTCTATTTAGGTGGGTCCAAGCCATCTACAGACCAGGGGCCGTATTCACAAAGAATTTTAAGGCTAAAAGTAGCTCCTAACCGGCGAATTTAGGAGCAACTCTTAAAAATAATGGGCATGTCACTCGTAACTTTAGGACTCTTAGTTTTTTTTGACTAAGAGTAATTCACGAAGCATTTTAGCCCTAAAAGTAGCACCTAAGCCTGGGACAGCTTAAAAGAAGTCGAGAGGACTCCTAACTCACTAAGACCTATTCACAAACCGCTTTTTGTGGCATTTCACGTTGCGATGTTTTGAAATGCGTATGCGGCGGCTACAGCTTCCAATCGCAAGGGAACAATTTTGCATTGTAGGCATAACTAGGGATGCAATCGCCACCGACAACAACCAAAACTAGGCTACTCACTGCATGTAAACTAATCGTAACGTTTCATTGTGAATCAAATTAAAATGTTCTTCTCTTTGCAAACGTAGGCAGAGGAATATAGTGACAGATTAATTCAATAATGTTGCAAAGATATTGCATCAATCCATATGTTTCATTAGGCTACTAGGCTATTTGTTTTCCCTTACTCTTTATTCATTTAGCCTATTTATTCAGTTATTCATCCTCTTCCGTCCTTCGCACTACTTGTGTAGCGCACGCATTCTCAGACCTGTCACCTGTCACTCATCATCGTAGGGGAGGTGTTTGGAATCATTCCCGCGTTACAATCATCAGCCAATCAAGGTGGTCACTTCAGTCAAGCTCGTGCATGAGTAATGACGTCATCCATAGCAACAAAGACTCACTCTTAGTTTAGGAGTTGTCATTTTTCTTTACTATGAGTAGGTCTGAAAGGCGTTGTGAATAACTTTTAAGAGAAAACTCCTAGCTAAAATCTTTTAGTGCGATTTAGGAGTACTCCTAGTGGTAAGATAAAATGCTTTGTGAATACGGCCCCAGATTAGTAAGCAACCACCTAGAACACCCTAGCAACCAGCTTTATAACCCTAGCAACACTCTTGCAACCTGCTATATCACCCTAGCAACCAGAATACCTTAGCAATCACATGGCAAATAAAAAAAAAATCTTTGTCAACTTGTCAATCTTTTCTACCGCAGGATAAGACCCAGGGTTTTTTTTTTTTTTTGATAAACTGCTAAAAGCTCATTCTGCTAAGATAATCCCAAGGTCTTGCTGAAAAGAAGAGGCCTTGGGAGACCAGACGGCTAATTTGTCCAGAGCTGTATTGTGCTCGAGTCATATGAGTCATGTGTTCTAGCAAATCTTGAAGAGAGAGAAAGAGAAAGAGAGAGAGGGAGAGGGGGAGGAATAAGGAGTGTCATTAGGTGAACGAGAGAAACGAAGGGTGGGAAAAAGGTTAATGTGAATATTGATATTAAAGTGCTAGAACTTTATCATGTCTCTGTCATCTCATAGTATCCCTCAAAGGTCAACGTTGTTCTCTCTTTCTTTGTCTCTCTCTCTCTCTCTCTCTTTCTCTCCCCCAGAGCTCCACTCACTCTCTGTCAGGACGAGGGTACTCGGTAAGTGACATTTTCACGCTCTGCGGCTTTACGACAGAATTACAGTATCCTCTCCTCCCGTTTATGGCCCCGGCAGCGGATATTTTAATTATGTTAAACAGAGAAATGGTGAAATCATGATATTAGGGACATCACTCTTGGGTGACTGACTGATTAAATGGCAAAAGGTGTCCCGTTGCACCTTGGGTAAATGAGCCTTTCTTTAAATTTATGGCTATTTTATTTTCAGTGCTTGGGTAGTTTAAAGTGTCACTGACGATGTCTTCTTCTACAGTCGGCTGTGGTCATTGGTTAAAGCTTGTCTGAAAGCCATTGATAGAATTGTATTAGGTTTTATTTGGTTTCCATTGAGACATGAGTACATGAACTCGTATGCTTCTGGTTACGCAAGCTTGATTTTTGATTTCACAGTGTTGTCGCAAGGGCCGCCATAGTGGGCATTAATGCTAATATACTATCCTATAGAGTTGGTTCAGGTTAACTCATTTCAAGGCAGAGCAACCGATTGATAAGATTCTTGCTCAGCTTATTTGTTAAACTGTCAACATATTTACAACTAGCTACCTGGCATTTGTAGATAGTTTGCCCCCATGAGTACTTAGGTTTGCTACCACCAGTAACATGAAATCATGTACAACTGGACGCCATACTTGCAATGCATTGAATTGCAGAATTGTGTAGAGCAGGGGTTTTCAAACTGAGGCCTACAAACTGGTGCTAAGGGGTCCACAGAAATTCTTAATCACAATGATTTTTTTATTCACATTTGTTAATAGGCTAGTAATATTCAATACAAATAATGAGATTATCATCATCAATTGGCTGCGAACTGGGTATAGGTGATTGATGATGATTATAATCTCATTATTTGTATTAAATATTAGTATTACCAATGTGGAAAAAAAATCATTTATTATTCATTCGTTGTTATTTTATTATTGCATACATTTTTATATGTATATATGTATTTATATATTTATACTCATTGTAAATGTTTTTATTAGAGATGCACTGACATATCGGCCAATAATCGGTATCATAAAATCTTTTATTTTTTACTATCGGCCAATTAAGCTTTTATCAATCAAAGGGGGTGGAAAAAGGTGTTTTCTGCAACTCATACTGTGTGTGAAGAAAATCTGATCTTATTTACTGTTAATTATATTTGTATACTTGAATAAATTTGTCATAAAGACAGGTGTTTATGAAAACTACCTTATGTGCAACCGTATTGCATACAAACATTTCAGTTTTTATTTGAGTAATTATTATAAATTATATTATATTATAAATACCAGTTGATTATAATAGCTCCGTTGTTCATTTTAACCTAATATTATAGTAATGTACCAAATGAGAGGATATCTTGTATAATTTGCAGCATTATTTGGGAGAGAATGTTTATTTTTTATTTTTTCCCTTAAAAAAATTAAACTATCTGCATCGGCAGATATCATTGTGAACAATTGGCTATTGGTATCGGCAGATAAATGTAGTATCGGTGAATCTCTAGTTTTTATACATGAAAAAAATAGAGCTGCTTTTATGTATTTTCACATTTGGGGGCCCTTGGGATCAAAAAGTTTTAAAACCCCTGGTTGAGAGTTTTTCTGGTCTTAGAAGGTACACATTTTTTAATAGAATTAGGTTAGATTAACTATCTCCAAGATCTTTATTTTTTTGCTTCATTAGAACAGTATTATGCATTCAGAAGGTTTTCATGTTACATAATGATTGTATTGTGTGTGTGGGAATGTTCAAATTATCAATATGTGAAGAGTTATGCACGGACAGGCGTTTTATTAGATACGCGAATCACATTTTACAAACATAGGCTCATAATCTTCTTTTTAAAACATACTTTCCCACCTTTTATTCAAAGATAAATACATTACACAGAGAAATAACAAAACCCTGAAATAAACTGTTTTTTATTCCTTGTATGGGATTCATTGATTTACTGTTCTCATTCTAAAGATCATATTCTCTATAAATATATTCCCTGTACTTCTTTATTCGAAAGTGCAGTATACAGTGCACTTGACACTGGAGCTGAGAGAGAAAAAAAATGTGTTGTATACCCTTGTGAAATATTCAAAAGCAGCAGTGCATTTTATATGCTAAATTTCCACAGGCATGTCAAGCAACATGTCACAGGATCGCTATTTAATCATGACAGAAAGCTCACTTTTCATCAGATGTTCAAATGTTTGTTTGTACACACACACACACACACACACGCAAGCTGACATTACCTGTCACCTAAGAATGTCAGGTAACGACTGCCACGAGAGTTTAAAGGTTTCAGGACTCATTCTGTCATGCAGTCAGCTCTCAGCACTCAACCTCTTTTATTTTTTGGCCATTTGCAAAAGGAAATAAATAATTTTCTAGAATTTCTAACTATCATCATCATCATTACTCTAGTCTTCAGTGTCACATGATCCAAAGCATTTGTACTCTCACTTTTAAATAATTGAATGCATCCTTGCTGAAGAGAATTAATTTATTTTATAGAAAAAAAAAAAAAAATAATAATATATATATATGCTACCCCTGGACCCCCCTAGGGAGAGGAGAGCACCCCCACATAATAAATCCCAATTTAACCCCTGTGTATATATATATATATGTGTGTGTGTGTGTATGTATATATGAGATATATGTACATCTCATATATACATACACACACACACACACACACACATATATATATATATATATATATACACACACATATATATACATATATATATACACACACACACACATATATATATATATGTATATATATATGTGTGTGTGTATATGTGTCTATATATGTGTATATATATATGTATGTATGTGTATATATATATATATATATATATATATATATATATATATATATATACATGTGTGTGTGTATATGTATATATATGTTTTGAATCCCTAGACAGTTGCTTTTTTCTCTGTATTGATATTATTGGTTGTAGTTTTCTACTACTCTAAGTCAGTGAGTTTAGTACTTATAAAAACAGCTTTCTGATGCAATATTGACTGCAATGAAATCAGCTCAATTTGTTTAGTATGATGAAGACCTTCACCAGAGTAAAATGTTAGTTTAATTATTTTTTTCATGATTTATCTCATCTAGACAGCAAGAGACTCAATCTTACTCTTGTCATGATTTTTTTTTCTCTTTTCCTCAGTGAAAAGTAGAGCATGTTAAGCTCACGTTGCCTTATGGCGACATCCGGCATGGCAATGAAAAGAAAAAAGAAAACCTCTCTGTAAAAGGCCCGTAAGCCTCGACTGTCATTTCAGTTTAGGCAGAGAAAACGTGACCGAAGAGCCACGAACCTTGTCCTCCTCTTTACATGATGTTGTGAGTGAGATAAAAGAGAAAAAAACAGAGAGGGAAGTGCAGAAAGGAAAGAAAAGGGCAGAATATGGCAGGGTGTTTCACTTTGACACTGTAGTTCCATCAAATCTGGTTATGTGTAGTCAGGCCCTTTGGCCCTTCGCTCTGTGTGTGTGTGTGTGTACTCATGAGATTAACAAAGAACAAAGTGCTCCAGGCACAAGTGTGTGTGTGTGTGTGTGTGTGTACTTGTTTATGTGCATGAGTCTCTTATCTTCCAGAATTCAAGGCACAATGTTACGGTCAGGGGCCCCTGGGGCCACTTCGACACTTCACGTTGTGTTGGTAATCATCTGCTAGGAGTGAAAGTGCTAAAGGCTAACACATTGAGAGAGAGAGAGAGAGAGAGAGAGAGATATGTCAAGAGAATGATGGAGGGAGATGCTTCCCTCCGGTTGGATAAGTGGGCCACCGCCTGGAAAGTTGTGAGTTCAGCCCCCAGTGGTTGCAGATTATTCAAGCCTAGTTATGAACGGATAGTTTTGACTCTGAATTTGTTTCGCATGAACCATATTAAATCCATTGGTAGATGTATACCTGTGAACACGTGTTCCATGTTTTTTACATTGAGCAATTGCTGCATTCAAGTCATGTGTCGGAATGTTTGGATTTATGAATTGAACGCACATGATTTGTTATTACCATTTGTAATCTTCGGATTTTCTTCGGACTTACAGCAGAAACAAATCGTTTTTTGATTGATGTAAGTTGTAATTCTGATCACGGACTTTACCATTTAGTTTGTATGCATTTTGTGTACTGATGATGAAGAATTAAGCTATTAATTTTTGTTCTACTTATGATTTACTTTTATAGATGTGCAACCCAACTACATTTCCCATCATTCTGTGTGGCAGCATGAGAATGATAAAATACATCAAGCATTGTTTAGACAACTTGCATGTTTTGCTATTTTTTTGCAGTAATGCTAAAAAGCCATATTTGTCAGTAACAGAATAGAAATATAAATTTGCCATTTGCGTACATGTTTTCAAACAAGATTATTCTGATATATTGTATTTTTTATACCACAATATATGTTATACAGTTTATGCAATTTAAATTGTATTCTATACTTGTTACCAGAAATATTATAAAACACAACGATGTTCAATTTCTTATTTTCATTAATAATAATAACAACAATATTAATAATAATAATAACAGTGATAGTGTAATATAATAAAAGACAACAATGTTCAATTCATTATGTTCATTATAATTATCATTGTTAGTAGCAGCAGCAGTAGTAGTAGTAGTATGAATAACAATAATAATTTATTGAACATTTGTCATATACTGTCATGCTGCCTGAGAACATCTCTTGTCTTTGGTAAAAACACTAGCGTACAGTATCAAGTGGCTTATCTCTTTATTTTACTACCTCTCTCTAGCTTGTTTTGAACAAGTGCTCTGTAGACTGTCTGACCCCTCATTTCATCTGAAAATTGATGCGTGCTGTTGTTCACATAAGATTAGAGCCAGTGTCATTCTTGTGTCTTGCACAAAACGACTGCAAATATTGCCGGTACTTGCATGATGCGCCTCTCTGTAAGACCTGCATGATGAGCATGAATCAAGGACTCCTCACACAGATATGAACCAATATGACAAATAAAGATGGCCTCCATAATCTTGTCATGGATCAAACGCCTCCATTCTGCAACATACGCCCACCGGTGTTCGGATCACGGCACCTGCGGCTGTAACACCACCTACGTGGAGAACGTGGGGAAGCAGCGCAAACTTGGGAAAAGTAACCTCTGCTACTAGACATTTATTGGTGAGAAAGTGCTGTCTGGTTTCTGATGTGACTGATTCTATCAGCATTAAATATTCTTTTTGGAGTTGTTTGATGTGTTGGTACTGATTAGAGAGAGCCGGGTAATGTGTTTTGAATCAGAGGAATACAGAATTTTAGTCTTGAATTTGTTTTACCTTGAATTTAATTTTTTACCACGATTAGGGGACATTTTTGTACATTTAGATGCATGTTTAATTGATTACGCACACTCAATCCACAAGGTTTTTACAAATATTTGTTATTGTCAAGCAGTTTTTGTACTGTTAACATACTCAAAAAAAAATAAAAGTTTAGACTTTTAATAATATGAATATAACAATATAATACTATAAAAATCAGGGGTGTAACAGTATACACAGAAGTCACGGGTCGGTACATTCCTCGGTTTTGGGGTTCGATTCAAGTTCTGTACAACAGGAAAAAGTAACAAGTCCCCAATGCTAGTTTCCTTTCATTTATTTTGAACAGACAGTAGTGCAAATCAGTAGTTCCACCTAGTGGGTTTTATTCTCCTCTGAGGTAGTTGCTACAGTACAGCCTCCTTTATTGTATTAAGCACTAAGCAGTAAACCGAGTGCACTCATATTTTTTTTGTAGGGCTGATAAAAAGCAAAAGGTATTTGGTCACAATCAGCTACAACACTGAAAAGCATCTCGTGTTATAAAAGTACAACTTGAAAAGTAAGAAGTAAACTTGTGCAGAGATTAGTTTTCTTTGCGAGTGAGAGTTCATTAACATGCGGTGACAATGGAGGATGCACAAAGTTCAATATTACGTTTTTTCAAGAAATCTCCGAGAGATGAGCGAGAAGGAGAAAAAGAGCAATCTACTTCACCTTTCCACCTGCACCTGAGGCTTCCTATTTCCAGCACATGTATATCTCATCACTGGACTGTAGTACTGAGTCTTCCACCACACAAATCGACACAATGCCAAATGATTTTGTCTCAAGTGATTTTTGATTTTGATTTATAGCAGCAGAAACAACTTAAAATGCTCTGTCATTTATGGTCCTACTGATAAGAGTAAGACATGATTTGAAACCGTAAACTCACAATAAAAACAAAACATTGTGCTTTTGAAAATGAAAGAAAACAAACAGAATGCAGCTTTCTGCCATCCCTGTTTCCTTTCCGTAAAGTTAGTGGAGCGCGTCACAAAAATGAATCGAAACTCTGCGTATTGGCAACTAGCAAGCTCTCAAAACTCTTGTTTTGGGTTGGTGCATAGATCGTCTCTTATTCTTCTGCTCTTTTTTTCTGTTGTAGCGGTTAGCAAACAGCGTTGCATTACTGTGCGCGCCCCCTTGTGGATTAAAGTGTTGAGCGCCTGTGACTGGCTGTATTCATCGTCTGACTGCATTCACCAAACCGTGGGGGTTCGGGACGAATACATGTACCATTACACACCTAATAAAAATAAATGTCTAGTAACGTTAAGTCTAATAAAATATTAGACTTTTAATAGTATAAAATATTATAAGAATAATATAATTTAGTATAGCATAATATAGTATAATATAATACTATAAAATAAATGTCAATAAATTTTATTAATTCTAAAAATATATCAGACCTTTAATAATATAGGAAAATTATAAAAAAATAATATAATTCAATATAGCATAATATTATGTAGTTTTTATTAAACTCTGTAAAAGTGTAAAATAATATAAATAAAGTCTTTATTAATAATATAGTAAAACCATATTAAATGTGTTGTGCTTAAGGATTCAGACTTTTACATCAAGCAACATCTGTCAAATGTAGCTATCTTGTACCAGATGAATGTTTTTATTTTATTTTATTGTTTTACTTTGACATTGGATGCATGACATTTGACATAAGCAACAAAAGATTCAAGTTGCGTTTTCTCTTTTTAAAAAAGCAGCTTTTTTGCTAGCATAACTACAGTATGTTTGGTTATATTATTGTTTGCATTTTATTTGAATCTTGCAAATCAATATATATATATATATATATACAGGTCCTTCTCAAAAAATTAGCATATTGTGATAAAGTTCATTATTTTCCATAATGTAATGATAAAAATTAAACTTTCATATATTTTAGATTCATTGCACACCAACTGAAATATTTCAGTCTTTTATTGTTTTAATACTGATGATTTTGGCATACTGCTCATGAAAACCCCAAATTCCTATCTCAAAAAATTAGCATATCATGAAAAGGTTCTCTAAACGAACTATTAACCTAATCATCTGAATCAACTAATTGACTCTAAACACCTGCAAAAGATTCCTGAGGCTTTTAAAAACTTCCAGCCTGTTTCATTACTCAAAACCGCAATCATGGGTAAGACTGCCAACCTGACTGCTGTCCAGAAGGCCATCATTGACACCCTCAAGCAAGAGGGTAAGACACAGAAAGAAATTTCTGAACAAATAGGCTGTTCCCAGAGTGCTGTATCAAGGCACCTCAGTGGGAAGTCTGTGGGAAGGAAAAAGTGCGGCAAAAAACGCTGCACAACGAGAAGAGGTGACCGGACCCTGAGGAAGATTGTGGAGAAGGATCGATTCCAGACCTTGGGGGACCTGCGGAAGCAGTGGACTGAGTCTGGTGTAGAAACATGCAGAGCCACCGTGCACAGGCGTGTGGAGGAAATGGGCTACAGGTGCCGCATTCCCCAGGTCAAGCCACTTTTGAACCAGAAACAGCGGCAGAAGCGCCTGACCTGGGCTACAGAGAAGCAGCACTGGACTGTTGCTCAGTTTTGCATGTCATTCGGAAATCAAGGTGCCAGAGTCTTGAGGAAGACTGGGGAGAAGGAAATGCCAAAATGCCTGAAGTCCAGTGTCAAGTACCCACAGTCAGTGATGGTCTGGGGTGCCATGTCAGCTGCTGGTGTTGGTCCACTGTGTTTTATCAAGGGCAGGGTCAATGCAGCTAGCTATCAGGAGATTTTGGAGCACTTCATGCTTCCATCTGCTGAATAGCTTTATGGAGATGAAGATTTCATTTTTCAGCACGACCTGGCACCTACTCACAGTGCCAAAACCACTGGTAAATGGTTTACTGACCATGGTATTACTGTGCTCAATTGGCCTGCCAACTCTCCTGACCTGAACCCCATAGAGAATCTGTGGGATATTGTGAAGAGAAAGTTGAGAGACGCAAGACCCAACACTCTGGATGAGCTTAAGGCCGCTATCGAAGCATCCTGGGCCTCCATAACACCTCAGCAGTGCCACAGGCTGATTGCCTCCATGCCACGCCGCATTGAAGCAGTCATTTCTGCAAAAGGATTCCCGACCAAGTATTGACTATTGAGTGCATAACTGAACATAATTATTTGAAGGTTGACTTTTTTTTTTGTATTAAAAACACTTCTATTATTGGTCGGATGAAATATGCTAATTTTTTTAGACAGGAATTTTGGGTTTTCATGAGCTGTATGCCAAAATCATCATTATTAAAACAAAAAAAAGACCTGAAATATTTCAGTTGGTGTGCAATGAATCTAAAATATATGAAAGTTTAATTTTTATCATTACATTATGGAAAATAATGAACTATATCACAATATGCAAATTTTTTGAGAAGGACCTATATATATATATATATATATATATATATATATATATATATATATATATATATATATATATATATATTACACACATATATACAGGTATATATACCTCTAAGAACAGACCTGTGAACCTGGAACCCATTTTTTGGTTGTGAACAACTGGTTTAGAGATATTTTCTCCATGTCAGCCCTCTGGTGCATAAGAACAAGATGTGCTGGGGTTATATATTGATGCTCTGACAATATCCTGCACTTTGTGTGTGTGTGTTTGTCTGAGGGGTGTGTTTCTGGGTGAAAGCCATATTTGTTTATCGCTGTGTGCGGCCCGCTGCATAGCCCGGTGCTGTTTCTCCCCTCTCACCGGGGAAACTGGGCTGTTGCTGCTAGCAACAGATAAAAAGTGCTGTTAACCTCAGCAGGGTTTCAACACATCAGTCACTCAGGGAGATAAATGTAGAAGCTTCGAGGCCTCACACACACACACACACACACACACACACACACACACACACACACACACACACACACACACACAAACACACAAAGAGGCTTTTGGTCCCTTCATGGGAGCTGAGATGAAACACACACTTGCATAGTCCAGTAGCTAAACATAAAGGTGGTTCTGAGATGTAGCGACTCAATGGAAACGAAATATTTTTCACAGTCGGCGCGACGTACTGTTAAAGCAGTGGTGAAGGCTTTTCTCTTTGAATAGTGATGAATGTTAACTTCATTTTCACCTTGGATTGCTTTTCTTTTCTACTGGAGATGGACCCTTTTCTATGTCTCTGCTTAAAAGTGGGAGAAGGGGAAGGAAATGTGAGCGTAGTTCAGATGTTGGGAATTAACTGCTAATTGCTTTTCCTGTTTAAGCTTTTTGCTCTTAATGCTGTTTAGTCTTTAATTATTCATGGCTGTGTGGTCCGGCATGCTCTCTGAATTAAGCTTTACAAATGAAAATATGCCTGCAATGATTGTCCCAAGGCCTGACTTATTATGCAGCTCACGGATGGAAATTAATACATATTCTAAAGCTTGTTTCTTCTGCTCGTTTCAAAACAACTTAGGCTTTCCATTATGACATTATGAATTAATATATTATTTAGAAGGAATGTTGAAAAACATATCTGTAGTTTTGTTCAAATCCAGCCTGTATTCAAGTCTCGGCAGACTTCATAAGAATGTGACCCTCTTCACCTTTCTTTCATAGTATTAACATTAATATTGTCTGTTGCCTTTCATTCCTTAATTTTGCATGGTGCTTGCCAAAGCAAGCATCAGCATTACTGTTGTTTTATAGTGCCTGTATTACAGTGATTTCAACAAACTCCTACATTTACATTACATTTGGCAGCAGATTTAAGTCAAAGTGACTTGCGGTTTATCTAAGGTTTACACTTATCCGTCTGGGTTTTCCTTGGGGATCGAACTTATGAACTTGGAGTTGTTTGCACAATGCTCTACCAGTTCAGATATTCTGGCGTATGATGAAATGGAAGAAAAAGCCTTACGTCCTTACAATAGAGGGATTTGAGTCATATAAAGGTCAGAATATGTTTTAACCCTTTCATCACCAACATGGCCAAGTCACTCCCACCTAGACTCTCAACTAACCCTGGGACACTCATATAAAAAGCTAGATTTCTCAGTAAGGATTTATTTACATATTTTTTTACATATATTTTGCTTTACAGTTAATTAGCTTAATTGAAAGTTAGAACTGTCTTGAATTTATTTTTTAAGTAAATGTTTTATATATGTACTACCGTTTAAAAGTTTTCAATCATGTTTTTGAAATGAGTCTCTTATGTTCGCCAACGCTGCATTTATTTGATCAGAAATACATTAAAAGGAGGAAAAAAATGCTACTCTTTTGAACTTTCTAGTTGTCAAAGTATCTTGAAATGGTTTTTATCACGTTTCCACAAAAATATTCAGCAGCACAACTGTTTTTGACATTGATAATATATTTTAATATATAAAAAAAAAATATATATATATATATATATTTTTTTTTTTTTTTTTTTTTTTTTTATTAATAAACCCCAAGTGTAAGAATATTTCACATTATTAGTATTATTAATACAATATAATATCAGTATTGTGATCTGCAATTAAGGTTTAATGGTTTTATTAAAGTATATTATCAATGTTGAAAACCGTTATGCTGCTTGATATCTTTTGTGGGATTTGTGATACCGAAAACGTTTGTAATATTATAAATGTCTTTACTGTAACTATTGATCACTTTAACGCATCCTTGCTGAATAAAAGTATGAATTACTTTTAAAAAATCATGGCAGTAAAAGTTTTACATTTTTCAAAAATAATAAAAGTTTAGTTTTACGTTTAAATAGAGAAGGCTTGAAAGCCATATTACAATCTGGCTTCATTTTTCATACTATGTAGTAATAATAATAATGTCCTTGTCTGTCATTTTCTAATTTATGTATCAGTGATATAATTGGCCACTTTAACAATATTCATTAAAACAAAGCAATGTATTTTTTTAATTGCCTGCAAATTGTTCGTTGGGACGTCCTGCCCTCTCACATTCTCTCGTGTCTTTGTAGCTCTGCACAAACAGTGACAAATGTGAATTGCTGTGCTAAGTTATATGTGCTATTGCTCAATCAGGCCTTAATTACTTGTTGCCTCCGCCTCAAAAAGCATTTAACAGAGACTTAAATGCCTTAATGAGGAGCGTAATGAACACTCAGGATGTTTGGTTGTTCGCTTGCATAGCACTGGCATTTTTATAGACTGTCATAAAATACCATTTGCATCAGCAAATTACAATGGCTCGATTATTATTATCCAAAGACGACCTGATCATAAATTAAACCTCCAATTACAAACATCTATCTGTTGGGAGAGAAAGTGAACGGTGTGGTTTTTATTCACTCTGAGAGAGAGGGAGAGAGATGAGGGATGCCAAGCACCTTTGTGGATTATTCTCGGTGGAGGCATTTATTCAGTTTATTGTTTGGCTGCTAGCTCAGTCTCCTGACTGAAATGGGAAGCTACATTAAAAGCTCATTAAGGCTTGTGCGCTGAGCGACAGAGGGAGCCTTGACTTGTCCACTCTGCTCCAATACTGGACTTGCTTTTTTTTTTTGCAGATAGAGATGGTTTTAGTAGATAACGGAGAGTCGAGAGATTACCGCAGTTATCAGGACATCCACAGAAGTCTTTCCATCTAGATAATGTTTGGTGTGTTCTCATATAGTGGAGAGTGGGGTACGATGTGTTAACAATGTTTGTTTGCTTGTTTATTTATTTAATACTAATGATAATAATATTCATTTTATTGATTTAAACAATATAATTAATAATCAAATTAATTTATTAGGGTACAATGTGTCTGTTAATGTATCTATCTATTTATTTATTTAAAGTATTTATAATAATAATGTATATATTTATTTATTCCTGGTATGATTTGTCCATTTATTTATTTTATGTATTTTTTATAACAATAATAACATAATTGATTTGTTTTAATAATAATATATGTAATAATCATTTGTTTATTTATTGGGGTACAATGTGTATCTTAATCTAGCTAACTGTTATTTATTTAAAGTATTTGTATAATACTAATTATTATTATTTACTAGAATATGGCAGTTTTTCACCAAAAAAGTTTGATTTTATGAACATTTTAAAAGTGTACATGAGCTAAATAAGTCTTGAATGAGATTAGAATGTTTCTTTATTTATTTAAACTTTAAATGAATCAACATTGCAATTTACATGAATTTACGTTTATTGTGAGGTAAGTTGTCACTGGGCCACTTTATTTTTGAGAAATCATATCTCTATGGCGCTGCATTATTGTTAGTTTTGAAGTGACACAGCTTACCCCACACTCCTCTAGAGTCTCCACACAGGTTTGTGTGATGCTTTGTAAATACTGTAGTTGTACAGATTCAGACTGGTCTCTTGATGTGAAATGGGTGGAGAGTTGAATTGGAAGTGAAGTATAACTGGCTCTCAGCAGTCCTTTTCATTTTCACACCTCTTCTCAACACCCATCCTCCTATTCTCTCCTTTACCCTCGTTCTCTCCTCCTCCTCGTCCCCCTGTGTTCAGTTGCACCGCGGTGTGATTACACAGGAAACGGAGCTCTATAAATCATGTGGATTTATAGCGCTCCAGTTAATAACGCAGCTGTGGGCGTATAACATGGTTCTCTCAGGTGTCTTAAACGCCCGGAACACGTCAGCTCTCTGGCCACCCCACTGGGAATCACAGCACATTAAAGCTGGCTCATTATCAGAGCAGAACCACCATTTAACATTGAACTCCCTTATCATTTTAACATTGACTCAACCTCATACATTAGTCGGGATATGGGCAGACAAAGAACAAAATAGCCATAGGTTTCAGTAGCTGTCTGTGTTCAATTAACTGAAATTACCTAAATTTTTGCAACAAATAAGAGGAACTCGAGCCATGTCTTAAGGTGATGATACACGGGGCAACTTTTTGAGCAATGTTGCTGGGCAATCTTGCCGAGCGATTGTTGCTTGGGCACTTTCCCATTGAAAATGGGCAACACATTTCTATCTGGATAATTTAGATAGTTCGTGGGCCCTGTGTCTCATCTGGTTGCCCGTTGACAGCAACATTGCCCAGCAACATTGCTCAGAAAATTGCCCTATGTATCATCACCTTTAGAGCAATAGTTCTCAACCCAAGAGCCTCAGCAAACTCCGATGTAGGAAACACAATATGACTTTCAGTATTATCATTTAATTATAGGAGAAAAAAAAAAAAAACGGTTACACTTTATTTTAAGGTGTCATTGTTACAGTGTAATTATATAATTAAGTACTGAGTAACATTAAGCAACTACATGTACTTACTATAGGGTTAGGGTAGGATTAGGATTTGGTTGAGGGTTAATTGCATGTAATTATGCATACTTTACTGTTATTACTATGGTTATTACATGTAACATAACAACACTGTAAAATAAAGTGTTACCAAAAAACCCTAACTAAATTAAAATACCAAAATGTGTTTTATACTACTACTACTACCTACTTATTATTTATTTCATTAATAATATAGTAGTAGTAGTAGTAGTAGTAGTAGTAGAAAACACATTTTGGAAATTTAATTTAGTTAGGTTTTTTTTTCATATGATTAAATTATAATACTCTAAGTCATACTGTGTTTCCTACATGTCCCCTTAATATTGCAAACTGGTTTGTTTGTTCATTTAACAGTACTATTACTACTACTACAACAACTACTACTACTACTACTAAAAATAATAACAATAATTATTATTATTGTGTATTTATTTATTTTGTGTATGTGTCCCTTAATCTAGCAAACTGTTATGTATTTATTTTATTTGTTTTTATTAGTTTTTTTAATGAATCTTCTAGAATTACAAAATGAATTATATATATTTATTTTTAACATGCCAACACTCCCAGTTTCTGTTTATAAAAAAGATTGAAAAGAAGCACCAATATCATAACTACAGCATTAATGTCTGGGTCAATATGGGTGGCCTTTTTTGAGTCTTGAAGTCAAAAAGGTTGAGAATATGGTATCTGAGGGTGAATTTGAACTGAAGGTGGGCTCTTTTTACTTGCGTTAGTACACAACCACTTAAACATCCAACCTGCAACATTGGATACCTCAGCAACCTCAAAGCAACATCCGGACAACCATTTGGAAATATAGCATCATTATGTTGAGTTGTGGGTGAGCACCATTGAATTGTTCTTTAAAAAATGTAAAAAAGATAAAACCTATGCAATAAAGTGCAACGATGCACTTATATTGTTTACGTTCCGTGCTCCTTTACGGCATCTCTGTTCTTTTCTTATGATCTCAGGCTGTCCGGTATGCTAGTTCTTGACACAATCTCAGAGGAAATACCTGTGCTGCTGTCTGGGTTGTGTTTCAGCCTGAGACCCATTGCCAAATCTCAGCATGAGGGGCGGAACAAAAGCTTTCTCTGAACAAAACTGCTTCAGGCATTGAACAGACCTCCTCTACTGTAAGACAAAAGACCCGCAGGCCTTACAGAACCCGGAGAGCCTCCCTGCCACCCAAACAAAGGCAGAAATTAAGCAGCGCTCGGAGCGATACGGCTCTTACACACAAGCTAAAATGTTTCTTTTATAGCTCTAGTGGGTTTCAACATGGCGTCTCTCCTAAGGGCGAGAAGAGAGCTCTGCATCTTTCTTTTTGTCAGGGCTACAGGGAGGGAAGGATTTTTATCATCCTTTTTTTCTCTTATCCCTTTCCTCACAACCTGAGATTTTAACACCTCCTATAACACTTTCTGTGTTAGTTTTATTAAGAACGCTGAGGGTTTAGGTTTATATCCTTCTGAAGGTGTAATAATGATTTTCCACCCTTTGCTACTTAGTAGTTATATTTATTATTGTGGTTGGTCACGACTTTTCTGTTCTGATAGAAAGTACAATGCTAATGAATAATAAAATGCCCCTAATCACATAATCATACTTGTTTAGCATATCGAAATAAGTAGGAGAAAAAGTTTTCCATGTACAATATTTTGATTTGGACGTCAAAGGCAGTGCTTTATTGTTATATTGTAGGCATAGTTTTTAAGATTTACTATTCTAAAATGTGGAAAATATTTACACTACCGTTGAAATTTTCGTTTTGGGTTAGTATAAATGTTTAAGAAATGAATACTTTTATTTTGCAAAGACACATTATATTGATCAAAAGTGACAGAAAAGTCATTTATAATGTTACACTTGTTATAATGTTTAACTTAAAAAACAACTATTTTAACTATTTTCATAATTGATGATGATGATAAATAATAATGATAATACGAATTAGAAGAAATTGAATAGAATGATTTCTGAATGATCATTTGACAGTGAAAACTGAAGTGAGGATGCTAAAATGAATATCTGCCTTCAAAGAAAAAAAATACGTTTTAAAATATATTAAAATAGAAAAGAGTTATTTTAAATTACAATAACAATTCTAAACGTTATTGTTTTACTGTGTTTTTGATCAAGTAAATGCAGCCTTGGTGAGCATAAGAGACTTCTTTCAAAAACATGGAAAAAACAGTGTTTTTAATGGCAGTTGCTTCCTTTTCACAACCTTAGTTTCACTATGTGTCATGCGTGAGGTGTGTAAGATCACACTCTCCCCACTCATGCGTTAAAGGTAGCAGCCACCAGTAAATTGTATGCACTGGCTGCTCTAAACGAGCTCGAGCGCGACATGGAAAAAAGACAAATGGAAAGTGAGAGAAAGAAAAGATTAAATACAAGCAGAACTTTTTTGTGGTTTTAACACTAGCAGTATTCTCACCTCACCTTCTCTGTGGCTTTGCTTCAGGCTAACAGTTACAACCCAGATTTCCTGTAGCAAAAGCGAGCTTGTTTATCTGCTCTTAGTCGTCCCCACACAAACTCTTATAACGCCTTCTATGCTCGTACTAACCCTTAGTTTCAAGTTCCTCGGTCATCTCCACCCTCTGGTCAGCCGGAGGACTGGCATGTCCCAGACCCGGCTCTGCTACGTGCCTTCTTTCATGCCCGTTAGATCTCTTAGATTGTGAAGGCGTTTGAGTGTTTACGGAAAAGGAGTTTATCGTGTCCTCATGTTGAATGGTTACATAGACTCGTCCCCAAAGCAGACCAGTTACAGACTTTTCATTTGTTTTGAGTAGTAAGTAGTTGAATATTGTATAAGTGCTTTAAACTTACCATTAGTTTGTGTAAACTGAACAAATTATCATTGCTTATATAGTATTATTGAATTTCAGAACGTTTCAGTAATGGGTTTGTTCCCTTTTCTGCTTGCATGACAGCATATGGTGGACCTGATGATCATGATTTGAGAATAACCCAATCAAAATGTTGTGCTTCAATGGAAGTAAGATCATTTGACCATCTGTACAAAGGAGTTCACACACAAAAAAAAAGAAAAGGAAGAAAAAGTGAAATTTTCTGGTAAAAAAAATACGGGCAGCTGTGGTTGCCAGCAATTTACAGTAAAAAATACAGTAGCAACTTTTTAGGTTTAACTTGCAGTAAAAAACTATTCCATTAACTGTTATAATGTTGATATACCAACCTATGCTAATATCAGTTTTGTACCTTTGTAATGAACTGATAAACCGACAAAAACAAGTGTTGAAAGTCACATGATGAATCCAAGATTATCACAAGCAGCTTTCCCACAAGCTAAGTAGGTAAATATTAATATGGTGCACTGTCATTCACACAAATGCTAAACACCATCATGGTAACACATGACATTTAAAAAAAAATGCAATAAACATTAATTTAACAACATTAGATGTAACATAAAACCCTAATATACATAACTGATTAGAAAAAAACTAAGAAACTACATCAAATTTGACGAATCATGCATGGAATTCTGGGAATATCAATTTTTTTTTTTTTCACTGTAAATTATACAGTGACTTGTTCTAAATTTAACAGTATTTTATTATAAAATTACATTAAATGTAAGGTTAAATCTATTACAGTTATTCACTGTATATAAGGAAACTTACTGTTACACAATCAACAGGTTTTTACTGTCGCATTTTTACCGTTAAAATATGATCATTTTTTTCACATGGTCAGTGTAATGCATTCACTTCTTTGATTACTTACTTAATCTAAAAATACTTAAGATTAAGAATTCTAGGTATGTCTGTTTTATTGTTTGTGTTAATGCATCTTTTTTTAAATCCTAATTTATTTCTCAAGCAACTTTGGTTCTTGTGATTGTAACTATTTTGTTTGATTGTGACTATCTCTTGTAATTCCGTAATTTTATTTCTTGTAAATTCTGACAGTTACTCTATTTATTATTTTACTCTGGCAAGAGGCTTCCAGGCCCCACCCCGCTTATATAATCATGCATAATGACCCCGAAAAAAAAATAATCACACACACAATTGCTTCCAGAAATGTTCAGTTTATTTACTTCATGTCCACTTTAAATACATAAAAAATTTTTTTTTTACCATTTATTGATTTTAATCTCAATTTTTCCATTTGCATGATTTAACAGTTAAAATGTAGATTGCAAACTGTCCACATGGTATTTTGCAGCTCAGTGACCAGACTAACTCCCTCCTGCTATGTTATTAATACAATCTGAGGTTCCTCTCTGTGCGGAAGTGCCCTGATCATAATGAAGCCCACTATGCAGCAGGACTCCTGTAGCTAAAGCTGCTCCATATAGAGGTTAAACCTGGCCTAAGCTCTTCTTACCTGGCTTATCAACGACATTGCGGTTTCACAATTCTAGGGAGATCACCTTATCAAACGGTGCCACAAATACTACCAGACCAATTTGGAAATTGATAGTCCATACATAACGGAGTTATTGGTCTCCAATTACTACTGGCCCAGCGTCACAGAATACCCCGGGAGGGCCACTCAGGTGTTTCGCCATGCTCTCAGAGTCAATAGCGGAGCATCCTGGCTTCGCCTCACATTCATTACACCAGCCAGATGGGCTGAGAATTAGATCCCAACTCCCCCCACAGAGAGAGAGAGAGGTAGGAGGAGATGGGAGAGAATGGGGATGGAGAGGAAAAATAATGGTTTTTGTTTTCATTTACATTGCAAGTTATTACATTTTAATGTAACACCTCTGGGACCTGGGAGCATTAAATGGCTGTTGTTGAGTAATGGAGTCTAACTGCCAGTGAATGCGGAGGGAGAAATGAAATTAGCGAGCACAGCAATTTGGCACAGTGATTATGGCCTCCGCCGAGGCACTTCCTGGTGATTTAAGAATGCTAACATTTAAGCACGTCAGATCTCATTATTCTTCAAGGTTAAATTGAGCTCGTTCCAAGGGGATCCAGCAGCAAGATGGGAAATAACTTCTCTCTTTCTCTTTTTTTTTTTTTCCTCTCCTTGGCTGCATTTTTGCATCTTTTCTGCATTTGTTTCAAGCTGAAGTGTATCATTTCTGTGTTAACGGCTGGAATTGTAAACAGTTTTTGAACACTGCCATTGGTTGAACAAACAGATAGCCCCACCCTAAACAGTAAGGATGAAAGCACATTCTTCTCTGTTAAATGTCGTTCATGTTTTTTACATGTGAATCATAGTCCTTACCAAATTCATTAAATATCTGTTTGGGTTTTATGGTTTCTGTAATCTAGCGTGAGATCTTGGAGCTTAGTCTGTGTTTTCTTTTTTTCTTATTTACTTTCAAAGGTGCAATTTTCTTCCATGCACTTGCTAGCGCAGCATCTTTTGTCCTCTGTACGTTCTCTCCTATACACATCTGCCTTTATCTGATTGCGCACCACAACAATGCTTTACTCTTCTTAAAGCCAAACAGAAAGTGAAAGGCCATAACAAAACAGAAGCGTTTTTTCCATTATAGTGCGTCAAATCCTTTTAAAGGTGTTTACCCACTAGGCGTTTTGTCACCCTGTTACCAAGGGGCTCAGCTGGAAGAGCGAGTCGTCGTGGGGATAATAAAGCAGTTTAGAGCGGTGAGAATGCAAATGCACTTACTGTAACTCACTGTGATCAATTCCCAGTGCCGCTCCGCCAACCAGACAGATGGTCTCTGCTTTTATCTCCATCCATTCAAGGCTGCAGAAATCAAAACAGAGCATTTGTTTTCAGAGCAGAGAGAATGTTTCTATTGTTTTCTCTAGGGAGAGTGAGGTCGAGAATTGTACTTAAGGGAATGAGAGGTGTGTTTTGTTTGGTTTTGTTTTCTCAAAGTGATAAACTAAATAAATTGTCGTTATTCAAATGTTGGCATTGTAGCATGATGAATCTTTTTAACTGCAATGAATGGCAATCTGCACTTGTTAGAGCTGAGGTGTGTAATGCTTTAACACTTTTTTTAGTGTTCAAATACTTTAAAATTATCAATATGCAGATTTGAATTTAAGTAATCCATTGCAATTGTGGTGCTTTCAAAACGTTGCTCTTTTTGAGCATTTCACCTCCCTCAAGGAGATCTGTAAAACCTGGAGAAAGCTGTTAGCATTCGTCTTTACGGCAGTTGCTAGGCTAGGAACCCCTGCCATTTTTGCTTATTTTCAATCAGTATCTGTCCTGTATCCAAAAATGAATAATTCCCTACAAAATATTGTGTAACAGTATGTGAAAAGAGTAGTATGCCAGAATTTACAGTATTCCTAAAACAGTTGCCACAAAGTAATTGTATGACTTGCTACTTCAGAGAGAGATTCTGAGATGCACATCTGATGGTCACGGGAGAGGATTTATTATATTTATTATAAGGTTTCTTAAAAGCTCTCCAAAAAAACCCTCCAAAAATATGTTTACATTATTTCGATTTGAATACATGCCAACTTTTAAATATAGAAAGCTGCTTTTTAGGTGGTGGTGTTATGAGTTATGACATCTACCAGAAAACCTACCAAACAAGCCAGTCACAGCAAGTGAGTTTGGGGTGGACTATCTATTTGTCCGCCAAGTGGCAGAAAGGTTGAATGTTCCTGAAACCTCTGGTCGTTAATTTTGAAATTCCATTTGGTGCCATGCACTTGTGTCACAGAAATGAGACGTTTCACCTTGAAGTGCAACAACAAAAAAATAATTGACTTCTCATATAGTAGATTACACATCATAGCTCTCAAAACATTTCAAGTGTGTTTTACAAATACAGCTTTATTTAGTCTGACGTGGTCTAAGCAGACGCCACAAACTGTGCCAGCTTCAAAACATGCAATTTTAATTCTCTATTTATGGGCAGCGCGCCCCTGTCAGTACATCAAAGGTGTTGATAAAGACACATTGAACTGCTGTAAAGATTGCTATGCAAGCAAATCTATTGACACCCAACCATATGTTGACATTGAAATGTGAAAGGTGTTGTTGTTTGGTTTTCATAATGCTTTTAAAAAGACAGCCCAGCAGACTTGTTGATAAAGGCATGTTCATCTGCCTTGACAACACAACCAAAACCGTTGACACCGAAGTCTGAAAACCTCACAAACTTTTCAGAGTCTTCCGATGCTATGAAACTTGCTTTTTTGATGATCGGCACATCCACAATGACAACCATCAGTTAAAAGGATAGTTGACCCCAAAAATGCACATTTTGTCATTAGTTTCTCACCCTCGTGTTGTCAGTTAATAGATTCTCAAAATTGGTCTAAATAGTGCATATGACTCATGAATCATTTGCAGCAGTTCACAGCTCTCTGGAGGGCAAGATAATCCGTGAATAACTTCAATTTTGGTGTGTTCCTCACACAAAGCTCTCATATGGTTTCAGAAGACTGCAGAATATTGCACATGAGTCAAATTGACTACTTTTATGGTACTATTAAAGTCGGCATGAAACAGGAATTCATCCTATCTATTTTCTAAATGCTTGTTATTGATTTTTTTTTTTGTGAACAGGCAGGGATATTATAGTTAACTGAAATTAAAAACCATAAAACAACGTTTTCATAACTTGATTAAAATGAACATTAACTGAAATAAAATAAATATAAAAAAGTCTTAAACTTGTTTTATTTTAGCTTTTTGGCAAGGCAACATTTCTTATTTTCATTTAGTTTAACTTAATGTACAAAAATAACTTAAACTAAAATAGAAATAAAAACTATATAGACAGTAAACAATTTAAATATGCAAAAAAAAATACAAAAAAATAATTCAAGATAATAATAAAAACCTATAATAGTATCTCAATGATGCTACACTGGTTGTGAATGATTCATCCATGCATATGTTTCTTTTTTTTCTCCATCTACTACTTTTTGACCTTAATTTTTAATCAAAACTTGATCTTCCGATGAAATTACTGACTTCTCCTATCATTTAGTCCACATAAACCCCATCCCTATCCTACAATCAACTGCAAACTCATGGTCAGATCAACAACCAATGAATTTAACCTATTTTTTTTTTTTTTTTATCTTGATTATCTATTTTACTCACAATACAAAAAAGATCTGTTGCTACCTCAGTTACAATGTGACTTTAATGTGCTTTTGCAATCGGTTGAAAGCTTTACAGCTCCTGCAGTTCATTCATTGTTATTGCCTGGATTAGTGACCAGCACAACGTTTTGTATTTATCATCAAAAAATCTCATACAGGTTTAGAAAGACAGGAGATTGTATAATTAATAATTACATTTTTGGGGTGAACTTTCTTTTTAGTGCTTTGGTTTTTGCATACAATTGGATCCTCAGTGTTAACAAATGAAATGAGGTATTCAGCTGATTGTTTTGAATCACTGGTAAGATGCCTGTTGTGCACTTGTTGTTCCTCCTTAGATTTTGTATATGTTATTTTTTTCAGCCTTCTAAAGACCCTAACATTCTCACAGAACTGAGGATTATCAATTTAAATTTGAATTGCTTGATCACCCAAACAAAAGCCCCATGTCCCTTAAAGATCTCACATCTGTTCTGGAGTTTGCCGATCCCTTTCCTCCCGCTAAAGTGTGTTATCAAGAGCAGGGTTACTGCCACGTGGCTCATCACACTAAAGTGTCTATGACAGCACTGATGGAACCGCTCGGGCCCTGTGCGGCCAGTCAGGCTAATGCATCTGGAAGGAGGCTATAGGCATGACAGAGACAGACTGAGAACAAGAGCATGAAAAAATATGCTAGACCAGAGGCGATGTCTCACTGCCAAGATGTCCAAGTACGTTCCTGTATCCTTAAAAAATCTAGTAAAACTGCCTGTTAACGGGATAGTTCACCAGAAAAAATTCAATTCTGTCATTTACTCACCCTTGTGTCGTTCCAAACATTTTTGATTTTCTTTTTCTGTAGAATACAAAAGACTAAAAAGAGTCTCAAATAGTGAAACTCTGTGGGTTTCAATGTTGTTTTAGACCCCATTGATTTGCATTGTATGGTCAAAAAACATCTGAAACGTTTTTTCAAAATTCCTTTTTTGTGTTCCACATAAGAAATAGTCATTCAGGTTTGGGAGGATATGAGGGTGAGTTAAAGATGACAATTTCCAATTTGGGATGAACAGTCCCTTTAACTGCTATATGTTTTTTTTAGTTTTGCGTGCTTGCTTTACTCTTTAAATTAGTGAGAATGGAAGGACATGTACTTTGGAAAAGTGTAGCTTACTAATGTCGCTTTTATTTATTTATTTATTTATTCTTTTTTAATGAAAGAACTGTTATGATTTCTTTATGCAAATAAATAACTTCCCTTTTCTCTATATAGTGAATCAATCTCACAATCACAGAATAAATGCATGCGAAAGGGAGACTAAAACCGATCTGATCAGAGAAGAAAAAAACAGAAACAAGAAAGAAAAAAGTTTCCACTGTGGGTTTGCAGTATTGACAGCTGTGTGTAGTTTCTCGCCTCGTCTGAAACCAACCGCCCCCCTCTGAGTGAAAAACGTCCCACCACAAGATGAGCCGATAGCACATACTCTTGTTCCCACACGCTGATAGCAGTTTGGCCTGATACTATCAAGCATGAGAGAGAGAGAGATACAGAGGGAGTGAAAAGGCAAAAACACCCCTCCTCACTCTGAAGTGATGTTCAGAAGATGCTCTGAGACCGCTGTGCTCTTTAGGAAGTTGTGTGACTGAGTTTCAATTTCCATTCTGATAGGATCCGATGTCCCGCATGTAAATGGCTACATTTATGCTATCTATAAATTGCTATCTAAATTGCTGGCAATTTTAAAATGCCATAGAAAAAGTTTGAAATGTTCAAGCAACTCATTAATGGAAACGCAGGAGATGCATCAACATTAACTTAAGGAGGCTCTGAAAGTAAAATGTATGTATACTTCAGTTAACTATAATAATAATAATTTGTTGTTGTAATAATCATAATCATTCTGGTACCGCTTTAAAATAAGGTCCCATTAATTAATGTTAAAGTATTAACTAACATTAACAATGAGCAATACATTTGTTACCGTATATATTAAGTTCACTTTGTTAACATCGTTAACACATTGTTAACACATTTGTTAGCTCTGTACCATTAATAAATGGTTTAGATGTATTTTTCGTTGTTAATGTTAACAAATGTAGTTAACTAATTTTAACAAATGGAACCTTATTGTAAATTCTTACTATACATGCTATAATTTGCCTTTAGGTGATATTTGAGATGTTAACTAAACGAATGAATGAATCAATAATATATAATATTTAATATTATAATGACAAAATCTGTCGGCAGTGTACTTGGAGCAGTGCGTTCCATTACAAACCATTTGGCATACTAGACCAAACATTCATGTTGATGTTGTTACGGCCACAAAGAGGCCACACCACACCTGCTGCGTGGGATACAAGATAAGCTATTCCCCTTAAACATATTTTTGTACATGCACACAAACACATTCAGGGCTCTGGGAGATGAGTCGATCACCACGTAGGCACTAACATACCCTGAAATAGCCCAATAGTATAGTCCCTGTGGGAGGAGATGTGGTACATCGCACAGATAGCATCAAGCAGAAACTGATACAGTACATGCCTTTGAGTGGAGCATCTCTTCCAACCTGTTTTGTTTGCATGTTTGTTTGTTTATTTGTTTGTCTGCTGATTCTGAATGACAAAGCAGATCATATTGAGAGACAACCTTGTGGCCAGTATTTATTTTATTTGGTTATATTGGACACTAACTGGAATTCTGAAAGTGATACCATGGTAATACCAAAATGTTGAATCTTGAGATATATAAAAAGTGCATAAACAGTATTAGTACATTATATTACCATCTAATACCATCACTGTACAACGGTATTGCCATCCAATACTGTACCATGCTACTGCCACAATACATTTTCCATTTACTTTCTGAGTGTGATGCCTCACAGAACTTTCCAGCTACTGGAAATGGAACTAATATAAAATAATCACTGTTAGTGTTTCAATGGAATCAGTGTACAACTTTTGTCTGTTTCTAGAATCAGTCAATTTAAAACCACTTTATCCATGATCTTTGTGGTTAATGGAGGGAACATTTACCACAAGCACCAATGAGGCGAGTCCTCACATTAAGACTATGTCTGTCTAATGTGATCCCTTTGGTGATCTTAAATGAGCAATGAACATTTAATAGACTAGATGACGCTTTTCACAATTGCCTCTCAATAGTCGGCTGGGAGAACAGAACTCCACATTTATAGAATTTATTCTCAAATGCATGTCATTTAGGCTACAGTCTAAGTGGGTTTTTTGCTTTCAGAGGTTTATAAACGAGTCTGAATTTACAGTATATAAATGATTAATATTAATTTGGAAGCTGTGGTAGGGTGAGCGAAGACTGACAGTGGTTGCAGGGTAAGATATTTGCAGATATTAGCATAACTGGTATAATTCTATGGTCAGTTTTGTCTTTCAGGTCAACTACTGTACAGAGCAACAGTTTGGAGAGAATCGAACAGAACAGATTAGATTTTATAAATGTGAGGGAAAAAAACTATAATGGGAATCGAAGGTAACTGTCGCTCAGAGCTGGGCTGTTGATTTTAGGTCCACGTAACAAGTGGTTTGATAAAGTTGGCATGAAACGGAAGTTGCGATAGTCTTTTCTTCTCTATTGGAAGTATTCACATACTTCTCTAAGTATGTGAAACACTGGATGTTACTGCATTTATTTTGGTTATTTTAGTTTTAATTATATACTAACTATCATAAACAAACAATGAACAGCTGTATTTTATTAACTAACGTTAACAAAGATGAACAAATACAGTAACAAAGGTATTGCTCATGGTTAGTTCATGTTAGTTAATACATTAACTAATGTTAACTAATAACCCTTATTGTAGAGTCTTACCGAATTAGCTTGTATTTTCCAAGTACTTGTTTGTGTACTTGTGCAGAGTATTTTTAATGAGCACGATCAGTCCTGTTATGCTGACATTACGTTAAATACAATGGTGTGTTTTTCTGTGAGTATCATAGAAGTTCTGTTCTCTTGTGAAGGTCTATCACCTGACTATATTTGATTGATACGTTCTCATATAAAAAAGTCCTTTTGAAAATCGCTCTCTCGAGGGCTGGAATAGTTCCTGTTCATTAACTGAGTTCTGTCTTTAAAAGTTCTAAAAGCCATTTTGTATCATTACTCTCCAGTTTTGTCTCTGACTGAGGGCATAGTCAGGGATGAAAAATACTTTTAATTTCCTGAACGCGGATCCTCACAGCGTGATGGTGCACATCAATCGCGTGTGATGCCTTTAGTCCACTCTAATAGAGGCACTTCCTTTCTCTCAGCAAGCTTTTCCGTGTCTGCCTGTGGCACTTGTAGGATCATTTGATTTGGGTCTGATAACTGACGCTAGCCTCTGAGAACGGCTCGAATGAAATCTTCTTCTCCCTAGGCGCTTCAGTCAGCCGCATGAAAGTCGTTCTCGCCTCTTTTCTCTCAGATCGGGCCATGAAATTCAGTCTCCATGGAGTGATGACAATTCCACCACTTCTTTGTTCACAATTACTCTTCTCTCTCCATTTTTACAGTCAAAAAAAAGAAAAGAGTGCTACCTCACAGGAGGAAACATACCTCTCTTTATCTGAGATGCTTTCCCTCGATTGCTATCAAGCAGACAAACCGCCACTTGAAATTACTTAGCATCTAATTTTCTTCCTTTTTTTTCTTCTTCTTTTTTTTTTTAACCCGTCGGTGTAAATGAAAACACTTCCCTGTTGACACGTTTGTAACGTGCAGCTTTTTATCAACACGGGAAAGAAATGTGGTAATGAACTGTGAACACGCTTTTTCTTTCATTTCCAGCCAAGCTACATGATACATACACTTGATGTCTCACATTCTTCCTGTACTCGTCAAACGCTAATTATCCTTCCACACACACACACAGTTGCATTACCTTTTGTACTTGGTATTTTATATTTTGTTTATCCTGAGCAGTAACGAAATGAACCCTCATTTGTTTTTCCCATCATTACAATCTGTTTATGCTGGAATCCTTGAACCGCTATTTCCCAAACATGAGCTAACTGTGATTTCCTCCAAACAGAACACTGTTCTGGTTTCTTTATAGGAACTGGAACGTTTCATTATAGATACATTGTAGATCCACAAACACCGCCTACGCTGAATCCCTCCCCTTCGTTCCGACACGAGCGCCGGAGTTGTAGGAGTTTGGCTCCTCAAAACAAAGTACTGTATAGGCAACTCTTCTAAAAATAAACAACCTGAAAACATTTCTCATTTGCAATTATGGAGTTGATTTTCATGCCAATGAAAACAGTTGTTAAAAAACATTGGATGTACATAAATCATAGCCTACAAGGGTCATAATGAAATATTTAATTTAGCACTTACATTTTAGAGCATAATAAACTATTTATGTACATTATTTTCTAAACTGAAATGTCAAGTATTTCAAATTTCAAATAAATGCTGTTCTTTTAAACGTTATATTCATCAAAGAATCCTGAAAAAAATATATACCACGAAAATATTAAGCAGCCCAACTGTTTTCAACATTGGTAATAAGAAATGTTTCATGAGCACCAAATCAGAATATTAGAATGGTTTATGAAGGGTCATGTGACACTGAAGACTGGAGTAATGCTGCTGAAAATTTAGCTTTACCATCAAAGGAATAAATTACTTTTTTTTAAATATATTAAAATAGAAAACTTAATAATATTTCACAATATTACTGTTTTTACTGTATTTTTGATCAAATACTGTAACTGCAGCCTTGGTGAGCATTAAAGGCTTCTTCAAAAACAAACCCCAAACTTTTGAACCGTAGTGTATTTATTTATAAATCTTTTGTCTTTCAAGTTAGTACAATAGTTTATTATTAGCTGTTAACCACTTTTTCATGCATGTTTGAAACAACATTTGGGTGAGTAAATATTGTCAGAATGTTACATTTTAGGTTAACGAAGTTAAGTTAGCAGTCCTTATCCTTCAAGATGACAGTGTTTGAGAGTTTTGTCATCTGTTGTAGTGCCTAATCTACAGACGAGACAAACCCAAATGAGCCAAGGCCTCAATTTCTCAGTGAGATAAAATGGCTGGTGAGAAGCAGAGGAAGGAAAAACACGTATTCCCTGCTCGGTTGATAAGAGATCCTGCCGCTGGCTCACCGCCTCCTCTCTGCATTCATCCATCCCTCCGTCCCTCCACACTTCTTTCCTCCCTTGGCTTGATGGGACAGCTGTAATTAGGGTGGGGTGACTGTGGCAAGGCATTCTGGGTCTGTGTTCACAAGAGGGAATGATCATAGTATTTAGGAGATGTGCCCAACTACAGGGTAGAGCAACATGTCTTAAAGAATACACGCACATATACAATCTCAAACACGCATGCTCTTACACGCAGACACACAATATGCCCGCGGGTCCACTAAACCCTTGCTAAAAACACTAGTCGCTCTGCTGAAAGTGCCTAGCTGTGAGCGCGTGAGCGTTTTGGCAGCGCAGCGTTTTCGTTGTTTTTTTCATTTGAGACACTTTGCTTGCTATGATACGGAATATCTGTGAAAGTGTTACTAGTATCTCATTTCACAGAGTTTATTTCTGTATTGTTTCTATGTAAAAATGTCGATCCAATGTAAAGTATTTATTCTGGCTAATGATTTTGTTGTGATATTATGCTTGTTTTGTCATCTGTTGACATTGTACAAGCAGCAGGATGCGGCGGTTGGTCGGTGTTGTATTTGTCCCGCCCCTCCTCCAATGTGATTGGACGGCTGGGTAAAAAGTGACAATGATGAGCGCTGCATTTTACCCAAAGTTAAGCATTCTTCAACTCTCGCGACTGGTAAAAAACGCAGAGTGCTCAGCACTTCCGTGGAAATAGACACGGAAATAGCGCTCCCATTTAAAAAAATTGATTGCCATATAGATTTTCGCATAGATTGTTACCAGAAAGCCTCCAAATGATATTTTGTCATTGTTGCTTTAGATACTGTAGCAATATATAGAATAAACTGTAATATCCCATTAGTTAACATAATTTAATGCATTTACTAACAACAAGCAATATATTTTTTAAAGTACTTTTTTAATTTGTGTAAATGTTCGTTAATAAAGATAAAATAAACCATTGTTAGTTCATGTTAGCTCAGGAGAACCATTAAATAATATAAAGAATGCATCTTTTGATTTTAATAATGTATTAGTGAATGTGTGAACGTGGATCATTTTGACAACGTTGTAGCCTGTAGGCGAAAAACACAAAAGGAAAACTTTTCTGTTTTTAGTACATCATTGATGTGTAAACATACACTTAGTATGAGTATATTTTTGACTGATGCAAATAAATCATCACGAAACGACTGGAATGGTCTTTTATATTGCTAGCAAAGATATAAAAAATAGATTTTAAGTAGCCTATTTAGTATTTATTGCCCATCCCTACCCCCCACAGAGGGGCAAATTCACTGAAAACTAATTTATATAGAAAGGTTGACAAATTTTCTCTAAACAAAGAATGTCAGTGATGCAGTACAATTTTATTGCCTTTAGCCTAAGTTGTATTGCATGTGAATATTTTTTTATTTAATTTTTTTCTGCTGAAATGCTGCACTGAAAAGTGATGGGCCTTCAGTGAATTCACCCCACGCAATTCTCTTTTAATCCATATCTTGAGTAAGAAATCATCCACAGTTTGGGCAGGCCATTTATTAGCATGCTGAGAGTCCTGCCCTAGTTAAAGTGCTGCGATTCATCATTACCTGTCAGTTCTGTCAGAATGTGGGCTGGGGCAGCAGAGGGAGTGTGTATACCATAGGGAAGTGGGTTTCAGAGCTCTGGATTTCCATACACGGGCGGCTTGGTTTGAATGCTTGTGGAGTGTGGGTTTAGCATCAGTACATTGCCCTTGTCCATCTTCCTCCAAATGTTCAGTGCAGATGAAAAAAGGCTGCAGGTGCAATTTCGGATAGAGTCCGTTGAGATTCCACTCGTGCCCCTGAGCTCATCACTTAACCACAGTTTGCTCTTGGGAGACTTTTCCTGCAATTAGAGTTCTCCAAATCTGCTCATTGACTAGTAGCCAAATGAGAACATGTTCAGGTTTCTCGTCTCTTCCTGTGTGCTGGAAAATGCTCTCCAGTGGCCCCATCCTGCAATCTGTTTTTAGTCTTAAATTACTATCACTGTTTTAATTCTTAAAATTGTATCTACTTTTTTAACAATACATTCCTGGTCTTATTTTGAATCATTTGTCAGTGGACAGTATTCTAAAGAAAAAAACTGTGACTTGTTCTGCCTCTGAAATTGCATTGGTAGGCCAATACGCTTTTCACAATCCAATTAATTCCAGATGGATGGAATCAGTTTCCACCCATATTTTTTTCTCATTGAATATCTGCTTTCTCTCTGAAATATGCCAGTGAAATGAGCTGTGACCACCGAATCGTGCTAATTTTAAGTACTTTGTACTTAGGATAGTAGATAGAGAAAAATAAAAACAATTAGGAAAAGCAGAGCAGGATATGATGCAAGCCTAACCTATACATGTGTGCTAAGTCCTAGGACACAACTCTAACTCTTCCATCCCTTTCTCTCAGAATTCCCATTGACACACACTTTCATTTTCCCTCTGTGGTTGAAAGCAACACACTTAAATTACTGTGCAACCAGAAGGAAAAAAGTATTTGTAGCAATTGCATTCTGCATTTAGTTGGCTGTAAATAATTTTCAGTTATCATATCCATGAATGTTAAACAAGGCTCAAGTAATTAAAGCTGTTATATAAGATTAGAACCGCCTGTGAAAGAAATATCAAGTTTAAAAAAAAAAAAAGTTTTTTTTTTTTATGTAATGTAGTTTACCACTTAGACATTGGGTAAGCACATATCTTGTGTCTGTGCACTCTCGGAAAATTGCATCTGTAGACACTAAACATGGTGAAGTATTCAAACTTAGCCATATCTACAATATTCTGTATGCTCTGATTTTGCGCAATATTGAATTACAAAGTGGAATGTGTAAAGATTGGACAAGCACACATGCATATCACCAATATAATGAGTGTCTTCAGAATTATCTTATTTGCCAGATAAAGTAATTCCAGAATTAGATTAATCTGTCGAGCATATTTGTCGTTTATGAATGGCCATTTCTTGTTAATGCTGATACCCGTTTAATTTCTCTGGTTATGTCCTGTATCACGTCTGAGAGAAGTCACAAGATAATTAATAAACATTTCTCAAAATAGTCTGTTGCTGATCAAGAGCTTGAATAAACTGTACAAGCAATGGCAGAGATAAATTAAATGCAAAGTATTAAATGATTTGATTAGATATCAGAGATATCTTTTGCACCGGTTAGTTCTAGGAATTAGTTGTAGGAACTAGCCACCAGTGTGGTTCCCCGAGAATGAGTGGTTCCCTTAGGGACATTTTCCTGTTTGCATCTGTTTAAAAGTCCTGTCTAATATGTTATTAGATAGAACTGTTATATAAAGAAAGTAGACAGTATGTGAAAAGGTATTAGCGTTTGCCATGTGGTTGATTTCCAGTGTTGCTAGCTGAGAATAATCATGTTTCTCTTGGTCCCCTTAAAGTTGCGTTGGATTTTCTCCTTCGCAGAAAGGTTAAGAGGTCCATCTATCACTGTTTTCCATGTTCATATTTTAGTTTTTGAGTAAATATAATGGCGGGTGCTGGTCTTTCGCATGCGTTCGGCCAATCAGTGTACACTTACTTCACTGATAGTTCCTATAGTGCTGGTTCAGACCCTACTCTGAAGTAGGAGCTAAATTAGTTCCTCCAAAATTCCTAGTTCCTGCAGAGCGAACATGCCAAAATCCGGGTACTTCCGCCAATAGTTCTAGGAACTATGAAAAGGTTCTTCCTGTGCAAAAGCCCCTATTGACTCTAAAAGACCCCTGAAGTTGTCCTGTGGTGTCTGGCACCACGACGTTAGCAGCAGATCCTTCCAAGTTACAAGGGTGAGCCACTATGGATCAAGCTTGTTGGTATCCCACAGATACTCCATTAGATTCAGATCTGGGGAATTTGGAGGTCAGGGTAACACCTTGAACCCTTCATTATGTTCCTCAAACCATTCCTGAACAATGTGTGCTACTTCCTGAAAGTGGCCACTTCAAGTAGGTAACACCATTGTCATGAAGGGGTGTACCTGGTCCACAACAAAGCTAAGGTGGCACGTGTTAAATTTACGTCCAAATTAATGGACGGACCTAGGGTTTCTCAGCAGAACATTGCCTGGAGCGTCACACTGCCTCCCTCCACCAGCTTGTTGTCGTCCCACAGTGCATCCCGGTTGTCATCGTTTCCCCAGGTAAACGCCGCTCACATACATGGCCGTCCACGTGATGTGAAAGAAAACGTGACTCTTCAGACCAGACGACCTTCTTTCATTGCTCCAAGGTCCATTTCCGACTTCCGAGTCCCAATTGTAGGTGCTTTCCGGTGGACAGGGGTCATCATAGGGACTCTGACCAGCTACACAGCCCCATACACAGCAGAGTGTGATGCACTGTGTGTTCTGACACATTCATCCCATAATCCCAAACCATAATTGATCCTGCAACCAACATGTTGATTATGAGAACGAGAAGTCCCAACCAAGAATTGTTTGCTTACCATCTAATCTACCCAGAACTAAATATGCTGCCTTCTTTGAATATGATTAATGATATACTGTTAACCTACACAAAGTAGGAAAAATATATTTAATCTTCACAATCCAATAATTCTTAGGATAGGTTTTATCTTTTCTATTTTTCAATAGGGAATTTCTTGTTTCTGGTTAGTCAAATAACACTTTTTATGGGTTTACACATGTGGGAGTTGTTTAGTTGATATTTCACATTTTATCAGGTGTTTTTACACAGCGGAGCAATTTGCTGTTTCTTCCTTCAAGTAAGTCTTTTGGTGTCTTTTACAGTGGCTCGGAGGTTAAGTGTAGTCTCCTTTTAGATTTATGTCCTCTCGTAGGCAGACTTCATTTCCACTTAATCACTCTATCACTCGCCCTGACACACAGCTCTATAAAACGCATGCTTACTTTCCATTAATTAAATGCTACTCTTAAATTGACTGCTCTAGTATATATGCTACTTTTAAAAGAACATGAGAAGGAGAGAGAGGGGCCACTGCAGCTACTGCAAAGAGCTAAAGCCGCCCTCAGGAGAGTAAAACCAGGTGTCCGTCACAGCAAGGTCACTACGGTTGATTTTTACTATGCCAGTTACTGCGGGCCATACTTTTCTGAAATATAAGAGCTTGTTAATGATGTTCAGTGAGATGTCTGTAGTACACATCAGGAATTGTAGTGCAATGAGGGCTGAAGCTGGAAGAACAGGATATGAAGAGTGATGCTATATTCACACTGATAGATGCCTGCTTAGTGCAAAACTATATAAACAAACATAAACATGAACAATTTATTTATTTTAAGTTAGTTAATCGTGCAATTGCACTTACAGCCCATTTTACTTCCATAATTTGGCATATTTCAGACAGATTTTTTTTCTACTGGGATTTGATATAGGACTAGGGCAAGTCATGACCTTTTTACTTTACCATTTTTTATATGTTTTTATGGAGTCTCTTTGTGCTGGCAAAGCTGAATTCTCTGCATCATTACTCCAGTCTTCAGTGTCACATGATTCTTCAAAAATTATTCTAATATGCTGATTTGCTGTTCAAGAAACATTTCTCATTATCAATGTTGAGAACAGTTGTGCTGCTTAATATTTTTGTGGAAATTTATATATTTTTTCAGGATACTTTGATGAATAGAAAGGTCAACAGAACAGCATAATTTTATGCAACAATGTAAAAGTCTTTACTGTTACTTTTAATCAATTTTATGCATCCTTACATTTTGGTATAATGCACATCAATAAATTGTTTACAATAAGGCTAGTAAAGAGAGTATATATAAATGACTGCATGATAAGATTTCAAATATTCAATGATGTTATTGTTACTGGTTTGGATGAATGTGTTCATGTTTAATTATTTATGACTTTGTTGTTCTTTTGAAAGTAAGAATGAAGAACACATTCAGATATGTTTTCATGAGTTGAGATCAGTTGAATGCATCTGTTGACCAGAATGTGATAAGTGGATGGAATAAGAGTAATGCAAATAGCATTTTATTATTAGAACTAGCCAGCGCTTTGACTCCCTGTGCAGTTGTTACTTCATTAAGATTCTTTAAATGCCCTCTGCTTCAGTTCTAATGTTCCGTTTAGAATTTGATCTAGGATTTGGTGTCGTCTCTCTCTTCCGCCCTGGGCGGCGTGCCTGGTTTTACTGCTTGGGTTTACAGCATTCATTATGCACACTTAACAGCTGTTGTAACTCTCTGCGGCAGCAGCATGTGTGTGTGTGTGTGCGCGTGTGCGTGTGGGGCATTAGGTGTGAAGGGATTGGCTGCTGGCCCGGACAGCAGGATCACACCATTGACCTTTCGCTATAGACATGAAAGATGATCGTTCTTTCGCTTGCGGGATGGGTTTCATATTTTCACCTGGCACTTAATTCTGTTCTCATCCTGCCTGCCTTCCTCCCTCTTTATCACGTTTGCCTTGTTTAATCCATCAAGACCCCAGTGAGATTGGAGAGGAAAGATCACTATCATATTTCTGAGTTTGCCATTCTAACATTATAATGGCTCCTGGCTGGAATGTTTAGTACAGGAACTATGACACGTGACGTTGGAATCAGTTTCTTCAGAATTTCTTGGTAGCACTTGGCTGGTAACCAGAAATGATATTGTAAACATTGGTTGACTCAAGTGTGAATTATCTTTGTCTGTCTCATGCTCCGTTTACAAAGCCATTCATCTTTAACGCAGGGTTTGTTTACATAAGATGCAATCAATAAGTAATACGTGTCTTTTTTAAAGAGCATTATGGTGTTTATCATATTTGCTTATTCGTTACTTCATAACTTCTGACTTTTTAAAGCATATTTTGGGAATAAGAATTCATACATGATTCTAATATATTACCTTAAACTAAAATGTGGATTACATATTTTATGAAATATAATTTTTTTTTATTTTTTTTATTGACATGATAATGGGTTTAAAGGAAAAAGAGTTTATCTTTGCATTCCATTTGGTGGATTTGAAAAAAAAATGAGAGCAAAGCTTTGTGGAGATAAAATAAAAACTTTTATTTTTTTTTGGTAATGGTAAATGGTAAATGGACTGCATTTATATAGCGCTTTCACAGACCCAATGGCCACCAAAGCGCTTTACATTTTGCCTCGCATTCACCCATTCACTCTCTCACTCATACACCGACGGGCAAAATACATTGTGCACTCATTATTTACCATAATTCTAAATTAAAAACATTCAGTAGCCTATGTCATTGAACTTTTCTATTACTTTTAGGTTTTATTTTTTATTTTCATTTTTTTCCAGTTCGGAAATGTACAGTTTGTTAATACTTAGAAAACTGTAAGTTTCAAAACTGGAAATTAAAAAAAAAAAGAAAGTTAGAATTTGAATATAGTGCATTGTAAATATTTCTTAAACTAGAAATTGCTAAGTAAAAATGCTAATAAAATGTAATGCATGCCATAGAGTTACACATGACTGTCCACATTTACACGTCATGAAGCCTGTTGTCTAATAGGTCACTTGCTGTGAAGTCAAGACTTTAATGTCTTTGCTGTGAAATTGTTCCAACACTTGAGTTTCCCCCTCATTAGTGACTTGTCTGCTTAGGAAGTCCAAAAACACATCCTTGAATCCTAATAGGCAATATGTTTCGAGTGGAATTTATCATGTTTTCTTTTAGTTAGTTTCTCATTATATCATGTAATGCCATCTGATACTTTCACCATAATTCAGCAACATATCTCAAGTAAAACTCAATGCCCAAGAGTAGAAACAAAGTATTTCTTGAGGGAAAGAAAATTTATGGGAGTGGTAACTGTGGAGTCATGTGGGAATGGGGATTCTCATATTTTATGTATGGATGAGCCCTATGTGGTTAAAACGACATGTGGACTGCTGGATTTCTTTTGGCTTATTTTGTGTTGGAACTTAAGACATGAAATATTACCAAAGGAGTTATTACGCTCCTTTAGTCTTGGTGTTTTCCCAATATTTACACAACCTCTATTCTCTGTGAGGCTTGTATGGCTTCTGCTCCACTTGAGATGGAGAGATTTGTGGTTTGAAACTCCAAGGAACACATCTGCCAGCATTTTAGAATATTCCACCATATCATTACATTAAGGCTGCTGGCATGGAGCAGCAGTAAACTGAGGTTGTGTTTTATAAATATTGATGTGGGGTACTTCTGAGGGCTGTTTTAAGACTGTTTTGGCTGGGCTTTTATCATGGTCACATTTGCAACTTAAGCCACCGTGTGAAGTTTTGATAACCTCGTTCCAATAGACTCCACACAGAGGAGTCAGTTTTGCGGAAAATAGGATCCAGAAATCACACATATTAGTACTGGTTGGGGTTGTTGAATTGAGAGAATATCTTTTAAATTCCTGAATTCAAAGCAAACAGTAAGCACAATTGCCATTTGAATGTAAGGAGGTAGAAGTCAAATAATTGAAATTCAAAGAAATTCTTGTTACTGTGATCAAAAACTAGAAAAGCAAAGTTTGTCAAGACGAGCTTTGACAAACTTTCTTTTGACGAGAACATTTACCAAAATGTATTAACTGTGTTGAATTTAGTTGAATTGCTGTTTTGTACATCCTCTTCTTAAAATTATAGTAAAGTGCTAAATCATGATTTTAAAAAGAGTGATTTTAATTCAGAATTTTTGTCCAACAAATTTTATTCCACTGCAAATATGTCTCCTATGTAAATGAGGCTCATTATATTCGTTGTGTTCTGTCTTGCGGTTTGTAAATTTCCACAGCATGTAGGTAAGATCTTTAGTTTTATGAATGAGCCGCTCGTTTTAAAATCTTCCCAGTCTATAGACACTCCCCCCCCCCCCCCCCTTTTTATGACATCCGCTTCAAACATTTCAATTCTCATGATAGCTTTTGTAAACTCTACAATAAGTATCCACTTCACCAGCTAATTGCTCTTCGACAGCGATGCCACAATATACAGAACTATATAAAATATACAGAACTACCGCAAAAAATTTGTGCTTGTTTCTCTGGCGCATAAGGTACAGTATATAGTATGCATTCAGTGCAACAGTATGATTCAGTGCAACAGTATGATTTGGTTAGGAAAGTAGGCAGTAAATTTAGGTTTATAATAAAAGAGATGTTGGTGTATTTAGTAACGATCTTTTGCTAGCGGTGATTGTATCTATATTGTTTGTTTAGTTGTGTTGTGTGGGACTGGTGTAGGATGAAGGCCTGACACTGTGGGCAATGTAAAGATTTGCATTTATTTGAACTTTCAGGTGGTTTACAGATATTCAAATAATCAACCATAAGATGTCGAACATAATGTTAATTTTACAAGATGGTGTTAAAGCCATAACTGATAATGAATTGATTAAATGCCACGTACTGTAAGGAGAAAAAGGGAACTTCTGCTTTGAGGGAACAAAGTGCTGCACACACTTGTGCCACGTGCGTTAATTTTAAGTTATTTTAAATAGTAAAAACAGTATTATTGTAAAATATTATTACAGTGTTTTTGATCAAATAAATGTAGCATTGTGAGCATAAAAGACTTCTTTCATAAACATAAAAAAAAAAGATTTGCATACGCCAAACTTTTGAATGGTATTGCATATGTGGCTTTGCGTCCATTTTTATGGCTTCTTTGCTGAGAATTTCTTGAAACATGACACTTAGCTCCCTTTTATTGACATTCTTTCAGCTTTATTGAAAAGTTCCACCTCCTCCATCTCTTATCAGGTCTGTAATGTTTAGTCACGCTGTTTCTTGATAGTTTTCCATACAGTAGCACAATATGACGGAGCAATGTTTTTTTTTTTAATGTACAAAAAATGCTTTAAATTGTCTTAACTGCAAAATTTTTGGGCAAGAAATTAGCAAAGTTTAACAAATGCACTACTTAAAAAGCCATTGCTGTCTCAGAAAAACATCAAAGACTGAATGAAGTTTTTGGCAGAATATGGGAAGTTGTGTGTGGAGTGATGAATCATAATGAAACACGAGATACATTGTGATGCTTCAGAGCGGTGTCTTCAAAAGAAAGCATCTGATAAATATAATAATAAAGGCATCTCTATCACAGTGAAGAATGGAGGAAGTGTGTCTTTGTGTGGGACGCCTTTTAAGCTGCTGGTATTGATAAGCGACTTCACTGTGAAAAGACATGTAATGCTTAGGAGTTCAAGAGAATATTGCTAGCTTGCTTCTCACAAATGAAAAGTTGTTATCTAAAGAGGAATGATCAGATGTTATTTTTCAACAAGACAATGCTCCTGCCAAAAAGACAACCAAGAAGTGGCTTGAGAACAAGTCCATCAGGCTCATGTTTTGATCTGATCCAAGTCCAGATTAGAATCCTATAGTGAATGTTTGGTCTCACATTAAACTCAAACTGTAAGACATTTTTCAACTACTTATGAACTGCTTGAAGCCATTAACATTAAGTGGAACAACACTGACTCTTCTTCCTGTAAAAAGCTCTCTGCAAGTTGGGAAGGCTATTCCATGCTAAGTTACTTTATCTACAGTATTTGTGGAATTCTTGATATTTTCCTGACCAGTGAATTGTGATTAAAATGGTTAAGACCATTAAAAGACACCTAAATGTTTTTTGGCCCATTTATTTATTTATTTTTTGCACAGGAGTGTATGTGGCGAGTGAAAATCAGTATTTAGCAGGAAAAATAATAAAAGACTTGGTTAAAAAATGGTAACCAGAAAGTTACGACTCTGCGCTAAATGTTTCTCAAGCAAACTCGTGCAACTCCAGCTTCCTAATCCTCTTTTCTTCCCCCACTTTTTAAGATAATTGAAGTGGTTTTGGTGGTGTTGTTTTTTTTTATGCTGTCTCAAAGGGTTAACCCTCAAGACCTAAAGCTCTTTCTCGCTGCTTCTTTGCGTACGCTCTTGAGGTTCTGTGAAGAGCCCACTCAAGGCCTCTTCTGTAGCTCCAGATGTTTCGTGTAGCTATTTATTTAGCTTGTAAACAGGCCGCCAAAAGCTTCCCCCATAATGATGGAGAGGGAAACCGCAATTACATTGTTGCAGGGCCTTGTAGCCTTACAAAACAGAGCTGGCTGTTGAATTAGAGTTTGTGCTGGGGGGGGAGGGACAGGTTGTTATCGCTTTAGAAGGAGAGGGTTGCCAGATTGTAATGCAAATCTTAACATTTTGCAATTCATTTGGGGGAAAAGCAATAACGGCATCTACAAAAACAGGAGGGGGCTAGTATTAGGAGAAAAGGATGAAATAAGGTTATCGTTTCTTGTTTTTCCTTTTTTGGTCACTGCGATTTCACACATTTCATTTTGTCATAAGCGCGGTCTTGTATGAAAACATTGATTTGCAAAACCTAGTACCTTAGATCCCAGCAGTAGACATTACAGTGTGCTTAGCAAAGCATGGATATTATTGCACTCTCTCATTGATTTGTGTTCATCACTATTATAGATTCTATAGATTAAAAAAACAAACTTTTTCAACACCCTATTTATCTAGACCTGTTTAGATAATCTATAAACTTGTTTTCATGTGTATAGAGCAGTGGTTTTCAATCCTGGTCCTAGGGACCCACTGCTCTGCACGTGTCTTTATGTCTCTCTTATTTAACACACTTGAGTCAGATCATCAGCTCATTTGGTTGGGAGCTTTATGAACTGAACTAAGTGGGTCCCTAGAGTCTCTAGCTTCCTAGTTTGTGAATCAGTGTATTGTGTACATGGATTTGCGCACTGGTAAGGACAGTAAAGAAGATTGCTCATTACACATTAGGACACTAATGACTCTATTTCCTGCAACATGACAACATCCTCATTGTACAACATCACTACTGGTATTTTTGAACAACAGCAGATATCTTTGACATTATTTTTAATGTTATTTAAAGTACGTTTTGATAAATACTTTGCGTATTTACAAATACTTGATAAGTACTTTTAATTTTATTTTTTGGTAAATAAATAATTGTTAGCTCAATTAGTAATTACCTGTCTAGCAATGTATGTTTATCCTGAAACATTCTATAATGACATGACATGTGATTTAAAAAAATTCAAATCATTATTTAATTGAGTCGGCTCACTTGAATTCTGTTTCGCGCTTCAGAGCTTCCATTTAGTTAAATCTCGTTAGGGACCATAGAGAGCATCGATGCTCCCTGGTTTTCACGGTGCATTGTGAACATATTTATGAAGTGAATGTTTCAGTGGACTGGTAGGATTTTGCAATTGAGACAGCCCTTTAAATGGCCGATCACCTGATCAGTGTCCTGATCAGGTATTTTCTACATTGTGGGATAATAATACCAGAGATTCTTTATCTTTATGGGCACATTTTTGGTTCCCATGAGAAAAAACTCTTATAAATCAAACTATTTATTTATTAGTTTATTTGTTTTTTTAATGCAGTAAGTTTTCTTTGAGGGTTGAGTTTAGTGGTAGGGTTTGGGGGTAATAAGTACACAATGTCACAGTTGTCATGAGTTATTTTAACACATGTATCTCTTTGTTTGATCCGCAAATACAGTTGTGAAAGATCCCCATCTATCTTTCCGGGTTGCAAAATGTTACACATTTATGAGAGTCTTTTAAGACATATCCAAACATGCAAGTTACGCATGTTTACCATTTGTTTATATTTCCACAGGTTCGTATTTGCCTTAATGTCCCAGAACTTTTTTTGTGCTCTTTTAGACAAAATGTTCTGTTGTTCTTGATCAAATTCTGCTTGTTTAATAACAGTCTTCGATCTAGTCTGCATGAACCATAGGCAGTTTGGATGGTTATTTTCCAAGGCATTACTTAATTTGTATAGTTCAGAACCCATCAAATAACAGGTAATTTGAGATTTAAGAATTTTTTAATGGATCAATGATGAAGACCGTTGTTCTTTTGACGTTACCAACGTTATGAAAATATGACCGCTCTTTTGTGTGATCAATTCAGTACCATTCAATGCAATGCATCGTCTTAAGTTTTTATTACTCTCAGAGCGATGTTCTTGCAGATTTTGCGATTGTTCCCTTTGGTGGCGTCTTCAAAGTAAACATCATCCGGTGACTCAAGATAACCTCAGACTTGAACAGATTAACACGGCTCGACATCAGTAACGGCCCTCCCTCGCTGTGCGTGTCGGTTTAGAAGGAGATTACTTTGATATTTAATGTCGGCTTGCCACTTGCATTGACCTTTTAGTGTAGCACATTCCGAGGGCGTTGTAATTAGCACTGGTCAGAGAGAGTGAACGAGAGAAGGGCGAGACAGACGGGCCAGGAGGCATGTTCGGCTGAACACGTAGAAGACGTGCTCTGTGTGAGACCACAGCCGCCCGCTGGGCGTCACAGCCCTTTTCACTTCCCATCTGCAATTATTTCTGTCTCCACCACAGAACGGTCTGACCGCTTGACAAGTCAATTAATTCTTAATGGGCCCTCCATCTGGCTCAGTTCAGTCGGAGGTCTGTAGCCTCTCAGCACAGGGACGGAGCTTAATGCTAATGACTGATGAGATTTTGTCAGGTAAAATCACCACTGGCGCTAACTGTGACCACACAGGTGTAGTTATGATTTACCGCAAATTAAACATCTAAAAGTTTATTGTGTATGGCATAGCACAGTTGTAAATCTTTTCAAGAGAGAATGACTACATTATGACTTGTTTGTTTGTTTCTTCGAAGACGTTGCATCGTTTATAATTCTTATAGAAATATTTCATGGTACTATAAAATAGGCTACAATTTCTTAAAAATAAATCAACAGGATAATCCGATGAAACTATGGTTCTTTGGAATATACCATGGTACCGAAATCCATGTACCACAGTATTTACATGTTACTCTATGTACTCATCCATGAACACTATAGCTGTTACATCTTGTAAATACCATGGTACCTTTAGTACTTTTTTGTATGTGATACATTTCAAATTACCATAATACTGTATTACTATCTGATGCCATGACTGTACCATGGTACCAGCACTACTGTTTTAAGGGATGTACCATAGACTATGGTATTTTGAAATATACCATGGTATGAAAAATAATTGACCCTGTTGCTTACCTGCCACCAATCATCCAAAATATCATGGTAGTTTTAGCGATGTAAATACCATGGCACACAAATATCAGTATTGTAGAATTGTACTATTGTAGATCTATTTGGCATCTAATGACATGATTATACCGTGGTACTTTTTTAAGGGATATACCATGGTACAGAATGACTACCCTTACAAAAAAGTACTTTGAAATATACCATGGTACTGAAAGTCATATATCATGGTTCATTAATGGCACTCTATATCCAAACTACCAAAATATGTGCCATGTCCAAAAACATGGTAATACTATAGTACTTTTGGTAGTTTTTGTACTCCAAAACAAAACACAGTGTAATTGTTTAATAGCTTAAATGGAGCTCCTCTAATTTTTGGCTGTTCACACACACACACACACACACACACACACACACACATGCATACATACACACACACACACACACACACACACACACCCACCAGTGCATGGCTAATCCAGTTCATTATAAATATTTATGTTGCTAATTACTCCAAGTACATTATTAATAGCTCTGAAATTTTCCTCAAAGAGGATATAATTAGGCAAGGAAATTAGTCAAAAGCTAATAAAGCTGGAAGTTGAAAAGGCATTTTTAAGCATAGCTCATTTCTAAGGATTGCAAAACCTGCAAGTTCTTGTTTTCTTGCCTCGCATGCATTTTCATGAAGAGATATTTCACTCGTCTATGGCTAATAAATACAGACCCTGACAGTGTGGAACCATCAAATATTAGCTCACATTCCATTAGCATGTATTAGCGCAATATGCTATCTTTAATTAGGGACTGCAGTGCTCTTTTAATGGACTGTGTGTTTGCCTTCCTTCCCTATTTACTGTTAGGATTTGGAAGCCCTGCAAAGTGTATTTAATAAACCAAAAATTATGTAAATTAAAAGAATAATGTAAATAGGAATGGAATTAATACATGGAGTGTGATTCATTAACAGTGGGTTTTTAATTTTCCCATCATGCATTGCTGTGATGACCTGCAGGTTCAAATCAATCGATACTGTGATGTAATTTCTCTTTCCCTTAGTTGGTTTGTATTTACGTTTATATATATACTGTGTATATATATATAATGTGTGTGTGTGTGTGTGTGTCTGTGACGGGAGTACTGATGCTGAAAATTTGACTTTGCCATCACAGGAATGAATTACATTGTAAAATATCATAATACAAAGTAGTAAGCAATTATTTTAAATTGTAAAACAAACAAAAAATCATTATAGTACTGTTTTTACTGTATTTTTATACAAATAAATACAGCTTTGTTGTGCATAAGACACTTTATTTTCATTTAAAACAAACATCGACCACATGCTTTTCTGTGGTAGTGTATTTTTTAAATAGTCAATGTAAACGGTGGATACGGCCTAGTAGTACTGTACATTCTAGTATTCCATTCTGAACATAGCCTTTGTCTCTGTGTACCGCTCTCATTCCCTGTCTCTTGCTGTACAGCCTTTACTGCAACTGAGTTGTCAGTCTAACGGGTTCCATTAATGAACCAGACAACAGGCCATTAGGCTCCAGGAGTTTAATTGCTCGTTAATTGGCTAATTAGTGCTCTGCTTTGTTTTTCACTCTCCCTTGACTTCTGTTATTTGCTTTTAATATCCCACCATCGTCTTACATTCTCCACCTTCCGCGCTTGTTTTTAGAGATGCTTGGAATGAGGTGGTTATGAATCCATATAAGATAATGTGCTTCTGTTCTAAGGCGCTGGGAGATGCATGTGACCTCATCGACGTCTCAGTCAAGGGTGCTCACTTCTGCTCCTTACTTTATTTCAAATCCTGCTCAAACAGAAATGCTAGTAATGCTCAAGTAATCCCAAAGAACTTGGCTATGTTCAGAATTGCATACTATTATTTTAGAATAACTAGTATATATACAGTATTTGAATTATCTTAATAAAATATATGGATACCAAAATATGCCGTATATAACATAGCATATAGTATCCTCGAATGCATTGCTTTTAAATTTTCTTTCTATTTCCAGTGTCACATTAGACACATTTGTTGACAAATTTGTACACAAAAGTGAAGATTTTTTTTACAAAAAACTGAATACAATTTTGTATTAAGATATAAACTGGACACCAGTCACAACATAAGGTCATGTGACAACAATGTAGCACACCACTGTTGGTTGCAAAATGTTAACCGTTTCAACAGTGGGTATTAGGTAGTATACACTACATATTTCAGTATTCAGTAAGTAGTATGCTATTATTTCATTCTCAACAGACCCATCCAAACGTTATTAATGATGCCTGCATAAGTGACCATTACAAACAATTCCCAAAATTAAGTTCTCAAATACACAGTATTTAAATTGCTTTAAAAGTCCCTTAGAAATGAACAATGCAAACTAAAATGTATTGGTAAGTTGGCTTCAAAGTATGTTTAAAATGACCAATATTTTCAACCCCCACACCCTTTAAACCTTCAAAGCTCCTACTTTTGGATCTTCTGAATGCATGTGACTCTTGATTTGCTGATTTAGGAGAGTTTGACTTGAGCTAGAACTAAACTGTGAATAACTGGAATATAGATGTCCAGGAGCAGAAATAAGTTCCTCTGATGTAGGCACAGTGAAAATGGAATGTTCTACACATAACATCACTAGTAAAATTTTACAACGTGATCATTATCCCAAATTTTACGAGCAACATTTTAAAATGTATCAGCGTTTGATGGAAGGACATTCTAGGCTTTACAAGTTTGGTTTCACATGGCAGACACATGTATATAAATGACAAATGAGAACAAAAGTTAAACTAGCCAATAGGAAATGGGACTCGGTACATTAAGGCTGCACTGCATGCACTGCAAAAAGTGATTCCTCAGTATTTTTGTCTTGCTTTTCAGTACAAATATATAAACGTTCTTAAATCAACATAGATTTACTTGTGGTTCAAAACAGCATAAGATACAAGTTGAAATTGATACAAATTTAATTGAGTTTATGATTAAAGTGTAACAGCATTTTTTAATCCCTATACGTATGTATGCATGTATGCATGTATGTATGTATGTATGTATGTATGTATGTATGTATGTATGTATGTATGTATGTATGTATGTATGTATGTATGTATGTATGTATGTAATATATAATGTGTGTGTGTGTGTTTTTCTTCACTGCAGTTGCTATGCATTGTAGCCAATCTGTGCGACAGTTTTACATGTGCTATTTGCATGTGTTTTCTTTATTTGCAGTGCGATCATGTATTTGGTTGTGTTGTGATTATTTGCAGCACATGTTGTCAAACTGATGATGTTTTCTTAATTTGCTAGTGTTCTTTTCTATTTGCATGTGTTTTCTTCAGTTAATGAACGTTGAGCTCTCTCGGTCACCGTTGTTTTCATCTATTTTTGATTGTTTATAAATGTTAACATAAGGAAAGCAGAGCTGAGCAGATCTGTATGGGCAACACTGCTGTCATCCCACCTACAAGGACACTACAATGCATGGATTGCCATAGCATTGGCAATGTTGCCATAGAAACACATAGCAAGCCCAAGGTTTACATTACGCATCTTGTCGTGACTGTCAGGATTTACTATACATTTCTGTCTTTGTACATGTAGACTGTTATTGAAAGAAAGGTAGGAGTAGCATTCACCCCATATGCTGAGGTGTTTTTTGGTGCTTCGGCAATTTATTAAAAAAAAAAAAGTAATTGTCTTGACATTCTCTAATATTGGGCTTCTAGTGTTTTGAATTGCAATATAGATTCTGCTTACTAGATACAAATGCAGCTGAAATGTGCATATTTCATGCAGGGGTTTATGCAAGTATGTTGTTCTTCTGTTTGATAGCATATGCTGTATTAAAACTGCAAGAACTACAAATGAAAATTTCTGATTGCACCAAGGAAGTGTTAAAATACCTGGAGAGGGTTATTGACATTAGAAGCCTTGCAGGTTAAAAATAGCTGCACCTGCTCTTATGTTAAAAAAGGTGGATACAAGCACATGGAAGCAAACAGGTAGACCCTAAATCTTTCTCTAATTGAAAGTCTAAGGGATGTTATGGGTGAGCATGCACGTTTTGCTCATCAACATGGCTCCTGTGGGCAGAAACAGATATAGATTGACCTTTTCTGCTCAGCTCCCAACATTACCACAATCTGCCCTTCTCATTACCACGGGAACGTTTCGCACAGTATTAGACTTAATAAATGACTTTTACTCTCCTCCTCCCTCTCTTCTTATTCCCTGTTCATGCTCCCCTTGCTCTCTCTCTTTCTCTCTTGCTCACTTTTCTGCTCCTGAGCCGATAACCCAGAGTCCCCTGGGGCTTGGCCTCCATAATCACGTCAGTTCACAGCCCTCTTATTTGAGCAGAATTGCTTAATTGGTATGTGTTCTACATAACTGTCGGAGTATTAGACTCACAAATGAAGGTTAGAACCTCGGTGCTTGTAATCGACTGAAAGAAATTGATTTGCGCTCAGACGCTCTACAGGGAGAGAACTTTATGGTTCTCTAAAGAAATGAAGCTTTATAATTGTGTTTTTTTCCAGTCCCCTCCCCCCTTCAAATTTTGTTTTGTTTTTGTAGATTCTCTAAAAACACTGTATTGATATTCAGACAAGTGACAATTGTAACTGAATATTTTTCTTTGAATTTAGGCAGTGCGTTATTGGTCATCTAGTGTGATCATGTTTTCTTTTTCAATCTTTTAGGGTGTGTTCACTCTTGTCATGTTTGGTTCGATTAAAACGAACTCTGGTGCGAACTTCTGTTAGTGCGGTTCATTTAAACGTGTGAACTCTGCCGTACCAAACAAGTGGACCTAGACTGATAAGATGGATATTGGTCCGCTTCCAAACGAACTCTGGTGCTGTTCGAATGAAATATGAACGCAACACGGACCAAAGACATGTAAATAAACCAAAAACGGGACCTGATATCACAAGATGTGACCCTAAAAAGGACCGAATGCTCAAGCATACCTGTTTTTTGTTTTTGTTTTTTTTGGTTTTAGTCGCGAGTTTGCCCATCACAGTTCGGTACAGACATCAGAACCGCGTCTCCACGCAGCAGATCTTCGTTTGTGTGTGTATGACGGAGGTAATCTTATCGCTGTTTTGACTCCTTCACACATTTTATAAGCTCTTCTCGAGTTCTCAGCTGGTCAAAATGCCATCAGATGTAGGCTACGCATGTACAACAAGTACATTTATCCCAACACACATCATTGTTTTGAATGTTCGGTAAGTTCTGTCACAAAATAAACATAATAAAAGCCGACCAATCACATTGTGAACATATCCCTATACCTTTAGGTTTGGTATCAAAATGCCAATGTGAATTCTAAGCAGACCAGGACTAAAGGTTTATTTTTTTTTTATTTATTTTTTTTTTTTTGGTCCGAACCAAGCGAACCGAACTACAAGTGTGAACACACCCTTATTAGGGGTAGATGTCATATGTTATATTTTTAACCCAGGCTCATTGGAAAAACATGCATGTGCTTCTACCCATTCAAAGTGAAATGTTTAGTGAGTGGCACTAAAAGTGTGTTCAGTTTCATCTAAAACAGATGAATGCAACGTTTTATTATGTTGGTGGTTGTATGTTTTGCGGAACTTTGGAAAATAAATGTCTGTAAAAAAAATAAAAAATAAAACTCTTGCTGAAGCAAACCATGCCATTTATCTTTCTTCTACAGATCAAGTTTAGTATTTTACAAGTTTACCATTTCAGAAAAGCCACAGATGAACCTGGTTATGTGATCCAAATCTCAAAATTGCATTAGTTTTGCAATCATAACATAAGTCATAACATAGTACTGTGCAAGAAACTGCACAAAATGAAGGCGTTATTAATCAATGTCCCCATAATTATAATTTGTGTGAAAAAGAATAGTTATTGGTATTTACTGCCACTGTTCATTAGGATGTTTTTGAAGTTTTGCAAACAGGAGCATAGATTGAATTCCAGAGATATTTGACAAAGTCGGATTTCCAGTTATGCCTCAGCTAAGTGATTGGCATCAAGGTACAATACATTACAACCCACTGAACAGATTGTTCAACTATTCCTCGTAGTCTCATTTTCATTAATGAAAAATGAAATATTATGTCTATGCTGACAAAGGTCCATAGAGATTCACATAAAGTGGTTTTACAGGGTTTTAGATGACAGTGTCAAGAAAAATTCCCATTGTGTAGTATAAGTTCAGTATCTCATCTGGTTTTTAGAGCATGCACTGTGACACCAAGGTCATGGATTTGAATACTAGGGAACATACAAAGCTGTTCAAATGCATGCAGTACCTTGAATGTGCTGGAAGACGCTTTGGATAGCAAAATGTTCAAATTGCATAAATGTAAATCTAGTATTATAAGTAGTTCACTTACTCAAGATTGTTTGTACTTTGATGTGTGGGATATTCATTTTGTTTGAGTCATGTTAGACTCAGGCAGAGAATATTAAAATGTAATAATTTCATTTGCAAGAGTTGCCCTGGATGAGAGTGATCTGATATTGAGCCCCAGCTTCAGTTCACAGAATCGGAGTTATCAGTGGGTATTCTTGTATGAATATTTATAAGATTACACTATTACCATTTTCCAGACAAGGAATACTACAGTCTCAGTTGGATGTGGGTTAGTATGAATGGTAGAGATGGTTCTGGAGTGGATTTTTTTGGGGAAGATTTTAACAGATGTGTAAATGATCTTTATCTTGAAAAATGTTCAAGTTCAAGTTGGGAAAGAGTGCACTTTAAAATTATTTCAGAGCTAAACTAATTATGATATATGTGGTCTGACACGATGTCTGAGACTCAGACTAAAATCATGTTAGCAAACCCACTTGCACTGATCGTTGAATCGCCTTAAGATTGATCCTCATATTCTACTGCTCACAGAGACCTGGAGTTGATGCTAATGTTTATGTGATTTACATTAGGCTTGTCAGCCTAAGGTAACCCCCCCCCCCCAACCATCACGGTCTGTTTATTCTCCCTCATATTAATCAAAAACTATACTATTTAAAACTCAGCGCTGGTCGTTCTTTTCCATGCAATTCTGAAAATGAATGAATAGAGATGGAAGCATTCACGCTTGGTCTACATATGATGGTCATGCAGGTTTGGGAAACGACATGTGGGTGAGTAAAGGTTGACAGAACTTTAACTTTGGTGTGAACTATTTCTGTAAATATGCCACTCGTATTGGATACTAAAAATATATATGTTTGTACTTCATTGTTATGTTCATTTATTTTGCAGCATGTTGACTCTGAATGCAAATGCGTTCTTTTTTAAAACTTTATATTTGTCATAATGTGTCATAACAATTCAATCTGCCCCAGTTTTGACTCACACAAAAAAAAACACAGAGTAGATGCTTGGTTATGTCAGCATTCGCAGCATTAGCATGCTAGTGATGACTGATCTTTCCTTGATCTCTTCTAGGATTATCCAAGCCCTTAGCATTTTAGCTAATCTGGTTGACACCTGTTTTTATTGACATATGAGCTGAGTTTGAACAGTTCCTGCTCCCACAGTCTGATGCGATCTGCCTTCATACCCTCCCTTGTGAATCTTATCTGTTTTGGATGAGCGTTTTGGCAGATCTTTCCAGGAAGACAGATTTATGGGTTTAGCCTTTTGGCTCTAGGCTTCAGTTCTTTTGCATTCCCTCTGTGAAGTTCATTAAGTACAGCCTTCATTCTGTTGACGTTGCTAGCCGATTGTAATAATGCTTGCCTATTTATTTCTATACAAATATGTTGCAAGAAATGTGCGCTGGAATAGACCGTTCCAGAAATGTAGTCTGAATTGGTTGGATTATAGTCCATCTCAGCTCTAGGCTTCCAACATATGGTCTGTTGAGCTTTTGAAGCAGTTCAAACAGTCAGATATATTAATAAAGGCAATGGACCAGTCTCAAGTTTTTCTAGGCAGTCTGTCTGTTGTAACATTCCATGGCACCCAGTTCATCTCATAATAGCTGTTGTATGTTTCTGTAGAGAAAGATTAAGGGTGCGGCCTGGGAGATAGTTGTCTAAACAGAGTTAAAACCTTCAGACTGTGTTTGTAGATCTGCTGCATTTGTCAGGGTCAGGACTTACGCTTTGAAGTCCTGGTTTGGGATTTGGCTAGATCTTGAGGCATGGATTGTCTTAAGCATCTCTTGTATTAGCGCTTAGTGCTTTTCCCTCATCCATTAACCTAGATCTATGGCCCAGCTCAGTGCTAGCCACTTTTACTGTGACATTTGAGAAATCTTTTCAGCTCTTACTTTCACTCCTAGTGAATGACTCGAACATTTAAAGGGGTCATGGCATGAGAAATCACATTTTCCTTGAGCTTTTGGCATACAATAGGTCTTTGTACCATTAAAACATCCTGCAAGTTTCATAGCTTAAAACGTCCTCCTCATTCTAAACAAAGCATTTATTTAATCAAGCTCCAAAAACGGCTTGTTTGAATATTGTGGGATCTGTGATGTCACAAGGGCAGATACATTTGCATATGACTGCCTCCAGAGCAAGACATCAATTAATAGTTATACATCATTGCATTATAGGCCCCGTCCATTGGCGTTCAGTCGCTTAATTCCTGACCCTGCCTACAGCGGATGCAAGCGTTGCGTCACGTCAAAAGCTAATGGAAGCCATTATAATCACTGACGCTGTCTACACTGAATACAGTACAGATGCCTGTTCAATTCCTGAAGTACTCCACACTTGAGTCTGCTGACAACACAGACAAAGAAGAATAAAGGAATGTTCGCTTTGACGTGTCCTCTTCAAACGGCTCGTTTGTGTCTCTGTACAGACTTAAGATGGATCCCACATCCCAGCGTCAGAAACATTTGCTTTTTAATGCTGTCCCGGATCGCTGTTTTGTGCGCAAAAAGTCTGTCTATCTGTCTGTCTGTCTGTCTAGTTTCATTGCAGCTAGAATTTGCTACATTCTCTTTTTTGAAGGTATTTGATTGAACACACATGTGTTGTGCAAGATCAGTATCTTCAAGAAAATACATGGGACAGTAAAGTGTAAACCTGCAATGTATGCTGTTTTTAGACAAGCATTTTTAAATTTAAAGTTGCACTTCTCTTATTCACAGGCCTCACTTCTCCAAATCGAAGAAAAAGATGTTAGATCGAGATACCCAGACTTCATGTTATTTCTGTTCTTGGTTGTCGTAATGTCATATGCAGATAAAGATCTCTGCGCCTCCATTTTAAATCTATGATTCACCGCATAACCTAAATATAAAATGGAGGGAGGGAAGGTGCAGGCTCATTGGTCAAGGCCTCATTTCTGACACAGTCAGGAGGAAATATGGAAGGGAAATTAATTTGCCCCATCATTCTGACAAACGGAGGTGAGTGGAGGGAACTGACATGCCGTGCCACGCTTCATTGTTTCAGAACTCAAGTCTCATAAATTTGCACGGCTCTCGTGAAAGAAAGCAATAACGCGTTATCGCATTGCCACCGTAATTAACATTCACCGACTGTAACTGATCCATCTTTCATTCTCTCCGCTCTGAAACTGCCTAGGCGTATATGTGAGAATAAGTCTTCCATTTTGTGTCGTCTTAGGTGCCTGATATTTTTCCGTATACTCCCACCGCCACAAATTCCCCCACATTTCATCGCAATCGTCCTCTTTGATCCCTGCATGCTGACATTCTTTCAGCCTCAAAATGGCAGCAGTCATTTTGAACACCAGGCATGTGTGCTAGTACACTCAATATCGCAGTAGGCACCCACTCTAGCAGGGGTGACAATTCTTCTCTTTCAGACAATGTGGCATTAGTGCTTGTTAGCTCCACCATTAGCTATAGAGCTCTCAAATTGTGGCTTTGGCCGAGGATGTGTTTGGCTGGCTCCACTTGGAATGGCGTACCATGTATTTACTCCTGTGAGGAGAGTATTAGAGGGCTGCTTCGTTGAGCTCACAATTACTATAATTACAAAATTTCAAGTTGATGCGTGCCCACGGTGGAGGAGAAATGGAAGGTGCAATTATTTAAGAAGCTCCCGTTAGCTCTTCTCAACCATGCTTCAGTGCTCCTCAGCCACAGGACCTATTCTTCTACAACAGCTACAAAAAGCTGTAATTGTGGCTTTCGCTCCACAGCTGATGGAATCCATTTATCAGGATGGCGCAGTCAGTGTGCGGCTAGCCCTCCGCTATAGTCAAGTCACCTTTATTTATAAAGGGCTTTATACAATATAGATTGTTTCAAAGCAGCTTCACAGCAATAAACTGGAAAATAAAGATCAATATAGCCAAAAATGTCCCACTCGGCCATGGCCTTTTGGTTTGTGTTTGGTGTAGCTCTGATCTGATCCTTTTTTTTTTAGCTTTAGAAAGGAAACCTGTCCAATTTAGCGGGTTTATCATCTAAGGTTGGGGGGCAATTCTAGATCGACCCCAAGTGAGTGGATGAATTTAGTGCAGAAGATCTGTTCAGTTTACCACTTTAAAAAACAGTCCCGGCATCTGTGTTAAGGCCTTTTCACATGACTCAAGTCATGGCTTCAATGCTTTGCTTAGTGCGCTGCTTTGACCTCCACCTGAAAAGCAAAGTTGATAGCATCACAGAAAGGCAATTTTACAAGGTTTCTAGGAAGAAAGCGGGAAGTACACAACAAAAACATGTATTTGAGCTTAGAACGGAGAAACAAAACAAAAAAAGCAGTTGAAGGAAAATATAGCAAACAATCTTTGGATGATGGCAAGAAAATAGATGACAAAGTTTTACAAAAAAAAAAAAAATAAATTCAATTAAGTAAAAAAAAAAAAAGTGTATAGATATATATGTTTGTGTGTTACAACATATGTAACGAGTACAACAATATTTTTACATTTACAATAATTTTTCACAACTCTTGTTGCTTATTCTGTTATGTCATTAATCAGACAAAATGAGTGAAAATCTCAAACAGTTGCAAAGACAGTGCATATGGGTATTATTGCATGCACTTTGAATGTTCAGAGAGGGGTCAAAGTTTAAATAGTTTGAACATTTAAATAGTCTGAAAACACTTTACTGGCGTGCATTGTGGTGGGGCTGCTGACACCTCAATCCAAAAAGTTCAATGTATTGGGCTACACTAATGCAAATCATGGGAAAGGGCCCTCATAATGTCTCCTGTTGACGTCTAGGTTCACAGAACTGAATCGTATTCGAGGAATTTGTCTAATACTTCTGAAACGGCTTGCAATTGTGACTGTTTTTTCCCTGATAGACTAGAGAAGAAGAGTCATAAAGGTTATTCACTCGTAAAACACACTCATTTAGCAAGAAAAAGGGCATGATAAGGTGTGAATCTGTAAGGTAACACAACCTACATTCAGATTTAGATTTCCTTTCTTTATAACGCCTAACTTGCAAGTTTAAGGTGAGATAAACCACTGGTTAAAGTCAGCCCGCACGGTTGGTCTCAATCTGACTCATTCCTGCTACACAGACGCACCTTGAAAACCACAGAAATGGTGCTTCATCGCACAGATCGGGTGTGTATACAGCTGATTAGTGCTCTTTTAGTTTTGCAAAGGAGAAGGCTGAACCGCAGTGCAAACCACTTCCTATGGCTTTGTTTGCAAGGGTGTGAAAAGGTTTAATGTTCTGAGTAAAATTGCCACCTCTGCTTTGCTATGCATCGTGAACAAACAAAGAACACTGTCACACTTTTTAAGAGCTATCAAAAATACCTGGCGTGTAAACTCAGACACTGATCAAACAATATGTTGGATTTTACATTTAATTCATTTTGGTGAATTGGTTTGTTTAGCCGGTTCATGTAAATGAAAAAGTTTGAAAGAAAACTTATATTCTTGTATCTAATAGGGGTTGCAGAGACTTGTCAACTTTAATGCTCTGATATTACTCTTTAAGCTTGACGTCGACTAGCCGCTGATCATATGATTTTGACACTAACAACATGACCGCCATGCAGTAGACAACAGACAAAATGTCTTTAGACTGTTCAGACGTAGTGTGCTATTTCTTTTCTAACTAATCAGACTTAGTTTTCTTATAAATTACGAACGAAGCTCCTAAAAATCCCATAGATTTACATTGGCTGTAATACTAATGCTGTCCTGTAAGAAATCTTTGAAGTCCACTTTTAAGCTCTGTTTCCATCAGTTAGAATGACAAATAGATGCATATTGTGATGCAGAGATGCACAGATGCACTGTGCCACTCGTAGGTTGCAGATCTACATACTCAATATTGGTTGGGTGAATGCATCTTTTAAACAGTTTATTGAACAGGTAAGTTAATCTGTGTTCTAAACTAATGTGCTGCTGCATTGTAACGCATACACATACAGACATCACAGCACAGAAACGTACTGTCAATGCTGTCCTGTGATTTATCAATAAAATAGCTTAAGTAGGGCTGACTTCTAATAGTCGAGGATTCGACGATTCGATTCGGAGAGGTCTGATTCGACTATGAACCTCATAGTCGAATAGTAGGGAAGTGTTATGTAACCAATAGTTAGAGAATGTTTAAATACTAATATCATCTTACGAAGGAAACGGAGGCGGAGTTAGTGGTGCTTCGGAGGCTGAGTGCTGGAGATGATTCGGGAGAGGTCTGTGCACCTTTACCGATCAGAGCGCGCGCTGACACGGAGTAAAGCCTTGTTTATACTCGACGCGTCCGCACGAGCGCGAAGGTGCGCATGGCAAAAAATGACGCATTGGGTGCGCAAGACCGGCAAGACCCCATTTCGCTTGGATGTGTGCACATCTTTTTTTTGTAACAGCGCCCGCGGCACCGTGTCCGACCATGAACGACTTCAAGCCGAATCTGCCCGAGCATGTAGGCTACGTCTCACCGCACCGGCACGCAGTTTGCGCTAACTTTTCAAGTTCATTGCAAAGTTTTTTTGTTAAGGTTTTGTTTACTGTGTGTGATTTATTTAAAACAAAGCACGTTTTGGCATGTTGTTGTTTTTGAAGCCAATTTGTTCCTATTTTATGTGAACTTTTCTGATGTTTGATATGTGTGATATGTTCATCTGGCTTTAAATGAATAAAAGGTATTTGTTACACACCATGTTTTTCTTTTAGTTTTTTTTAGCTCTTTTGTTTGAAATGGAAAAAATCTAGCTGCTATCTAAAAAAAAAAAATGTTTGACTATCAGTCGACTACGGCAAAATCTAACGAATCAGATTCGACTATGAAAATCCTTAGTCGAAAACAGCCCTAAGCTTAAGCATATATTTCTGTTTTTTGAAGTAACTAGCTTCACTAATTAATAATGAGAAACAGCACAGACAGAAAGGATTAATTCACACACACAATCACTCTCTCACTATGCATTCAAATAAATGTAAATGTGACATATCCAGCAGCTGTGCACAAGGCAACCTGAGTTCGAGTCTTGGCTCAAGGTTCAGGTTTCTCAAGCCAACATCAAAGTTTGGTCAAAGTTTAGCCTCTAGTTGCAAATTATGGCATGTTGCAAAGCATTCCCATCTCTTATGTTTTTGTTACAGTATTTAACGTAATCACCAGCATTTAGTCAACATCAACTTCAAATAACTATCAAACCCTAGTATCTAATTATTTAGCAAAACATTGCTGTTCACCACTGTTTATGACTTGGTTATATACATAGTTTGTATTTATTGTAAATGTAGGTAGATGCTGTTAAATGATCTGAGGCCACATCTGAGAGTTATATATTTGTAGATATTGTGTATTTGAAGATATTGCTGCCTTAGATGGCCTATATGTAGTTGATATACTTTCAGTTATAAGTAGTTTGTAGTTTGACAAGATATTGTTTCAGCTTTCCCATTACGGTTCAGCACAAATATTCCATTAATATGATTAAAAAATGGTAATTTTGTAACCCGGTGTTATGCCACAGGTTAAAAGCATAATCGTTTACCAAAACTTCCATGTGTGTGTGTATGTATATATACATATATATATATATATATATATATATATATATAGAGAGAGAGAGAGAGAGAGAGAGAGAGAGAGAGGTTTGTCAGTTTTTAACAGAAGTGTACTATGTTAAAATAAGTGCTTAATTGTCAATTGTGTACCTTTTGTGTTTAATATGGGTTGCTTTTTGGTTAAATGTGTTTGGTAAACACAAACATTCTATAAAAAGAACAGCTCATGTCCTTCAGAATTTCCTGTATGTTCTGTTGGAATGAGAGAGATGGTGAGCAAGGCATGTAATTGTGTTTAACCATTTTCTCCCGCGTGGTGTTAGACCACATGGTTCCCCAAAACACGGCTGACCAATATCAGTCACGTCGATGGTTGTTCTTAACACTTAAAATACTTTTCTTGCTGGAGGTCATTGGGATGATTTCTCAAGCCTCAGCGCAGTATTAGTGTCAGATGATTTTGAAAGGCACAAAGAGCATCTTTCATTAAGAGGCTAAATTCATTAAATGTTTTTCCACGCTCATTTTGTTTTTACTGCTGTCTGAGACATCAATGGGCCATCACAAGAATTAGAAGATGATACTTGAAAGTAAAGGAATGTCAAGATCATAAAATTGACTGTATTACCCATCTTTATGAAGTAAGAAAGGGAAATGAAGAGAAAACCAGAAGAGGTTAAAAGTACTTTCATATGGCTTTTTATTAGAATTTTAAAGACAAATCTAATTTTAATTTGTGTAATGTGCAGAACACTTTAAGCCATTGACCGTGTGTGTGTCTTATGACTGGCTTTACGCACTTGCTCTTTGGTCTTGTGGTTTTTCGCTGTAGTTTCAGTTTATAGATCAAGTGCAGAGGCATTTATAAATCCATTGTTTATTTTAAAACTTTTTTTGTTTTACCTTTTAAATGAGGCAAGCCTGTTTCTTTTGGTTCCCACTTTTACTCAGCTTGTGAACTTACCTCTTTCAATCCTCCCCTCAATCTGTTTCTCGAAGTATGACCCTGTTAGCCTCCTCAGACCTCTATAAGCCTCTGTTTACTGGCCCCTCAATCATTTAAAAGAATGGTTTCTGAATCATTTTCTTCAAAAGTTGTTCCACACAGTTCCTGGTATCAACATATTGTTTGTCACATGTCACACAGTCACTTTAAGAACTTTCTCAGGTTTCCGTTTAGGGTTTTGGTTAGATATACTGAGTTACAATCTTCTAAAGCGATATGAGGTATGCTCACAGTTAAGTGAGAGGTCTGTTAAGTGAGGAGATTATTTAGATCGAGTGATGTTCTACAATAACTGTTGGCAGATACTGCAGTCATCTCTTGCCGCTATTACTTCTCCAACATTCAGTTCAGCCAGTTTTGTACCCAGTCATAAAAGCATTAGTAAGATTCCTTCATGAATTCCTTTATTATTGCAGCAACTCTTTTCCAAGTCTGTCAGTAACACACTGTTTAGTTTGTCTCTATGAAGCCCTTTCTTCTGAAAAGCTCTGATTGGTCAGCTGAATCAGTGTCTTGTGATTGGTCAACTGCTTTGAGTGTGTTACTGAAATGTCACGCCCCTTACCATAACCGGGTGTTAGATCTGGGGTGGAAAAAATAGCGTCTATTGGACATGGCGACAACACACTACTAATGCAACTCAAACTCAGAAATAGTGTGTACTAATATAGAGAATAACTCCCTTTGTAGTGGACTTCATGCTTTGTGACTTTGTAAGCAGACCTTTTTCTTGCCCAAACAGCAACATTACACACTGAAGAAAGTTGAAAATGTAGAAAAGCAGAATAGGTCCTCTTTAATTAAAATTCTTATTTTACAACAGGTGAAGATTAAGGCTGAATCACAAACTAATTGTTCGGATCAATTTGTGAACCATTGTAAAGAACAGATTCAAACTAATGATTTGTTCACAAATCATGGATCACTATCCCATTAACAAAGTACTTGGTTACTGCAATATACAAATCTGCTGTTAAACAGCACTTTGACTTTCTTAATGGCATTGGGCTCATTTTCATTGCTACCTGAACCTGAAATGCAGTTGTTGTCTCTTCCTTCCTGTGTAACAGTCTGTTAAAGCGCTCTGACCTCAGAGTGGATGTCTTTTCTTAGGCAGCTGTTGGGTTTGGCTTTCTGCAAGGCCAGGGGAAAATCAGCTGACTCTACAGTGGTACCAGATCTTTATATAGCACATGGACGTCCAACAAGTTAGCATGATACTTACAACCTGATTAATGGCCCCTTTCTCGCTCTACCTTTTCCACATTCGCTCCCTCTGTCTTTTATTACACTCAGTTTGCTATGTTTGTTTGTAAACCTCTCAAGGGAGGTTTATACATTTTTAATTGCGACAAGTCAAAGTGTGTTTGGCAAGAGCAGTTTGTGAAACGTTGTGAAATAGTTCATAATATATTATGAAAGTATATGTGTACTGCAGCCATATCACTCTGTAGCCCAAGACTGGTTGTCCACTGAAGCTAAGCAGGGTTGAGCCTGGTCAGTACCTGGATGGGAGACCTCCTGGGAAAACCAGGTTGCTGCTGGAAGAGGTGTTAGTGAGGCCAGCAGGGGGCACTCACCCTGTGGTCTGTGTGGGTCTTAATGCCCCATTATAGTGATGAGGACACTATACTGTCAAAAAGGACCGTCCTTTCCTGACTTTCTGTGGTCATAAACAATCCCAGGATGTCCTTTGGCCAGATTTGCCCATTGGCCTTTATATTATACCATTAAAATAATGATCTGTGTCATGTAATTGACAAGCCTTTAGCTCAACACCATATATGCCCTATTAGTCGACAAGGCTAAATATTTTTTTTTTTGCTAAATATTTATTACTATTCTGTGCATATTTTCTTATTGCGACCCATCTTTCACCCTGACAGACTACAATATAAAATCTAATTTGTTTTAAGTTTCCTCCCTTGATTTTGTATGGAAATGCTATTGCGTCGTACATCAAGATCTCTTGTCAGCTATTCAGAATGCATTAGCACCGTGTGCTCTTAGCTCTACGTGATGGATCACATTACTCACATGCTGTATTCAGGCCATAGCTCTGGAGGGATTTTTTCCTGTTGTTTCCAGATAGCTGCTCCCCCTCTGCCCTCATTTTGCTTTAATTGAGTCCTCGTTTCACAGGGCCGCTTCAGTGTCTGGGATCAAACTGGGAGCCCCTAATAAGCCAATGGGACTGCAAACCACATGAGGCAGAGCGAGAGAGAGAGAGAGAGTGATGAGCAAATCCCTCCGGGCTTTGTGCGGCCTGCTCTCCTCCCCTGACTCACTATGTCTTTATCTCCTCCGCCGAGGCTTCGTTAGCCGTTAGCGACAGGTCTCCGTTACTAACGACAGAGGGCTGTGCGGTCAGGATCAGACAGGAAATGAGTTGTTCCCGCAGGAGAGAGAGCAAAGTCTCGAAGCAGCGCTGCAGTCATGATTTTTAAAGTGGAAGGCTTAAAGAAGTTCATTTTTGGCCTTTTTGCCACTTTTGTTGATAGACAAGTGCAGGAATGTATCAAGAAATGTCTCTAGCCAGATTTGAGCTGGTCAGAATGAGCTTCAAGGCTCTCTGTAGCGCAGTAATTATGCTAAAGTAGTTCCTTGTAGCTCAACTGGCAGAGTATATGATGGTCATGGGTTTAATTTCCAGGGAACAAACAAACTCATAATTATTTTTACCTTGAATGCGGGTCACTTTGATGATGAATTTATATTCATCAATATAAATGGAAATTTGGACTCACAAAGGGTATTTAGCGTTAGCATTAATTTGATTAGCATATTACTAAAAGATGTTTTACTAATAAAAATACATTTAATTGGTAAATATGTAATTCATTAAAATGTATATTATTTGATCTATAGTATGTTCTGGGTGAATGAATTCTAATAATTATATAGTAATTTGTTCAGTGCTGATCATATCAGATGTCCATTTTTAAGTAGCCTACTTTAGTGTATTTTTATTCTGATCAAATTAAAAACTTGAATCTTTGGATAGAATTCATAAACATAAATGTACATTTTGACTCAACAATGGCATTTAGCATTAGTAGTTTTTCATTATTACTTTATAAATGGCTTTTTACCATTAAACATACATCTACTAGTAAATACCTCCTAAACATAGCTGGGTTTGGATCTCAACTGTAATATTTAATGTAATAAAAAAAGTGAACCAGAACTTATTTTTGTTCAAAACAGGTGTACAGGCTTAATGACACTGCATGCACATTGCAACGCTACACGTTTGCGCTTGAGACTATAGTCTGGTTTCTAAAGTCGAGATAAACACTTCAGATGTTGTCACAGTGGGTCCTCGATGTCAGTTCATTTATGTTCAGCAATTCAGAGATAGAGTTAATGAGATCCCCACAGGCCGCCCCCAACGGAGGCTTTCCACTGCGCTCCCACTGTAATATACATCATGTCTGCTTTCAAATCAATTACATTTTTATCTGATAAAAACGTAATGCGGCTTGATTGAGTTTTCAGCACGGCAGTCGACAGTGTTTTTGCAGCCTGGAAAAGGAGCCAATTATAACAGGAAGTTTAATCAAATTAAATTCCACTTCACCCTGATGCACTCTTTGTGGAATGTGACTGAAAATGTTTGACTTAATTTGTTTTGTACTTTTGTTGATGTGTCTGCTTTTTGATAAATCGCTTTCCTGAAGAGGAAATATTTTGAACTCAATGAAGTGTGACTCAGCGGTACATCAGTCGATGATGGATTGACTCTTTATTCCTTCTGTTGTTGTTAATTTCAGGAAATGTATTTGAAATCTATTTATTTGTTTATTCACTTTTTTCAGCTTGATGTTTTAATTTCCGTCTTTCCATTCTGTCTTTTGTCTTTTTCTCCTGCAGGTCTATTATTAGAGTGGTTTGAAGTTGGATATTTTCAATATTTCTTGTGTTTCCGTCATAAGTTGAGACCTTATGATCTCAGGCATACGTTGAATAATTCTCTTAGGGGTTCATTTGTAAAACTGGTGGACTTTCAAAGAATTGATCATACTGGATGGTTTTAAAGTGAACGTTTCTGCCTCTACAAAAATGTGCAGCTTGTATTTTTGTTAGATCACTTATGGGTTATTTAGTAAAAATGTACATTATTCGATGTATAGTCTGTTTTAGGTGGATGAAATAAAACAAATTATAGTTGAACCCAACTATCATTTTGAAAAACAAAGTGTGATTATATCCTTTATAATAGTTTCAGTGCTGTGCATTTTCAAATTTAGTCAAATTTATTGTAGGCCACAGATGTTGTCTGCTACAGAGCAAGTTATGTTTAGGTCAGATTATTAATTTTATATGAATATTGGATCAGACAAACTGTATGTGTTACCATAGTAAACAATGATTTAGTGCTTGGTCTCTCTCTCTCTCTCTCTCTCTCTCTCTCTCTCTCTCTCTCTCTCTCTCTCTCTCTCTCTCTCTCTCTCTCTCTCTCTTTCTCTCTCTCTCTCTCTCTCTCTTGCTCTCTCGCTCTTGCTCTCTCTCTTGATCTTTCTCTTGCTCTCTCGCTCTTGCTCTCTCGCTCTTGCTCTCTCTCTCTCTCTCTCTCTCTCTCTCTCTCTCTCTCTCTCTCTCTCTCTCTCTCCCTCTCCCTCTCTCTCTCGCTCTCTCTCTCTCTCTCTCTCTCGCTCTTTACCTCCTTTCCAGTCCTACACATAAATCAATTGAGATGAAAGTTCCATAATTGTGCTTGCTGGGAGGGATTTGAGCAAAATTGCACTATGAATTTTTTAAAGGGAATTTTTACTAGCTGTTCAGCAGGATAGGAGGCAGAGGAGAGGTGAGGCCATAGAGGATTTATGCGCCTGACTTCTTCATTACCGAAGTCATTTCGCTGCAGATGATAGTGTTGAGCCTGAGGGGACATTGGTCCCCACACACTAACTCAGATTTTAAACCTGCCTAATCTTTCGAAGAGAACATTTCAGCACAGCAATATTAATGTTGCATTAGGGGTTATATTTGTCTGCTAGTGTGAGAGAGGGGGCTGAGTTGAATTTTTGTGGGATTTTTCGAAGTGGATAATGAGGCAAGTTGTTCTGCATGCAATTAGTTTAAATGTATGTAAGGTTAAAGAGAAATAGAGGTTGTATTTAAATACGTTTTGGATCATAACAATACAGTAGTTGTGACTTTTCATTTTTACATTTGGTATTGGTTGTGACAGTATATTGTGAGATGCGTTGCAGTTGCATTTGTTGCACATTCTTGCATTCAAAAATAGCCTGATGGAAGGCCTGAGATTTTTTTTGGCCAAAAATTGTCCATTAGTGGTGGTTTGAACTTCAGGGCTGATCCCCATAAACAGAAGGATATATTAATTGGGTTAATCTTAACATGTACACACTGTATCATCACTCTGACACTATAATCTTTCACTAAATGGTGGTTACTTCTGCCTGTTTGACTCCCATATCATTTATTATAAGCCAACCATGATATGAAACCAGCAAGTGAGTTGCTTTTAGCTACCAAGAACCACAACTTCCAATTTTTCCAGGTTATGGGTAAATTCTTTTGATTTGGACAGTTCAAGAGGAGTTGAATTGAATTCATTAGGCAACTTGAGAAGTGTACATAGAAATGTAGGAATCAATCAGTACTACACGTGGAATTCCATTGTATCTCCTGAATTGAAATGGAACTTACCCCATCTCTGCAAATGACCACTTTCTTTCTGTAAAAGAGTTCTGTCTGCTCTCAAGGTTAACACTCTAAACATGCCAAATCTCATTCGACTGCCTGCTCTGTGAACGCTCAATTTAACAGTCCACTAGGCTGAGGAACATAGGGCTAAATCCCTCTCCTAGAGCGGATGGAAAAGGAGAGATGATTGTATTAGCTTGTCAGCACCCTAATGTTGAGCTCAATGGGCAGCAGAGACAAGGTGATATAATTAGCTGTCTTTTACTAGATAACAGGGGAATCCGACTGACTGGAACTACTGCAATGGAAACATGAAATTTTAGTTTTGTTGTTATTGGTGTGTCAGGTGTCATGGATTCTGCTTCTTCAGTTTGATAATATTAGCTAGTACTGCTGGTGTTCAGGATCCTTTCAATTTAGTGTGTTTGTTATTAGTCCATCATAACTTCCATGATACTAACATATCATTGGTAGTAATACAATGTTGGGAGGATTTACTAAGAATGGGATGTGCCCACTATTTTTGTGTTATTTTTACAGTTTAGTTCTAACACTTATTTTTCTCTGGAATTATTTAACTAAACTATGATAATTGCATTGCTTAGACATTTATTTTGAGCTCAAGTTTTATTAGAAAGATCTTATGCAGAATTGATCAATTCCGTTGGGGCAAAGTATGTAGGGCCCAATGTTTTCAGCAAGTATGTGTCGTTCATTGTTGAGTTGACACATGGTTGGCACCACTTATATTCATGAGGTCTTGCATCAGATAGGAAACCAGCTTGGTTTTAAATGGCTTACTTCAGCTCCACTTTAATTTAGTGCAGTGAAGGATGGCTTGAGTACAAGTTGTGCACTAGCGGAAATTGGATATTTGATGTTCTTTGGTGCTAAAACAAAAGCATCAGGACATTGAGCATCACAACAGTGTTCGTTCTGCAAACCGGTTTTCTCCCAAACTTTGCAGACTTTGAGACTTTGCACTCTGCGCTTAACACTGTTATTGTCATTCAGTCCTCGCTTTTAAATTCGGTTTGAGGAAAGTTTTACATTTGTAATTTAGAAGTGGGGTTAGCACCGCTTTTTACCCGGTGTTATGAAGCCCTGCTTTTGCAGCACGTGTGCAGTGTTAGAATGTTACGTCTAGATGCTTAGCTCTGACAACCAATCGCGTGCCTCATATTCACATGCCACAGAAACACCGCACGTGTATATAACGTGTTGTATAAACGCGTTTCGGTGTTTGAGGGGGAAAATATGTATTCCAAAAAGTCTATTCAAGGAAGACTTGATGGCAGTCAGCAATATACAATATGAGGATGAGCACTGCTAGAGCCTTGCTTTATGTAATAAGATTGCTGTGTTCATCCAATCAATGACACTGACACTACAAGCAATATGCAAATACGTGTGACAAATGAACGTTGGGTATAGGGATGTAGTGTGAAACGTCAGTTTATGAATACCCAGAATTAATTATTAAATACAATATGAACAGTGTGATATTTGAAGCAAGACAACCCAGGATACAGTTTACCCAAGGTTAAGAATGAGGTTTCACACACTTTTACGTGTGAAAAGCCCTTTTATGATTATCAAATGTTGGTGGAACATGTCCATAGTTAATGTGATGATTTACATCTAACTTTATAGATCCATCAAAAGAGTCCAGTTGGTGAAATATAATTGTAAAACTATAAAATAATGAAGATGCAGACGCCACTTGGTTTCATATATTGTTATCTAATGCATTAAAGTTCAGACATTTGTTCTATTGAGACTTGTCCAAATACTTAAGGCAGCTATAGATGTTTAGGCGCCACAAAATGTAGATCATCGCGTTTCTGTTAGCAGAATTCTAACAATAAAGGAATGCCAGCGCATTACAACAAATTTGTTGAGGATCCTCTGTGGAGTCCAAGCATGACCAATGCAGAAAAGAAGATTGAATGGGGGTATTCTCTAGGTTTTGTGAAAGACCCCCCTACAGGGCCCTCATAGTTGGGGAGTGCACCCCCTCAGCAAGACCTGCTCCAACCAGTGACCTTGAAAATCCCAGGAAGCACTTTGTGATGGTCTCCCAGGCAACGGTCTAGGTTCGCATGGTAACTAGCAGCTTGACTCAATCAATCAAGCCTGGGCTTAGACATCGAGAGCTGGGAGGAACAGCCCTGGCAGGCATGCAAAATCTTTTGGAAGACGATCAAGAAAAGGGTGATGCGTTAATGTCTTGTCTTGGGTTTCCTGGGTGTTTGTGAATAGGGATTACTTTGAAGAGAGAAAATCCTCGCCTACCATAAGATACACAAGACAAGTGATTTGCTTTCTCGATGCAAAGCAGAACAAATTTTTTTTTTTTTTTTTTTTTTTTTTTTGTATGCGCTTGTGAGTCTGAACGCATCTGAGTTGCATCACACATTAATGAGATGAAGGCATTCTCTCTAGAACTGACAACACATTCAAGCTTCCGATGGAAACCTCTCAGAAAGCAGACAACAGAAACAATTCAAATCTTAAGAACTGGAGTCACTCTTCACAATTTCACTTTGATCTTCAAAATGACTAGCTGTCCAAAACATTTCCAGAACTTCCTTTGTGTGCGCATACAGTATGTTTAAAATGAGACGGTTTGGAGCACACAGTGGGAACTTCTGCCGTTCAAATAAGCTTGTTAATTGCACACGGTCTGAAAAACACAACTATTTTAGCTTTTATTTTTTCTGTACTTCCAGTTTTCATTCATTATTTTCTAAAGGCAATCACTATTTTACTGTCGTACCTAGTATAATTTTACCTTTAGTATAATGTTTGGCCAGTTGCAGATGTTGGAGGGTTCGGGAAACATAGCTATTTAAAATTAGACTTTTTTTTTTGTAATTCCGTTTAATGATATCATATGAAATCACACACTTCAAATAAAATTTCCATGTAGTGAAACTAAAAATAAGGTCATACAATGTTGTAATTGCAACCTTTCCGACACACAACTTTAACTCGAATCCAAGACGTTCCCCCGCACTGACATCTCCTCAAATCAGAAAGCAACCTCCAATCGGCTTCACCCTTTATGAGACATGTCTCAAACGTGAGACAACTTTGCGTTTATCAGATTTGAGACTATCAACTTGACACTCGATTCCCCGGTGGGGGGAAAGAGAAACACGGCAAACCCTGAGAGAGGAAGAGAAGAGGAGACACGACAGGCGGAAGACAGACAGCGCTGGTAGAAAATCGGAGTTGTAGCAGCATTAATTGATGGTGCTGAGTGCCATATGCGCGGCCATATGGAGCCGAGCCCCTCAGGAGAGCTGTAATAGACAGCCTGCAGCCACTCACACAACCTGGCACATTTACAAACAAGGGACAAACCATTAATATACGCCCGGAGAGGGAGCTGTCAAAGTAGCACAATTTGTTGACATTTTTTTTCCCACCCTGATTGTTTGTTCTTAGCTTGTTTGTCTTTTTCTTGATTTTGTTTTTGTTTTGTTTTTTGTGTATTTAAGTAAAATATAATCATTAACAATAGGCATTATGTAATTAGTTATATGAAATACAATAAATAGATTCATGAAATATTCTGATTGTTAAAGGAAACAAACCATTGTAAAGTCTGGTTCATTTTGTTGCTTATTGTAGCCAAGAACTTAATATTATGAATAAAAAGTTCCAAAGAACAGCAATTAGTTGTTTTAATTAAGTTGTATTATTTGTATAATTTTTTTTATAACATTATAAAAGTCTTTACTGTCTCTATTGATCCATTTAATGCATAATTGCTGATTTTTTTTTATTTATTTTTTAATTATCTTACTGACCCTAAACTTTTGAATGTTAGTGTAAGTACATTTTTTTAGATTATTTGAAGATTATTGTAGCAGTCAGGTACATAAAATGTGTAAAAAATTACTGTATTTCCTGGTGGATATTAAAAATAAAAGAATGAATATATAAATATACATATATATGTTGACTCTAACCTCTGCTTTTTTCAGGAAATGCAGTTGTTGAGAGAGTGGCCTTCATAGAGACGCACACAAACCTGTCAGATTGCCCTCAGTCAGGCCTATTGCGTTAAAGTGATGGATTGTAGACAAGCAGGAGAGGAAAGGAGAGGTTGTTGAAAAAAGGAGATTGTAAGAGGGATGAGGAAGTCAGGAAGAGAAGATATAGGCTGAAAAAAGGAATCATTGGTGTGAAAGGTCAATCCAGCAACATAGGGCTGGGCAATAAATCGATTTTATCGGTTAACCCGAATGTGTAATTTACGTCGACTTGTTTGAATGAAAATCGGTTTTCTCTTTAAAATCTTAAAAAATCCTCTTTAAAAAAATATAACTGCTAAATATGAAAACTATTACATATTTATGATATTTTTACCAACGTTAGCCCTATCGCCCAGCCCTACAGCAACACTTGTTGATGGGAGAAATTTATTTAAACCAAATCAACATATGGCCTTGCATCAAAGTTAAAAGAAAACAATCTTTATTTCTGTTTATAACAATAGGAAAATACATTTATATTATATTATATTATATTATATTATATTATTTGCTTGTTATTTGCATGTTATTAAGTCTTAACATGCCTAATTTAGGAGTGTTATAAATTTATAACAGTGTTCTGTTTATTTATTATTTTTTATTAAATAAAACACTGTTTGTTATAAAGTCAGCATCAATTATTGCTTGCAATCCATTTGACTTTTGAGGGGAAAAAATCTTTTTAATCTTGATACAGGTGTGTGCGCTGAAACAGTTTTTCCTTGATTTCAATACAATTCTCCAATCAACAAGTGCTACTGAGATCCAGACTCATTTTCAGGCACCTTGTTTGACAGTGACTAGTTTAACTACTGAAAAGAGGAAATGAGAAGGAAGAAAATAGTAGAGCACAGGTGAAAGATTACAGGGAGGATGAGCAGAACAGACTTGTCAGCTGTCCTGTTATTCTTCAGAGGAGAGACAGATCTGATGAATATGGCTTCCACTGATGTCTTCTTTCTGCAGAGTGAATGAGAGAGAGCTTGTCTGTGATATTTCTGGTGTATTGCGCTGGGTCAAACTGCTGGTGTTTTTCTCTTGCTCTTTTGTTTTGTCCTCCCTTTGGTTCTCTAAATTATTCAATCCCTTAGGATGTTTCTCTCTCTCTCTCTCTCTCTCTCTCTCTCTCTCTCTCTCTCTCTCTCTCTCTCTCTCTCTCTCTCTCTCTCTCTCTCTATCTCTCTCTCTCTCTCTCTCTCTTTTTTTTTCCCCCTCTTGGTTTCTTTGTTACTCTTTTTTTTTTATTTATTTGGAGAACACTTCACAGGCTGCGCTCCAAGTTTTTTATCAGTTGAAGCGAAACTGAGAACCGTATGACAGCTTGCGACGATGAAAAACAAAACAAGGCAAACAAAAAGTGATTTACTGCTTGTGTACGAATACAGATACAAACAATACAGATCTTTCCTTATACCCCAACATCCAGATCCACTCTATAGAACGACAACAACTCCGTTTCTAAATCTGCCTACCTAGACAGCAGTTTAAGACAGCTTTGGTGTGCTCAACGCACAAAGGGAAAACACTAACTGTTTGCCTTTAGAATTAAAATAGCCCCACATCATCACATACCCTTCACCATACCTAGAGATTGGCATGGGGTACTTTCCATAAGATCATCTCTCAATGCAAATCAAACCAGCTATTAGGCTCACTGAAATAAAACCATGCCAATCTCTAGTTATGGTGTAAGGAATGTGATGATGTGGGGCTATTTTATTTCCAAAGGCCAAGGGAACTTTATCAGGATGCATAGTATTCTGGATCCATGAAATAACTGGCCTTTAAAAATAAAAATCTGCCTGCCTCTTTGGGAATTTAACATAGTGGTGTCCTGACTTACGCAACCTGTATTTTAAAGGGGCATTCGGCAACTCTAGCTATTTCTTCGCTGATTTTCACTTTTGTTGTCGCATGTTTTCTCAACGAACTCCCCCTACAGCTGTGAGGCGTATATTTCACAACAATGTCGTAAAAAAACTCACTTGCGGCCCCCTCCTCCCCCTTTCTACCGCTGCTCATGTGCATTTGTTATTATCGGAGCCGGCCAACTTTATCGAGTGGAGCTATGTCTACCGAGGTGGGTAATACATCATACACATTGAGGGCAGCGTGTGTGTTTGTCGAATTGCCATAAAGCAGTTTGTGTTTCTCGCTCGTTCTCGCTTCTCACGAGGCTTCCTATTTCCAACTTACAGGGACGTTAGTCCTCATGTTGCAAGGTTGGTTTTCCGCCTAGGAACGTTGGGGGGAGTGGGGAAAGTCACCATTCTCACCAGAACAGGTTATTAAACCATCCAAATGATTTCTAAACGGTTTTATTAAGTTGAAATAGTTGCCGAATGCCCCTTTAAGGAAGAACATTTATTCATTCACAAAGAAAATTGGTGTCCTTTCTCATTTTTTTAAATTAAGGCATTAAGATCAATTTCCAAAAGATGATTTTTTTTATTTCTCTTTTTAGTCAACTTTAGCATGGGTGTGTTCACTTATTCTAAGCACTGTACAGTAACCCTGAGGGTTCTTTCATTGATCTTACACTCCAGTTTTTGTTTAAAGGCCCAATGCTCAATTTTACATTTATTTTTATTTTATTGTTTTATAGTTTTATTTCATTTTGTTGAATATTTTATTTCATTCTACTTTATTTTTGCATTTATATTTAGCAAGTTTTATTTTGTTTGTCACTAGTTTACTCCACTAGGACTTAATTCATTTTATTCTGCATTTTTATTTTATTTTATTTTATTTTATTTGTCACTGGGTTACTCCATTTTGACTTGTTGTTATTAATGTTATTTTTATTTATCTTTATTTTTTTTTTATTTCATTGTATTAAACATATTTTTTATTTTATCTTATTTTGCATTTTCATTTTTATTTCACAACTTTGTTTTATTGTATTTGTCACTAGGTTTCCCCACTTGGATACTTATTTATTTATTTTTTAAATAATTATTACATTATTCTTTGGCCATATAAATGTACTCAAATGTGTTTTTGCAATGCCTATGGTGCACAAAAAATTTAAATTAAACGAGAGAGAAAGAGAAAAAGAAGCTGTCTTCCTTCGATCTCTGTCACCCATAGTGAGGAGCCCTGTGGTTGAATGTGAAGTCAAGCGTGAAACGGCTGACTGCCCCCAGAAATCAGAGCTCGGGCCTCCTACCAACTGATACATGCACATACACACACCACAGTGACTGAACAGAGAGGACCAATGACTCGACTGCTGAGTCTTCTTTCTCTCTCCTTCTCTCCCGCTCTGTCTAGTGTCTGATCCATCCATCCTCGCTTTATTCTCAGTGTTTTTCAGCCCACACAAGGACACAGAAGAGAGAGACAGAGAGAGATTGAAGACGAGAGAAATGCCCGTAGGCTCAATCTGTTCTGTGGTGCGCTACACGCAGGCCATGGGGAGACCTCCACTCACTCGATCAAACTGTCAGACACACACATTCAGGCTCTTTGCTGCCCTGGAGGCCAGTTCAAGTCAACATCCCATTTCCTTCCTTCCCTGCCTAATTTCTTCAGCACCCTCACTTAAATTCCTATGGCCTAGTGCTCTGTGTTTGTGTGTGTGTGCTGCATGCTCCTGTTCGTCTGCAGTTGGTTTTGCTGCTGTGTTACTGTATGTGCCTGATGTAATGGGCTACAGGCAGGACACTTGGGTTTTTGTACTGATTAGAAAGCGATCCATTCATAAAATGTGTGGGGGAAAAACATCCAAGACAGACTTGCTGTAAAAATATTGTTACATTTACTATAGTAAATAGTCACAATTTGTCAGGTATTATGGGATAGCATATTGGTGCCTGTATATTTTAGAATCACATGCGATTTAGTGCTAATATACCAATCTACTTTGGCTTTTTACTTTAAAATGTACTTATAACAACCATGAAAGTTGTTCATTAGTGGTTTAATAGAAAGTCTTACGATGAATCAGAGTTCATAAATGGCCAGTATTTGCATACACAGAACAACAAAACACCACAGGGTAACTCAAATGACACTAAAGTAACGCAATAACATTTACTAAATAAAAGAAAATGTAACACAAAACACCCTCATGTTTAGTTATTTTAATATCTTTGAGATACTGTTGTAGTTTTTATTCATATTTTGAATGTTTTTATTTTTATAGGCCTGTGTTCTGTTTTAATTTTAGTTTAAGTTTTAGTCATTTTGTTTTTTGTTTTTTAATAAGTATGCCTATATGGTTTTAATTCATATCAATATTTTAAATGTTGCCTTGGAAACTATCTGTATTTAGTTTTTATAGTTGATTTTATTTCAGTTTAATTTGATCTTATTTATCAAATTAAGTGAACTAATACTTAGTTCATGGTATTATAACCCTTATTACTGATAACAAAAATAAGAAAAAAAAATGATTTATAGAAAATAATTCTGGGAATATCATTTTTTACTACATATAGGCCTGGTTTCAGAGACCGGTCTTAGATTAAGCCAGGAATAGACCTTAGTTCAATGAGGGTCTATTTATAAACGAGGGTTTTTTATAAATGTGCCTTAGAAAAAAAAAGTAAAAAAAAAAACATTATGGTATGAATCTTGAGACAAAACAATGGCACTTACATATTTTAAGATACGTCAGTCAGGGCCTGAATTTGGTTTTGGAAAATAGGGGGGAAATCCCCCTTTAGGTCATTCTTATGGGGGGGATTTTTTAATTTGAGGGGGGAGTTTTTTTTAGACAATTTTTAAAAAATACGTTTAGCTAAATGTTTGCTCACTCATTGTATTTGGGGTTTTACAATGGGGTCATTTTTTTTAGTTTACACAACAAAAGGAAGCTTGATTTCAATCTTTGAATTAAATTGAAAAAAGTAGCACAAATAAATACATGAAATAAAGAAAAAAGTTTAGGTCTAACACTAGTATTCAGAAATGCTAGAAACGGAAAAAATAACACGGAATAGTTTTTTAGTCCTGTATAATTTGAGTACATAGGCTATTAATCCTGATTCCTTACAATTAATGCTATCTTTTGTTGTTTTATATACGATAATGACAGACACATTTTAGGCTACTCTCACTTTAAGAGCTAGTGCACGGATCCATTAAGGGGCCGTTCACATGTTGCGTGTAAAGCGCAGTCCGCGCCACTTTCTCCTCTTTTAAAAAGGGCTCCCCGTTGCTAAGCAATCATGAGCCATGTTCTCCATGAAGACGAAGACGTTTCAGCAAAAGATGAGCGCGCAAAAGACGTAACGTGAACGGCCCATACTGTTTTCATTATAGTGTCAAGTGCATTTTCTTTTTGTATTATTTTTTTAAGACATAACCGATTGTGTTTGAGAGGATACTCCCCAAGACCAGAATTTAGACAATGTTGTGTGCTTTTGACCGTTAAAGCGTTATAATTCACAAAAAAGAACTCAGTTTTGTTACTCACAAGCTGTTTGTTATGCGGTTTAAAATCGCTTGAATGTTTAAATAGGCAAGACTTAAAAAGACAAATTATAAACATTAGTGACGATGCAATGGCCCGATTGTGCAAGTGACATTTCCATCAAATGTCCCGACTCCTGAAACGCGAGAGTCTAGAATCACAGCCTGCAGCTGCAGCGCGATTGGCTTGCCTTGTGCAACCTATTTTGAGAGAGAGAGAAGACGCGGCATTGGCAGAATCACTCACGCTGTTTGTGAAATTGCGTCTCGCAGAAGGTTTTAAAATGACTGATTTGATCTTATAATCTGTTAGGTTAAATTTACTCATAGGCCTACATGCTAGATTGAATGAATGTTTGCGGGAATTTCCCGCATTATAAACGCAAGACCTGCGGGAATGATTAAAATGATACGCAATACCCGCAATCCCGCACCAAAATTCGAGCCCTGCGTCAGTGAAAATTACTTTCAATTAAAACAGCTCAAACTTAATCTGGGACTAGGCTTAAGCTGGGGAGTAGCATATAAAATAGGACATCATACACTGTAAAAGATTATATGATCAAAAAGATGTGTCAACATATGCTTTTACATTGCTTTAACTCATCAAAATAAGTTAAGCAATTTTCGACTTTTTTATGTTATACAAAATTCAACAAATTTAAGTCAGTTGAATATAGTTTGAATTTAAATGACTTCAGCATCTAAGTTGATTGAACTTAAGGCAGCAACTTTTATAACAATGTATTTGGTAAGAATAGTAGATTGTTTTTGCAGACACATATTCATGTGGCCAAGTGTGAGTGGAATGTGCGGACCCAAATGGATAGCAGTCCAATCGATAAAGACTCATGAAGTGACTAAGTGTAAATAGGCCCTAAGTGCTGTAAAAACTCCCTAACGCTCCTTTGAGATTCCCTGTCACATCACAAATAGCCAAATGCTGTTCGACGTCTCCAGAATGTTCTCATGGGCCGGCAGCTGAGAACCACAGTGGCACCGTTTGGCTCGGTTGCAGACGTTAGTCAGTGATTACGACCAAATGAATCCGGTGTTTAGCAAGATAGCTTGAAAACAGCATGAAATGGCATTCAAAATGCATTTAACTTCTATAATGTGATGTATTTCTGAATGAAATAATGCCCATCCAGATTTGATTGAATCACTGTTGGCTTGCGTTGTTGGTTGTTCCAAGCATGCACTGGTGAATCATGCATAGTATGAACAGGAACATTTATTAAGAACACAAATTGTTAATGATGCTTCTGACCTTTGCTTTTTTGTATTTATTTATGATCTATAGTTATTTATTTCTCAATATCACACAGTATTAATACTATTACACAAGGTTTTTTTTTTGTCAAATATTTGTCATTTACATTTTGTACTTATACAAAATAGTTTTTGCACTCATTCGTACAGTAATTGTTAATTGTGAAAGCTATGGGCATTTGCTAAGATAACAATTAGTATCAAAGAGTGTTTCTGTGTGCTGCTGCCTACAGTTGTAGCTTTTAAAATATTATTCTACCTTATTATTAAATATTATTATACATACCTTCTTTAGCCCCGCCCCTTTTCCAAAGATCTGTATTTCCAAAGATCTTACGGATTTATGAATGAACCGCTCGTTTTAAAATCTTCCCTGTCTACTGACATTTGTTATGACATCCGCTTCAAACCTAACAATGCACATGATGACTTTTGTTAACTCTACAATAAGTAAATCCATTTCACCAGCTAATTATTCTTCGACAGCGATGCCATAGAAATATACAGAGCTACCGCAAAAATGGCACAAAATTAAACACAAAATTCTAAAGATGGCTGCATGCTTGTTTCTCTGGTGCATAAGGTCTATAGCGAATGTCTATTGACACGTTTTGATTGACTTTGTAAATTATCTCATGACTTGGGCAGCTCAAACACACATCTGTAATTCCCACAGGACCCTCAAAGGTTATAAAATATTATTTTTATTGATTTACCAACAAGAAAAGTTGTGCTGTCTGTTGATGACATTCAAAGATTCAGTTATTTATTTTTTTTTTTTTAAACTTCAGGCTTTTGAAAAATAAATTTAAGCATTGTTTTTATTATATTATATTATATTATATTATATTATATTATATTGTATATTTTAACAGAGTCTTCAGTGTCCCATGATCGTTCAGAAATGTATTATGCTGATTAGGAGCTCAAACATTTATTATCATTCATTATCAGTGTTGAAAGAGCCATTTTAAGTACTACCAGTTAAAGAAAAAGAAGAAATCAATACTTTTAATACAGTAATGATGCATTAAATTGATCAAAAGTGACAAAAATATTTTGTAACTATTTCAAATAAATGCTGTTCTTTTGAACATTCTCAAATAATCCTGAAAAAAATGTATCACTGTTTTCACAAATGTTTTAAGTAGCAAAAAGTCAAAATTAAAGCTGCTGTCCGTAACTTTTTTAAGTTAAAAATAATCCAAATTAATTATTTAAAAAAAAAACATCTTTAGCCAGTGTTCAAAACTATCTGCTTGCCATAGCTAGATTCAAAACGGTTAGCTTGTAATAATGATTTCAATTCCAGTGGTACTGGTGGGTTTTCGCTGGAAATTCGAGCATGTCTTTGCGTCATTACGTCACACCCGTACACATAAAGAAGGAGTTTCAGCTAGCCGGCTATACTGCGCGTGAGGAGATGTAGAGATAGGCTTTTCTCGCAGCATTTTACATGATTTTGGCGGATCCAAAAAGATCCAAACAACAATCATCAGTGTCAACTGGAGATTGACCAGTTATAAAACCCAAAAGACTTCGTACTTCGGATTTAAGGTGGAAAGAGAAAGAAACCGTCTCATGCGAACACAAGGATACACATCGGTGGGGCTTTTGAAAGGTGCGTGAACTCCCGAAGGGGTTCGAAACGGAAGAAGAGACAGCTTTTTCTGCTGAACAAGTAAGACATTTCAATAGTTCAATCGTGTAACAGTACGTTTTCTTAATTCACACAGTTATGGAGTTTCCTTTGTTGTGCCTTTCTCGTTTAGCTATTATGGAGAATATGAATTCTGAACTACACAGGTAATCATAAAACACATTAATTAAACTTAGTCACGCAATGCTGATGTTGTTAACATGAACAATTTGAGAACAAAGTAGGCTATGATTTGCACGGTTGCTGTAAATCACGCTGATTAAATCTAACGATCGCTTGTCATGTCGAATGCTTTTCCCCCCTTAGTTGATCAGAACAAAAATGGATGTTACTTGTTCAGAAGACATTTTCTATTGAAAATTCTTATGTTGGTCAAGCTTTCAAAAAGTGAATCAGTGATTCTGAATGACAGTATCCACACAGCGCGGTGATTGACAGCAGCACTCGCCTCAAAACACTGTGTTCATCCGCGCTGTTTCATGCCGATTAACAACCCACGTAAAGATGATAATTCCGCGAATCACTGCAGTTACAGATTTCAAACAGAGATGGCGACAAAAAGGGAAAAAGCTACGGACTGCAGCTTTAATAATAATATTTTTTTCTAATTGAGCACCAAATCAGCATAATTTGAATTCATGTGTCGAAAACTCTCGTAATGGCTTTGGACTGGTAGTTTATATTATAAGTTCGCATTTAGATTTAGTTTTTTCATCTGTTGTCCGTTACCCTTTAACAGCCTGTCAATTCTGAAGTCTTTCCTGTATCGCCTCTCTCCATCTTTCCTCTCTCTCCATCCCTCCCACATCAACTCACACTCTTCTTTTCCTATATGCATCATTATCTTTCTCTTTCAGTGTCTGCCTTCAACCCCTGATCAGATCAATAGTTCTTAATCCATCTTCTCTTTGCTCCAGTCACTTCCCATAATGCCCAAAGGCAAAGTCACATGTCAAACTGCTGCATGAATTTGATGCCTTGATCAAATCAAAGTGTGGGCGTCTGGTTTTGATCCATCATTTATGCCGGGGTCAAGGAAAGCTGGTGTCTTCTCTTCTCTGAAGGGTTGGCGCTTGAGCAACATGACTGAAATATTATGCTGGAAAAGTTCTGTGAAAGCTCTTTGTTGACCTCATGTCGGGATGTTGATGTTTTTATAGACAAAAACGTTTTGATTATTTTTCTTTCCTTTGCCATTGTAAGCAGCCATTTTTGTTTCTAGAGTGCCTTTGTGTGTGAGAGGCTCCAGGAATTGTTGGCCCTTCCGTTGCTTAGGGTAAGTTATTTAGCACTGGCTTTGTTTTAAAAAGTGGTGGCGCCAAAACATGTTTTGAAGGGGGCGACAGTTTTGAATGTGCTGATGATGTCACAGCATGGTGAGTGCTTAGCTCATGAATAAATTCATGAATTAATATCAAAACCATAGTGGCTGTTATTGAGTGCACTTATTCAATCCCACAATGCACCGCATTAACAAGTGTACAACTGATGTACGCTCAACGGCTGTCTGAATTTGCTCGCTCTTTCAAGTGAACAGTATTAGATGACTAACGTAAGGGAATAGTGAATGAGGGTTTAGGGGGCGATTTGATTAGCTTGTTCAGGTGTGTTTGATTAGGGTTGGAGCTAAACTCTGCAGGACAGCGGCTCTCTAGGACCGAACTTGCCTACCCCGCAATTAGGATATGCTGAAATATTTGGTAACACTTTACGAAAGGTCTCATTCGTGAGCATTAGTTACATGAACTAACTATGAGCTATATTTTTTTACATAATTTATTAACTTAAAGGTACAAAATGCAAGGATTTTTCGCCACCAGGGGTCGCTAACCTCTTACAATAACAAAGGCGTATACTGATGACGTATATTCAACATTAAGCTGAATTATGGATCTTGTCGTCAAGCTGATGGATCTTTTATGGATGAGTGAATACATTGTTTTTTTAACATGACTGTGGTATGAAGCAGGGCGTGATTGTTAGACGTATACCAGCGCCACACGCAACGCGAGTCCCGCGGATATAAAAGAATAAGGACATTTCATTCTACCGAACTACACGCAAGTGCTGGATTAATACTCACACACGTCAGTTTATTAGACAAATCAAACTTGAGGTAATGCAGCGCTGTTTCACTTGCTCTAACAGTTACACTATCACACTAAACGGCATTTGAGTGTGTTGAATGTTGTTAGTTAGGTTGTATGTTGGCTGTATGAGACTAAGTACGTTAAGCTAGATCAACATTAGAATAAAATACGGATCATATTCTAACATTTCATCATGTTGAACTAAATAACATTGATTAACATTGATAACATTTGTTTTATGTACATTTGCTCACCTGTCTAAAACGCTCGCGTCTCTGTCAAGTCGAAGTTAGTCGCAGACGTGGAGCTCTCGGCATCTCGAAAGATGTTCGTTTTAGTCCTCTTTTTGTCTCAAAGTCTGCTTGCCATGATCCAAAATGTTAGAACAAAACAACAACAGCGTGAGCGTCCTGCTAGGCATAACGGGCCAGTTGTCAACGTTTGTTGCCATGGTTACTATGGCAGTACGAGGTCAAACCTGGCAGAAACTGAGGGTAACGCGGATATGACGCTATTGACTGGCGACTCCTCACCCCTGCACATGCCCCGTTTCCTTGGTTAAAATCGCGATTTTCTCATGATTTACAAATTGTTTGAAACATTTGGGATATTGTTAGTAATCAACTAAACAAAATATATAACATTGGCCTAGTGGTTTTTGGATATTTTACTGCAAAAATCCTACATATTGTACCTTTAAGGCTGGTTAAAAATATATAAATAATTATTCATTGTTTGTTCTTGTTGGTTCAGAACTGTATGAGTAAATATAGAAAGTGACATTTATGCCCTATTTCACAGACTAAAATGTTTGAGCGGTTTTACCTGAAAGCAACTTGCACTGACATACCTTAAATTATATCAGTGTCATTGTTTTGTCTCAAGATGCACACCAGTACTGTTTTTTTAAGGCAAGTTTATAAAAGCTAGCCTTGAATTGAACAAAGGCCTAATCTGTGAAACTAGACCTAAGATAAATAAATGGTGTAGAAGTGTTGTTCATTGTTAATTCATGTTAACTAATGTTAACCAAAGTGTTACAAAATATTTTTGAGGGATAATTCATTCCAGTCTGTAGTAAAGTATTTGTCACAGACTATTTAATAGAGTAGGTTGCATCCTTGGCAAAAAGTAATGTAACCGATGCCTATGAGCATTGACCTTTTGTTGTTTGTCATGCTAGTTGGAGTTACACTACGACGATGTCCGCTCATTCCCCCTAGACTGTCTAAAGTGACTCAAGTTCCTGCTGGGCCACTGAGAGGGAGAGTCGCCTGAAGTGAACACTAACAGAGGCAGTCCTGTGTTGAATTATTTAAAGCCTGTAGTGTTGTATTCACAGACTCACTCACTGCTACAATGGATTATGCGTGCAAAGTGTACATTTGATAACCTAGATTATATCTTTGACTTTTGACCTTCACCTCAGTTTGACCTTCTAGGCTGAAGTTACAGCCAAGCTTGAACCTACTCGATTGACCTTGAAGTAAAGTTGGTTCGCTCTAAGAAGAATAAAATGATTCAGTCACTCAGTTTAGTCATCGCTCATTTTTGTAGGGAAATACATTGTTTTAGTTAGTCACCTTTTTTGATTAGTTTAGAAAAAATATTTAATGTTTGTATGGCTCAAACACGATTTCAAGTATGTTTCCAAAAAGTTCTCCTTACAGCCATTTACAAACATTTTGTGAACTGAATCCTACTGTATCTGTTATTGAATTGGACTAATATCATATTTTTTAATATGTTGATTTAGCTTTTATTTTTGTTTTCAGTTTTCATTTAGGTTTAAACAATCTTGTTGTACTTTTGAAATTTTTCTTAGTGTTTGTGTTTTTTGTAGCATACATTTTTTTATTTCAGATTTATTTTGTCATTTGAACACTTCAACTTCTATTTTAACTTATTTTAGTTAGTTTCCAAGGCAACATTTCTAAGTTTTGTTTAAGTTTTTAAGCCTACATTTTTCACCTAATTTTGTATTTCATGTCAGGTGTATTTCCATATTGAGTTTAAGTTAACAAAAACACTGAATTGGACATCAGTATAAACTTGAGGTATTTTTCTATCTCTATATGTTAAGGATATATATGATAAGGGATAGTTCACCCCAAAAAAAAAAATTGTCTTCAGTTACTCAACCTCAAGCCATTCCGAACCTATAAGACTATCAATCATCTTTGAAATACAAATGAAGATATAAATTAAATCTAAGAGATCTCTCTCGAGTTTTACGATCTCTTTATGAACATTTTGAAGCGTCAAAGTGGTAGTTGCTTAGACTGTCAATGGAGGGACAGAAAAAAAATCAACATTTGTGTTTTGAAGATGAACGAAAGTCTTACGGGTTTGGAACGGCATGAGGGTGAGTAAATGAAAACAGATTTTTAATTTTTGGGGAACCCTTTAAAATATCGTCATTCGAAATAATAAAAAAGACTTTGGATGAGGATATTCCCCGAGTAAACATATTTAAGACAAATGTCTACATTTACTGTTGTCAGTGTGCTTTTCTCTGTAATACAGATCACTAGAGGATTATTGTTGTGTCAGATTAGCAGCAGACAGGCCTCATTATTATTGCACGTGCTGACAGCCCCCGATGATGTCACTGTTGTTCTGTTGCCATGGCGCTGACACCGAAATGTATTCACGGAAGGTGCTGAGATCTGGTTTTGCATATTTTTTGGTCTTTCTGGCATCCTGTACTGCTGGAATCAGTATTCATCCAGACATCCCCAGGCAGACGCTGATGTTGAGCCAGTATGGCTGTCGTCAGGCTAGTTTCTCACTCCCTTTCCAAGGCCAATTCATTCCCAATCTCCTCAGCATGTGACAGGTGCAACTGTGTTATTGATTTGGGCAGTCGGTTTTAATGTGCTCCGGGATGCGCAACGCTTATTGTCTTCCCCCCCTTGGTGTGCGTGTCTATTAAAATGCTGCCAGGAAAATGTTGTGAAATATTAGACAGTTCCCCTCACCCCTCCTCCCATTCCCATTTCAGCAGAAATATATGAGCCCGTCGGCAGGCCAAAACTGAAGCCACGGGGTCCAGAGTGAGACTCGCTGTGAATAAATCACACTCGCTCCCTGACGCACACACACGCGGACGTGCCGCAGTGTTCATGAGGGAGTCTGTAAATAAAACACGCACACCAAATGTGAAGAAAGCTGTTTAAATGTCAAAACCATCTTCACGGGAGATGACAGGGGAAGCTGTACTGTCCAAAGTAAACATAACACGACATTTAATTGTATTGCTCAGGCTTCTTCTTATATGTTTTTCTACTCTGCCTGCGTCTGCTGCGTTTATCGCAATATTTGATTTTTGTCTTGGCTGTCTTTACTGTATTTCACGACCTTTCCCACAGGTGTGTCATATTTAAATATTTTTTGTGCACTTTTTTTGTTTTATTTTTTTTACCAGGGTGCTAAAATGTAGGGCGTTTACAAAGTAGTCCAAGGTACTTAAAAAAAAAAAAAGGTCACTATGCTACTTTTAATCTAATTTAATATTGTAGTCATTTAGTACTGTGGGATTTATCTTTGTATAATGGTACTTTAAAAAATATTATTAGGTATTTTTAATGTATATATACATTATATATCCACAGCCCCTTTACATTTACCTTATTTTTATATATACATTATATTTTAAAACAAAAAAATGCATGTGTGTAAAATAAAATGTTACTCTATATATATATATATATATATATATATATATGTGTGTGTGTGTGTGTATATATATATATAGAGTTATTATAATTTATAATTATACAAATGTCATTAATTACATAATTTGTTTAAATTTTTTCTTTAAAATTATATTCAGATGTGTATTATTTATATATTATTAATAATTTATTTTATAGAATCTTGTGAAAATTCCATGATACGATTTGACTACTATATTTATCTACAGTATAAATGGTACAATAGTATAACCATGTTTTTTTTTTAGTGTATGTTTAATGGTCTTTCCATGGTACAATTTTTGAAAGGTTGCTATTGTATGCCTTTCTCACTCTAAATGTTTGTTTCTCAGAGTTTAAACATGTTTGCGGTCTAATCTGAATGATTTTCCCCTTGTCTTCCTGTTTGTGTCTTCTTGCTCTTTGCTCAGGTCTACCTTTTTCTATTCTTTTGGGTTCAGTTGGGCCTCTTTTTGCCGCACAGGATGTAGGTGTGCCCGAGTCGCATGTGTTCAAAGTGCACACACATTCACACCCACATGCTTACACACACACAAATGTGTTCAATCGTATTATGAGCTAGCAAACATTACATTCAGTGTTGGATGGTAGCCGCAATGGCCTTTATGCAGGATACAGTCAAACACAACGTGCCTTTTGTTGTCTTTACTTACTAGAGCGAGAAATGTAACCACGTGTTTGAATCACTGACAGAGCTGTTTGCTTTGAACTGTTTAACATCCACATCGCCTAACAAGAAAATCCCACCTGAATAAGAACATGATTGACAATCGGCTAAGCCACATTGTTTGTGCTAATGCCTTGGACCTACAGTGGATGACTTGTGACAAGTAGAGCTGAGCAATTAGTATTTGTTTAGCCAGTGCTGCAAAGGACAGAGTCAATGAATGTGTGCCTCTAATCCACAGCACAGACTCGCACAAATGTACATGAAACATCTATACCCACAAAAGCGCACTGCTGCTGAACTGTGGAGAATTTCCATAGAGCGAATGCAGGCTTTTGAATTTAAGACCGCTCTGAGAGTTTTCCTGTCCCTGGTTGCAGGTTTTGTCTAATCTTTATTTTCATGCTAGCTATAGGAAAGTGTGCAGCAAAACCCTGTGTGGGAGGATGAGCGTTGAGCGTAGCCTCTGCATACAAAGACTACACACGCACAAACAAATTAAACCACGAAAAATCTGCTTATGATGTCGGCTGGTTTGAGCAGGACCTGTCGTTATTGGTTCAAACATATTCAAAGGGTGAAAATGGGCATCAACAGCCAAAGACAGAAATGTGCTTTCCCTCATCTCTTTCTCCCCAGTCGTTTCTTTGTTTCATGATATAGATTTGAATGTAAATATGACCAGATGTTTGCCAGGATTGGAGACAATAGGGATTTCTTTATTCATTTTGTTTAGTAACACTTTAATGGAAGGTTTAATTGGTAAACATTAGTTAATGCATTAACTAACATTAACTGACAATGAACAATACATTTGTTTCAGTGTTTATTAATCTTTGTAAACGTTAGTAATACTAAAATACAACTTGCTAAATATTGTTCGTTCACATTAGCTTAAAGTCCCCATGAAATCAAAATATTTGCCTTGAAGGGATAGTTCACCCAAAAAGGAAAATTCTGGCTTCATTTACTCACCTTCAAGTTGTTCCAAACCTGTATGAATTTCTTTCTTCTGTTGAACACTAAAGAAGATATTTTGAAGAATGTTGGTAACCAAACAGTTGACGGGCCAATATGGATCAACGATTTTGATGACATCATTCTGCTCTCCAGCTTCTCATCAGATGTTCTGTCCAATCCCGTTCCCATGCTCTCTAGAATCTAAAGCGTCCCACCCCTAAAAAGACGCTGAAGCTGCAGCTAAAATCTATCACTTGTTCAAACAATTACTACTTTCGGTCCCACTTTATATTAAATGGCTTTAAGTATTATGTACTTACATTGAAAAATAAGTACAATGTACTCATTGTGTTGATGTTGTATTGTAAACCACTTTTCCTGCTATTGAGGTGTGATACGGGTAAGGTTAGGGACAGGTGTGGTGGTATGGGTAGGTTTAAGTGTGGGTTAAGGTTTAAGGAAAGGGTCAGCAGTGTAATTACAAATGTAATTACATACATTAATTATAGCTGTAATTACATGCAGGTATTTTTAAAATATAAGTACAATGTAAAAACATGTATGTACACAATAAGTCCATTGTATCAAATTATTAGTTTCAATGTAAGTACACAGTACTTAAAGCCACTTAATATAAAGTGGGACCCTACTTTCTATATGGTGAATATAGGGGATAGGGAATGATTCAGACAGTGTATTAATGCTTTCCATTGGGGCAAATGAAGTCTGGTTTTCCGTTAGTGTCACATGAACCGTGAACCGTCGCAGAGCGCGCACACAGTCTGCTCCGGTCCAGAGACATGATAGCACAGAGTAGATCATATGATCGAGTCGGTGCAAGCCACAAAATGTATCTGACCAATTCTATAGAAAATTCTATATTTTAAAGCTATGGAGGAGATTAGGAGGAGAAATGGTTAGACAGACTTGGCATTAGAAACGGCACTTATAGAAGTGATATGAATTTTTGTTATAATTAAGTATGTGTGTATTGAGCATACATCATTTGTGAAGTTTTTTTTTGTACAGTTGTATGATTGTCTTGCACAACAGTAAAACATATCGAACAAACCACTCTTCCAAACACCCACAACTTTGATTTTCTTTGCAGCAGTTAATTGGCCAGCTGGTTGGGAAGTCTTGGAGTCGCGTTTACCTATAGACTTTACACTCGTGAATGTGTCTCATTAACGAATACATGCAAACACAGATGTAAACAAACAATCATATTCTAAATGGAGAATAAAGAAGATTGAATGGAAAATTCTCATTTTAGGACGAGAAAAAAAGCAAACTTCAAATCCTCATTAAGAAAACAAAAGTGAGTGGTTGAGATCAGTCCTTTAGATGCAAATGGATGGTAATTGCTCATTTGCATATGCATAATTGCAGTCCATTTATGCCGCGAGACCCGAAATGTCCTCCAACACTCGTTCAAATGAAAGGCTAGAAGCGCAATAAGAGCATAGAAGTGTGCAATAATGGCCTGGCATGAAAAATGTATGGAGGAATACGGCACTCCAGCATCTGCTAAGTGTTGTAGAGGTTATTTTGTAACATGGAGAGAGGGAGACCGTGTATCCTAATGTGAGGATTTTGTAAAAAAATATATATATTTTAGATGTTTTAAAGTTTGTACTGGTGGCCATATTCTGTGCTCCACTGTCCCTTGTTAATTAGTTTTAGTCCTTTTATAAAGCCTCTTCCGTGCACCCTTCACCTTTCTCAACTAGCTTTGTAGTAACACAGATTTACTTTGATTTGGATCGACTAATTCAATGATATATCTTCAGAAGAAAATGTCTTGGGTGAAGTGACACACAGATGCTAATGAGTTGCTGGTGGGATCTATTGTACTTATTTATTGTTATATTATTATTTTAAACTTTCAAGACAGTTTAAATGCACTTTTTTTTTTGGCCTCTGTATTTGACAAATATAGTAAGAGGAAAATTTCAATGAAAAAGAGAAGTTAATGGGATCGGGAAACACCATAGGCCAAACTCTGAGCCAAGGCGAAATAATTTACAGTGAAATAATTTTCTTCTGTATGTATGTAGAAACTTTGTATATAAAAAAACTTTGAATGGACTCCTAAAAATGTTCCTCTAAATGCTGTCAACGCACCATAGAGCTAAAGTATGAGACAATTTCAGATGTGAAATTCGCTTTTAAAGTTTTACGTTTTCGCCTCGGCACCGGCGGGCTGTCAAGTAGCTTTCACATAATCCTTTTCCCAGTAATTTGAAAGCGTTTTGTCCGTATACGAATAATTTCCCCTTACCTTACTATCTATTATCATTCACTGAACTGAAAAACCGATGGAAAAGTTAGATTTTATGGTTTCTCGCTTTTAAACCATGGCAGCCTCTTTCAAATGTATCACTTCATGCCCTTCATCACCTCCATTTTTGTTGAAAGGTGTCACTGAAAGAACGAAAAAAAGAGGAGCCGTAAAAATCATACCTGAACCGATAATGAGGTCGGAGAATGAATGAATAATTCTCTCATATCTTTTTCTTCTCACTATCTCCTTACAGTGTGACAGCGAGAGTGACATCGATGACAAGGTAAGACTTCTTTTCATGAGTGTTTGTGTGTGTGCGTCTGTTTACCTAACCCACCGTGCAGCGAGTAAGAGTGATTTTGGAGTTTATAGAATGAAAGGCTGTCGTCTATCTGCATGTGTGTTTGTGTATGTGTGTAGATGACAGAAAATGGCTGCCAGTCTTGTGATTGTTGATTATTTGCATATTACAGGGATACAAAGGGAAACACAGTGCGATAGAGAGCGAGTACACTTATTGCAGTGTTTTAAGCTTTCTGTGAGGTGTCATTTTGTTTGGTGTGTCAATTCAACTGCTTTGAAGTTGTTTGAACTAGAAAAGAAAAGTAGTCACCTGTCTTGATGTTTGTGCTAGTTAATTATAGACAGGAATAACTATTGTGAACTTCACCAAAAGAGGTGAGCACTTTCTAAATATGAAGGAAAAGCTATCTTTTGTTAGCTAAAGTAACTGTAATTCTTATAATATTTAGTATTTTATATTTCCTTTTCCTGTTTCTGAAAGATGTTATTTTTTTTTTACTTTCTAACAATTATTGTAGGGCAGACGTTGCAGAAACATTAGAAAAGAGCTACCAGGCTAAAATTACTATCATACATTGCAGTGATTTCCAGTTCGTGAAAGAATTGTTTTTTTGAACCGTTTATTTTTTATTTTTTTTATTTTGTGAAATGACCGAACTGTCTGAAATAGTTCACAGCTCAAGTCAGCACAAGTTACTCAATCAAACTTACTTTCAGACTCTCTGACAGTCACTTCATCTCGAAATGAGCCAATATCCAGGAGTATATGATCCTATGATGCCGTTTTTTTACCAACTCATTCAGCGCTCCAGTTAGTCCAACAGTAAACTGAACTGAGAACAGTCTTTCTGGCATGTCTGAGTCCGACATACTGAGAACTGTGAGCCCAGGGTTTCATAATGGGGGCAAAATGTATGTTTCTGATGTCTTTTGCTGAAAAGCATAAAGTATAACAAATAAAAGGTATTGTAAATATAACAGTGATCCGATGGCAGTAGTTCTCGAGTCAAAAGCAATACATAGCAGTTATCTCTCGAGTCAAGAGCCTGGAAATGGTTACAACAGTTCTGGGCAGTTGATTTGAACGAGGGATGAAATTAAAGGGTTTTTTATGGTTTCTAATGGTTTATGTAAAAAGTTGATTAAGACTAGTTTATACACTATATATGCTTCAGACATCTAAAACTTTCACATTTCACGTCATTATTGGTGCCTTTAATATTAGAATTGCATATATGTGACATCATTGAGTGATTATAGAAATGAACTGGTGAATCGTTTTTTAACGAGTTCATTGAAATGAACTCTCCGAAAGAACCAGTTCACGGAAAAATAATCAGACTTCCTATCACTAATACATTGACCACAACCTTCATAGTACATGTTTCTGTGTAACAATATACATAATTTGCTGGACAGTTTTGATGTAAGAGAGTGAAATTGTATCTCTGGTTTATAATGTGATTTGTGATCGTGTCAGCGGACATTAAATGACGGTACTGGTTTCATCTGAGCTTTCCACAAGCTCCTCACAAGGTGTTATATTTGCATAATTTTTTTTTCCAAAATAAACAACAGCTACAGACATATAGTGATAGATGGATACTTGTCAGATTATACCATTATGTATAATTTGTTATTCAAATGCGCTCTGGTCACAAATGCTGTCGAGATTTGGTTAGCGGTTTGTAGGTTGCCAGATCTTTTTCTGGTGGAATATTTTTCCCAGCACCTTTAGCGCTTGTTTATCTTTTAATATTGATAACCCTAATATGTCTGTCACCCATTTAAACAGCATGTAGCTCCAGTGGAAGTGTAACACGTGTTAATTCCCCTGCAGTTAAGCAATTACTCCCTGCTAAATGAATGTGATAGCATAACTAATCTCCTGTAAGCCAAGCTCCCAGTTCAGTGGAAAACGTCTCCGGCGTGCTCTATAAATAATACATTGATAGCAAGCAGCAATTTGCATTAACCGCAGCTCACGCTAGTCAATAGGCTTTTATCTCTCTCCTCATTGAGGCAGATGGTAAGAGAAAACCTCTTTGGATTTGACTCGATGAAGAGAGGGACTTTTAGAGCCTGCTATTCTTTTAACACTAGTAGGCTTCAGAGAGAGGAGAAATGGGGTATTCCACACTAATTGTGGGGCCCTTTACTTTCGTTGTTTCTCTGTGGGCCTCTTTCTCTCTACCAGCCCATGTTCCTCAAATTCCTGCATCTTTTTGGTCACAAGTTATGTATGTGTTTGTTTATCTGCTTCTATGCATTTGAACTGATCGTAACAGATCTATGTTGGCATGTATAGTCAGAGCCAAGTTTAAGACGTTTAAGACGTAAAGACGTAAAAAAAAAAAATGTTTTATTTGAATAATTCTGTGTTGATGGCCTATTGGCATCAACTGTTTTTTTTCTGCTGTTTTAATAATAATGTGCATATTTTACACAATTAAATGTAGGGTAGGCACTTTTGGAGAGGCTAGCAATAGCAAGTTAGCTTTGAAAGCATTAGATCTCGTCCTCTCTTCAGAGCGTCTCCAAAGCCACGTCTCCTTCAAAACACATGAACAGCCAGAGCAGATTCAGCAGTGTCATCATAAGAGACGCCAATGACTTGAGCAGAAACACTTACAGTTTTACAGTGTTAGTATAGTCTTTGTAAATAGCTGGCGTTGTACTCTCTCGGGTTCAGGAAGCTGTCCTCTCTAACCGCTTTTGGTTTTTATTGCTCGGGAACAGCTTTATAAATAAATCTTAACCTCTGATTCCTAGTTGCATCTGTATTCAGAAGGTCAAACAAAGCAGTTTTGCTTTTGCGTCCAAGCACACAGCGTCTCTGTGGCATGACGACAACACTTCAATTCACTGAAACCTCACCTTCTGTCTTTGTGTATGCCTTTTGGCGAGCATTATGCTAATATTTCACATTGTGACGTAGACGTTTGGACATCGATCGTAATGTTTTAGGCAGGTCTGGATCAGTGTTCTCCGTTAGATAGAATAAATTGCTTTGTGGGAGACTAAAGGAAAGGGAAAACATTCAAAAACATCATATGAACCCTTCATATCATATTTTTTTTTTGTTAATGGAAATGCTAATCCAATACTATTTAAGTATTTTATCTGTAATGTATATATTTTCATAACTTAATTTAGTGTGATTTATAAGCTGTTTTTCTTCATAGGGATGAAAAAATGTCCACACAAGGTCAAAGATTTATGGTATTGCCATAGGGTTTAGGGTTTAATGACACACACACATTCACATACACTGTGTAAGTGTGTAGTATGTAATGGCTGCTGTTGTTTTTTGTAGAACCTGCTCTTACTGATTTCAGCTTTTAGTTTATTTTTCCCCATGTTAAAAATAAATAAATAAATAAATAAATAAATACAGATTGCAGCACATGGAGGGTAATTCTGTCCATGCTAAATGCAGAAGCAGACTTTTCTTGCTTATAGAAGAACATGTGGAAGCAATTGCAGCATTCAGAGTCAGAAAGAGTTTGTGTCTCTTAGAAAGAATTCATCAGGTAGATTTCTTGTCCTTTTTTCTGAGAGCTTGAGCTAGAGATAATAGTTCTAGGTTAGAGGGCATTGAGAAGATGAGGTTGTCATGGTGTTTGTGTCCAGGTGCGCTGGTGAATAACTCATAGATGTTTTTCTATGCGCTTATCCGTCTTAAACTATGAGCGTAAGCAAGATCATATTTACCTCTTCAAAAATCAGTCTTTCATAATTGCTTTGAATAAAAAAAGATTAAACACTGTTATTTGTAATTATATAGATTAAAATCTATTCTAAAGCATTAATCTTTCCCTCCTGTTGAATAGTAACAGGTGTCTTCTCTTGAACAATAGCTTCTTAGAACAGTTGCAGTAAGAACATCATGGCATTACTACATTATAAAACAGCCTGCAGGTGCGCTGGAGGGGTGTGATCAGTTGGGATTATTTGAATAAAATTGCTTCATAGATCGAGTCCACTTATTAACAAAGACATCACGACTTGTTCAAAGAAAACATCATGCGGAGTGCATGACAGATGATACCACCTGAGGGTGAGATCCATCCCTGAAATTACATGAACAGTTGTGGCCAAAAGTTTTGGAACTAGCTGAAGATAGTTGATACATTTTGTATTTGTATTCATATACAGTATTGTATGGTCTTTGTTTTCATTGTTCTGCCTGTTTTGTACAATCATTTCCTGTTCTGAAATGGCTGACAGCTGTTTTTGTGTGTGTTTCTATAGAAAACGATTTCTTTTAAAGGTTTCTGTAAAGAAAGATTGGATTTTGATAAAGAACCCATTTGATGTGATTCAACTCTTTATCTGGATTCATTTTCGGGCCACCAGTATTTCTCAGTGTTTTTTAGCAGATTTCTAGCTGAAGTCTTATACTGTAGTATCTTAAAGTCAACATTTGCATAATTGCCTAATGCATGTTTCTTATTGTGAATCTTATCTGTGCATGTTATTCCAAATGAGGTATTTGTCATTTTTAATCATTGTTCTTTTTACAGAATGACATTTTCCACTGATTGCATTGAGGCTGTGGACTTTTGGATTCCAATAGTTGTTTGTCATGTCCACTTTTCACGGTCCAGTTACTTCCATATTTGTAAAATCAAGTCGAGTCCTTTTAATTTTACTCATTAAATGTCTTATTTTAGATTACACGAGTCAGATTGATTGTCAGGAATGTGGCAAAGTGGGAAGTCGATTGTAACTAATTGGTTTGGATTACTCACAATATTTTGTTAGGATACTGCCATTTATGACCAAGTTGGGGTTTTTTGGTAGTATGCACTTATCCAAAAATTTGGGGTTGGTAAGAATGTTTTTTTTATTTTGTATTAATACTTTTATTCAGCAAGGAATACATGGTTAAATGAATAAATTAAATGGTTTAAAATCACATTAAAATGCACTCACAGGAATCGATAAGTGGAATCAAAATTTACATTTTATAACAAGTATCCGATACCAGAATTGCAATCGATTTTCTTTCCCCAACCCTAGTTGTGTCAAATGTTGCATTGGTTATGGTTCAAATGCTTACGGATCAAACTAATCATTAACATATAGTTTAGGTCTGCAGTTGGAGAAAAGTATGAAAAGGCATATGCGGATATGAATTTGGCAATGGAACCAAAACGCAATCCATTCAGTCCAGTAGCTGCATTGACACAGATTTCCACAGTTGCATGAATCAGGAACAGAGCTTTCAGGTGTGATTCTATCTCGACTGACAAGTGAACACTGAAAACTGTCTATTGTGTTGGGCAGCTTAAAGAGATTTCTGTTATTTCATTCTACTTGTATCTTTGTCTGTTACATCAGTGTGACAGCATGTCACATAACACACCCAGCCATTTCAGCCACTTCAGGTAAACACAGACATTTTTCTCCTTTAACTGAAGGGCTTTACGGCTGACGAGCATTGCTGTCTTTATTGATACCCTAACCTTTTCCATCTCTCAATTCAAGCTATTTTTCCTGTCAAATATCATGTTGTTCAGTGTGACACTGGAAGCATTAGCGCCACACGCTTGGCTTTTATCTTTGTGTTGGCCCCAATTTGATGGTCCACTGCTGTTTAAAACCCACACATTTTTATTAAGTCCTTTACCTACACAGTCTTGCATGGAATCGCCATGCTAGCATTCTTTTGAGATCTGAATGCTAGCGTGTTACATCAAGCTGTTTTATCTCAGATCGAAGGAAAATGTGATTTATCATGATTACCCATGTAATGGAAGTACTAGATTAAGTTAAGTTGTGCCATGTACCTCAGCTTGCTTATTGCTAATGTGTGAGTTATTACGTATGTTAAACATGCATGCTAAATTTGATTTTTAATTTGCCATTAAAAATGGCATGTTGAGTAAAAAGCAGTCAAACTATTGTAATTTATACTGTAGTGTTATTTTAAGGTAGTTTTGTATTCCTTCATACATGTGATAACATTCTGAAGCCTATTTGTAGGACCATTGAGAATATTGCATAAGGTTTATTATTATTGACATTATTTTTTTATCACAAATAAACACCCCAACCCTCTAGTTTTTATTTTAGTATTGCAACAAATAAAAAAATCAGTTAATTTAAAGTATTGTTCTATCATGGTAGTATTTGTTGTTGTTCTTTTATGCTGCTTTAAATACATAATTAAATATATGTAATCAGTTAAATGCATTATTGAATAAATTTGTCTACCTTAAAAAAAAGTACAGAATTACTGTATAGTGATTAGAATTTGTAAAAACAAATATGCTTAATTTACATAATATTATCACATTGCAAATCTTGATTGGTCCTAAAAAGGCTTAATTTCTTCATGCAAAATGGACCACATTTGTTTTTAACAATGTGACCCAGACATGTTTTTGTGATATTCGTCCATATACGTCACACACACTTTCAATCTAGTCTGCACATGTAACTACTATACTGTATATCTGCACCTCTGCCTCTCTCTCTACAGTCTTTCCCCCTGACAAATGATTTCCCTGACCCTTTTTAGTGCTGTTTTCCTCCTTTGCTCATCTCCGCATCATTTGGATGATCTGAAGGAACTAATGATCTGTAATGCACCCTCTACCCCTAGACCCTTCTCAGCTGTCTTTTCTATCTCTCCTATCATCCTCCTTTTCTCATATTCAGTCATAAACAGGACACCCACAGGCTTGCTGACAGGCCTCTAATAGTTTTTTTATGGAGGTGAAGATGGAGCGGCTTAATGTTTCGACACAAGCAATCATCGCTCCTCATCTCTTTAATGAAATTAGATTAAGTGCACCTGGGGAAGGGCTGAGGAGAGGGAGGCCGAACGCCGGTTAGGACGCTAGCTTTCATTTAAAACCAATTTGCCTGCTATATTCCGCCATCAGCCTGGGATTCAGCATGCAGTCGGAACGAAGGGTGAATGAGATCACACTGGCACAGACGGGTTTAATTCTCTTCCCCGCGGGCGGCGTGAAATTATAACTGACACATTCGACACACACTTTAATATGGAGATGCCATTTTTCTTCTGTCCAGCATGGCTTTCATTCTCTATCTTCTCTAGCTTTCTTCAGCTCACTGGTTTCCCTCACTTGCCTACAACTCTCTCTCTCTCTCTCTCTCTCTCTCTCTCTCTGTGTATGTTTTTCTTACTTTATTTCTCTTTCTGTCTCTTTATGGCATCATAACGTTACCTCTCTTCGAACCGCTAAAGCATGGATGAGATTTTCTTTTGAATTTATTTATATTATGACTGTTTCCAATGTTCTCTTCTTCAATTTGAAATAATGTTTTCTTTGAATGTCAGGACTTACATCTGGTCCATGTTTTCCTCGATATTTTGCGATGCTACTTATATGCAGCTCAAGAATGGAAGAAGAGATCTGACCCTAAATGGAATTTGAATGTTTCTCGTTGGTCTTGTGTTTCTATTTGAATGGATGGTGACTATGGGATATTTATGGCATTTTTTTAAATAAAATGTTTAAGAAAACGTGCATGCATTGAATTTACTTTGACATGCAAATGAGAACATTTAAGGCTTACACCCAAAAATGGAAATTACTGTCACTCACATTCATGTTGTTTCAAACTCTTTCATCCTTCCATAGAATACAAATGGAGATTTACAGCACATTCATTCTGCTCTTTTCCATACCATGAAAACAAGCCCTGTTCACAGGCTGTTGAGCACCACCTTATAACATCTTATAAATATCATAAGATTTGTCCATATGGCGTGTGCACCATATAACTAGCCATATGATAGCTATTCATGAACAAGCTGCAATTTCTCTTTCTATTCATAAACTCACAAATTTTGTTCATGTACAATCAAAACATTCTTTAGATGCGTTGCACTAGGTTAGACGTCACTGATGCCATACATAATTATTATTATTTTTTTATTTTTTTTCCTGCTTAAATGATGATGAGTGCACCAGTTTAAATATTGAAGAATGAGATTTTAGAGCTGAAGTGGGCTTTTGGTCTGTTCCACACATTGGTATTGTATGAAATGACTTATAAAATAATGCATGGGCCGTATGGCCAACTTCTGTGGTTTCTTTACGGTGGTTTTTGTCCTTTTTGGAGTTTGACAGCTGTGGTCACTATATGAATTGTTTGAAAAAGAGCTGGATAAGCGTTCTTCAGATTTCTCCTTGTGTGTTCCACGGAAAATGTAGCAGCTTACGGGTTTGGAACAACATGAAGGTGAGTGAATAATTACAGAATTTTTAACTGCATTCATGTTTTTGACTTGACTATGAAAGAGTAATATGTCCTGTAGGGCTTGACGCCAACCTCATTAAAGCATCAGCGCTGAAATGATGTCTCCACAAATACACATCATAGATGGCTGGCAAGGACACATTCACTTTGACATACACTTGTGAAATAGTGCTTATTATATTGTCTGTTTATTCTGGCATCGGGGAGAAGTTGAGTGAGGCCAAACTTAATCACGCTGTGAATTATTGTTGGAGTTGAACATTTGCTCGAGGTATTGTCTGAAAAGAAAATTAGTTAGCGGAAATTACGAACAGTCTGCCTATTATTGTGTTTAGGGTGTTTTCGCACACGTTTCAATTTCTTGTTCCGAACCCAATTTGATTCAATTCTTCTGATACCTTCTAGACCAAACTTCTAAGTAAACTGCAATTCGCTTGCCAATTTCAGAACAACCAAATTAAGCAAAATGAAACATCAGGCAGAATAGGTAAGCAGTGCTAGTGCAATGGTTTCTGTGATACTTGGTTGCTGTTCTTGTGGTTTTCTATTCGAATTCTAGGTTTCTGTTATTCTTTTTTGAACAAAACTGTGGATCAAAGTCAGGTGTTTGCCGCAATCTGAGCATTTTAATGTTTGGTTTTTAAAGGTGGATTGTCATGGCAATCTACCCAGTGCTTTTGCTAGGAACAGTGTGTGAATAACAAGCCAAGCGCTATAAACATTTTTCCACATCAGTAATAAAACTTAAATTGAGTCCATATTGGATGCAGATGATGTCTGCTGAGAAAACATTTGATGCATATGTGTGTGTGCACATGTGTCAGACTGGAGTATTTCTGATCTTGCATAAACATGATGCTTAAGTGCCTCTTATTCAATAAACATTGGCGGACGTTAACTACTCGCAGCTTGTTGCCAGTGCTTTGTGTTTCCAACTGGAGCTTGAAAACCAAGATTTGTCCCAGCCAGGGCTTGTCTGGAGAAGTTTTACATGAGCTGAGGTTTCACTTTTCTTCCAAGAAATGACACCGACAATCAGAGGCAACCCGTAGAAGGGCTTGCTGCGACTATTAGCCCATTTCATTGATTGTAATGCACCCCATGAGAGATGAGACTTTCTATGGACAGAATCAAAGACTTTCGTACATATTTCAATTGAATGAAGAACCCTGTGCAGTTTGTGAAATGTATCTTTGTAGTCTTCACAAGGGGTGCCTATATGGTCTGATGATTTTTGTTAAAACTGGAACTGAAAAGAAACATATTTTTGCATGTTAATCTTTGTCACATTATACGTGGAAAGTCATGTTCTTAAAGAGATAAATTAACATTAAATATTTTATATCATATTTATAATATATTAAATATTTATTTATATGTGAATAATTAAATAGTATATTAATATTTAAATATTATTTATCTAATATTTTAATATATTATGCATAATATATGCTGGATCGCTCTGATGATTGTCATTAAAACTTTAACTCAAAACAAAACATGTTTTTGTTCGTTAATCTTTGGCCAATGTATTATACATTCTATATATATATATATGTGTGTGTGTGTGTGACTTTATATCTTTTATATATTTCTGAAGGATCATGTGACACAAACTAAATGGCTGATGAAAATTCAGCTTTGCATCACAAAAATAAATTATATTTTTAAGTAGGGCCTATATTAAAATGGAAAACCATTATTTTAAATTGTAGTAATATTTCACAATATTATTTTTATTTTTTTCTGTATGTTTGATCAAACAAATGCAGGTTTGATGAGCATAAAAGAATTCTTTCAAAAACATAAAAAATAGTACGGTACTGTAATTCCAATGTAAATAAGATTTCTATGTGCCTAACTCCCTAAAATATAAAATTTCAAAACCCAGAATATGCTAGTTTTTTTTTTTTCTTTCTGAACTGCAGGTATGTTGATGTATGCAGAAAGGGGAATCACTCGAGAGAGCAAGTGTTCGGAGATGACGACCAAAACACACAAGCCCGACTGCTTTCAATTATAGTTTGGATACAGCGATTGAGTCCCTCATGAAAATAATAGAGACCGCTTTGATCCATTCCACTGAGGGGAAAAGGGTGCGGGCCTTGAAAGATTACTGGAAAAAAATAATTATTGTATCAATGAGGCCCACATAAAACTTTATAGAGGCTTTTGAGGCACAGGGGGTGAAGGGAAGCAAGTCCTAACGATAGTAGTCACTAGCGCTCATTTGCCAGATTTTCCTTTTTTTAGCAGCTTTTAATGGCTTGGTTAGAGTCTGGGCTGTTTTATAACTTAAGGCAGCCCTTGTCTGACTGTGCTTTTGTTATATTTCAGAGGAGCCCGAACACACTGCAACTTCATTTGCGTAATTTACTTTCATATGCTAGATATTGTGTGTTTTAGCGCACTTAGCAGTGAGCGCTAACTCTTATGAGTTCTGACAGGGTTGTTCTGGAGCGAAATCAGCAGCAGACTGGCATTAACCCCACCTCCCTGCTGGCAGCACAGATAGGTTAGATGGGGCCTCGATTAAATTAATTTGACTTCATTAGCAGAAACCTGCTACAGTCAGAGCACCCGTGGTGTTGCTGTAGAGGGGCATTGGGAGACGCCTGGAAGAGGATCGTAGGAAAGCTAACACATGGCCTTGACAGCCGGAATATGCAAGCCCATGGATGGAGGGATGGCTGCCAATTGAGTGTGATGTGCGTCAGTAGCTTTAGGGGAGCTCATCAACGCCTACCCTCAACCCTGATGCCCCATAAGGCTAGGATGCTAAAATGCAATCCAGTGCTAGTTCTGTCAGTTTGGACCTACCGGCCTAAAAATGTCATTGTTTTACAACAGTATTGTGTTCTTGTAGGCAAAATGGAAATTTTTACACACTAGATAAAGCTATGATGGATAGGAACACGTTAGGCCGAAACACACTCTACCCAAGTACGTAAAAATCTTTTTTTTTTTCTACGCTTAGTTAGGTTTCAAATGTGTTCCAGATCTCAATTCATTTTGCAATACCTTGTAAATTTCTTTGTAAATTTCTTGTAAAATGTCTTTTACAGCAGAGCAAGAATTTGCCTGAATAACTACACGTGGTTTAAATGCGAAAAATATTTAATTTTATTCTATCGCCCCCTTGAGTACTCGAGTTAGTTAGCGGCTAGTCTCGCGTACCCAGAAGGTCTGGACTCCATTGCAACTTTCATTGGTCAAGGACCACCCAAGAGGACATCTGACCGACATGTAAAGCAACCAATCACAGTTTGTTTTGCTCCGCGTCATGTTTAAGGACGTGGAAATATAAAGTCGAGGTCCCTACAATAACAGACCGGCGTGCATTTAATAAATTATCAATTTTGAGAATGCTGTGCAACTTTACTGCAACAAAGGCTGAGCCTAGTTAGTGCCAGACTAATTCAAGAGTGCACATTGTGTTGCAGTTATGACATTTTTGTAGGCTAACCCAGTTAGCATCACCCAGTTCCCTCATCAAAAATAGGATTTTTCTAATGGCTTTTGGATTATTGCAGAAAATAACCTCTGTGACCAACTAATGTTTATGACTGTTACATGTTTAGTTCATCATGATAATCTTCACAAATTAACACAACTTTAATGAATTTCAAAGCCTAAAATACAATCTGCAGAAGTAAACAACTAAACGTAGGCTATAAACGAAGAACACCATTGGACTTCACTTTACCACCACTTAAAAAAAAGTTTGATTTAGAATAGTGCAAAATAGCTTGTTAACCACAGACCTTATTTCAGGCATTTAACCAACAAACTTGACTGTGGGACAATAAAACGGGAAGTGCTAAAATAACTAATTTCCCAGTCATCCCTGCAGGACTGTATTGGCAGTGCATTGGCCAGGCCCTTGCATTTCCATCCGTGAACTTGTGTAAAAATGTTTCTGACCTAAAATGCATCTTGTCAATTAAAACAAGCTGGAATAGAGCAAATTGGTTTTCTGGAATAAATGTTAAAACAAAACATTCTGAGACAGATGCTTAAGTCTATCATTTGTCTGTCTTATAATTGTTTTGCTTGATTTTAGTATTTTGACAAACAACATTTTGTTAACATGTAGATTTATGGCAGAAGTGGGGAAAAATTGTGAATCTCAATATAACTGGTAGGTTTTAATAGTACTCTGTTTAAATAGGTAAATACATTGACACTGATTAACTGTAATTAATATATTATAATATATATTGCTTTACTATACTTTTTGTCAAATAAATGCAGCCTTGGTGAGTTTGTTGATTGAATTGCTGATGTTGTGTAAAACTGATTTTTGGCATGTATTTTAGTCATTTTGATGTCAGGGTTAAGAGTACTTAGATTGTGAAACTGCAGTTTGGGCCTTTTTATCAAAGTGTGACGTATGAATTAGTGGTCCTGCCAAATGCAGATCCAAGGGCTTCGGTTTTTGAACAGTGTCAGTGAAATCACAGAACACGTAATGAAAGAACACTGTTATGGCCTACAGAAGCAGAGATGAGGAGGCCGGCATTCTGCACTGACCTGTGCTCATGTGGGAGTGCGGGGATAAATAAATAACTTTGTAAATAAATAAATAATGTTAGCTGTAACTCCAGCCTGGCCTGCGGTAGCCAGAAGGCGGTAAGTTTTCTCTGTCTGGCGTAGACGTGAGAGCTCTTTGATCAGGAGAGCGTCTGAAGATTCGCTCCACATCTGCACACGGGGAACGAGCCTCAAACTGCCAAGAAACGTTTTAATGACGGCAGGATTAGAGAATGAAAGGCAGCTCCAGATGGTGGACGGCACAGAGCTGGGTCCGCGGTGGGGTTTTTTTAAACTGCTTTTTTATTGATAAAATATGGGGTGAAAAATTGCGCGGGGCTTATTAGGTGTCCCGCTGCACTGCCGCTCAGCTGGCCAAGCTGTTCGCTATGGCCTCTGTCCAAACACGCTTCCATAAATTTTTAGAAGCGCCTTTAAATCTACGAGATCCTGGCTTGTTAAGCCCAACCCACACTCCTGTCCACCTCCCTTTAGTCTCCCTCTCTCCTTCCCACAGGCCTTGAATCCTCAATCCTAGCATCCAACACAGATTTTTTGTTTCTCTCTCATTTTAGGCTTTTCACTTGGGCTTTTTAAATGTCCTGGATGAAAGCTGTTGTTGGCTGGGTTTTGGAGATGGAAAAGGGAAAGCAGGAGGATAAACCAAAAGGAGGTTTGGTTGGGGAGAGTCCTTCTTTTCAGGCTAGTTATGATGAGCCAAGCAGCATGTTTAGCTCCTTAACAACTTAATTCCTGCATGATTTCATTAGTTGTCGGCACTTCCTGAAGCGAAGCGAGGAACTAGGGTGATTAATCAGATACATGCAGCACTCTCTCCTATAGCTACTGATCAGAGACTAAAACAGACACATGGCTTGGGCGGAGAAATCTGTAAGAGCGTATGAATTTTGACTAGGTGTGAATGTCCTCTTTGTTGATATTAGATTACAGGAATAGTATTGAATCTGAATGAACAGCAGAGTGACTCTATAATTGTAGTTATGTGGGTTTTGAGTTAATATTAATTTATCACTGAGTGCTTTTGTGCTCTGTGTTTAAGCTGAATGAGTCAAAGGTAGAAATAACTGCATTCATGTTTTTATGCATCTAATATTGAAAGACTTAAAACGAGGACACATATTTGTCTCTACAAAAAAGAGACAAATATTATATATAAAGTTATAGATGCTTTAGTTAAAACTCCAAGGGTGCACCAAGTAAGGTTCGTATTCATTCCACATTTGTCCAATTTCAACTTAAAAAGGTTTTGCATGTGAAGAGATAAATAGAACTTTTGAAAATGATGTACACTTACATTAGGCCTATAACAAGCTGGTTTATTCTTTTTTTTCTATCTTTTAAAGGGGTCATGACATGGATTTAAAAAAAAAATCTATGTTCTTTGATGTTCACTTATAACAACGTTTTTTTTGCACATAAGCGGTCATATGTCCACAACCCTTATTCTGCCCCTGTCTGAAATGATCCACTTTAGAAAATTGAACAAGCATCTACATATTCTATGCAGTGAAGACAGCACACTGGTTCTATTCCTTTTTGATGCAGCACGACGTTCATAGTGTAGACGAACGTGTGTCGTTTAATGATTTCAACATCCAAATGAGCCATTTTTAGAGCTTTGTGTTAAAATATTATATCATTGAGGTTTTACCAGTGCTGAATAGCTTTCTCCAGGTATTGTAGACCTCCTTAAGCAAAACATGAGTAAAAACTACTTAAGGTCAATGTAGTGTTTATAAATCTCATTGGAAATCTACTTTATCCAGAAGTATTGTCGACCCTGACCACTGCTGAACATTGATATTTGTTTTGTCATATCCCTTAACTACGCCAGATCATCATCAATAAGAGCTGTTACGGTTGACAGGACATCAAATAACAGCCGAAAATGTTTCTTTGTATAACTCAAAATCTGTCCCCTCTTCTGTTTGCTGCCGACAGCTTAATGGACTTATTTGTAAGTGTGAGAAAGGATCGAGTTATTGGATGTGTTATAATTTGACAGAGACAGGCTCTGATGCCTTTACCACAGATGCCTCCTTTTCCTTTTGCACTTCTCCTATTGTGCTTATCCTTTTGTTTTTTCCTTCCTGCTGAGGATAGAGAAGAGGGAATGGTGGATGAGTTTTGAAAGATTTTTGATGTTTAAAGCCCACCAGGCCTGGAATTCCCCAATCAATTCCTCCCTCCGTTTTCCCCATCCATATTACCTTCATGCGAAGCCCAAAGGGGACTTTTCGTTTCCAGAGCAGAGAGTGTCTGAAGCACAGGACACATGGAGGCTTCTAGGACTGGGAAATGAATGGAGAAGGGGTAATAGGAGAGAGTTTTGAGGGCTATAACATGAGTTATTTATCAGGTTTGTGTGTTAGCAAGTGAATGAGGAAAGAAAATGAGTGAATGAAACTCGGAGTGCACTCAGAACTAATGCAGTACTTGATGACTCGTTGGATCCATGCACTTTTAGGAAGTGTAGGCAAAGAGCAGGAAGAGCATTAGTACAAACCAACAGGAAAGATGAATGCACAGTAATTTTCTACCATGGGACACAGAGTGAAATGTGCCACAAAAAAGGACTCCTGTGATGAAATTGTACATAATGAGGGAAAATGAATACATTCATATGACCATTTGTGCAAGCTTAGAATAAAATATGTGCCGGAGCCGACAGCCTCATGAGCAGTACTCCGACATGTAGCGTGGTTGCACTTCAGGTGACCCAGGTTCGAGTCCCGGCTCGGGTACCTTTCTTGTCCTTCTCTTTCTCTCTCACTTCGCTTCTTGTCAGTTTGGACTGTTTCTGCTTGTTTGCAATGCAAGGGTAGTAGAAAAAAAAAACTGTTTGTTTATTTTTATATATATATATTAGTACAGCATTATCTTTACTCACACTATATATATATTTTATACTGTGTATATTATGTTTTTGAGGAGCGAAGAAGTTATTGTCTAGAATTTGTCTTCAAGTCATAGCCAATACTATCTTAAATAGCCTGTGCGTAGCACTTCATCTTTATAAAACATGAGATTTTGGCCAAATGACAGAAAAAAATTAGCGCCCATATGGTTGCAATAAACATGTTAAACTTAAACCTGTAAGTTGATGAAAACGTAATGTGATGCACTTACTGTGTACGAACACATATGTACGAAATTCCTTGAAATTTGCTGGTCAAAATCTTCGTAACTCCAATTGAGCTAGGTTTTGATAAAATGTTAATATAATGACACATGCAAGTGTCTGGCTTATATAAAGCCACAATTTCAGCTTTGAAATGCAGTTTAATTTTTTTATAAAACACATTTACAGTGTTTTTTCCATTTCCTGAAAAGTAGCGTTTTTGGAGATACAAGGTTTCCGATCTACATCGGGGATATATAATATTTCCTCTATTATTTGGGTGAAATTATTAGTTTGGTTACACTTTAAATTAAAGTGACATAGTTACATTGTACTTACTCAAATAAGTGCTGATTAATATTAATGAACTACTTGTACTTGTACTTGTACTTGTACTTACAATTAGAATAGTTAGAGTAGAGTTTGGTTTAGGGTTAGTTACTTGTAATTATGCATAATGTACTGTTATTACTCCAGTAAGTACATGTAGTAACTTTAACTATGTCACCCTAAAATAAAGTTTTACCATATTTTCACGTCTTGACAAAAATCTGTACACACTGTATTGTCTTTGTCATGACATTTGACTTTTGTATTCATATTATGACATAATACAATGTAAGTTGACACAGACTTTATTGTCTAGCCTTAACCCCATATTGCCTAAAACTCATCAAATCAGCATGTCAAATTTCTCATATATGCTTACAATAGCTATATTTACATGAATACTTACTTTGTTATTTGAATAGAATGAAATATGACTGCTGCTTTGTTGTAGTAAAGCTTAGAATTTGTTTTGTGTTACGGTGATATGATATTATTGAAGCAATTTTTTATGATGTAACGTTAAGGGTAGAAAAGGGCACATAGACATAACCTCTGCACAGTCCATGTTATTCCATTTAAAATCACTGTTCAGTATGTTCTCACTGGTCCATCAGGTTTAAATGTCTTTTAAATCTTTTTCCAGTTCAGGGACCCATAACATTACGATGAGCAACTGCAATTCAGACAGATTGTTTCATAAGGTCACTTCCTCTCCACTGCACACATCCAGAGTAAGCCTCCATTGTCTGATTGTGCAGTCGTGTATGTGTGTTGCAGTGAGAAAGATACTCTCTTCTTTATTTTTCTCCACTGTGCTGGTTATTACCTCGGCTGTAAATATTAGATGTTCCTGGAATAGTGTCTCTCCTTGTTAAACGTGACCCCCCCCCCCCTCCCCCCCACATCATGCCTCAGGGTTAATAGTAAGAACACAGAGCGCTTTCGTGTAAAATGCTTTGATGGAGTCTGGCAGGCAGGAAGACCCTGTGCTCATGACCCTTGTGAAATCTGTAATGGCTGGTGTATATAAAGGTTGTGCCTCTTGGTCAGGTCGCTCAAACCAACGATCTGTCATGTACATGTCATATTTTCCGAAGGACTGGCTTGAGGGTTTGAGAAGCATGCATGCGCAAACCCTGCGTCTCTCCTAATGTTCAGAATCAGAATCAGAAAGAGCTTTATTGCCAAGTGTGCTTGCACACACAAGGAATTTGTTTTGGTGCTGAGGCTTCCAGTGGACATATACAAATACAACATGAAACATAATACTACAAATTATAAGAAAAAAGAATAAAAATATAAATATATGAGAATAGTTTCATTTGTGTTACTAGTGGCATGTTACTAGTGGAATGTTTCATTTGTGTTACTAGTGGCACCAAATGTAATTGCAACAATAATGTTAATATATTATATTTTTTGCAAAATTGTAAAAATATTATATCTAGCTATCTATCGCATGGCTATGTATCCAAAAAAAGCATCCAATGCGTTCAGCCTAATTGAGATGCTTACTGTTTTTGTGCCACATGCATATTGCTCTGATTGCATCTAAAAACCAGTAAATCTTGCTGAAGTTACTTAATGGTTTGATTTTTTTTATATTTAAATATGATGATTGTACATTTTTAAATGAGAGGTTGTACATTGTTTTTTAAAATAATGGGAAAAAAAATAATGAAACCAGTTTGTCAGTATTATTATATGAAGGTTCACTAACAAAACCTTTTTTCGGTGTTATAAAAATACCCAGGTGCATCAATCCATAAGCTGAAGAATATATTCTGAACCTTTGAATTCTCAGACTTTTTAGTAGAACTGAAAAGACCTTGGTAATCATTCGTTTTGAATTTACAAATTGAATGCTCTCTATAGAGGGTGTAAAAGTCTTTTAGCTTTTTGTCTGTGGCATAATGTTCTGTCGCAAGAGCGTTTTAACTTTGAAGTAAAGTAGGCTAGAATTACAATCCCTGACAAGTGTTTAGCAGTGCTACAACATTGGTCAGTTGGGGTAATTGGCCACATTTGCTAGGTTCTTGCTAGAATTATAAAAATTATGTGGCTATATTTTATAGGATTTCTGAAAAAAATGTGAAGCTGGATGCTGTTGTTCAGTATAAAACAGGGCTTACAGTATTGTCTTAACAGTACTTTGGTATTAGATGTTCAGGTATTTGAGGTATTTGAGGGAACTTTATAATGAATGCGCCATAATGGCACAGCAAGTGCTAACATAATGCCCTTTATTGTCTGCCATACTAACTGCACTGCCGTTTACCCAGGGCGCCATCTCAGATTCTTTGAGATATGTTCAGTCTGGCTGTGGGCCACTGGTATTGATGCATATCTGGAGCTACAGACAATCTCCCTGTTGTGCGGCAGTCCCAGCTTTCAGTGGGTCAGCGAAGAGGACATATAAGCCTCTGGGCCCTTGGGTATTATGGTCGCATGAGAAGCCCTGGACTATGTGCATAAAGTACATGTCTTATTCTGAATTCACTCGGTGGCCTTTTATGAAATGAGAAGTTGGATATTGAGATATTTGGCTGATGCTACTATTTCCTGCCAGAAATCACATGATTTCATTCCATTTTATTTATAAATTCCTGTGAACATGCATCTTCTTCCCATCAATATGATTACGTCCACTACTGTTCCCCTGTACTGTTATCTGAAAACGTAGCACCAAAACCTTTTTGCTTTCATTTGCACTTTATGAATTGTATGCAAAATTTACATTTTATTTGTATGTATGTAATTATTGTAAAACATCACATAATGGACATTGCAGTTGCACCTGCCATATTACACTAAGCAGTGGACAAATTTGTTGGAACATTTTAAATAAATGTGCATGCAGCTCCTCTCACCCTGCACATATTCTTCTTTTTCTGAAGGAAATGTGAGTGGTGCTTTCCTGTGCAAAACTCATCATCGTAATGTTGGTAGTTGCCAGGGTGTTGCCATGCCATTTCTAAGATGGTCTACAATGCGATCTCAGAGGAATAGACCACATTCATTGGGGTGTGTAAGGGTGAGGATTTGGTGTTTGACCTTGGGTTCTATACTTACCTATGAATTTTAGAAGTAACGTAAAAGGCTGATCACAAATAAATTGCTGTTCGTGCGCATGTAGGCGTGTGTGTGCGAGAGAAAGAGATACGCACAATGGTGTTGCATTATGGGTAAAGACAGAGTATACAAGGCTGTAGAGATGGGGAAAGTGGCGTAACCAGCTCTAGATTGCTAGTGACAGGCTGATACTTCAACACTTACGGCTGCAGCTTTGATTTAATCATAGACCTGTCATTTGTTATTTGTCTGCCTCTCTCCACCAGAGCTGAGCCTGATCAACGGTCCCTTCCCTTGAGTTCCGTCCCTCCCCCCCATCTGTTACGTCTAAATCCTCCATACGAATTAGCACCTCCCTCTGTGTGCTGGTCTGGGAGTTGATCAGAGATGGACTGAGAGGAAGAAAACAGTGGATTTGGGCGAGCAGAATCCGCCCGAGGCCCACTAAAGATCATTAATAGGGCCGTCAGAAGCCTTGCCAGTTGGTTAGCTTCTCATAAATAAGAAATGAATTCTTCCGCACCTTCATTAATAATGACTGCTGTAGCTATTTTGTTGCAGTGTAACCTTAAAGGAAAAAGAGGGGGTGGACGCTGGGAGGCCCCTTATTCTCACTAGTAATATGATAAGACAGGCCGCCAAATTAGCAATGAGCGTGTGATACCAAACCAGAGTCAATTACTCCCTGAGCCGAGCGGAGAGTGTGTCTCACACAAGCTTGGGAAGGTGGCAGGGGATGCTCAATGAAACGAGCCATTTTAAAATCCTGCGTTTTATAGCCGGCAGTACTGTTACAGATAATCAGGATTTCACTGTCTTATTATTATTGCATTCCTCTAAGAGTGAAGGAAAAGGAGATGGTGTGAACGATTTTGCCATTTCCCAAAGTCCCCGAACAAGAGGTTAGGGGCTTGTCAGGGTCAGCGGGTGGGTGAGATTATTTTGGTTTAATTAGGTGAAGGGGATGATTATTTTATTAGGGCTGTGCTAAGCTGTCACAACGGCAGCAGTGAATGAGCTTCGTTAACCCAAAGCTAAAAATCATTATTCTGAACCAGGCTCAAACCCCAAGACCTGAGAGACTAATCAAAAATGATCTGATCTCGTTTTGTCCAGGCCCTTCTTTAAGGGCCCATTTAACTATGTTTCACTTTGATCTCAACAGCCTTTGCTTTTGCTTAAACCCTGAAGGTACAGACAGTTCACGATCTAAAATCTTCGTTCAGATTTTTTTTATTCATCTTTGTGTTTCACAGAATAACACACTATCTGTCTATCCGTCTCCTGTCTGTATGTCATATGTGTATAAACACACTGCTGTTTAAATGTTTAGGGTTAGTAAGATTTCGGCAGGGATGCATTAAATTGATCAAAAGTGACAGTACAAAGATGTCGTTTTAAGGGTACTGCCCCTGTGATAAGCTGTTGTACCTCTAACGGTACCATTTTTACAAAAAATTTGGTTACACTTTATGTCGCTAGTCACTTTAGACATTCTACTAACTATAAGTAAGTTTTCAACTACATGTCAACTAACTGTCATTACAGTATTAGTAGGCTGTAGTAGACTGGTAGGTTATGGTTAGGTGTTAGGGGTTCGGGTTAGGAGAACAAGTTGACTTGTAGTTGCTAAGTTACTTATAGTCAGTAGAATATCTGTTGGGGGACCAACAAAATAAAGTGTTAGCAGATATTAAGCAGACAGTCTACTAATACTCTAATGACAGTTAGTTGACATGTAGCTGCAAAGTTACTTATAGTTGAATGTCTAAAGTGGACTATCGAAATAAAGTGTTACCAAAAATTTGAACACCACCACAGTTATGTTTTTTATTTATTTATTTTTTTTTTTTATTTTTTTTTTGCAAGAATCTGTTTGAGGTTAGAAGTTTTAATTGTGCTGATTGGTCATTAAAAAAACAGGTTCATCACGGTTTAGAACAGAAGCTGTTAAGGCTGTCTTATTGAGTGTAAAAGTTGTATCCTAGTGTCCAAGTTCATGTGTTGATAGTGCAAGTTAAACAAATATTGGTAGAGCTCTGTTTTTGATGGTTTAAAGAGATTAACGTTTAATAAAAAAGAGGCTCTCCTCTATCTTTAGCCTTTTCTCCTTCTTCAGTTCCTTCATGTGACCATTAATAATACTGTATCCTCTGCAGAGACAGTAAGCTCAGGCAAATAATCATTTTTGCCACACATTTGCCTTGACCTCCAGAAATCTTTCAGAAACCCCGCCCCCTCCATGTTTTCCATTATTCCTTCTACAAGGTGTGTTTCCACTCCCAAGAAGCAGTCATTGTGTTGATGACTTATGGAGTCTCCCAGAGGAAGTCAAATCTCTGCTGCATGCTTGGAGTTGGTTGACTTTGCCTTGCTGCCAGAAGAGCTTTATGATATGTAATCTCTGGATGGAGCCGAGGCAGGGAGATTCATGTGTATGACTCAAGTGCATTTCATCCAGCTCCTAACCTCTAATCGACTGCTCTCAGCAGCTGGTTCTCCTTAAGGTCCTGGAGATGATTGCTATTGTTACAAGCAGACCTTGTGTTTCACCTCTGCACTCTGAAATACTGCAGTCGTAGTCAGACACGCAGGTATACAGTTATATAACATTCATGAATTAGTCTAAGAGAATGCAGTCTGATGTGGAAGATAAAACAGAATTCACATTTACATTTCTACATTTGTTGGACACTTTTATCCAAAGCAACTTGCGGTCCATTTGGATTATGCCTTTTATCAGTCTGTGTGTTCCCTGAGGATTAAACCACTGGTGTTAGCATTTCTATACCAGATAATAAATCATGATAGGCTTTGATATTAATAGTTTATCTTTATATAAAATGATCTGTGAAATGCAAAAATATAAATAGCGTGGTGTCTAAAAAAAAAAAAAGTAGGTTTTGATTTCATATCTTTAATTGTAGATGTATGGGAGCTGAAACATGAAATATGAGCAATACTGAACACGCTTATACATATTACATCCTCGATTGTGGATCTTTTTGTATTTTTCCAGAATATGTTGTTTTCAAGCTCTGGCTTTTAAACCTGGAAATGTTATAAGAATTGCATAAACATGATAACATCCTACAGTAGCAATGTTTGTGTACAAAAATATTGCCCGGCAGGCCAGGAACTTGATTAGTTAGTTAAATTTTTTTAAGCCCCAGCTGCTTTCTAATTGGTAATCCACTGTAGTAGTCATTATCTAAAACCTCTTTGCTGTGCCACAATTTAAGCTCTTACTGTTGGTAAACCAAGAACAATTAGCTCTCAATAAGCTTGCATACAAAATCACAAACCTTTTGTTTCCAGGGGAATTGCTTATTAATATTCATGAGGTCCATCAACAGACCTGGTGAAAAACATGCCATTGTGCATCAACTAAGCTCTTAACTAGATTTGGTATTCCTGTTATATTCAGAGCTACTTAATCTTGTAGCATAGGGGGGGGGGGGGGGATTCGTTGTTTTTTTCCCGCCTCCAATCTCCAATTATGAAAGATCACCCCCTTGCTTGCTGTCATCTGCTTGTTAAGACCAATATTGAAATCCTCATGTGGATTTATGCAGTCAGATCTGCAATGGAAATCAGGCACATCTGTTTGGAGATGCCGGTCTGTAAAAGAGCGATTGCTTCTCCCAGAGGATCAGCGGCGGCATCACTCCTCAAAAACACCAGCTCGTCGGTGACAAGTAAACCCAAATCATCACTGATGTTATTTATTTTCAAATGTTCCCCGCTTGACAGGCGACATCTTGTTCCGCGCCCGTCCCACGGGGCCCTGCGTCTGTGTCTGACGTGTCTGGCTGACACCAAAGCAGCGGGAAGTCGCCAGAGACATGTTTGGGAATTTGTCACAATCCCAAACACACATGCGCAGCGAGGTTGTTTACACACCTACGGATCTGTCGAGACGACTGTTGCAGTTGTCAATGTTTGTGGCAGTGCGGTTGAGGAGTCCCGTCGAAACAAGACCGTGATTGGATTGAAGAGATGTAAAGGTATAAATCTCGACAGTGAAATAACGAGTAGCGGGTGGGTGGGAGGTGCAAATGTAGGCCACCTTTCGCATTTATTCAGGTGATTTTTTTAGGTACTTTAAATTGTTAAATCCGCTTTCGTTTAGTTGGCCCAATGATCCAACCTCTTCTGATTTTTACTTCTAGATTTTGTGTGGGGATGCTAACTAAATAAATACGTAAAATTGATCAAAACAACAGCAAACGAAGATGAGAACAACAACAAAAGATGCACAAGAAGGTCCAAAAATAAACCTAAGAAGATAAACCAAAGATAAACATCTACAGGTCAAGTGGAGTCGTAATGTGAATGTGTAAAATGTGCCTGAAGGTGTCATGGTCGGTTGATAAACATGAAGAATTATATTTATAGCCAATCAGGGAATTCGGGCTATGTATCGGATAGTGTTCCACTCAACGCGACACTGTACCAAAACAAACTATATTGCGGGGCGACAAAGTCACTGTTGCCACATTTTGATCTATTGCAGTACACACTGACTTCCCTGACTTTCACATCTTCAGCAACTGGGTCGCTGCTAGAGAAAGCGTGTGTGTGTGTGTCTAAGAACCAGGATGAGCGAGTGAGCGTAGCGGCAGGTAAACGAGGCGTGAGCACAGGGTCCTGCTCCCTGAAAGCAGTGCTCGTCAGACAGTCCATTTGTCAAAGCGCCCCAGCGGAGCTTTCCAAAAGGCCGTGTCACTTCCAACCCCTGCCGGGAAACCCCCACGTCTACATCCAGGGTGGAATCATAGTATCTGGATTCTAAGAAGCATAAAGAATAATATGGACCTCATGGAGGATAGAATCATGCTCAGTGTCGGTTTGCAGTTGCGCGCGTGATGTAAAATAGTTTTAGTTTATAGCAAAAACTAGATCAAGTTTATTGCTGCCTCTGTAAAAATGTCATTTGTTTAGTTTTTTAAGGCCTAAAATGGGGAAAAAATTCTAAATGTATCTTGACTGGGCTTTTTTCTTGTATTTGTGTTGTTTGATAGGTTTCTGCATCATCATTGCATATCAAGTGGTACTGTCAAAGATTTTAATTGTCAGTTTTGACCTTTAAAAAGATCCTTGACCTTTGATTTTCTGTTAAAAGTAGGTACAGATACCAAACACTTGTATGGTAATGATTCATTTTTAAAACAGGAACTAATTTGATGCATCACACTCCTCACTGTGTGTTTGGCAATTCCTAGTAGCTGTGTAGAGCCAAAGCGAGTATTCCTCTTCTCTTCCTCTGAGCTGTCCAGCCAGCGCTCTCAGCAGAGACTCATTTATAAAGGCACTCCGCTAGCTGGCCCAGTCACGCACTGGTGCTTTGGACATCACTTCACTCCACTAATGGTCTTACTGGGAGAGGTTCTGCATCCTGGCCATCCATCAGTGTGTCAGGATAGGGTATGTGGAGATACTTGAGTGTTTTAATTTCTACGTTCCTGGGTTGAGACAGAGTTATTTAATTATTTAATTAGTTAGTTAGTTAGTACTATATTTTTCAGCCTTAGCAGAAAATTGGCCTTCGGTCTCGCTATACAATCACAAAAACAGTTAAAGGACAAGTTCGGTATTTTACACTTAAAGCCCTGTTTTAAGATCGTTTCTGATGAAATAGAACTGTTAAGATTGAAATTTGGACAAATGCTGCTGTCCCGAGAATTTTCGGTTTCTGTGTTAGCATCCCCCCAACCTCCACAATGGTATCACAGGTGCACTGGAACAATATCATTCATAAAACGCATTAAACTTTAGTTTACAAAGACGTGAAACTCACCGAGTGGTCTGGTGTGTTCACTGATATGCTCACACAAAAATCGCTGCAAAAGATGCTTTCCAACAGGTGTTTTACCATTCGTTGTAAAACTGTGGACCTATTTTTCCAAACGCCTCACAACCGGACATTCTTCCGTTGAGAGCTTGAATAATATACACTCCAGCCCAGTTGGTGGCGACAATGCACCTTTGCCAATGTTTGGATCGCGTACCCTACGATACCGCGACTGGAAGACTACAGAAAGAATACAAACAACCCCATTTCCATTTTCAGCGGCGGAGTAATACCGTACCTCACAGAACATCCAATACAAGTCAATGGAGTTGGACAAAAACTACGATAAAATCTGTTGGAAAGCATCTTTTGCAGCGATTTTTGTGTGAGCATATTAGTGAACACCCCAGACCACTCGGTGAGTTTCACGTCTTTGTAAACTAAAGTTTAATGCGTTTTATGAATGATATTGTTCCAGTGCACCTATGATACCATTGTGGAGGTTGGGGGGATGCTAACACAGAAACCGAAAATTCTCGGGACAGCAGCATTTGTCCAAATTTCAATCTTAACCGTTCTATTTCATCAGAAACGATCTTAAAACAGGGCTTTAAGTGTAAAATACCGAACTTGTCTATCTGTCTGTCTGTCTGTCTGTCGTTCTGTCTATCATCCATCCAATGTTCCATCCATAGTTCCATCCATCTATAGTTCCATCTATCCATCCAGGCTGTGTTTCCTGAAAAGCATTGAACAAAACACTGTGTGGTTGAACTCAGGAGGGTTGTACCTCCTTCTTCAGGACTAACTGCATTGTTCTGTGTTTCATCAACTGTATTGTTAGGAGTACGCAAAGATGATTTCCACCTGTTCCCACCTAAAAGTTGCAGTGTGTAATTTCTGTGCTATTAATGGCACCAAACTGAATTGTAAAAACATTTGTTGTTTCCAAACAGATCCCAAACTCATGCTACTGCTCAAACAAATGGAGCAATGTTGAAAAGACCGTGTTTAGGGGAAATCAACTTACAACTGACTGACACTTAGTTGTCACTCCACATTAAACTGGGATGGAAGAAAATATTTTTAGCATATAAAAATGACACTGCAGCTTTTGGAGACAACACAGTCAGAATCTTGGGCTGCTTGATTCACTCCAAAACTGCTGTTTCGTTTAGACTCAACCTTCTCCTGTCCTCTCCTCTATTGATTTAGCTCTGTAAACATGTACAGTCTCTCTCTCTCTCTCTCTCTCTCTCTCTCTCTCTCTCTCTCTCTCTCTCTCTCTCTCTCTCTCTCTCTCTCTTCATCGGCCTTTCTCTCACTATGATGCACTTCTCGTCCTTGGAAGTTGTGTTTGTGTTTGGGCAGATTTATGGTATAAATCAGATGAAAGGTATAGAGACTGGGCCTGCAGGGTTGTGACTTCCTCTGGAGAGTACTGCAGCTCCAACTGAATAAATGGGAAGTGAAATGGCATATAGAGCCATAAAGTGCTCAGACTGAAGACCAGGCCACTGTGCTCTCCAAACGAATGAGATTAGATTTACACATGCAACCTTCGGATTTAGCAAGCTTACACTTTGCTCAGGTTTTGTGACTCTGTATGTTATTGGGAGTTTGATGGTTTTAGAGATACTGTATGTGAAATTTGAAGCAGTTATTTAAGGGAACTGCTATCGTTCAGTATGATTTTTTTATTTTATTTCTATATATATTATTTTAAATAAATTTAAATAAATTTAAAATTGCAATAATATTTCACGATACTACTGTTTTACTGTATTTTCGAGCTCGAGCATTTAAAGCGGCAGACAACAAATCTGCAGAGTGCGCTTAGAATAAAAAGGTTATCTTTATATTTAACATACCGCAATGTATCATAAAAGTAGAGTAGTCCATATGACTTGCAAGACAGTCAATGATGCCTGGTAAGAACATAGTGTACATTAGATTTATTATACAATATGAGACAATATTTCAATAGTGTTTTTGAAATAGAAATAGACTAATAAATCTAATGGACACATTGTGTCTACCAGGCATCATTGGCTCTTGTGTCTCGTAAGTAGTCAAATGGACTACTTTTATTATGTTTATTTGTCATTTTTTAAGGCTAAGGCTGTGACGAACTGCTTTTTGCCAATGTTCCTCCTTTGTAAGTCGCTTTGGGGAAAAGTGTCAGCTAAATGCATAAATGTAATGTATCATCTAAATTTTAGCCTGTGCTCACATCTGTTTTGAGAGAGCAAGAGGTAAGATGAGAAATCAGACCACCTGGGGACCCAGACTTGAAACTGTTCAAAAAGCAATTACATGAATGCTTTCTACTTCCTGTTTAGTGGGATGTTACAGACTTCCAGACAGAGAAAGAGGGAGCGGATGGGGTAATAAGGGCGAAAATGGACACAGTAACGTTTTCAGACATACCCTAAAGGTGAAGAGGGCCTCTCTTATTAGTTAAAGCACAAGATTTATTTCTTTATTCCTACCGTAGCCTTGCTTAAAAATAGCTTTAGTCATTTCCATGTGTGACCCTAAGGTGGAAAGGTTTGAGGGCCTTTCCAGACCTGTTAGCCTCCCTGCCCAGTTTAAGAGGCCATAGTCAAGGGCTGCCGGGACAGGGTCTGCACCCTCTTGAGCTCAATTGGTTAGAATCACAGATGGGGAGCTCCTCAGAGCCTCTCTCGATATGTAAAGCTATAGAGCAGAGGGTGTGCGGTTTCCATGTTCCTTAAGGAGGAAATAACTTAGCCTCCAATATTAAAGGTTTAAGATGTTAAATAAAAAACTGATGCTTTTTAAAACAGCGGGGTTAATGCTTGTTTGTCTTTATGATCAGGCTGCAAGGGAATAGATTTTTCTAAAACTATAGATATATAAAAACTAATTAAAAACCAAAGAATAGTGCACAGATGTGTCAGGTCCATTTAAACTTTAAAACAAGGTGTTTGTCTAAAACACGATGGCAGTAATCACCCACTCACATTTGGTCGCACCTTCTGCAAATCTTTTTGCGCAAAACTTTTTCTCATTTTAGTACTTTTCCTAAGGTCAGTAGCATGTTGGCTTGGCTTATTAAAAGACTTTCATGTGAACATCAAAATAAAAACTCCTACCACTAGACTATCCTGTCTCATATTTATATAAGGAACTAATTGAAAGTTTTGATTTTCCACTTTGGTCATGTCTTATTTAAAAATAGCGTGTGGGCCTGACCACACAGAATGCTATCCCATGACCGTCAAGGAACATCATGACATTTCCAAGGTGAACATTAGGTATCTCAGGAATTTTCACCTGCGAAAACAGTCTGATATTTTCCTGGAGGGCATTGGTTTGGGGAAATAAACCGACAAACCAAATACGTTTTCTTCAGCACCTTTAATGCAAATGTTCTTGAACACACAAACCATCATATATGAGGGGAAGGAAGCTCTATGCAAGGTCACATTTTTTGATTTTATCAGTGCTGTGGTTTCACATATGACCGATAAAGTTTTCAATCCCCTCGAGCACAGTCAGATGTCGACTGCTGGTTTTTTCTTCCTTTTTTCGCGTGCGTATCAGACAGGCTTAATGCCTCCCAGCATGGCTGCACAATTTAGTGTGTTAGAGTTTAAATAACCTGTAAAATGTATTTGCTGGACAGCTAGTCATTATGTGACTCTCCCTAGGCTGCTGACAGTGAGTGAATGGGGTCATACGGAGTGGCAAGAAAGAAAAACAATTATGTTTTGTTTAATATTTCATACCATGGAAAAATTTATTAGGCCTTTTTAGTTGGTGGAATGGGGTACAGTAGTGTGATATTTCTATAATTCTTTTTTTCCATCTGTTTATCTGTGTGTCTTTGTCTGTCTGTATCTATCTATCTATCTATCTATCCATCTATCTGTCTCTCTGTCTGTCTCTATATATCTATATCTCTATCTCTCTCTTTTACTGTCTGTCTGTTTGTTTGTCTGTTTAAATTTTTTAATTCTGCTTCCCCTTATTCAAATTTTAATTTCAATTCTGCATCCTGTTTGCTACCTCATTTTAAATTCAGGGCAACCCTAGTACATACAGAAATTGGCTATAGGTTTTGTGTTTGCATCTATATATGAATGTATTTGTGGGCAGAGGTCTTTTAGTATATATGTTTTTCTCTTTGCTTTTATATTCTGTGTGTGTGTGTATGTAGTCTCTGCACATATTAATAAAACACTAGTGGCAGGCATGCTTGTCTGTGCATTCGGAGCTCTGGGTAATAAAATATGGAACAAAGAAACAAAGGACCAATATGAACAGTGTAGACTGTTTCAACCCTTGTCTCTAGGGCTCTGTAGCACTAATTAGAGAAAAGGCCCTCTTGCCCTCTGTCCTCTTTATATTCTCGTCTCCTTGCTCATCCCCCCATCCCTATGGATTTGAAGAGGAGGTTGGCAAGGGCACCCCCCCCCCCCCCTTTCAGATGAGTGTCTGGGGTCTTTAAGGGTTGTTCCCACAAGAAAAAGAGGGGTAAAAGTCATGTCAGGCTTGTGTCCAGATGGACGAGGAAGGAAAACATGGCCGTGGGATTGATTGAGAGAATCTTTTCTGGCAACGTTAGCGTGCAAAAAGAGGCGAATCCATATTAGCTTCACAAAAGCATAGCAGATTAACGGGTGTGTTCATTGAAATGCATTAAAACCTTTTGATATGACCTGACAAACCAGAGAATAAAAAGTTCAGGGGAAAAGAGAATTCCACGGTCTTCTGTTTTCAATATTATTACTAGTAATTTTCTCTTCAATTCTTAGGAGATGCATCTATGTGGTGCAGTTTTTAAAGGAATAATCCAGGTTCAATAAAAGTTCAAACTCAGTCAGCACCAGTTTAGACATAATGTTACAATGGAAACTAACGGGAATGCGAGGACGTTTACATCATATTTTTTAAGTCATTTTAGAATTTTGGTTTTATGGTGTTAAGTCGCCATGTTTACAATGTTGTGAAATTGGGTATCATTGGGTAACAAAAAATGTTAGTAAGTGATTACTAACTCACCATACGAATACAATTTACTGCAGCTTCCAGCAGAAATGACCAGTGGAAGTAAAACACCAACAACTTTGAATCCCTTTCACACAAATTATGATTATTATGTTATGACCTCAAAAAAGTTTACCGTAGTGCATGATTTGCAAACTAATACATTTTGACTTTTGCATATATAAACAGCTCCATATGTATGGCTTTTTTTACACATAAACTTGCTTGATCGCTCATCTACTACAGCACGGCACTTGCGATGTGGAACGCTTGGGCATGAGTCAGAAGAAACAAACTAAAAGACTCATGGAACCAAGCTAAAATAGCACCATTGTTTGCTTATTTTAATATTGGTTTGGTTTAGGGTAGGTTTAGTGTAGGCAGTACTTTATTTTCAAATGCGATAGAGCATTAAACTTTTAGCACCACGTTGTCAGATTCATGTTCATCAGATAAAACTGAATGTACTTTCAGCAGCACTCACTGGACTAATGTCGCCATACAGTAGGTGTGTTTTAAAAATGAGCCTAGGTTAAAAAGTACTGAAGTACTACACCCAAGTACTGAAAAATACTAAAATAGGACTGCAACACAACTTCCTGAGCTGGCTCTGTCTGCAGTGTTGTGATCATAATATGAAAGAGTGGAAAGCAGGAAAATGGACAGTTCTCTGCCCATTTGATATCCTCTTTTTATTATTTCTCGGATAGCTTTGATTCTTGTTAAGCCAACATCTTGATTCTTGTTAAGCTTATATTAACCGTTCATCTGCTTCAGCGCCCCAGTCAAAAACTCTTTCCCTTGTCTAATGGGCCTTGAGAAAAGAGTACATACATTTTGAGATCCTAAGTCTTTGAAAGCATCAAGGTAAACTGCTAATAGATATAAACGTGGATCCTTCTGACAGCGGCAACCAGGCTTTCTTTGGTCGTTTAGCCTGCATGACTAGCATCTGCTAATGGGATTTTCTTACAGTAGGTGTGCAATATTGACCGGGCTCTCTGATTTAACATAAATAGTATTGCAATATTTTGGGGTTTGACTATCACTTAACTAATGCATCAAGCTTTGCAGTAAGCAATAAGCATTTTGCTGATCAGGCATCATCTGTGAAATATATATCTGTCCAATGGCATATACTCGACTCAGGAGTGGCTCACCAAGTCCTCCACATAAGTGTCTTGAAAGCATTGTTACTGCAAGCCTCTTAACGGCCTCCATCAGTATTTGTCATGTCTATAACTGCCTCCCTTTTTTTTTTTTGTCTTTTTTTTTTTTTTTTTTTATGTACCACCATCTTGATGAGAGGCATCCGCCCCATGCTTCATTTCCGTAATGGCCTCGTTTGACTGTATATCATACGCTGGGTGATTTAATCTGCCACTTTGCAGTTAATGCACAGAAAGTGACTCAAATTTCATGGCTGCTGGAGTCAACCACTGCTTTATTGTTATTAGCGTCATGCTATTGCCACCACCTCTGAATGCAATAAGCATAAAGAGGCTATTCTTCCAGACAAACGTCAAAGGGAATGCGAGGGACAAGCTGTGCATGGTTTGTATGAAAAACTGAAACTTGAATAGGGGATTCACATCCCTGGTATATGACTGCTGTTCAAGCTGATTGAATTGGGGAAGGATAATGCAGCCCCCCTGCAAAGTTGAGCCCACTGCAACATGCTACGTGCAGAAAGCTTGTTACACAAGTGTTTATTTTTCCTCATGATTTTCTTTTTTTTTTAGTCAACACAGAATTTACAGTTCATCTGAATTTGATTAGCTGACCCTGCAGTTTGTTTGTGTTGCGTTTCCGAGGTCCACTGGTGTTCCGAGTCTACAAATACGGTTCATAGAGCAGGGCCCTGTAAACAGCTGGCTTGTATTCGGTAATTCGATTTGAAATCTACTGTCGTAAATTTAATTTAATGATCGTAATGTGATATTCCTAACTTAATTCATTTAATTTGCTTGCTGTTGATTTGTTATTCACTGGAGGATTTTTTTCTTCTTCAACTTTACTTTTCCTTTCTATCTCCCTTTCTTGTTTTAACTTGTTAAAATGAAAAGTGTCTGTTTAATTTCAGTAGGTTGCATATTTGAAATACAACCTGAGTGGTCAACTTGATTATCCCTACAGGTTACAGTTAGAATCAACTACGTAATAGTTATTAAAATTAGGGCTGGATAGAAATATCGATTTTTGTAGTCCGTCACTAGGTCATTCAAAAAGACTCACTAACTTTTTGTTTAATTAGTCTGATGAATCGTTCACTGAATTAACTCAATTCATCAGAATGGGTACTGTGACAAGAAGTTATAATGACTTATGTTCTGATGATGAAATATTTTAATATATTACAAGAGGGATAGATGGAATATTATGTGTGTAATATTCTCAGTAAGAAATTATATTTATTTGATGCAGTATGGCCACGATTTTTACATCGATACCATGGGGGAAAACTGACATATAGATATTTTTAATATTATCGCATAGTTTGGCAGCAGGTATATTAGGCTACTGTCACTTTAAGACCTGACACACGGATCCATTGTACTATTACACATGCGTTTTCTTACTCAACTGTTTACGTTCACTTAATTTTTTGTGACATTATTTGTGTGTATTTGACTGTTTAAGTGCAATAAGCAGCGAAAAATAACTCCATTTAAACTGAGAGGCTGCTTTATGTATGCACACTTTGGGTGTGAGCACAAAATCTGTGGGAATGAGTAAAATTATGCACAATCCAATGCTGAATTTCAAGCCCTGTAACACCAACAATATTTATCTGTGTAGTTACTAGGTAGTAGGACTGACTGCGTTACACGCCACCCGCATTTGCGCGACGCACAGGTCTTGTATCTCTCACGGAGGAGCGGAAGCATAAAAGGAGGAGTGACGACAGTAGAGATCGAGAGAGGAACAGGCCTGGATTTTATTTGATGTTTTATTATGTGCGGCAGCAATCGACCGTGAGGGACTGCCGTCTTTACTTTCGTTTTGTATTTGTTTTATGTTTGATATTAAAATCTTTGAATGATCGCCGGTTCCCGCCTCCTCCTTCCCATAACAACGAACTACGTTACACACTCACACTCTCTCTCTCTCTCTCTCTCTCTCTCTCTCTCTCTCTCTCTATATATATATATATATATATATATATATATATGTATATGTGTGTGTGTGTGTGTATCCATCCATGTAGATATTTTCACTTTTCAAAATTTTTGCAGTAGAAAACATAGGTGATGCAGTCATAGATTTTGAACTCTAATTGAATAACAGTATTGACATAGTAACCGCTGCTTGGCTGAACAGACTCCAATTGCCCATCAGAAACCAGTCCTGTGCTAATGCAGCCTCCAGTGTAACCACGCCGTTGTTTTCCTGCTCTTAAACCTTCCACACTTCTTTTTTTCTTCTTTTTTTCTTCTTTTTATCTCCATCCCTTGCTTTTCCTCAAGGGGGCTTATTATACACTTCTGGAGCTCTACGAGGAGGCAGGGAAGCTCTCAGTGGGAAGCCTGAAAGCCCAGTTTGCGGCTGGGGTAAGTCTGCAGGAGCATCTGCTGCCCGCGGCTGGGTTGGAGCTCTGACGCGTCGGTCTGGAGAACTATTCCGGAGTCGCTGTAGTTCAGATGAATGCCAGCGGATTAACATATCTACTAACACGGTGGAGAAAGGCAGGGTTGCTAGATGAAAAAAAACCCTCTGAAATGCTTGTGTCCGTATTCAGATCTACTAGCGTGAAATGCCGCAGCATATGGTAGGCGAGGGGACACACGTGCTGCAGCCAGATACATCACACTTGATTTTCCTGTCTTTTGTCTTTCCCGTTTCTGCCTCTCTGTCTTTTCAACTGATTCCATCCTTCTATCTGTTTGTTTTTTCCCTCTTGCACTGCCTCTTCCCCTCATTTGTGTCAAACGTGCATGCAAAGTGGCTTATGCAAATACTCATGTACACAAGGATGTAAAACCATATGGATCCCTCGTAGTACGATAAGAGATGTACCCCCTCGCACACGCGCACAAAGAAAAAGACATTTCTCAGTTCCCCTCCCCTTTTTTCCTCTCTTCCTGGCCTGACACAGCCCTTGGATCTATTCCCAGAGCTGACCCCTTAGTGGGGACATTGATGTAGGCTTGCTAATGATGAGAAATGGAACCATAATGCCGGCTGTTAATCCTCGGGGGCGCACAACAAATGTGCTTCAGAGACCCGGCATTTGTCTCTGAATAGATTAGGTCCTAGCTGTGGTAACCTTATATTTAATCTTTCTACCTCTTGCTCTACCTCCCTCTCTCCCTTCGCTGGGCCAGTAGCTGTTCCTCATGATAAATAATACTTTATCATCCTCCGCCACAGGCGCAGCCAGACTGCTTTAACTGTTTCCGTTCCGTGAAGAACAATGTGATGCTTTAGTCTTTACGTGTGTCATAATTTATCCGCACCTGGAATGACGATGCTGGATCTATAGTGTTTCGTTCCACATTTACATGCCATGCAAGTCCCATGAGCATTTTACCTGGGCTTCCAATTTGGATGTTCTCCATATGAAATTTTAGCATTTCAGCCTGCATGAATAATGTGAAGAATTTAGAACACATGTTGTTCAATTGAGTCCGCCTCGTCGCCTTGTTAGTGCGTTCAGTAGTAGGAAAATGAGAGCAAGTTATATTAAGTCTCTCTGAGGAGTTTTTTTTTCTCCATCCAATCATTGTGAACACCTTTTTTCTGTGACATTGTTCTGAAAGCTCTCAGAAAGCGAGATCATATCCTTGTTATTCTCCTCAGAAAAAAAGAGCTGCAACGACAAGGAAATCTGATAAATTGGCGCCACAACATATTAAATTATCAATGCACATGAAAAATTCATTCTAGAATGCCTTTCACACTTTCTGAGTCAGTGCGCAATTTTCTTTTATCTTGTTAAGGCAGGGAAATTTTATTATGGAAAAATAATGCCACTGTTTTTTTTTCTCTCCCTAGACTCTCTCTTTCGCTCCTAGTTTCTCTCTCTGATCCATTTTAAATGGTTGCAGTAATGGTGCAGAAAAATAGAATGAAAATGAGAAATCGTTCATGAGTAGTTATAAATATTCATGTGAACGATAACTAAGTTAGGCTGCTTTTCTGAGTTCTTCTGTTGTGAAAGTCTGTCCCCACCAGAGAAATGTCTAGTCTTGGTGGTTCTTGCTTAGTCTCAAAGTTCTTGCAAAGTTCTAAAAGACTGTGGTTCTGAAATGTTTACATTTCCAAACGCTGTACTTGTCGAGTGTGGATTCATTATGAAACACGGTTGGTGGAACGTGTGGTATTATCTTGCGCATTCTTTAGCCAACAGGCCAAGCGACTTCAAAAGGTATAATTTTGCAGGCATGTGGTTAAACACTAACCAGTGATTAAAGAAAATTTCTGTAAGCGCTTTGATAAATCACTTCCTGTATTTGCAGAACAGAGATCTGGAATGGCTTCTATCATGGAATTTCAGATGCTGATTTGAGTGATTTATAGCCACAATTTTAAATAATGCTCTGTGCCCCACACATGTATTATATATTTATTTATTTGCACACAAGTTAACACACAAGTTAAAGTGAACGTCCTTTCATAACGCATTTTCAACAGGCTAAGTCTTTCCAAACACACATATCCAAACAACTAATTTAACTCTTCTAAATGACACAAACAGAAGCCATGTAAAGTAGATGCAAAGGTGTTTGGGAGAGTACAGAAGTGGCCATGTTTACCTCATCTGTCAGCGTAGACATTTTTTTACCATTTACATTATTCAAAATGAGGGAAAGTGGTAGGAGGTTTAAAAAAGGACAGAGAATTTAGATACATGCATGTGATCGTCATTATTTACATAACCAAATGATTTTTAAAATCATATGCTGTTTTTTTTTAGTGGAACATAAAAGGAGAAATGTCATGCTCTTCCTTTTTCTATACAATGACAGTCATCTGTAAAGCTCCAAAAACGACAAAAACACCATAAAAGTGGTTAATATGGCTACAGTATTTCCAAGTCTCCTGATGCCTTATTTGTGTATACACTGATATTCTCGCCCTCTAGGGAGCTTTTAATGTGCAACTTAATTTGAACTTGTGAACCAAATAAGTCTGATTAATGAACAAATAGTTATTTTGAGCTGGTTCTATCTAATGAGCCAGTTGATTCATTTCACAAGTCTGACTGATTCAAGTACTAGTCATGTGCAGGCCAAGAATATCAATAAATAACGACTTAAAATTTGGTCTGTTCTTCATACAAAGCTATTGTCTGTCTTTCAGAGACTTGGAATAAATATTTGTGCTTATTTGTTTCGTTCTTAAAGCATAACACATGTGGTAACTATGAATTCATATATGGAAAAAAGCAATGACATTTCTCCTTTTCGCATTCCACAGACGAAGGAAAGTCATATGGTTTGGAATGACATGAGGGTGAGTAATAATGACAGAATTTTAATTTCTTCAGTGAACTATCCCTTTAAACATTCCTTCCTTAATGCTGATCTGCCATGTTTGGTGATGCAAATTGCTGTAACTTGCCCAAGGTGTTCCATCATCAGAGGGGCATAATTATCTTCGGCAACAACCAATATTGGATTGTTAAGCCTGAGGATGAGATGCCCAATGAGGCCTGCACTCTCTCTCACTCTCTGTCTCTCTCTTGGTTGAGCTCTGACAGATGAATCTACAGGGAAAGATAGCTGAAAGGCAACCTGAGGCAACTGGAGCGTCTTTCTCTCACTCTGCCTTTTTTCTCTCTTTGTTTCTTTCTCCATCTCTATCCCTAGCTTGGTCTCGCCTCTTTCTTTCAGACTTTCTTTATATCACTCAGAACCTATGTGCGTCTGATGGTGCTTTTTGTTGCAAACCAGCTTGCACTGTCGAATCATTCTTTCAAGCTTTACATGACTTTTCATTTACAGTTCTATCCTTCATTCCGTAGATCTCGTCTAAAGTTAAAATCGTTCTTCTGTCGTCAGATGTGCCTATGGGTCTATAGACATATTTTCCAAGAGTTCCCTAGGCAAAGTGAAAACCTATTATCGTTGACACCGTTTGTCTCGGTGGTTAGTGCCATAACATAATTTTGCATCTTCACGAACATATTCTATGCAGGGCCTTTCAAAATGACATTTCAGAGTTTAGGACAATGATTAACAAAGATACAGTACAAGTTTGTAAATAATGTGTTTATTAGTGCATTATTACCCTTGGTTAACTCAAAAGCCTCAAGTCGTTGTTGGCACTGAGATTGAACTTTTTTATGAATTTGTATGATGCTGTAGTCATTTACAAGATTTAATTGATATTCTTCAGTGCAATAAAACTAATCCTGCTAAAAGATAGTATGACATTTGTTACATTGTCTGATTCATGATCTCTCCATTCCATGTACTGTTTTTCTCGGAATGCCTGATGGTTTTAATAGGAAGTGTGTAGGAAAGGGGATGACCTATAATCACAATCAGCTGGTAAATAATTACAAGCTTTGCATTTCATGTAGAAACTTCCTAGAAGTACCGCAGATTGCATGCTTTAAGGAGTAGTCTACACGATTTAGCCACTGGTCAAATCAAAACAAGAACATTGTTTGGTTAGTTTGCAACACTGTTTTAGTGTTTAAAAGATGCCATTCATTTGGTTCTTATTAAGGCCAGCCGCAGCTTGAATCACTTGGTGAGAAAATGGCTTTGATTCAGTCAAGCTGTATTACATTGTTTGCACAGTTTATTGGTCAAGCCCTCAATAAAACACAAGATGAGCAATTCGTCTTTCTGAAAACATTTAGGAAATTATTCTCTTTAGAAATTGTGCCCTTTACTCTTGGTCTTTGATACTTTTGCCCATTAATTTGATTTGACTGAATTGACCCACTTGCAGAATAGATTCAGACTTATCATTGAACACAAACTGTCGGATCCCATCTCATCTAGTTGTGAAAGGATGAAATTGTCACAAGGGCGACACCTCAATAACCGTGCTTTTGAGTGAATATTTCAATTGCACAAATTAAATTCAAATTTATTTGAATAGCGCTTTTCACAATATATATTGTTTCAAAGCAGCTTTACAGAAAATGCAAATTCTTGTTTTCTTTCGTTTTTATATCGCCTATATAATAGCCGTTGGATAAACTAAGTGAATAAAACCACACTGTGATATTCTAAAGCAAGGATCAAGTATATAATGAAGGCATTTTTTAAAGGCAAGGGCAAGTTGTCGAGTTCATTGGCAAAAAAATAAAAATCTAGCTTTTCTATTGGTGGTCTTGCTTTGGGTCTGTAAAGGTTGAATATCCCTGTGTTTGTGAACAGCTCATTGTACAATAGGCCTAATACTTTGGCATCTATGAAAAGGTTTAGGAGAAAAGGTAGTAATTCTTTGCGTTGAATTGAAAGTCCTCTATGACATTTATAAATGTCTGCTAGAGCGAGTTATTTTTTCTTCTTCATAAAATAAGGCTGGTATAAACTCCGCCTCTCATACATCGATTGCTTTGGTCTTGTCCTGTGCATGTTTTTTCAACACACCCAGCGGAGTGGCCGCTTGAAGCGCACTTCAGCGCGCGCTCACGGAACACTCGCTCCCGTATGTGCCTGGAGAGCCTCGCGCAGCGGAGGCGCTGGACGCGCTCAATTCGTGTGGGGACTTTTAAAACCTTCCAGATACGTCGAAAACCAATGGATTCGCTCAATTATTCGAGCTAAACGAGATTTCTAAGAGCTCCAATCCATGGAATGTTGTTCTGCGCTGTTGTTGGCTGTGAAAGCGAGCGGTACTTCTGCTGGGAATCTATTGTTAATGATCTGTCATAGGAGCTTCCACGACTTGGGATTCATATCTATCGCCTTCACCTTACCTTGACTAAAAACCCGATTCTGTTCACCTGAGCGAGGAATGTATGACTCATTGCTGAACAGATATCAATCTGTCTGATCTGTCGTTAAAAATATCCCCCGCTTCTGACAGCTTTCGCCACCGCAGTCGTTAAAAACGTTCCTCTGAAGATTTATTGTTGGGACAGGTTCGTATTTCTTGTCCGCCTTCAGTCGGTAGAGAGCTCGGCGGAAAAATAAAAAAATCTGCCGTTGCTTTCATACGGCATATACTGGATGTAACGGAATTGCATTATATTAGTCATCTTTCCCAAGTATTTTTCTCCGATGGAAGCGAATCTAATATAGAATTCGGTAAGGATATGTTTTCAATAAAGAATGAGCCTAAGATAATGAATGTCGTTTATGCTTCTGAAACCTAGTTATATTTTGCCGAAAATAATTTGATCACAATGTTTTTTAAATGCTGTTTTAAGAAAAAAAAAAAAGGAGGGGGGAGGCAAATGAAAACCACACCGCATTTGTCTGAAGACTTATGAAGAAGGCTTTGCTTGAGCCAAATAGCGGTTAAGGTTTTGTTCTAGAGATTGAATGTGTTATTTCCCTCACGCACTGATATCACACGCATTTTACTACGTGCGATATTGAGTTTCATTCGGTTTAATGCCATATTATTGTGTATGTGCGCTTTGTGTTTTGCAGCTTTGTTGTGCTTTTATTCAGAATCAAATGATAAATAAGCGTCTGAAATCTTTCTTTCTTTCTATACACATAGAGTTTACATCTGTCAAGGTCTGGCTTTTTGTATTGAGATTATTTTTTCTTTACTTAATGTGTTGCTCAGGCTTTGCAAATGGGTCACTGACATGCTTATTTATTTATTTTGTCTATATCTATTACATTATTCAATAATAAATTAAAATTGCATTAAACCTTTTCTTTGATGCACGTTTTCAATTTCAGAATTAAATTTCATTTTGGCATTTTTGTAGAGGTTTAAGTAAAGGTGTCTAGATAGTGTAACCGTCAGGGGATTATTGTATTTATTTATTTATTTAATTTTAATTCTAAAAAACTTTGTTTGCCATTTATCTTTTATTGCTATTTCTTAAAAAAAAAAGCAGAATAGGAATAAGCAGTTATGCAGTTTTAAAGAACTAATATTGTAAAAACTTTGGTCCACAAAATACAAGTCAGTATGGTATTACCAACCTGCAGGAAGCCATTTTGTTGTCATGTGATAATAAATAAAAATAATAATAAAAAATATTAAAATATGATCAACCCCTTTAGATCCTGATGATTGTTTCAAGGTCATTTAGTTTCATAATCTTAAATATTTGACCTTTTTATGAAGAAGTGCTTTTTGTTCAGGTCAAATAGAGTAACTAATTTTTATTTTTTTATACAACTAATGAAAACAATTATTTCTTAAAATATATTTTTTTAAATAATGAAGTTAAGTACACTCATGTGTCTTCAATGTGTGAAATAGGCCTATTAGTATAAAATATTTTAGTTGGTTGTACTTGGTTACACCTCTTGATTTTTATAGGCATTGAGTCATTTTTGTTGAATATGCTGTAAACGTTTGTTTAACAATATAAAGATGGCTTATCATCTCCTCTTTTTTATCTCCCTTTTTGTCAACTTTTACACATACGATTTACATTTGTCAAGCTCTGGCATTGCTATATCGAGTTGCATTCATTTCATATTGCATATATCTAGACTGTAGACCTAATCAACTGTTCAAGGTTACCCAAAATCCCTTTGCATATAAGCTGTGTCTTGGTTGTTTGAGGTTGAGCAAATCTATCAAATCTACCTTTAACAATTGTTATAGTTGGCTCCATGTCTGGATAGGAAATGTGTACATGGAAACAAATGAGTTTTAGCTTATTTTGAGTTAAGAGAATGCCTAAAACGTCCCAGACTTCCATATGGTGATGTAAACAGATTGCCTCAGGCTGGGCAGTGCATAGATCAGGGATTGTGGTGGTTTGTTGTCTGTCAGCATTAGCACTTTGAATGAGATTTGCATAGAGGATTTGCATCGAGACCATTTAAGATACTCGTCACCACCTTCACAAATCATATTTATGGCTTGCACTGCATCATTTTACATTGCGGGTGTCCTATGTGTTGATATATGATAATTATATGTTACTCGCAATGCATAATGTTTTAAGAACGCACAGTTAAAGAAAATTGATTGCTGCATCGCTCAGCTGTATGAATTCAGATTTACAGCTTTTACACCCAGAAGTTATAAGAAGATATAGACTTACCTATTTCACATAAGAGTTTCTCCTCTCTGAACTGTCAGGGACTTTTGAGACTGGGTCAGGTGGCTGTGAGGTCACAGAATTAACTTGGGGAAGAGCACATATTGTATACTTTGTTGGTTTAAATTTCACAGGATTGGTGGGTAAATATATGGCTTTTTGTCAAGAAAGATTTTTACTCTGATTTCTACTTTCATTACACCAAGTAGCAAGACTTTCATAGACTATTTGCGATATGAAATAGCAGTAAGTGAAGCAGAATTGCAGTGACTGTTAAAACGATGCCCGTTCACCTTCACCTTCCTCTCCGACAAATCAAATGTGTATTTCTTCTTCTTCTCTTTTTTCCCGTGGCCAGAAGCTAATCTTTAATCTTGTGCAGATGCAGCTCTGGAATTAGCTTGCAAACGCTCCCTCGTTCGTATCTTCAAACCCTCCACTTATCAGGCGCGGAGAGCCGATATGGCGGGGTTCTGGCTCGCAGTCCTGATAAGAGGGTGAGGAAAAATCTGCCAGCTATTTGTAATATAAGAGTCGAGGCGGATCACAGCCTAGCCTGATATGACAGACCTTCCGGCACGAAGCTAACATCTTGAATCCTCTTAGTCCGAAGACAAATAAATGGAGTTTTGTAAAAGTAGACAAGCACAGAGCAGGAAGGAAAATGTATGTTTTCACCTATCTCCATAATGACTTGATTTATTTGGTTGTAAACTGGGTTCATTAATGTTAGTGATTAGAGAGATTATTTTTTTTATTATTGCTAAATGTTAATGTTATCAAGGGTGTTAACATGTACATTAGCTGTCATGTAAGATAAACTACCCAGAATTTTAATACGAGTTTTTCCTGTAAAGATATGAAATTTAACTTTTATTATATTATATGATGTTATTAATAATGTCTCTGGAAATGGGTGATATTTCTGTGATAATTTTGACTAAGCTGACTTATAGCCCTTAGGAATTGCTTACACTCTTAAAAAATACAAGTTCTTCATTGGCATCTATGGTTACATGAAGAGCCTTTAACATTCATGAACCCTTTCCATTCCCCAAATACTTCTTTATAGTGGAAAAAAGGTTCTTTAGATTTTTAAAATGGTTCTTTTAAGAAAAGAACTAAAAGGTTCTTAGGGGAACTGAAAATATAGTTAAAACTTTGTTTTTGAGAGTGTTCTAAGAGTTAAGTATTTTGCCATTGTCAATGAAGAAGATTTTGGTGTTTGTTGTGACTTTTAGATACACAGCAAACAGAAAAAAAACTAAACTACATGTTGCAATATTTTTAAGCTTGTTTAAACTGGAGAAATAATTGCATATAAAGCTTTTTTATATTAGCCTACTATATGGTTATTTTAGGGTGACATAGTTACATTGTGCTTACTCAGATATGTATACAGACTAAAATTAATGAACTACATGTACTTACTATAGAGTTAGGGTTTGGTTTAGGATTAGTTGCTTATAATTATGCACAATTTACTGTAGTAAGTGCATGTAGTAACATGTAACTAAGTCACCCTAAAATAAAGTGTTCCCCATTATATTATTCTAGTAAAAGGCAATATATCTCTGAGGCTATTTTTATAGAAATTGACCTTTCCTATGAGTAAAATGTATTGAGTTTTGAGATGGTATAATATTAGTATAATACAATGTAGCTATATAGCCCATTTTTCCCATTCTTTTTTCTCTTTTCCCCCATCTTATCACTTTACTCTTGGTAAATCCCTCTAAGCTTTGAGATGTCCCATCGTCTTTTTTTTTTATCCTGTCATTTTTTTCTTCTAAATGTCAAACGCTCACACACGCCTTCACACGAGAACACAACAGCAATGTGCCGAGGCCTTTTGAATACCTCCAGGTATTGCTGAAGTCATAGGTCAGTGACTCACTGGATTTCAAGCTGGCTGCACACAGCGGATACAGCTGAACGGGGTCCGGTGCGCACGGCACACTGTGCTTGTCTGCCACGGAAACGCTAAAGCTGGATGTCAGGGAGTTATTCCTCTCTGCTTGGGTCACGCTGGCCGGCTGCGCTGCTGCTGTTGTTTTGTCAAAGCCTTGCAGATTAACCACAGCCACTACACTTCAAACACAGAGGCAGGCGGATGAATAATTCCAAGACCTCGCTCTTTAATCTTGTGTGATCTCGTTCCAATTAGCCATTGTGTACGGGAGCATAGTGCCCTGCTTTTTTGTGGAATGAAAGAATGGCGCACCAAAGGCGTCCTGTCTCTTTTGTGCAGGGTGTCTCTTTCTCTACCTTGAATGCGTTTTATCTGGAGTACGTTTTGAGTGTGTGAAGGTGGGCCTATTTGCAGGCCTCACAGAGTGTCTAGATTCTTGAGTGAGTATCAAGATTTAGGCTACGTCCATACCCGGATACTTTTAAAAACAGCAAAAAACTGAGCTTCTTGAAGATCTAGTCTCCCAAATGGATACATTTGAGAACACTGTTTTTGCGTTGAAGTGTGGACTGTGAAAACGGACACTTTTAGTCACTCATATTGTACCCATGTGGTTGTACGGCATTGTTGTGCCTGCTATTCACTTAAATAGTGTTGCTAAGGATAAATGTTACTTTGTACAATCTTCATATTACATTCATGCAAAGAGGACAGTTTTCAAATATATCCAGATTAATGTGGACGTAGCCTTGGACTGCTTCTAGGACAAATGAAGATTTTATTTGTCCCAAATGTGGCCTTTTTCCTGCATTCCTCAGCGCTGTACTTTCCGGTCAGGCACTTGCGTGTCTTTTGTCAACTTTATAGCTCATAATAAAATGTACCTTGTGTGATGTGGAAAATTATGAAAGCCCACAGCCCAGACATGCTATTTACCAGCTGTTTTTTCCTCTAATAATAGAGGAAATCGACTGAAGAGGAGAGGAAGGACGAGTAAAAGTGCACGCCACCTGAGAGAAGTGCCACATTGGCATAATACACGGTCACACTGTTTGAGAAATTCAAGCTATTTGCTCTTGTACTTATCTCAGACCTGCTTTAGGATGTTAAGAGTGTAGATAAGTACATCTAGCAATGATGTACAGTACGTCCCCTAGGGAGTGCTTACTTACAAAACCCATTAAACCCGTTTGTGCCACTATGTGAATAATGATTTTGGTGTTTGTTGTGACCTTTAGATTTCCACCAATCAGAAAAATAACTGTAACTGCATTTTGCAATATTTTTATATCTTAAGCATGTTTAAACTAGGGAAATTGTTGTGTATAAAGCCTCGTCTGATTTTAATGTGACTGATTAAGTGGACTGAAACAAAGTCTTTCGTATGAAAGTGTTCCAGGAAGTTTTGTGAAAAACGTCTGTCTTAGCTGGAGGTCTGTGTAGCTTTTACAGATGTTAAGTCAGATGTGCAGTGATTGTTTCAGATTTACTCCCTTCCCTTCCTTTCAGGGCATCTGCATTCTACCATTCACTCCTCTTATATTTCCTTTTAAGCCCTTTCACTGGCACTGGATTAAATCCTTGTTTAATCTGGTCCCTTAGCCGCTTTCTCTCCTTACTAAGCAGATTTGCGAAGGGAGGTTTCATTAGATGTGTTTTTTTTTTTCTTCCAGGGATGTGTAGAATATAGACGGGTGGTCTGCCAGGGTAAGGAGAGTAAGAAATGGGAGATGAATGAAGACTGAGACAGAAGATGCAAAAGAGAGGGAAAGAAGAGAAGGTTAAAAATGGCAAAAGGGCAAAGAGAAAGCGAAAAGCAGAAGGGGAGGGTGAACGAAAGATGGCCGACATTAAAACCATAAGGCCTCTTTGTTAGTGTGGGGCTGACAAGCTGCCGTTCACATTAGGGTAATTAACACCGCCACAGATTGCACAACAGCTGTGCAGTTTAGCACTGTGGCAACATCAGAGATCTGAGAGAGAGCCTGAGCAAACAGTGGCCTGTGCTGGGCTAGTTAGACTACCACTATTTAGATAGGTGCTTAAACCGCACTCTGTAGTACGTGACGTCCGCCAAGCACCGTGTGCGGTAAAGCTTGGCTCGTCAAGCCACTAGCTGTTTGTGTAGGAGGTGTTTCTGGCTATAAATTTTACTTTATGCAGTTTGGTAGCCAACTAGTCTACATTGTAGATAATTTTTTGAGCTACACTCTTAAAAATGAAGGAATTTAAATCATTGACATTAGTACAATTGTAGAAAGGATAGGAGTCGGTTTGACAGATTTTTTTCAATCAATATTCATGCTTTTCTACTTGATCTGTTCTTAAATATTGAATTTACAGATAAATGGCGCCATCTGGTAAGTCTTTAAAAAAAGCAGCCACCAATGCCATTGTTTACAGGTAAAGTTATGTAATATTTTAATGTTACTTGCATACATTTCTTGACTTATATTGTTATTATTCTTCAATGGAATATTAAAGCAAATTCATCACATTCAGAAGTTAGTGATGAAGATATCATTGCACTATATTGAATTTAGGTAATATTGTAACAAATACAACGATTACAAACTCGTTTTGCATATAAGTTTCCCAGTTCTTAAACTGAAATATCACTATTGATACTCATAAGAACCGTATTAATTGTGCAATAAAGGATTTCTGAGAAATACTGTTGATATTTGAAATACACCCAAACAAACACACCCCTCCCTTCATTGCTCCGCCCACAAAATAAACAAACATGCAATGCTTGTGGTGCTCGGCCCAATCAACTTTCAAAGCGTTTCTCAGAAATCGCTTGCTGCACCTTTAATCGATTCCTAGCTTTTTTTTTCCTGATTATTATATTTTTCTACCATTTTCACCTTTCTATTGTGTTTTGCCCGTATGAATATTTAGAATTTTTGATGTTACGTTAGATTGTTCACTGTTCAGATAGGCCTATTGGTTTCCTGGTTCCTGAAAGCACCAGTATTTAGATGATTTTTGAGAGCCCTAGAGAATTTTTAAGAGTGTACAGTGTAGAACTATATTAAGAAGTTGAAACCTTGTGCTGTTTATAGAAAGTTTGCCCTTGAAGAACATATGTATTTTGTTAGCTATATATAGCATTTCATTTTATTGCGCCTTAAGGGGTTGAAAAGGTAGATTCTGGAAATCCTCAGCTCCCAGCCTCATGCGATCTGCTCCTCTGAACTGCGTTTGCCAAAGAGTGGACCATCGGCAAGGCTTTGGACTTGCTTCATATAATTTCAGTGCCCTCATCTTGATCTTCTTGGCAAAGCCTCGTCTCGCTCCCGCAAAAACAAATTATATGTGAGAACACAAGTGGCCTGTTTCTTCTTGATTATACTTAATGTGTACTGTTTTCATTTTCCGGCTCCCTGTGTTTATCCATCATGTTTTTCCTGGGCACAGATGCCCAACATCTGGATTTGGTTTGTGCACGTCAGGAAAAATTTCCTACACACATGTGCAACAATTATTAGTATATTAAATTGTGCTGCAAGGATTGCACGAGGGCTTGTTATGCTGTTTTCAGTGTCTGAGGTGTGGAACATTGTTAAAACTGTCAGGGTTTGGTTCGCGCTTCCACGCGTGTTCGTTCAACGTGACATCCGGAACGCAGTGCAGAATTCAAAAGCCATGTGTAAGAAGTTTTCCGTTTCATACCTGAGCAGAAACAAAAGCTTTATTGAATTAAAAGACCTGTACTAGAGATCTTTTTGATTGTTACGTTAGATAAGCCAATCGAGAAGATGAATTGTAGATAGATTACTAATGAAAAACTGAACTTTCAGTTGCGCACACACATGCGTGTTTGTCATTCTGCTTTGTCTCATACTTCCTGTGCTGTTCTCCGCAGGGTTATCTTGTTAAATTTCAGCGAGGTAGTGCTGACTTTAAGAGAGGAGGCAGACATTTCTGTCCACCCCCTCTCCATACTCCAGGTGCAGAGTGCAGCGGTAATAATCCAACAAGTGACAGCCAGCTATAATGGGAAGGGAAGGCAGAGGAAGACGGAGAGGTGTCGGGAGCATAAGGAGCCCGGTGGGCTTATCATTGATTTGTCTGCTGCGTCATACTGAGGGTTTGAAGGGCACTGGCAGGTGTCGCACACCCACATACACTGAATATAATTGGGCCCCGTTCAGTACAACTTCTGTAATGCTCTGATTACCCGCAGTGAGCTTTCGGTCTTAACTCACAAGGTGCCTGTTCATCAGCTGAGGGACAGTAAAAAGTGAGAGAGGGAGAGAGAGAAGAGAGGTGATTCCTGGAGTATTTCTGTCAGTTGCCCCCTTCCTGGTATTTGTTTGATCTAGTGAGATTTCCTCAGCTCAGCTCATGCTGTGTGTTATACAGCCTCAAGGTGGGTGGGTTCAAGGCCTGGGTCTGGGTGGGTTTTGATGTGGCTGGCTGGCGTTCAAGTTGCTTGTGTCTGCTACGAGGCACAGTGTAAATGGAGCAAGACCGAGGGAAAGGGCCAGGGCTGAGGTGATGATATCTTGCCATCGGTCAAAGATTATACATACTTTTTTCTAGTTTGCTTTTTGGATCTGTTTCACATTTAAGTGACTGCATTGTTCTTAAGTACTGTATTCAACAGTTAAATTGTTTTTAAGAAAATGTGAATGCTGCTTTCTGTGCAAAACCAGGATGCTGTAAAGCTTACTTCTCAACAAGTCATGATTTTAGGTGTAATTCATGCCCCGTAGAAAATATACAAGTCCAAGAATTGGACAGTACATGGAAAAGCCACATGAAAACACAGAGTGATTGGTCTCTTTTAAAGATATAGTTAAAACATGTTACATAAATCATTAGACCTCTCTTACCACCTTTCATTTATTGAAGCTTCAAATGAGCCAGGTCTTTGTATGAGGTGAGGTTTGCACGTTAGGGGGCTTTATCATTGTAAAGCCATTTTTATTGCTCAGTAGGGAAACCTACAGTACATTACCCCCATCCCGGCCCGCTCCCTCCCCGCCTTTCACCGCATTTACCACTTAGTTAAATCCCCTTCTTTCTCGCTGTAAAGCTTTTAAGCAGTGTGAGGATAGAGTGGGGACTCTGGAGTCAGGGGGAGCCAATCTTGGCCACTGAATCTCTGCTCGCAGAAGGGTTTTTCTCTGTGATGCCTGGTGGTTGGATCCGGGATGATGGGTTAAGGGATTCTGGCATTCCAGGATTACCCGCCTTTTATCTCCTTGCTATTTGCCGCAAATCCCGGAAGGATGTTGAGTGGAATTCCTCTATGTCCGCAGACATGATATGCAAACAGGACTATGTCTAAACGACTCACCAATCCGATTTCTCGTAGATCCACAGGGAAAGTGTGTGTCGATTGAGTCTTAGAGGATAATCCCAGTGACAAATGAAAGAAAAGGGTTTTTCCCTGTTAGGAATGTTAGCATCACCAACACTAATCTTACATTAGAGCTCAGGTGGATTTTCTCAAACCTTGGAAGTTAGCAACATGAGCTTTTCTGCTTTTAAAATGCTATTCCAGTATTGTTATGATGCAAGATGGTTTGCTTTATTGAACGGACATGGTTTGTGCTAATTCAATCAAAGGCTTCTTTAATTAGCTGCTTAACCTTGCTTTTTATCTGATACGAAACAAATCAATTGATGGCATGATGCTCTTGTGCCAGGATCGAAAAGTAGAGATGCAGAGAAAATGACCAGTTTGGCATTATGGTGTTAATTGTTGTAGTTGTTTGTAAGGGATGCACAATTTCAGAGATGTTTTTAATTTTTTCATATATTTAATAAATGTATTATCTTGTAGACACATACTGTTCAAACGTGCATGCATGTAAGATAGATAGAACTGAATTGTAATACTGGCCGTTTATCAACCATTTCAGGAAATTAGTCATCTTATTGGTATCAGCCAGTAAATGTAATATTGATGCATCTCTCCTAGAAAGAGCTGGTGCCGTGAGCCTCGCAAGGACTATTAAAGCTTTTAACAGGCAGAGAGACAGAAATTCATCCTTGCCATCATGTGCCTCCTAGTATATGGGCTGAACACCCTGGGGAATCTGTTTGCCAGTTGTTGTTTTCCTCTCTCTCTCCTCTTCCACATGAATAATTGAAAGTGTAGCATGTCAAGCAAAGATGCATTTACTTGCTTCATTATATTTTAATCCAAAGTGAACAACTTTATGCATTGCTTTCTTGGCATCCGGAGCAACTTTTAATTTTCTTCCACCGGGGTCTCTTGTAATTCAACCGCGCCCACACACACCCTCGTGAGCCCGCTCTTTCCGAAGCCTTTATTGGATTTTTCCAGAAATTACAGCATACAGGTGCTAATTGGCAGTGTTCGTTCCAACTGATATCAATATGTTTTCAGTGAAGTCCTCACAAAATGTCTCAACTAATAAGGGTGTTTGTCGAAATAAGATATTTTTGCGGTTGGAGGCGCTGGTGTGTTGTTCAGCTGGTGTGTGTGTTAGCCTGTGTAGATTACACTTCATTGTACAGCCCTCTAATTACCAGGTATTTATTTTGCACAAAAGGCTGTAACAACATGAACAAATATGTACACAGCGCTTTACAAAGTATGTAATTGTTATTCCCAATTCGCTGTCAGTTTACCTTAGCTGACTTTGGCTCAGTGGAGCCAACAACATTGACTTCCTACAATTTTGATGTAGTATGTTGTAAACACAGTGGTATCTGATAAAACAATTCACTTCTTTACATATCTAGTGTGCTTAAACCCTCTCTTTGCCTCTAACATTGGTTCAAGTGACGCAAGTTCTGCGCAGAATAGAGTTTGAATGTAATTGAAAACCCCACTGGGGGCCTTTTGTCACAAGGTTGAGTCAGTCGCTGGTATGTGCATGGGTGAGGTTTAAACTGTAAGTGTGAAAGCCAGAGCCATAATCTCTCTCACAAGGTTAGCACAGTTGTCGGGTTGATGATAAATGGACAGGGTGTAGCGTTTAGTCGCGATGAGTGTAACTCGCTGGGTTTGCATGGCTAGAGCTCGTCACAGGAAATTTCTTGGGTGTTTATTTATACACCTTGAGCCGTCATACGATGCACATCTGGGGCCGGGGTGATAAAAGAAGATCTCCACAATGTGCTGAGGTTAGCGTTAGATAAATGTGACATGCCTGGGGCAGCTGCTGCGAGCCTTCCGAAACTTCCTTCCATAAACTGGCTATCCAGCATGCTTGAACTGTGTCCTCTAGTCAAGTTTCCTAGCAGTGAATAAAGACATCAGTTAGGCCATAAAGAGCTCCTGTTGGTGGGCTAGAACGCTATAGGACCAAACATGGACAATAAAATAGTCACCAGTTTCTTCACAAGACGTAGTTTTACAAGTACAGTTGCGGCTAGAAACAAGGGTACTTTGAATAGTAAATAATAATAATATTTTAAACTTACAAAAATATAATTATTTTAAATAAATATTATTTGAATAATGATGATGATAATATTTTTTTAAAATATAGAATAAAACATAATTTTACTTATTCATTTTAATAATTATGATAATAATAATAAAAAAAATGTTAATAGATATTAGGCTAGAATGCTATAGAATTATACATGGCTGCTAAAAGGATCACCAGGTTCTTCATAGATTTACATGTACAGTTGTGGGTCGAAACAAAGGTACTTTGAATGGCTAATTAATAATAATAATAGTAATAGTATTTTTTTTTATAATAATAATATTATAAGATAAAAATATTATGAAATATTGGTTACAGTTATACTGTTGTGGGTATAAACAAATGTACTTTAGCCAATTAGTAGTAATAATATGAAAAACCCCATTTTAATTGTTTTCATAATTATTATTATTTAAAAAATAATGATACAAATATTTTATATTTCTCAATAGGATGGTTTACATGTTAAACAAAATCAAATTGACCTAAGCACTTTGCACTTGCTAAGAAAAAACAAATATATTGATTTGCAAATATTTGATTGTCATGTTTTGACAGATAGATGAAGACTGTAGCTAAAAAACACTATTGTTCAATTATCACCGTGCATGTACGTTGACTTCTGTGAAACACAAAAGAAAATATTTTGAGAAGCTGCTTTCTTTTTTTTGTACATACAATGAAAGTGAATGGGACTCACTATTGTGTTGAAATATAATTCAAAATATATTTATTTGTATTCAACAGAAGAAAGAAACTCATGCAGATTTAGAACGACATGATGAGTAAATGATCAGAGAAGTTCCATTTTTGGATGAACTATCCCTTAAATGAGAAGCAGGTGCCTGTGTCCCCATCCTTCTCTTCCCTCTATTTTAAGGACAGCGGAGCTTGCGAGGTGATTTTAAAGGCGTGAGGAGAGCTGGGTTGACCCGCGAGAGGCCGCGGCACAGGGATAGCGTTACAGCACACGGTAACACGAGCAGGGGTGTCCGCTTTAAAAGTAAATTCCACTTAATGTGGCGCGTCCCTTCCCAACAGGAGCCCAGCTCAACTGTGAGCTTCCTTTATATAGGACATTCCGTGTCTGTTTGTGCAGCGAGAGGTTGGGGGGATTAGTCTTTGGCATGCTGTCAGTTTCTACCTCCCCCTGCCTTTGCCTTTTCATTTCCTTCTCTTTCACCTACAACTTCCTGCAGTGTCCACATGAATCCTGGAAGTGCCTGGTCAGCTTTGATGTACTTACAGTTAGGCTGCAAAATATTGGAAAAAACTGACATGGCAATATTTCGATTTTCTGCGAAGTTATATTGCGATATGAAAAAAAAAATACCATAAATGTTTCACCGGATGTCTATTTGGAAGGAATGAATCATTCTATTATGATTTTGGGTGATTTCGTTTGGGAGTGCATCTGCATACAATTTTTTTTTTTTTTTTTATCTGAAGAATTTTTAATTTTTTTTCAGTGCAAAATCCTTTTAGGGCTGAACGAATTGGGAAAAACTTAAAAAATGTGAGTGTTCATATTTAGGTTTACCATGAAGTGAACCGAGTGTTAAAAAACATTTAGTTTTCATAGGCCACATTCACACTGTTTTTGACCAATTCACGATGACTATAAAATAATAATTATAATTGTATTGCAATAATACTGCTGTATTCTAAAATATATAATAATAATAGAGGTGGGCATAGATTAATTTTTTTAATCTAGATTAATCTCACTGTAATCTTGGAATTAATCTAAATTAATCTAGATTAAAATGGCTCATTTAAATTCTGCCGAAGGCATTCAGAATATGTGTGCTACCCAAATAGTGACTAAAAGTAAGTCTTTGAGAATAGTTCGCCTCGCGTAGGGATGTGAATTTCTGCCAAAAATGCCATTCGACAATAGAGGAGCAAAAGTCGAATATCGTTCGAAAAAAGAAAAAAACGCACACTCACAATGACAGAAAGGGAGGCCAATTTCATCTTTCGCAATTTGTCATCAAACAAACTGTTTATTAATTGAACAAGTAACATGTTTTCGTCGTTTTTTTTTTTACATAGTAGGCTAATTGGAAGAAGAAAAAAACAATAAGCACGACGTATAGGCTACAGTCCGTTTTTGCATCGCCAAACCAGATGCTCGTTAGATCAAAAAATAATGTCATATGACATAATGATTTTATGTTAACCTTTGCCAGTGCGCCGACGCTCTGAAGCTTTTTTTTGTAGCCTATAAATTAATGTATATGTCCAAAAAACGGATAATGTCATACTTTTTAGTAGTGCTATGGTGGCGTAATAATCTGTTTGGTTGTAAAATGTATTACCTGAATGAAATTAAATCAAATGTATCGTCCTGTGGAATCATTCATTCACAGACAGCATACGAAGATGTTCAACTAATAAATATCTTCATCGCTGGCAAAAATATGATGCATTTGCAGATTTGCTTTCACTAGACTAAACTAGATCCACGGCCACTTCATCCAACGCTCTTGATGTTCTTAAATCTTCCTGTTACGACTCCGAGTCGAGTGTGATTGAACGCGCTTCAGACGATTCAGTGCGTGAGGAACTGAACAGATCATTCAAACTGATTCGCGAACCGATTTAGACAGATCTGCCAACTTGTTTGATGAAGTCTTTGAACAGAATCGACTCAAAAGAGTGATTCATTTGTAAATTGAGCATTGCTCATGCTCATACAAAGATACAGCGCGCTTGGAATAAACTCATTTAACAACATGTAATTGCATTAAAATAAAGTAATGAGAGGAACGTCGCCCAACGTAACATGTAAAAGTATACACCTTGTGTCCCTGACAGGAAAATACCCTGCGAAAATATAACGATATTCGGAAAAGCTATTTTATGATCTCAACCCAACTTTGAGAATAGATTAACGGCGATATTTTTTTTATCGCCCGATAAGAGTCTCACGTTAACGCAGCACGTTAACGCCGATAACGGCCCACCACTAAATAATAAATAATATTTTTTCTGTAAAATTACAATACTAATATTTATATCTTAATTTCTTCAACGGTATACCATCAAGCTTTTTTTTTTTTACAGGTTGCTGTTTTCAAAGTGAAGTGTGGTTTCACTCACAGCGGCTTGATTCTCATTAGCCACATTTACATGGACGCCTTTTCTTTCAATCAATCAATTGATGAATCCAAACGCAGTTTACATGAACGTTAAATAAAGTGATCGGGTTGATGTGTGCGTTTAAGTCACAAGTTTTAAATTGGAATTGATTTTTCTTTCTTTCTTTTTGAGTTTCCTGTTGACTGCGCATACTATTCTCCTAAATTGCTTCTTTTCTTTGATTTCGGGTCAGGTTGACATGGTTACATGTAGTGATGCACCGAAATGAAAATTCTGGGCCGAAACCGAAACTTTAGGTTGCACTTGGCCGAAAACCGAAACTGAAGCCGAAAATGGCTTCTTTTAAAAACTTATACTAATATATATATATATATACAGTACAAAACCTAAAATATTTTTAACAATAAATATAAATAATAATGCCAAATAATATTCTTCTTCAAGCTTTATGTTCCATCAAATAAAATAGTTTTTTAACAGTTGTGCAAAAAGATCCACAATTATCTGAATAACTGCACACAAAATCACAGAATGGCAGTGGGCATCTATTCTGCTGCTGCATGTAAACAATTTTTTACTTACATTTTAAATTGCTGTGCAATTTAATTGCTGTGCAACAGTGCAAAAACAGCACTAGAACTTAATCCAAACTCAAACTGTAAACAACATGTAAGCCTATGTAGCCTTAGGAAACACAGTTGTGCAGTGCTACGCAAATTTTAATGTAACTGCCATACACACAGAAAATTGGACTGGGGGTCTTACATGCGCTTCATGTGGCACACTAGCACACACAGGTCTCTCGCTCTCTCTCTCTCTCTGTCTGGCGTGCGCGCGCTACACGGTTTGGAGCACGACCTCTTGCTCGCTCGCTCTTCCGGGAGATTTGAACTAATTTGCGGGCATCAGGGAGCCGCTATCAATATGCGTGAGACATCCCTATCTTTGATAGGCAGACGCGTGATAACAGCTTGACCGTGAGTGAAACCTAAGCGCTTGCGCACGGATGGGAGGGGCGGGTGACATTCATTTTCGGTTTACGTTTTCGGCTGTTTTTTTTATTTCGGCCCGAAACCGATAATGCCATTTTCGGCCGAACATTTTCGGCGGCCAAAATTTCGGTGCACCCCTAGTTACATGTGACTTTTTTTGTTCCGACTGTGCTAGTAGTCCAATTACAATCAGATTATTAGGGTCTATGTAAACGCAGCTATTGTATCACAAACTACACGTGTGTAAATTACACGCTTCATTCTGAAATGACTTTCGTTCATTGGCCAAAGGAGGACTGGCCCCCTGACTGAGCTTGGGTTCTCCCAAGGTTTTTTTCTCCATTCTGTCACCTGATGGAGTTTTGGTTCCTTGCCACTGTTGACTTTTCGCCTTTGTCGCCATTGGCTTTTGGCTTGCTTAGTTGGGGACATTTCATTTTGTACCATTACAACTTTATTTTCCTGTTATCTCTGTAAAGCTGCTTTGAAACAATCTGTATTGTAAAAAGCCCTATATAAATAAAGGTGACTTGATATAATTACCTAAATTGCAGCTTGTGCAATTTGACAATCGCACTAAGCCGTATCGCAACAATCGATTTTATTTTTATATATATCGTGCAGCCCTCACTTACAAGATCCTGCAACCGCTTTGATTTCAAGCAGTTGCAGTTCTGGCAGTGTGAATGAGGGCAGCACATGAAAGGTCAGAGGTCAAATGGATCTAGGGTGCGAAGGCCACCGTGTGCGCTACTCAGCAAGACCTCTCACTTACAAGAGTGCAATGTGCTGCTCTAGGAGTGTTTTGGTTCTGAATGCACCCTTGATTCAGGTTAGGATGCCTGCTTATTTTGGCCCGACTGTGCGTTTGCGCTACAAGGGGATGATTCATGTAAGATTCACATGGCATCACGGTTGGATGAAAGAAGGGCGTCTTGCTTTGCATTTTTTCCTCTCATTAAAGGCGTCAGTGCTTGGCAGAGCAGGCCTGGCTCTACCTCGCAGTCAGACCGCTGTGATCCCTGTCTAACAAGACCTGAACAATCCTCAACATCCTTTTCTTTCTTCTACCTACTGCACATGAAGGCCCAGCAAGGGGCATAAACCCTTTATCATTTATGAATTATTCAATGTGCCTGGATGGGTTTCGCTTGTAGCAAAGCAGATCTGCAAAGAAAAAGCAACTCTCCTCTGCTCTCCTTCATACTTGCCTGAGGAAGTGAATGACTCAGACGTTGTTCTCATTGAAGAAAACAAGGTGAACAAGGACAGCGCTGAATAGCGCTACAAGCTGTCTCGCAAGAATCGGATGTGTTTAATTGGTGATCTGTAGCGTAGACCTTAGTCAGAGTACGTCACATTGACATTCTGGAAATGAGGCTGTGAGAGATTGAAGGACAGTCCGTTCAATATGTCGTTTTCTATTAAAGTACTCGATCTATCTTTTACAACCACTGCTTTTTTAGGAAGAAATTAATAATTAGATGTTCCGGTTTCTTCCAGCTTTATTAGAGTTTTAGATATTAGGCTACTTGAGTCGCGTAAGATTGAATAACATAACCATCTAATGGAAGTGTCCGGTTAGCCAGAATGGAAGATTATTTATCTCTTTTTTGCTCTCTTTTGCTACTCTCCTTATCTCACATGTGTTGGCAGGAGAAAGAAACCCTGGACTAAGATCTGTATCTGCAGTGTGTCTACTAAAGAACAGGCTCTGATTCCTTTACCGATAAGCCACGTTTTATCTTCCCCTGCTTTCACATTAAAGACGAGGAGGCCTGTGAGAGCCTGTACCCGTGACAGCCCCTGTGTGGCTACTGTCTGTCACCCAGGAGCATGGGAACATTGCTTGTTTTGTTTTTTTTTCGTTTATACCATCTGCACTGGGATTGGCTGGATTAATTTCACCTTGCCGTTGCATTCCACAATTGCTAATTGAAAATATTGCAACGTTTGTGACTGCCCGAGACTGGCTCAGATCACATCGCTAACCTGCTCATACTTAAGGAGCATCGGCGACCGCAAACGAGCACTGATTTGGCCACATCCCGGGGTTTTCGTTGCAGACCGTAGAAATCTGTGGTCTGTGACCACAAATCATGTAGTGTGAGCTTGCTTTAACTTGTCTCCTGCCAACATAGGAAACTGAAATGAAACCTCATAAGCAACTGATTTGGAATGCTCTACAAAGACAGCAGCTCTATATTGTGGTAAATAGTATTTTTTATAGATATTTGACCATGTTGAATGTAAGTATATTTATAATTATTAATATTAAAAACAATAATTGTTATTATTATTTCCATTTTTAATTCTATTCCTATTATATTCATAAAAATTATGCAAATGCATGTTTTATTTAATTTGTTGTCTCAAAAGGCAAAAATGATCAGATTTAACAGAAAATAATTAATTTGTTTGGACATTTAAAACACAAAAAAAGAATGAATAATAATTATTATTAATATTATAATATTAGTGTTATATAATAATAATACTTTATTAAAACATTCATATTTGTAGTAATATTATAATCATACACAATAGTAAATGCATATTGCTTTTATTATTTTGTTATTGTTTCAAAAGGCAAAAATAATCAAATCAATGTGCTGTTTTTGTTTGCTTGTTTTTTTGTGTTTTTTTTAAACAGAGACATATTATTGGTATATCATAACGCAATAACAGTCAATCTCTACTCATTGCGTTCTGCATTGGGAATGTATCAGTGATCCCTATTTAGGCAGCTCACTATGATTTGAAGCAGCCTACTATGTGAATGAATGCGCTTTCCTCCACTCTGCTTTTTTTTTACTTTTTACCTGGTTTCTCATAATGTGTTTATGCCTGGCCATGTGTCGGGCCCTGGAGGCAACAACAACTGTACTGATTTGTGACTCTGTCTCGCTGTTTGGCTTTAGTGTTACTATGCGACACATCTTTTTCATTTCTCTCTTTTCCTCGCCTGTGATCTCACTCTGCCCTTCGCTCACTGGATAGCTTTCTAATTTGTATTTCGCACCAACCTGCTGCTATGTTAACAACCTGTGAATGCTCAAAAGCAGGGGGAAATGATTTAAAAAAAGAAAGAAAGAAAAATGTGTGAATGAAATCGAGAGATTAAATTATAGCGAGAAAGATGTAAAAAAAGGAAGACATTGGGTAAGGAAGATTACTACAGAAAGATAAATGAAGAGAGATCAGAGCGAGTAGGATGCAGGCGTTTTAGATATGCAAACCACAGGAGCTGTGCTGTGATTCCGCTGCAAGTTCTCGTCGTGTTGTTGCCAAGCAAGAGTTCAACGGAGGAATCGTTCCACACCCTCGGCCAATCGCGGCCGACGTGGAATGTGGCGCTCGCGGCGAGCAGCACAGACTTGTGGGTAGGATTGCATTTTGCACGGTCACCCAGTGGAATACATTATCATCTTAATGATGCTTTAGGTGCAGATGCATGTCTAATGCGCTGGTGTGGGAGTTTGTGTGTGTGTGTGTGTGTCACTCTCCTGTGGAGTGGAGAGGGCAGAGAGCTGTAATCACTCTCACACACACACACACCTGTTCTGACTGGAGGCGGTCTGCGCTGCGGCTGATAGGATGAGAGCGCAGGGGGAGAGATGTAGCAGAGCTCATGATAAACGAGTATGTAGGAGGTCATTAAGCAGAGCAGCGAGAGGAGGAGAGAGAGAGGGAGGGAGAGGGAGGGAGGGAAATGGGAGAGAGAAGGACAAACACAGTGGAGATAATTAATTTGGAGTTTCATTAGCAGGAACCTGTATGCCTGGGTGACTGCATTGGTGCATCGGCTGGTTAACGCACATGATCACGCAATCGGGAACTTGCTTCATAATTAACTACTAATAATTATATATATATATATATATATATATATATATATATAGAGAGAGAGAGAGAGAGAGAGAGAGAGAGAGAGAGAGAGAGAGAGAGGGGGGAATATTCCATCACCCATAACGCCTGAGACAAAGTTGATACTTAAATTAAATATAATTGAGAAGCTTCTGAACAATAAAAGCACACAAACACCTACATAAATACATGGTATAACAGACATCCACAGTATCTTATCCACAATCGGGTACCACATCAGCACACACATTTCAAACTCAACAAAAGTAAACAAGCAAAATGTTGAGGTCGATGTGGCTCTTGCAGGTTTTTAAGAGGGTGATGACTGAGATGTTTATCAGCCCTTTGCTGTCCCTCTTCAACATGATGTTACATAAACAGTTAGAAAATAGAAGCCTGTAAGGTTCTGGAAAACATTCTGCCATTGAGAGAGAGAGAGAGACTGACTGAAGCAAGAAGATGGGTGAGGAATGATTACTGATGGTAGAGAGAAAGAATGAGGAGTAGTTAGGAGAGACGGTGATAAATCCCAGGCATGATCCACATGCTAAAACCTGTGTTTGTTGTAGAGGTCATCCGGTTGTTGTCAGGTTAATCAGAGGACTCTGGCAGCTCTCTTCAGGCCAGGCTGACCCTCTTTTTCTCTTCCTCTCTGATAATTGATGCCATTTGGCCCGCCTGCCTGCCCCTGGCAGCATGACATCACGTCAGTGCCATAGCTTCCTCTGAAGCCTCCAGTGGCTCCGCTGTGCCACCCTCTCCTGGCACTGAACCCATGGGGTGTCTGAGATGAACGGAGGGGCGTGGGGTGGGCGGAACAGAGGAGGAAACCCATCAGTTGTCTTATTATTTTGTTGGTTATATCATGTATTTCAGTGTAATTAATACAGTATTGAATTTTGGTTATATTCATCGAGTTTCAGGTGGACTTACTCAATTAATTTTATTTAACCACTTGAAACAAGCAGTATAATGATATTAATACCTTGGTGTCTTTTGAATTACACTACTGTTCAAAGGATTTAAAGGTTGTTGTTTTTTTCACAGGGACACATTCAATTGATTCAAAGTGATAATAAAGACATTTATAATGTTCTTTTGAATGGTCTATTCATCGAAGTATAAAAAAAAATATATTCAAATAGAAAACAGAATTTCAAAATGTAATATTTCACAATATTACTGTATTATTGCTGAGTATAAGAGGATTCTTTCAAAAACACAAGAAATTCGTACCAACCCCAATATCCCATCGAATTCTATTTGATAGGAATTCCATGTTGATTCCATGGTAAAGTTGTTTTCTTTTTACAGTAACATCTGAATATTGATGAAATGTGATGTAATTTTTGCATATTTCACCTTTTGCACCTGCATATTGATTTACTAGTTTGGGTTGGGTTGTTTCAACCCATGGTTGGGTGAAATATTGACTTAATTTTTTAATAAAATGTTTAATTCCAATGGTTGAGTTTGTCCATAAAGCATTTTTAGAGTACTTTTTGGCCCTGTGGTATTGCAAATGTGCAAATATTCCATATATTTTCTCAATTAATGAGGTCATAAAAACTGAAAAAGCATTTTTCAAAAGAATTGATGTTTAAATGCTGTCTATAATTCTAGATGGGAGTGTAGCATGTCACAACTTCCCAAAGGTGTTTTTATGTAGACTGCTTTCATTGGCTTGTTGTGGAGCATTAGGAGAAGCAGTATAAAATATTTATGTGTTTGGTGTAGCCTGAACTCTGACTGTTGTGATTGTTTATTTTTATGGCTTTGCACCCTTTTGCTGGAATTAAACCGGCCTCACCTCCCTGTCTTCCCTTTCCTGTTCCTTCTTCCAGTGGTACTTTACAGCTGTAGGCAGCATGTCTCAACACATGACCATGACCCTTTTATTTGTCTAACTCCCTCCCTACCTCCTCCTCTGGCTGTTTTCCTCTGTGGCTCCTGTGAGAGTTGGGTCATGGTCCAGAGGAGGTGCATCATTGCCTGTAGTTAATAAGTGCAATGGGAGAAGTGAACTGAGGGCTGTTTTGGTATCTCAGAGTCCCAGGCCTGGCAACTCTACGTCCAGATCCAGTATCACAAGTCCTCTAGGGTCAGGCCTCCTGCGGCCCCGCCAGCGCTGTTTGGCTCCCAGCAATGTGGCTTCAATTTCCTCCGTTTTGAAATGGTTATAGCCCCTCTGCTTCCTTCAGCGGGCAGGGGCTTAGCTTTGTTTTCTCTCTCCCGCTCTCTGTCCTTTCTCTTTTCCTGCTCATTTTGATCGCTCTGTCCTTTAATCACCGCTCGGGCCCCCTGCGTTGTAAGAGTGCAAAGAATTTGTTATGGGTGATCTTTGACCTCTGGCCTGTAGGGACACAGTTTAAAGGCTGCTCGGTAGAACAGCTCACTGGCAAAAAATACAAACAGTGAAATGCAGCCGCCATTATTTTTTATGCTCTGGCAGTTCCTTTCTTGCTTCAAGCTCTCAAAAAAATACCTTTCATAGACGGATCATTGTATTGAAAGTTTCTTTTCAACATTAAAGGCATGAGCCGAACAAACGTTAACGTCAGTCTTTGCCCAAACCCGAGGCTTATACATATGCTACGGGCCCAGTTCCATCTGAACCTCTTTTCTTTCATGTAATCCTACGGGGGTGTGAGCTAAAGTGTTCCAGCTCTCAGACACAGAGAGCTTGTGTAGTGAAAAATCCCGCTTGCTGAAAAATTAGTCCCCCGACGTAGTGAATTATGGGGCTGAAATAGAGCTCTTATTAATGTAGTCCAGGATTCACGTCAGCGGAGGTCTCAGAAATTATGCCACGCCGTGGGTCTGGTCTCACAGGAGGTTTTCCATATTAGACTGAGTACACATAATAAAAAATACATTATTAATGGAGCTAGAAACTTGACTTACACAAGGTTCAAATAGACAAACTGTGGTCCATTTTCATCATTTCTAGGCCTTTGTATCCACAGTATATTGTTTATAAAAATGAGCCATAGTGACATTTTCAAATTAAGCATTTCTACATCAATGCTGTTTTGTTCTTGATCTTTTTTTTTGTTTTTTTTTTGCCATATCATACACCGTTGCACAAGATAATAGACATAACATAAGATTATAAATAATAATATACCAAGTGAAGCTTTATATAGGATAGGTATGGGTCAGGATGGTCAACTAGTCATCCAAGTCAGTAGACCATCTAGTGATTTTTTTCTTTTCAAATATAATTATTTTTAAATTCATGTAAACATTAAAGTGTTTTAGTCATCCAAGTCAGTAGACCATCTAGTGATTTTTTTCTTTTCAAATATAATATAATTTTTTTTAAATTCATGTAAACATTAAAGTGTTTTTTCTTCTTTATTTAGCACTGATGAGTTTTGAAACTTTTTACATAGGGTTTTTTTTTCCCCGTGCACAGCTCAACTTAATGCAAATAGGAAGTAAAATGGTATGGCTACTTCCATAGGAGTGCAGATCATGATTCACCAGCGGATATAGTTATAACAGAGTAGGAACGCTCCTACAATACAACAGCGCAGTGACCCATGACCTCCTTTGTGAATAGAGCATCAGAAACAGGTCCAACACACAACCCACCAGCTAGATGTTTTTCAAAATATGTATTTTTGCACATTCATTGATCTCATATCTCTTTTATGGTCTATTTTACATTGTTTTGCATTTGAATCTGCCGTAATATATGTATCTCAGAAGATGAGAAGTACTCTCAGAAGAAAAGGTACAACAGCTGTCACTAGTGCTCTATTCCAAGAAAAAGTTGGAATGTGTGTGCTTGCATTCTTTACCACCCCTGTGTATAGTGTGTGAAGAATTTAAGAGTTCCTTCTTCGTTAAGAGCCCAATGTCCTGTCTGTCAATGACTGTGTGTTTTGGTAGGAGCATGGCATGTTTTCTTTTTCTTGCTGCTTGCCAGAAACTACACGTTCTGCTACATTGAGGGGAAGGAAAAGCACACTCATGTTTAGTCTACATAGCACTTAAGTCACTTTGTAGGGAGATAACGGTTTTCCTATTGTAGTCTGCGGGTAGGATTTGTGATGTCACCATCCATCAGTGATCTTTTGTTAAATCATTAAGAGCAGGGATGTGGAAAATGAGATGGCAAGATGGCTCCACCTAAACATTTGGACAGTGTTTTACTTGTCTTTTGGATTTTTATGTCATTCCCCTCCTGTTTTTCTTTCCCCTCGTCTTTTGATCTATTCTTTATTTGTTGGTAGCCATCTTTAGCGTGGCACAACAGTTGTTGCCATGTTGTTGCCTTAACGCCCCCAAAAAAGGGGAGGAGGAGAGCAGTTGTTTAAAAATGGTCTAATTGTGTTTTACTTCTGTTTTTCAGGGATCTGATGTAGGATCAGAAAAGCTTTTCTCGCCTACTGCACCTAAAGGTAAGAGCATGTTGTGGGTGCTATATAAATGTTTCACTGGTCATTTTTCTTGCAGTGGATGTTCAAGACGTGATTAAGCCTGATTTGACCTTTTACCCCATTCATAAACTGGTTTTGAAACAAAGAATACCTCAGGGTTGTCAATAAATATATAAGAAACTTTCATTGTGCAAATTGCACTGTAGTAAAACTCAGGCAACCAAATCCTTGTTTCACTTATTTTCCATTCTAGGAAGCTCTATTCTCGGCCACAATTCAGATAGTCTAGGTTATTGGTGTTGAAGTTAATATTTTTCTCCCCAAACCTGACACTATGCAATATGTTCCCATAGGCAACTCTGAGCTCACTTTCAGAGCCATACATCATTCACAAGAGTAACGTTACTCTTGTTGGACTAGTGCTGTTCTGTTTTTCTCATTTTTTTTCATGAATGTTAGAGTTAGAAGGGTTTTTGCAGAGGTGGAAAGAGTAATAAAATATTCTACTCAAGTAAAAGTACTACTACTTCAATGAAATTTTACTTAAGTACAAGTAAAAGTACCGGTCTAAAAATCTACTCAAGTAAAAGTAAAAAGTAGCTCATTTAAAATTTACTCAGAGTAAAAGTTACTGATTTACTTTTTTAACAGCGGGGGTGGGGTGGGGGACCCTCCCGTGTAGGGTTGTAAGGGTATGAGATTTTCACAGTATGGTAACCTCTCAGAAAATATCCCGGTTTACAGTATTAATCAATTGTTAAATAAATAAACTGTATTATTAAATTATGGGTATTATTATTATTATCGTCAGTTAAAATGACAGTTAAATTAATGAAAACAGGATTTTTTTTTTGGTTGAACAAATGCTTTTATTATAACACACTTGAAATAATTTGTTTGTTTATTAAAATTTCAATAAAACATGTCTAATCAATTAAATTCGATAATTGATAATGAATTAGATTAAGAACTTATTTTTAACATTAATAATTTATTAAAATGTTTAAGAATAATGTTGTCCTATAAAATGTATTTTATTCAGAAAATTAATGTTTCTTTTTATGATTTAATCCAAATATATTATCAAAAACGGTGGTAATCAAATGTAAATTTAAACTTGTGTCCTTTTTATTTTTTGGGGAAGCGCTGCAAAAACAGATTTACTAAATTAAACCATGGACAAAAAAAATATTCCTTTAAATAATGTTTAAATAAAATGTATTGTTATTATTATTATTTTGAGAAGTAGGCTACGTTCTATTGTATGCCTACAATAGTAATATATTTCTGTCATAATTTCTCCTAGTAAAACCGAACTTTTATTTTGACGGGTTGTAGTGAAGACCTGTTTCAAAGTGTATTTGACAATGGTTTTTCTCAAATAAAATTATGAAAATGCTCATTAGGCGTTCTCTCAGAGCAGCTCTGGAAATGTTCATGTATTCATATCCTCAAATTGTTTGTGAGACGCTGAAAACACCATGAACGTCACAAGTACTTGAGTATGTAGTAGACAAACGCAGCTCAGCAGAACAAATAGGGTTATATATTTACATGCAGTATTTTTGTGCTTAGCTTAAATATTGACAGACCATGTCGCGATTGGATTTATTGAACAGTTCTACTTTCCATGTATTCATCCATCCATTATTTTGCATGTTTTACGTGACATCTGCATTATGTGAATTCCATTTTCATGTCTGGATTCCGGGATTCCCTTTGCATCACGTACCTTTATCTGCAGGAGGGATGGTGTCCTATATCCTTTTTTTGCGTCCACATTTTTTGCAAATTGGATATCTATCCTCGAGGACAACCACGCTTTTTTTTCTACTTTTCATACTGGCCCTAATTCGCTTGGCGCTTTGCTTTCAGCTTCAGCTGGGTCTGCGTCACCTTTTTTGCGCGTTTGTTCTCCCGCCCTTCAATCAATGCAGTAGTTTCCGGAGTGTGAGATTTTTTTTTTTCCCCTTGTATTATTATTTTTTACTCTGTAACGGATATGATTTCAAATGTAGCGAAGTACAATACTTCACAGAAAACGTACTTAAGTAAAAGTAAAAGTACAGATTTTAAAAACTACTTTAAAAAGTAGAAGTACACAAAAAAACTACTCAATTACGTAACGCGAGTAAATGTAATTCGTTACTTTCCACCTCTGGGTTTTTGGCCTTGTGAGCCAAAGAGATAAACAACTTTTCAGGCTCCCCTCAAATGTTAGGGTGCACACATGTAGATGTAAATGGTGCTAAATGTGGTAGCAGTAAGTCCTGGGCCGTCAGACTCATCAGAAGCTTGGGTTGAGTGTGTTTGCATCTCTAGACCTCTATGACAGACAGCAAATCTCAGATGCCTTGTAATCCTGCTAAAAGCCTGTTTAAATCCTATGAGACTGTGAAATGGTGCTTATTAGTTTCCTTGTGTTTTATTCATTTTCAAGTGGCTGCTGATAGAAGTTTGCTTCTAATGCGGTTTTGAGCTACTTTTTACTGTTTCCAGCTGTAGTTAAAGTTTAGCTGAGAGCAGTAGGAAGTCGCCCCTTGAAGTTTTTTTTAGTTGGTCCACATCCAGGTTTTGTAGGGGAACTAAGTTGTGAAACGAATTCTGTTTGTTGCTCAGTGCGGAGGAGATGTCGAGTTTAATGCCACACTTCTGATGCCCTGCATGAGTCTTTTGGAGAGCTTTTGCCCCCCACTCTCTGAAAACGACGAAAAGAGGAAGTGAGAGGAGACAAGTCGAGCTCAGAGGAAGAGTAGAACTTGTGACTACTGTCGGGTTCCATATTAAAGTAATTTTTATGCATGTCTCTGGATGACTTCCAGACATAACCATAGGAAAAGACTTGTGCATGTTTAAAAATAGATCAGAGCACATGGCTTGAGCACTTCAGATGTCAACAAAAGAGCTTGTTCTTGTTGTTGTTGATATAACAGGCTCCCTAATCTGTTACGGTTGATGGCGAGACAAACTGCATCGTCCTAATATCCTGCTAATGTGTGTCAAGCACACACTCTTCCCAGGGATCACAGGGGGATGATACAGAGAAAGCAGAAAGTGGTAGGAAGTGCCAGATTAGGATTTGAAAAGAATGCAAAACCAAGAGTGGGAATATGTGGATTAAGTGATTTAGGACTGCAGGAAATAAATATTATCGTACTAGCAATTTGATGCCCAGACTGTAGAGATTACAGATCTTTCAGGGATGCATAACCTTTGAAATCCATGATGTTTGATGATAGTTAAATTTCTGACATCGTAATCTTTGATATCCAGTTCAAACTTTGTAACTTTTGATATCCATTAAGTTTCATAATATTTCCAGTGTGGATTTCTGAACTTTTAATGTTCTAGAAGTTGCATAATACTTTTAGTTCGGACTTCATAGCCTTTGATATCCATCAAATTGCATTGTAGTTTAAGTTCAGTCTTCGTAACCTTTCATATCCAGTGGTATCACAGTAGTTCCAGTTTGGTCTTTTTTAGGTATCACCTGGAAAACTTTGGCTCTCTGTTCCAGAATTTCTGGGGCTGTATTACAGATACCTTAATTCTTCTTAATTCTTTACTGCAAGTAAAAGTTCTATTTCCTAAGTGAAATTAATTGAAATTGTGGTTGTTGTTGAGTTTATTTTTGAATTTCCTGTATGTCACATGGCCTTTCACTCGCTTTTGCAGTTGCCATAATCACTCTTCTGGCAATAGCATCCAAAGCACTTGGCAAGGAATGTGTAGTATTATTACCCTTGTTCTCCTGTTGTCGTTTTTGAATGTGGGTTTGTCCAGAGTTTGTTCCATGGAATGCACCATTCCTTCAGACTGTTATTCTAGATTTTGGGGGTATAGGAGCATATGTGTCCCATTACAGTACGTCCGCCGAGACCAATCTAAAGCTCGCTCAGCTCTGATCCCCAAATTGGTCTGCCCTGGAGAACTTCTGGCAGACTGATCACTCGCTTGGCTCACGTCTTGCGTTGGAGAATTGCATTACAGGGAAATACCTCAGCATGAATGTGGTGCTGCTTGCACAAATATGCATGTGTCTTTGTTTCTGTAAACAGCTTTCGTGCACTCTGGTGCTTGATTTGATTGGTTTTGTGCCCTCAGTCAAGTACTGCGTTGACATACAAGTTTCATATCAGCTTAACAGCTGTTTAGTTTTACTCTAATCTGTTCTTACATAATTACCACAATCGCTGTGCATTTTGTAACTTTATAAGAGGCTTGCTCTCCATCTAGCAGTGCCAGGGTTTTCTTGCCCTGAATGAAAGCGTACTGAATTTATGCCCACAACTTAAATACTTATATTAGTTCATCTGTTCTATTGTTATAGCTATTGTTCGAAGAACTGTCTGACGTTCATTCTGACTTTCGATTGATCATTCTTTGTATAGTTAGTTTCATTATTCATTCTATCAATGTGGCGTTCTTTCTAGCTATCGCTCATGAGTTTGGTTTAGCTAACGTTTGTTCTGTCATTCCATCTACTGCTTGTACGATCTGTCGTTCTATCTATCGTTCTCTGTCAATCATTCTATCACATATGGAATATAGCTCTGTTTTACATTTATTATTTACTCTATGTGTGGAGCTAGAGTACAGCTAATGCAGAACTATATACGGTGATTGTTGGACCTAAAACCATGTGCAGCATCTGCCTGCAGCACAATAAGGTTAGAGGCTTTAAGCATAGTTGGGAGGGGGGTTGCTCTCTTTCTCTTCATTTTACCCATCAGTGAAGCGGTGACGCACCCATTTTGTGTGTGAGGTCTGTCAGGCAAACCCGGGGCATGCTGGGATAGCAAAGTAAGATTGTGGTGAAAAGCCATTTGTGAAGTGGATTTCTGGTTTGCTAATCCTGATTAATTTTGACCCGTTGTGCTCATTTTAAACAGCGTATTACTGTACGCGAGAAGCACCGCCAGCTTCGGGACAAACTGAGAGCTTAGCGGCTTTGGAAGGCTTAACAGCAGATGGCATTTTAAGCCGGACTTAATAAATTGTTTCCATTAAACTTACCGGCCCACACATAGTGGATTAGGACTATAGAACAAAGAAAGAAAGAGAGTGAGAAAGCAACAAAAGAAGGGGGGTAACAGCCATTGCCACATCCTCATAAGATCAAATTGATAACGCGCCGGTTTTCTCTGTTAATCCACCGTTGCAAAAATCTTTCTGCTCGCCAACACGTGAAAACAAATTGACCCAACTAATTTATTATGAATAATATTTACAGTCCATACCGTTATCGTAACGTATGTAATTCCGGATTAAGAGCCACGTCTGGTCGTCACACGTTATACTCTGTTTTTCTTGATAGTATTTGGCTGAATCAGTTCCGCAGAGGATGGGTGCTACTCCCCTCGCCCTGCCTCCCCTCCACCGTCCCCAGGGAGCCGCAGGGTCGTTCTCTAAGCACTCATTATATGCTACACGACTCAGGGTCTCCGTGTCGAATCGCTAATCAAGCACTCTGTCTGCAGGCCCACGATTCAATAGCCGTTGAGTGGCCTTTGTTCCTACCCGCTATTTGCTGCATGTCAATAAAAGTCTGCTCCCTGCTCCGCCTCGGCGGATGAACCCCCCTTCACCCACGCCCTCCCCTCAGTCCTTCAGAATATAAAATGCACTCTCTTCTCTCCTCTCCTACATGGGTGAAAAAACAGAGGGAGGGAAAAATGTGTGGAGGCCAGCAGAGGTCAAAGGATTTTGGGGGAAACGGTGGAGAATGAGAGTGTGTTTGTATGCGGCTCTTCTCCTCTACTGAGGTTAATGCTGATGTATTGCTAACCTTAGCGCTGCAGTGTTTGTGGCCTCTTGCCCATTAAATAATGAATAGAAGTTGACCTCTTGACCAGTTAATCAGCTTTGCAGCTGTTGAATCGTGAAAGTGCAGAGATCGAGGAGTCACAGTCAGGGATGGACCAGCGTACGGACTTGGGATATTCCAAGATTAGCAGCTAATATACCAGTCATTGCGGAGGTTAATGTTGCATGTACAGGTGGAATTGGATTTGTATGTGTTTGATAAAGCCTGTCCAGCTGTTATGGTGTGTAAATGTTCCACTGCTGTTTTGTCCAAGCTCTTTTTGTGGTGTCTAGTCATTTAGCCAAGCTTGTCATTTGATATTAATAAACATAGAATGCTGTTGTCCTTTGTTTGGGTGATTGTTCATGCTTGGTTTCTGTTCTCTGCCTTTTGGCTCTTGGTTTACACACATATTGCCATTAATTCAAAGTCTGGTCCATATTGCAACTTATTCTGGCTAGTTAGACAGGAAGAGATCCAACTGTCTGACCAATTTGTAAAGCATGTAAATTACTTTGAAGGAACACCCACTCTATGAAGCTTTTTGTATATACAGTATATTAAATTTAATTGTTTTAGACAAGAAAAATTTCTCTCTGAGTCGGAGTGTTTCATAAATGTCGTTTGGTTCCACTTGGCTCTGAAACAGAACTGCAGCTTCAGCTCAAATGGAAGAATGGCATTCATATCTCTTTATTATTTCCAACTTTCATTATTTCTCCCCAACATCTCAGAACATATGACCGTGTGTGTTTGTGTGTTTTCCTTTCATTTCTGGAAAGCGAGTGTTATGAATGTTCCTCTTTATTGATAGCGCTAACCCTGTTTGTGTAGTTCTGCCTGTCAGGAAGATGAAAATAAATAGCAGGAGCGTGGAGGAGATAAAACATGTGTTTAATTATTAATTGAGCCATTACTGACAGAGATTGCCTTTTTGATAAAAGGCAGGAAGCTGCTTCAGGGGTAGAAAAAGCAATTACTAAAGCTATCTTCCTCTTCCTCTCCGCCCGTCGTTTTGCTCTGTGCAAACAGAAAAACATACCGTGTCGACCAACCTATTCCATAAATTATTTTAATTTCCTTTCAATATTTATGATGTTTTAAATTATGATTCTGTTGTCATGTTATATTTATATGGAGAGGCATTGAGCCATGCTATACTACGGTGGCTGTAACTATTATCTTAACTGGCGGGAGTTGTTTTTCTTAATGCGTTTCAGAAAATATTACATTTCGACATGTTCGTTTCCCTTTTCATTTCATTCCAATTTATTCGAATGATCGCAGATGGTGTATTGATTTTGTTGACGTCTGGGCATTTGCTGAAATGCTATCGGTTGCTGTGCATTTAAGCTGCATGGGGTATTGATATTGCTGTAGCTTTCATTTGCAGAGATTCGTTGGACAGTTTCTAAACCAATAATTTCTGAGACATAACTTAACCTTTCAACTACAAATATTACTAACTTGATTTTGTGGAAAGTGCACAGTGTCCAGAGGTTTCACTAGTATGCCTGTCCAAATAACATTCCTGGGCCATATATATTATGCCCACCATAGTATTTGTTGTACTTCCTTTAGTTTATACTTATTTAGATCATTAAATCATTTCATTACAGTAATGAGAAACCCCATTGAGAATAACTGGTAAAACATCTAGCTCTATTATGGTAATGAGGCTTTTGAGGGAAAATAATGCACATAAATCTTAACACAGATCTTAAGTGAACATATTTTCACAAGATTTACAAATTGTCTTTTTACCCAAGTCATTAAATGGTAACATTTGATGCTTGCAGGTTTATAGTAAGTATCTTACACCTTTCAGTAAGCTTTCCCAGGGCTACCAGTCTAAGCCTGTTAAAACCATCCTTACCCTGTGCCATGGCCGCCCTGGGACCAGACGGGGATGGAGCAGCGCTCTTGAGATGATCTAGCAGCCCTACAGTGAGGAAACCAGCTTGTAAAGTTGAGGTCAGGCCCTCTCAGGAGTCTGCCTGCATTTGCGCAGGGTAATTTTAGCACTCATGGGCCAGCTAATGACCAGTTTCTTTCAAGAGTTGATTGCTGGAGCTCGTTTAACTATCCCCAGTGTGATCACTCCCGCTAGGGCTGGGATAACCATCAGTCTAGCTGCAGGGTAGCTGCATTTTTTTTAACAAGAGCGAGTATGCTTTTTATCAGGATGGCTAGAATAGGCAGTGAATATCAAATATGAACGCTTGGCTCTTTATCGCCCGTTTGAAGGAGATGCCAGGATGAGATTTTTAACATTTTGTTTCATTGTGTCCTGCGTTTGAAGTCAATGCTATTTGCAGAGGACGTTGTTATCCTCGCTCGCAAAGCCAGATGGTTGTTGCTTGTGGCCAAACATGAATCTTGGATAATGTTCAGTCACTGGCAGAGACGAATTGCTAGACTGGATGGATATTGCAAACACGCTTGTAATGGATTCGACATTTCGGGAACTGGTTCAGAAGGATCTTATAAAGACCGGAATTCTGTGGCCGAGCACAGGAAGGAGGTTAAATGAACAGAATTCCATGACTAGGAACAATATGAAAGCAATATGAAAGGCGTGCTTTAACGTGGTTGTGGTATGTCATGCTACAAAGTAGTAATCACATCTGTATTGCTTTATTTGCTCTTTATCAATGCATATTCCGTGTTTAAGATATGTCACGTCGCCATGGAAAGTACAAACACATGTTTCTGTGCATTTAAGTTACTCCGCAGATGCATTATTCCATCTACATTCATCACACTGAAGTCTTGCCACACAGACTTGACAAACAGAGATGGTTTGTGAGGTTAAGCTAATTAGCCCTGAAATCAGCACATGGTAGAAAACCGCAGAGGGACGCTCTACAGCGAGAGACGTTGCGCAGAGATCTCGTATTTTATGTTCAGACAGTCATTAATCGTTTTGAGCTACGCTATGGCTCAAATACCACTCTGCGTGAGGCTCTCGTCGCTGAAAAGGGAAGGAAAGAAAAAAATTGTAGAAATCCCAGTCTGTGTGGTCTTCTATTAATCAAACAGGCATCTGTTCCCCCTTGCGCCGAGCACAGGATAGGCCTCTTAACAGCCTTCCTCTCCAGTGGCCCCATTCAGACCCAGAGTGGCTGTTATTTTAGCACCGCACTGGAGAGCAGCGAAAGAGTGGGACGCTGAACCCCGCTGATGTGTTGCCTTGCTGGGGATAGACCGGATAAGAGGGTCCCAGGAGTGGATCTCGACTATGAAGAGCCATTTAGAGGTAGACCTTGCTGCCTCTCCTAGGTGTGAGGGGGCATGGAGAGCCATGATGGCAATAGATGTGGAAAAGATGAGCAGGTATCAAACAAGTCCTGCTTTTTGTGTGCTATAGCCAGTGGAAATGTCATGAAAATTTCATTTTCTTTATTTTTATGTATTATAATGAAATAGGCTACATTAAATAAACAAATTAGTTAAAATTACTGAATTTCAGCCCATTACATTTAAATTTTAATTGAAATTGTGTATCTTGTTGTTGTTTTTTTTTTACCTCAATTCAGTAATTTAATTGGAATCTTAAATTGAAATCTCAAATTAATTGTGAATGGTTCACAACCCTGATGGTTTCATGAACTCTGTTCTATTCACACATGTGTGTTCCTTGTTGGATGATTTTTTATAAATCAGAGATATTTCAGAGAAAATATCAGAGAAAAATACATTCAGCTCAGGTGTGAACCCCTGTGGGTTTGATAAGGGTGTGTTTTGGAGGTCTTCTGCTATGATTGCAAGTAAATTGAAAGCATGTCACAAAAGACAGTTTTGGTGAACATCTACATGGGCAGCTGTGGTGCTTTATTATTTACCTGTGGCTATGGATTTTCCTTTCCTAACCGCCTGAATTTAATCCATGAACAGTGAGAACATTAGTATGGCCCAAAGGTTCTTGAGCAAGAATGAACCACCTGGGTCTCCCTTTCAAACCAGTTTAAAATGCTCCTCTTCTAGGAGGCTTTTAGCTGGCCTATTTGCACTCAAACACTTTTGTAGGAAACGTAGATAGACCTCTACTGGAAAGGTTACTGTGAGTATAGTCATGAACAGAAATCTTTGAAAAGCTACACCTCATGCATTAAACCTAAACATTAAGCAAGCCCTTATACTGATGTTCGCCTCTGTTGCCTTTGGCTTGCTCAGTTGGGGATATTCAAATTAATTAACCAATCATACCATTGATCAGCTCTGGATGTCTTTTTTCCAGTAATAAACAAACATTGTTAAGTTGTTTTGATTGATACTGTGAAGCAGCTTTGATGCAATCTGTAGTGAAAAGCGCTATATAAATATATTTGACTTGACTTGACTTTTAGTTGACAACCGTTTATTTTGGGTGTTGTGTGCCCTAATGCTTCCAAGAAGATGGATTCTAGATGCATGCATTTGTTTTCAAGTGTAAACCTTGTAAATGTTCTGTTTTGTTATTAGAAAGAAATTGCACTCAGGGTCCAAAATGAGCACTGCCAAGCACTAAGCAGGGCTCGAATTTCGGTGCGGGTATTGCGCATCATTTTAATCATTCCCGCAGGTCTTGCGTTTATAATGCGGAACATTCCCGCAAACATTCATTCAATCTAGCATGTAGGCCTATGAGTAAATTTACATTTACATTTATTCATTTAGCTGACGCTTTTATCCAAAGCGACTTACAATTGCTATATATGTCAGAGGTTACACGCCTCTGGAGCAACTAGGGGTTAAGTGTCTTGCTCAGGGACACATTGGTGTCTTACAGTGGATTCGAACCCGGGTCTCTCACACCACAGGCATGTGTCTTATCCACTGCGCCATCACCACCCCATGGTGATGATTTAACCTAACAGATTTTAAGATCAAATCAGTCATTTTAAAACTTTCTGCAAGACGCAATTTCACAAACAGCGTGAGTGATTCTGCCAATGCCGCGTCTTCTCTGTCTCTCAAAATGGGTTGCACAATGCAAGCCAATTGCGCTGCAGCTGCAGGCGGTGATTCTAGACTCTCGCGTTTCAGGAGTCGGGACATTTGATGGAAATGTCACTTGCACAATCGGGCCATTGCATCGTCACTAATGTTTATAATTTGTGCGTCTTTTTAAGTCTTACATATTTAAACATTCAAGAGATTAACGCATAACAAACAGCTCGTGAGTAACAAAACTGAGTTCTTTTTCGTGAATTATAGCGCTTTAACGGTCAAAAGCACACAACATTGTCTAAATTCCGGTCTTGGGGAGTATCCTCTCAAACAATCGGTTATGTCTTAAAAAAATAATACAAAAAGAAAATGCACTTGACACTATAATGAAAACAGTATGGGCCGTTCACGCTACGTCTTTTGCGCGTTCATCTTTTGCTGAAACGTCTTCGTCTTCATGGAGAACATGGCTCATGATTGCTTAGCAACGGGGAGCCCTTTTTAAAAGAGGAGAAAGTGGCGCGGACTGCGCTTTACACGCAACATGTGAACGGCCCCTTAATGGATCCGTGCACTAGCTCTTAAAGTGAGAGTAGCCTAAAATGTGTCTGTCATTATCGTATATAAAACAACAAAAGATAGCATTAATTGTAAGGAATCAGGATTAATAGCCTATGTATTCAAATTATACAGGACTAAAAGACTATTCCGTGTTATTTTACATTTGATTACTTTTTTCCGTTTCTGTAGTATTTCTGAATACTAGTGTTAGACCTAAACTTTTCTCTTTATTTCATGTATTTATTTGTTCTACTTTTTTCAATTGAATTCAAAGATTGAAATCAAGCTTCCTTTTGTTGTGTAAACTAAAAAAAATGACCCCATTGTTAAAACACAAATACAATGAGTGAGCAAACAACGTATTTTTTAAAAATTGTCTAAAAAAACTCCCCCCTCAAATTAAAAAATCCCCCCCATAAGAATGACCTAAAGGGGGATTTCCCCCCTATTTTCCAAAACCAAATTCCGGCCCTGACTAAGTATGAAAAGTTGACATTGGCAATATATATATATATATAAATATATAAATATATATATATATATATATATATATATATATATATATATATATATATATATATATATATATATATATATATAAATATATATATAAATAAATATATATATATGTGTATATATATATATATATATATATATATATATATATATATATATATATATATGTATATATATATATATATATATATATATATATATAACGTTCCATTACAAGCCACTCTGAAGTGGCACATTCCATGCCTGTTCTTTTGTTCGTATAGCCACTATGACCATAATAAGGCAGTATGTTATTTCTTTGTGTGTGTGTGTAACAGGAAATTAGAGGAGACATGCATGTTTGAGCGGGTCCCCCTGAGCGGTGCTCGAGGTCAGGACAGAGGGCCTGTCTCCATTAGTTTTACTGGCACACCTCCAAAACCTTCCTTACCCCTTCAGACTGCCTTTGTTACTTCCCTCCCCACTGTACTGTTTAAAGTCTATACAAATGGGTTATAGTCTGGCCTCATACGGTTTAAACATCAGAAAGCCTGGTCAGAGTAGACGCATTATTTAATTTGAAGTAAACAAACAAGGTTAAACTACAGTAAGTCCAGCATGTTATACTGATGTGTGTGAAACTTTTCTGAATGTACTGTATATGTTATCACAAACGTCCAGTAAAAATGTATTAACTGCTGGATTTCAGATTCAGACTGATAAATTAAGTCTAAAATTTATTAAAAGAACTGGCCCAAAATAATGATTTCTTTGTGAATTAGACTATTGGTCATGCTGTATGTTTCTTTTTTTTTTTTTTTTTTTTCATTATACACTTGTAAATGTCTGCAAAATGTTTGATCATCAACAACGTCATATTCATATTTTACCTCCATAAATCTGCTTGCACTGCTTCTGTTTAGCTTTAAAACACTGACAGCCATCGGATACTTCTCCCCATTGTGTTTAGTCCTGTTCTTGCATGATTTAAAGCCTAAACGTAGTGTGTTTGCTAACCTGATATTTCCGTGCAACCTTATCCCATGTCTTTATCCCAGTGTCAAACCCACCTGAGGAGTCCCATTTGAGTTGAACAAGAGGGTCTCAGAGCTGTAATTTAGCCCGTGATTGCATGAAAGGACACGCTTGGCGATTGTAAACACTCAGATCTTAAAACAGTGTCATATAGAAGTGATGCATTTCTGAACAGGACTCTAGACCTCCTTCCTCCCAGATAATGGTGTTTCGGGCTTCTTTTTGGTTCGTTAAATACAGAAGCTTTTTGTCAGATGCTAGCCCTCAGACTACCTGAAAATAAGTCTTTAAGGATATAGATTGAAAGATAAGATTGTGGAGTGACAATGAATGTTTTGTTTGGGGTTATTTCCCCCTTCAGTAAAATGAGAAGAGTTTTCCCAGTGCCTTCTGTGGTGCTGACGGAAATATATCTTTTCACCTGTGATGCAATCTCAATTTTCTAAAGGCGTTCATAGAAACGGCAGAATAATATGTGCCTTGTATGGACTTTAATGAGACGTAATGCTCTTCAAGCATCTGTGAAATATTTCAGTGAAAAGGAGCAATGTTTTATGCGGAAAACGTCAAGGAATGGAGGTAAACAGTCCATACAGATCTTTGAAAAGTCCTCTTTTATCCGGGTCTGATTCTGATCAAACCGTTGGTCCTGACTGTCACTTGACCTGTGTTCGTGTCATGTTCTTTCTTTAATACGTTTTTTCCATAGTCACAGTATGAAAGATACAATCAGCTCTGCCTAAAGCCGATTATCCAGTTTAATTTGCCGTGAAATGTCGAGATACTCTTCGCCTTGAGATGGCTGAATTATTTTATAATAAAGTCACAAGGCGAGTCATTAGGAAAAAAAAAAAATCATAAGACATTTGAAAAACATGCATTTGGTCGTCCGCATGTGTCCCTTCTTGTGAGGTTTGTGTGCAGGCGTGCATGCTAACCAAGCAAAGTGGTTTCCGTCCAATGCTATTTTTTTTTTACTGGAAGCGATTAAGTGCAAAAGCACTTGAGGGAACATTATCCGAATGAAAATATTGACAATATGCCTTTACACCACCTTTCCACTATGGCCACAATGTCAAAACAACAAGTCAGGTGTGACGGGAAGAAAAAGGCCTGTCAAACTGGGATTGTTCCTGAGAGTTCACCATGGTAGGAAAGCCAGTTCCAGGTACATAAAAAGAGAGGGGCAAGAAAGCACAAGAGCTCTTTCAGACCCATGTTATGCTACTTGGGCCGTTGAATGATTCCCATTCATCCGTTTCCCCTTCCACTGAAAAGTAATCAGTTACTTGCTGAAAGATGATATTATATGCACCCAATGTCATACAGGTCTGAAGCAGGTTCATGCCTGATAGCATTGTTAGAGAACACCTTTATTTGTGCTCTCCCATGGCAAAATGCTAGCTACCCCAAATGGCTTTCAACCATGTTGTTTGGCCTGTTTTTTTTCCTTTTCATTTGCTTTTCTCCTCCTGTTTCACCTCCTGCTTTTCTCTGCGGCCTGTAAATCAGGAGAAAAGCAGCTGGCAGTGCTAATAGAGGATGCTCTCCTGCAGGGTAACAAAGAGGTATTGTTAGGTTTGTAAGGGCATTATGCGGCTAAATAAAGCTGACATGCTGAGGTGGAATTATTGCCCATGCTGAGCCTGGCGCTGCCCCATGAAGCGAGGCTGAGAGTCGGCTGGAAGGAAACCAGAGCCGGAGAACCCGAGAGAGAATGGGTTGCCATTCCAGAATGTTCTATAATGATGGCTGTTCTTCTAGTCAGAGTCATCAGTTCTTGTGCTCTTCTCACAACTTGAATGATATCCGCTGTGATGAAAATCATGTTTTTAATGTTGTTTATATGTCTGTGTGGAGTTTTAAATATGCTTTCAGACAGACCACGTGCAATATAATCAGTCAATACCATTGCTGAGTATTTTCTCCTTAAAACTGCACTGTGTACTAAAAACAGTGTCAATAACCTCAAACCACCACTCTCTCCTACCGTCACAAACTTGTAACCAATCCCGTCAATGTGCGGGGCAGGCTTTTCATATCATTATTTCTAAGGATGCTGATTTTTAGAAGGCAGCTGTCTGACTCTGAGATGGCGAATAGAAACATGGTCAGTGTAACATTAGCAACACATTATTAGCGGTTTGATTTTATTCAAATTCTGAATGGATTATATATAGCTTAGAAAGAACGCAAAGTTCTTTATAATCTCTAATAAGATCTCACTCATCTCAGTTTGCGATCTCACAAAGTTCTGCTGTAATCGATGAAGTTGTCCACACTGCACAATGAATCTCTATTTGTTATTTATCAAAATGACCACTTCAGTTAATCTGTCAATCCCAATAAACTCAAAATGGCCAAAATCACTATCTAATAATTTGCTAATCCAAACCCTATAGTGAGTTTAATCTAATAAGAACCAAAGTCGTGGTCTGACTTCTTCAGCTGAAAGACTTGATATTTGGCAATTTATGGGTGGTTCCAATATTTTGACTTTTAATCCATATATCAAAGGCCGAGGAATCGAGATTTTTCTGTTGTATTGGCCTTGCATACAACCGAGTCTCCGCTGATTCCAACACCCTTCTGAGCCGTAAGACGAATCTTTATTAGAGCAGACAGCCATTGTCTGCAGTCATCTAGATAATTGCAGCGCTGGGTCCTCTTCTCTAATCAATCCAGACAGCTGCCGCCGTGCCTGCCGCGTTTGCCAACCGTGCAGCTCAAGCTAATTAATGAAATGATGAGCCGTTTGGGCACAACGTGGTACCACACAAACAATCTGGGACATTTGGAAATGCCCAGCCCACATCAGAGGCACAGATAGATTAGTGAAGAGCCTGTATTTTTATCGGCGTCGTAAAATTGAATGTTTCAGAAGTGCTGCATACCGTTAAAAGAGTAGGATTTTTTTCATCCAGTAATGAAAATTATGGTGTTACTTGCTCCCCTTCATGTTGTTCTAAACCAGTATGACTTTCTTCCACAGAGCAGAAAGGAGAAAATATGAAGACAGTGTTACATGCTCTTTTTCAGCTATAATGAACAAGGACTGGCACTTTAAAAAGGGATGCAAAAGCAGTTCAGGTTGTTGTTCATTGATAATCTTCCTTAACAGTGAGAGTGTTTACATGCACCCTCATAATGCGATTATAATGGGATTTTGGCAATATTGCGATTAAACTTTACCTCATGTAAACACAATACTTCGATTAAACTAATGCGATTAAGCTCATAATCGCAGTAACCATAATCACATTAAACTATGTGGCGTGCACCAATTTAAATCGCAATAAACAGGCATGTAAGCACATTCATCATGCGATGTTCATCACGGTGCCGAAAAATATCCAGTATGTCCATAAAAATGCTTTTTGATTTTGATGCGAGTAGATTAAAACAATGCATACTGCATACCGGTAACATGCATACTGTATTCCTGTCTGAGTGTGGTATAACTTTACTTAATAGCGAACAATCAGAATAATGAAAATTGCATGTAAACTGGAGTGAAGACCTCTGCTCGTGTCATGTAAACATCTTACTGCGATTAAGACCTTACTCTGATTATTAGAAATAATCACATTATTTGTGCACATGTAAACGTAGTCAGTTTGAATCATTAATTAATCATTTAGACTGATTTAGTGAATCGATTAATTTAGCTCAAAATGATTTAGTCTCAAATCACTAGTTCTCCCATCACCGTGTTAAGGAGAGCTAAGGGTGGTTGACAAGATTTTCAATAAATACCCGTTTTAAGGTTGTTTTTCACGCAAAGCTATTGTATGGTTTCAGAAGAGCACGAGTCATGTTGAATACTTTTATGGTGCCTTTATGTCCTTTATGAAGCTTAAAAGTCCCTATTCATTGCAACTGCATTGCAAATAGTTACCAGCACTGTCTTCGGAGTTTCTGATTTTGTGTTCATACAGGTTTAGAACAACATGAGTATAAATCATGACAGAATTTTCATAGTAAAGTTTCTATTAACAAAATGTCCTTTCTGATAACTATGCAACTCAGGGCCAATAAAAAGAAGTAAATAATTTTGTTTCTTACGCATTTTCCCCCCAAGTCTTCGTTCTGTCCGTCAGTAATCACGCATGGCATGGAACAGGATGGCATATGCCGTCTGAGCCATATGGGCACAGTGTGAGTCTGTTCCCAGCATGGGGAAGCAGTGGTTCATGGAGGGCATGGAAAGCTTCCAGATCTCTGAAATGAACAGTAGGTGCTCACAGATTTTCTGTGTGGCTTCACCAGCCAACATGTTGCAGCTTAACACCCGGAGCGCTCTGGTGCCACCTTGCCCTGTCCCGAACAGAGATAGAAATATAGGACCAATGTCTTTGCACCAGCTGTCATTGGCCCTTAAAATGTCTTGAAACACACAAACTGTCTTTGCATGTCTGTGATCTCTATATGGGATTGTGTGTGTGTGTGTGTGTGTGTGTGTGTGTGTGTGTGTGTGTGTGTGTGTGTGTGTGTGTGTGTGATCGTTTCGTTATATATAAATTCTATACCATTAAATAGAAATACCATTTGAAATCAGGCATCAAACTATTTGAATGTATACTGTAGATTTTTTTTTTTTTTTGTATTAAAACCCATTGAATAATAAAAATAAATAATAAAATGCCTTCATTTATTTTAATGCCTTAATTTCAAATTAATTTATCACATTTTGACAGCTGTGAGGCAATATTCCGGTTTATAATCAACATTTCTGAAGCCAAAATCTCTTTCATCAGCTAGAGGAACCCACCCAGTTGCGATTTAGATGTTTTGGCATTCTCTCTTCTTTGTTGGCACAATGAAATGCAGATCCCAGTGGATCTGACTGGTAAAGAGGAGAGAATTTCCTGTCTGGATGCAGCTAATCTGTGAAAAGATGACAGCTCTCCATGCAGCACCTGCTCGCGAGATAAATTCTTGACTTATTCTGTTTGTTGACTTCATCAGCTGGAGGCAGCTTTTAGTTTGTTACTTGTGGTTTCTTTTATATCTATCTTTGTGCATGAGTATTAATGTTTTGTTGTTTGGCACACAGTGATGATGGAGAGATATACCACAGGGTTTGCAAGGGAAATGAGCTCAGAATGTGTAGTGTTAGGCTTGAGTTCTCGCAGCAGAAGGCAGTGGGCTGTGTGAGTATTTGCAATAAGCATCATAGGCCCCTGGTCATTTGGGAGAATTTGCATCCCCTGCTGCCTTATCTTAAGACCCTGTTTGCATATGAGCTGTTTTTATTACATATAAAACACAGACAGACTAAGACGTAAATCCATAATCTCCCATTTGCATGTGCAACAGGAGACGGTTGACAATATTGTTGTAAGGTGTGGGGGGGTTGGGTGGGGGGTGTGGGGGGTGGGGGGTGGCTTAATAGTCTGGAAATAGACACAGGCTGCATCCCAAAACATAGTATGCAACATTAGGATTAGTGTGTCCTGACAATGTCTTGATGCTTTGTATTTTAAAAGTATGCAAACATGAATTCTTATTGTGCTAAAATTAACCACAATCCCTCAAGCTGCAGAAGAGAGTTTATTTTCAGTGTCTGTCACTTTATCTGTCTGTCTATCTTTCTTCTGTCATTCTATCTATCTCTCTATCTATTGTTCTATCTGCTGTTCTATCATTCTATCTACCGTTCTGTTTATTTATCTAGTGTTCTATTGTTCTCTCTTCATAAGACCTATAAACCTTGAAAAAGAGTGTTCAAAACTTTTTGAAAAGATTGTCCAGAACTTTCAAACAGGGCTTTGTCTAGCCGAGATACAAATTTTACTTTTTTAGTTAAATATCATAATGATATATTTGTTTAAATTTTGATTTATTTTAATTCTTCTTCCCTACACTGCAAGAAATTAATCTTTAGAAAAACATGTTTCATCAAGTTTATGGACATTTCCTTCAATCCTGAAACACAATGCAATACAATGGGTGATTTAAAATATGGGGAAAACAACTGTGGAAAAAAAAAACATTACGGAAAATTCCTTCAATTTAACAGTACATTGTGCCATATTTTATCGTGACGTTTTTATTATTTTATTTATATTGTGACGTTTTTTTTTAGAGTGTACATTCAAATTCAAATTCGATCCTATTTGCTACCTCATATACTTATAAGCACTTGACAATATAGATTATAGAATAAATTATCAAATACATTTTTTACTTTATTTCTTTAAGTATTTACTTGCTATTAGCTACTCAAGTGCCTACTATATGTAGATTAGAAAAGTGACTGTAAGACTCATATTCAGAACACTGGAAAGAATTTCCTCTGGTAGCTAAAGCCATCTGTCTGCACTTTCATCTTGTCGGTGTGTGTGGGTAGAGTAATGGGTAGAGTACGGCAGCTCTCCAGATGTTCCAAGACTGCTGTCTGAGCCTGAAATGAGTTTAAAGGTCAAGGATATCTTAGTGGGACAGCTGTGGGGCGATGCTGGGGTCACCCTGCTTCTGCTAAAACCATCCGTCATGAGAACACACACCCCTACTAACACCGATGGTGGTTCCTACCGCAGTAGGCACGTGTTGAGCCCAGAGTCCCTTGAGGGATTGTACCATGAGAGAAGCAGCAAGGGGAGAGGATAGATCAATAGTCTGCTGAAGTGTCATCTGGTGAACAGGGATGCCAACACATCCCAAGGGAGTGTCACTCTCTCCTCAGAATGCGACCTCTGACCTCTACAAATCTGTGGGTGTTCCTGAGGGCGCTCTTGTCTGTGTGTCTAATCGCTCTACTGTGATTTCACTCAGTCTTAAGGGTCTCTGTTGTTTCCTGTTTTATTATACAGATTGAAAACGCTGTTCTGTTCGAGGCTTGAGAGAACTATGGCATAAAATGGCATGGCAAGAATTTGAGTGCTTGTTAAATAATTTTAATTGTTATATTTGAACAAACTCCTAACCCTATTTAATATTATTATTATTATTATATTATTATAATATATAATAATGGTTTTTGTTTTATATTTATGTTGATGCACTGTGCTATAATAGTGCATATGATTTTTAGACAAAAAAAATAGTTATTGTTGTTATTATTATTATCATTATTATTTATTTATATAGACTCATTTACTTATGTTATTTATTCATTTTTCTGCACAATTTGTGCTATGGACATGAATGATCAAACACTTGTTAGATAAAAGTGTACTCTTACTTTTCTTACTATTCTTAGCAATGCGAATGACATTTTTGCCTGGTGGAGGATACAATGGGTGAAAAAGTCTATAGAAGGCTACTCTGGCTAGTAAGTAAATAGCTAGTAACCACCTAGCAGCTCCCTACACTAAAAAAATGCTGGGTTGTTTTAACCCAATTTTGGGTCAAATATGGACTAACCCAAACGTTGGGTTAAAAATGTAATTTAAAAATGTAACCCAACAGCTGGGTTTGTCCATATTTGATCCAAAGTTGGGTTGAAACAACCCAGGATTTTTTTTTAGAGTAGTAATGCCAATACACCGAAACTACTCAGAACACCTAGCAAGCAATAATCCAAGCCCCTAGCATCATCCTGGCAAAGTTTGCATGGGTAAGCTGTAAAAATCTACTCCATTTACACTGAAGTTGGTATGTTGTATGGTTTTGTTGTTAGCGGGCACACTCACAACACTGACCTTGGTGTTAGATAATGAGATCTTGTTTGTCTCAGGGAAATATTTCTGCCTTGAGGCCTGTCAGTTGTCAAAAACAAAAGTTAAAGGAGTTACAAGTTTATTTGGCACCGTCTCCTCATTAAAAGAATCCTAAGGAAGAATTTCAGGGCCAACAGTCACAATATGGAATGTATTGAGAAAATTGAAAACCATACGTCTTTAATGTGGCAACTTGCCCTATCCATATTCGGATGTGTCTACAGTGAGGTTGACATATTAACAATTTACCACAACCAAAAATTGACAAGAATTTCACAGGTGACACGCACAGCCACTGCCAGAAGCATGACATCACACTGGCTCGTTTCAAATGACATTGTGTCATATTTTCTGCGAAATGATTACGGCCACATTCTAGACTGGGAAGAAGTCTCTTCATTACATACAGCAGGCATCCAGACGAGCAGAGACATTCACAGGGCACTTTTTTAATGAGAAAGAATCCAAGCTTGTATGTCTTGTCCTGCCTGCTGGCTGCCATTATGACCCATTAGAATCATCATTAAGAGAAAGCGCAGGGCCCATTGTGCCTAAAGTGCCACGGACTGCTAGCTGAGGAGCCTGACTACCACTGTCCGCTTTCACTGTATGAACGTGTCTCCGAGACTGGTTTCCAAGGCAACGTCACCGACGGGCAACTTATTTCTTCTCTGCTTTGTAGGAAAAGGCACCAAGACAGGGTTATCCATGAGTGCATCTGTTTAGACCTTTTCAAGCGATTGGGTAGAAGTTCTCCTTTTGCACTAATCTTGTGCGAGGCTCTGCCCTACAAATCCTAACCACTGCCGTTCCCAAAAAACCTTCAAAAGCCAACCCAACGCTGCAAAAAAGGACAAGCTCCACCACCTACACACTTAAAAGGACTTTTTTCCTTCTAAGAACATGTTCTGTTTGTAGACTTGGGCTCATTTATGAAGTGCGTCACATTCGGCAGGGGAGAAATATGTCAAGAACTCGAGCTAGCGTTTTTATCCCTCAATTATTAGTGGCCATTAATGATTAAGTGGTATGTTAATACAGCTCAGATATTCCATTAGGAGCGCCGGTCTGAGGTTTTAATGGCCTGGGAGAGAGTATGTGTGCTGCAAGCTTTCAGAGAGTCTTTGTTTGAGGTTGCATTAAGCTGTTATGGGTGAGTACTGCATTAAATGGGCTAATTAGTGGCCTGGGGAAGGTATTGTCTTAAATTACTCTCTACCTCTCCATCTTTCCTTTCTGTGTTCTTTTCTAGCACTATTGCCAGTAAAATAGGCATGTGTGATTGTTGAAACAGGTGTTTGCTCTAGGAATACACCGACATCTAGATTCTGGTCAATAAGCCAACACTTTTTTCAGTGTTGAGATCAATATGCAATAATTGGCTTATATTCAAATTCTATAATATTTTGTGCAAAACATTTATTCAGATTAGTGATGGCTGATATAAATTTATAAATATTATATGTATATGTGTATGTACACTATTTGTTGTATTGAATTTGTATATTTATAGATGATTTTATAGTGAACCTTCCTTTTCTAACCCCTTGATTATTTTACTATTTTTTTACGGTTTCACTTTATTTTGATGGTCCCTTTAACACATTCTGTTGACTATAAGTAACGTTGCACCTACATGTCAACTAACTCTCATTAGAGTCTTAGTGGAGTATGGTAGGGTTAGGGTTAGAATAAGTTGACATGTAGTTACTTATAGTCAGTAGAATTTTTGTTGGAGGACCATTACAATAAAGAGTTAGCAGATATTAAGAAGACAGTCTACTAATACTCTAATGAGAGTTAGTTGACATGTAGTTGCAAAGTTACTTGAAGTCAACAGAATGTTCAAAAGGGACCATCAAAATAAAGTGTTACCGCTTTTACAATTTGAAACATTATAGTCTGTAGAAAGCTTTGTGTAAAAGCTTCTCTTTTTTTAACTGCACTCTGATTAACTGAGCAAAAGCAGAAGTTCCTCTGTACAGAGACTGGCAGTGTTACTGAAATCCCTGGAAATATCTTGTGAAAAAGAGAGAGTGAGCTAGGGGGACTCTGAAAGGCCAGTATAAAGGGTGCATGATCCCTTTTCACAGCACAATTGAAACATAATTATTTCATGGCAGACTGTGTGCTCTGTAAATCTATGAATGGGAACGGCATTTAACTTTAATTAGCTCTGATTTATTCATTCTGACTGGATTGCTTGCAGAAAATTGGATCATCTGATTATAGTCAAGCATGAAAATGACCTGATTAAACACTTCATAAAACCCATGGAGAGAGAAAGAAATACAGAAAGAAAAGGAACCTGGGATAAAACGATAAAGGGGAGATGAGAGAGATGGGGCACAGAGAGGAAGACAGTCAGACAGATGTGGATGTATTTGGTGTCATGGTGTATGCCAGCATTATGCACAGTGAGCAGCGAAGGCATCGCAGCTGGATTCTGTTCACCCTGCTGCAAACTAATGGATGGATTGGCAAACCAATCCCACGCTATAGGTTACATGTCTTCAGCTGTGCCAAACTGCATGCACATTTGATTTGAGATGCTTGCATGCACCTGAGCCACAAAAAAAAAAAACCCTGTGGTGCTTCCCTTGGACAAAATCCACTGAATATGGCTCAAATTATCTGTTGCTTAGAGGAGCTGTTTTGTATTGAGTGTGGTTTGTGATTTTTTTCAAAATACTGTCAATAAAGGCAGCATTAAGGCCCATTCACACCAAAGACAATAACTGTAAAGTTTAAATAACCGTTCTAATTCTATGAAAATCTGGAAATTCTTTACCACAACTATAATGATAACCTCACAGAGGAATGATTGATATCACTTTCAGAAATGTTTTTCCCAGATGATGAACAATACAAATATTGACAGCCAATTAGAATCTATCCTGGCCTACCCTTTAAATAGCTTGAACATTTAAAGTGGCAGACAACATAACTGCAATGTGTACTTCTAACTAACAGAACGGTAGCGTGCATTTGTATGGATGCTGATATAGTTATAGCTATCTTAATAGTTATCGCTCTTGGTGTGAATGAACCTTTACAGTTGAAGACTACTCTCTTTACCCCAGCTACATCAATTAAAGCATCTAAACTGCATTTGACATCCGAATTAAATATAGTGACTATTAAATAAAAATAATCTCTGTTTTGTCTTTCTTTCTTTCTAGTTACGCCAACGAATGAGAATCTCGGGTCCAAAACTTCCAGCTCGACCAAAGTGTCTGGCCTTCAGCGTAGCCAGGAACAGAGTAACGACGTTTCGTTTGTCCCGCCGATCTCAAGTCCGACTCCTGCGTCGCCCCCTACGGGGTCTCCTGCCCCTGCTGCGGCGGCAGCCCCCCCGCCTAGACCGCACCCTATCTCCCCAAACCCTCTCAGTATCAAGAAGGAATCTGTGCCCCATATCCCCACCCCTCCCCTCCTGAGGAACCAATCACATTCACTGGAGCACAGACTCCCACCCCCGTCACACCACAGTCGGCCAATCATCAGTCATCATCATCATCCTTCGCCTTACAGCAGTCTTCACGACATCAGGTTAGTAATTTTTTTTATAATACTTTTACTCAAACTATCCTCCTCACTGAGCATTAAGACAATATAGACACGCGTCCTCTTCCAGGTAGATTTGTAACATCTTTAGTTGATTAGAACTTAATTATTGCCCTGATGGTGGAAATGGGATTTTTCAATGCTTTAGCTATTTTCTTACAGACATCTTTTTTTTTTTCTTTACTTTTTTTTTGTGAAGCTCAACAATCAATTTCATGTTCCTAGTCACCTAGTCCCTGGTTTGCTAAAAAAATTAAATATGAATGAGAATATACTTCAGATATATTTTTCTCATTTTACTCATACTCATTCAGATATATTTTAGTATATTTTCTAGGGGTGCCAATAATTGTGGCCAATGTGTTTTGGAGAAAATCTTTGATTTCATATTTCATGAATCTTTTCATGTGATCCCCCCTCCCCAATTGTTTTAATTCAATGAAAGGTTACATTTTTTAAAGATCAAAAGGATAAACCATGCAGATTTATGTTCACAGCCATTTTTGATATAAATATATGTACATATGTATATGTAATTAAATGTTACGTTTTCCTGTCAAAAAATCACATTTTATTTTGTTGTAATAACCTGAAAATTCGACAGTTATATTTAAACTTCATGACAGATTTAAGTTCATAAACTGTCCTAATATGAATATTGTTTCTTATATCCTGTCTTTTCTTTGTAATCACAGTAACAACCCTTCCAGTCTTCCTCCCAAACACCACCTGTCGCACTCCCCTCATCACCTCCGCGGCCTCCCGTCTCCTGCTCCTCCACTTCCTCTCTCCATAGCCGGTCTGCCTTCCTCCCACTACTCCCTTCACTCGCCCTCTCACATCTCCAGCCATCCGGCCATGTTCGCCAACCCCGCTACACTGCCTCCTCCGACCAACAGCCTGGTGGTGCCAGGACACCCTGCCGGACCACCCTATCCAGGTAAAAAAAAAAAAAAATCCCTTCACTGAGATTTCTAAACTTTTATAAATCTCATAATTTAGAAATAAACTTTTTATGGTGTAGTTGGTGTGAGATTTGAGAATATTTTTGACAACCAGTAGGTTCCATCAGTTCGGCAATATAACAAATTGATAAAATACTGAATTTGCACATGGGTGTGTACACATTAGAGTTTACGCTGCACTAAAGAATGCTGCAGATCCACTGATTTCAATTTGGAAAGGCGCCTTTCAAGGATGTAGAAGTGAAGGTGCAAAAATTTAAACTTTTACTCTGACATTAGCATCCATTGACCAATGAGATTAGAGGGTCCAGTTTTTACCAACTTTTTACCAGACCTGCAGAATACATTTAATGCATTTCTGTTCCTCAAACACTCTGTTGTAGTTTTTTCTAGTTCGTTAGTGCCCTAAGAGTGTGCTTTTTTTTTTTACTTGGACCTATAAAATTAAAGATATGTGATACCACAAAAATATAAACATTGTTTATTCATCTTATGTATTACATTTATCCCATTTTGAAGACTTAAATTAGCATATTGTAATACTAGTCTTAAATTTCCAAAATTTGGTTCCCACAAATCTAGTCACTGTTCCTGCAGTTACTGTACTTTAATTGCTCGGTATAAAATTTCTCTGCTTGTTGACAAATAACCCGTGTTAAAGACAGCTTTACAGGCACAGTATTCAGTTACAGAACTGCCCTTAAATCACATTCTTTTTAAGATTTTTCAAGTGCGAGACGAGATGAGGCACGCATCAGAGGTCAGCATGTGAAAAATGAGACTTATATCCAGTTGGTCCAGTTTCTACAGTATATGATACCTGTAATAAAGAAGGATGTCAGCTACACTGTTCTTTTCTCATATCTGGATCCTGTGCCTCAAAACGGCACCCTTGACAATTATGCCAGTTTTTAAATGCCTTGTTTGATACAATATATGCTATATGCAAAAATGTTGATAAATTATACCTGTCCTCTCCATCTCTGTCTTTCCTTGTACGGTAAGTGTAATTTTTTTGTTGATTATTGGCTTTTAGACGCCAATTCCAGACAGTTAAGTGCGACATGGTGATCGAAATCTAAGGATCAAGTATAGAATGACAAGGAATTTAAGAAAAAAATAGAATATTTTAACATGCAGTTAGCTTTCTTTAGCTATCACTAAAAACATATCTGAGTTTATTGTAAGAAACCAAGTGTAGACTCTTAAATTAAAAGTATATATTGATGTCTTTTAAAAGCATCAAGCAAGTGCTGAAAGATTATTTTTTTTTACTTTAAAAAGGGTCTTAAAGGAATAGTTTACCCAAATATGAAAAATTTGTATGCAAACCTGTATGCATTTGTTTCTTTTGGGGAACACACTTTTTATTTTTATTTATTGTAAATTTACATATATATATGTGGTCAAAATTCCACAGAAGAAAGTAATTCATACAGGTTTGGGTGATGACAGAATTTTCCTTTTGGGGTGAACTATCCCTTTCAGTCAGTACAAGAGTTTGTGTATGTCGAGGCAAGTGTGTGTGTGTTTTCTGCTGAGGTGACTCTTGGTTCTCTCTTGTCTTTAGATACCAGCCTGTTGATATCTTTCAACCAACCAATCATGTATTGCCAGCCTCATTCGGGGATTCTGATTGGCACATTGTCACAGGCAACTCTCTTACCTCCACCAATGAGTCCTCACGTAGAAAACCCTCACACCTTGAATTGGAGAAACAGAGAAAGCCAGGTGACTACCCTCTTTCGCTTCTTCCTACCGCTGTTGTGAAAACTCACTGGCCGCCCTTGCCTTTTTTTTCTTTTCCCTCCCGTGTCTCCCCCATCTCCCCCTTTCCCTCCTTTTTCCCTTCGCTCTCCTTTCTTGCAGAGCATGATCTTCTGCGGCAGGAGCTGAACAACCGCTTCCTGGTTCAGAGTTCAGAGCGAGGTCGGGGGTCGGCTCCAGGGGCGACAGGGTCGCCGTTGGGCCCTGTGTCGCTCCTCCGGGCTGAGTTTCACCAACATCAGCATATGCACCAGCACCAACACACGCATCAGCACACCTTCACGCCTTTCCCTGCCAGTTTGCCCCCGGCAGCCATCATTGGGCCGCCCACTGCACCTCCAATGGTGCGTACCCCAGCCAGAAATGTGAGGATAAGTAAAAAACGGATAGATTTTGCTCCCTTCCTTACCTCCTTATTACCCCTTAAAATTCTCCAACCTATTTAAAACAAGCCCTTTCTATGCGGCCATCATATTCTTCCAGCAATTGACACTCACAATCGTGTTGATGTGCTGAATATCAGCACGGCCGCATCGCAGTCGTGCTGATATTCAGATTAACAGCACGAGTAACTTATATTTGGCCTATATGGCACGTTATTCCGTCTATTGTTGCTCCTTTCACGAAAACAGTTCAATGTAAGGGAGCAACGCACAGACTGGCAGCCTTTTTGGAACATTGCAAACACTGACAAGCCGACTGATGCAAACTGTGAAGCGGAACGGCGTTCATCCAATCCTAATAGCGCACCGTAACTAATTGTTGTGTAATAAGTAATAGAGTTTACAACCCACTACTGAGGCTTAAGGCTTATCATGAACCAGGCCAGATCTTAAACAGAGGCCAAAGGGTTGAACCAGTTTTACAGCACCATCTCAGTGACATAAGCGATACCCATCATCTTAACAAGATAAACAATTTTCCCATGACAACCACAAATATTGTAGCTCTTTCCCTAATAAAAACCCTTTTTGCTGCCATGTTGACATGCCGTACTCATTGCGCTTTTATAGTGTGAGCCAGAGATGTTTTATTGCTTTCATATGAGCAGAATGGTGATGTTTCTGAGTGCTGGGGGCTGTTTGAGAAAAACAGGAGGCAGACAGTCTTATGGCGTGACTGAGGTACAGACAGAACTCATTCTATGTGACACATTCAAAGCTTGCGGTCAAAACATAATGACCTCACCGCAGATGAAAGTCATGACATCAACGGGGTTGTTTTGATAAAGCGTAATTGCTTCCGTGTGCAAAGCGGCTATTAGAGGCAAACTTTGGCAGCCTGTAATCAGATAAATTCAGCTCCTCAAAGTTAGCTAGCCATATAAAATGCATTCAGATTTCTGAAACGTATTCAAACAGGAATGAGAGCGTCTTATCTGCATACTATCGCTGCTGTCAACCAATCCAAAAGATATTATGTCAGAGCACTAGATGAAAAATAAAGCATTTTTGAATCGTAGATTACCATCTCCAAAGATTAAAATCTGTTTGCATATTAGCTTAAAACATGCCATATGTTTGTAGTTTGCTGTTTGGATTCTTTTAAATTGAAACACTGAAATGGCGATGAATCTGAATGCTGAATGACCTTCCTCGAATGTTTTACGAGATGCAAGTCTTGTTTGCTGAACTGCTATTGTTGAATTTCTGTTTACACCATGTGATTTAAATGTGATGTTTTCTACTGACAAATACACTGATGGTTGATTTTCTAAAGCATTTTTGCTTGGTTTAAGAGTCTATGCATAAGAAAGAAATGTTGTGTTTAAATTTTTAAGTCAACATGAGATGAACAAAAAAATAACTCAATTTACTTCCTTTATGCATGTTCCTGGTCTTATTGTGCATAATTCATTGGTGTATGTTATTCCAAAGAAGAAATATCCGTTCCTGACAAAGGAAAAACTACCTTTTGTTACATTTGAAAATGTGTCAGTTCAGGAAAGTAAAGTGGGTAGCGAATGCCATTTCATGTTGACTTTAAACAGTAACACACTTTATATAATGTCTTTCTTGTTTCCTTTTCTTTCTTCCCTTCCTCCTAGCTTCTCTTGTATAAAGATTTAATTGTTTACAGATGTAATATTGAGCCTTGATTTGCCAAAGCTGTTTGTTATAAAGCTCTGACACAGGGGCTGTGAATTATGAAGCACTGTTTTTTTTTTTATAGACCACTATAAACCTTTGTTGTATTTACTCGGCAAGTGTTAACCATAAAGCAGGTGTGCGGCCCTCGGAAGGATCACAGAAGTGCAATTGGAAGCCAGATCAGCAATTTTCTCAGCCAGGGCAAACTTGTGTGTTTGATTTAAGCTAATTATCACCACACATTCATACAATGCAGGATAAAAGCAGTTTATGCATGCTGATCTGTAGGAATATACAGTACAGTCTGTATCATAAGTGGGCTGTGGTTCAAGACATCCTGCTTTTTATAGAAAACACACACTCACACAAGAGTTTATCCACTTTTATTACCACCACCTGAGACATGAGACGATAGGCTTCTGTAGAAACAACACTATGTAAGTGGGTTTGTAAAGGATTTGTATGTTTATGTAAAAGAAATTACTTAAACTTGGAGGGCTAAAAATGTGAACCAGTTGAATTAGAATGACTTAGACACTTGTTTTATTAACATAATAGTACAATGTTTAAAATAAAAAGTTTAATATGGATTTTTTAAATCTTTATGGACAGATTTTAAAACTACGTATTTTATTACAATGATTTAAAATATAAAGATTATGAAATATTAAGATTTAAGCTATGACATTATTTCCATCACATTTTATATAACTGTCTAAAAATGATCATAAACCATTACAGCCGTTTCCTGTCTCATCAAATACAGAATCTCGCCACATTCACATGCTTTTTCTATTTGCTATCCTATAGTTACACTGCTATCTTTATGCTCAAATTGCACTGTTTAACTAAAACTTGACTTGAAAGAGTTACTGTTTTATATGTATTTCTAAACTGTAAAGGAATGACACTGCCACGTAATAAATGGCTCATGTCATTTTAATTGGAAGTGAAGGGTGCCTTTCATTTGTTTAGCAATCTGGTTGGACTCTTTTGTGAGTGTATTCCCACACTCCGAGTCGGCTCTGTGAACCCTGTGCCAGCTGCGGCTGCTGTGGTTTTCTTTCATGTGACATTGAATGGCTGTTTTACTGTGTAATTGTTTTATTAAAAGGGTGTAATTTATTTGAGCTTCATCTGCTATTTATTTGTCTATGTAAGCACACTGCAGTAAAGCTCTCTCATGTTTTTGGTCACAGATGCCTTTGATTTTGTTGATATGTTTTTAATTTGCTCTCTCTCTTTCTCTCTCCTTCTCTCAGTTCGACAAGTACGGCCCAAAGCTGGACAATCCTTTCTTGAGACATTCAAATGTAAGTGCCAACTTGTTTTGACTGCATTACCCTTGCTTTGTCTGAAGATTAAGCAGATTGTCAATTATGTTAACTTTGAGACATATGCCTATTTGTAAAGTTTTTGCATGGTTTTTCTTTTTTTTTTTTTGTGCAGTTTTTTCCCTCCTACCCGCCAACAATGCCGGGCATGCCTCCATTGCTTCCACATTCAGGGCCCTTCAGTTCATTGCAAGGCGCCTTCCAGCCAAAGGTTAGACCTTAACACACATCATGTGGGAGTGTAGACCAAACTGCTTTGACTTGAGCAGAATGAGAAAGAGAGCATGTAGTTGGTTCAAGATTACGAGATTAAAAAGTCAATTGTTGTTTTTTTTTTTTAAATATGGCCCATAAAAGGCTTGTAGTGTGATCACACAGATGTGCGCATAAGAAAAAAAACACGCTTTCTACAGGTGCCATATGAATCTGAAAATATGTCTGTGAAACATAGGATTAGTCTAAAGTCTTTTTCAGTTGAGAATGGAAGTAAAATTTCCTCTCCAACATTTTACACTATGCACCGAAATACATTTTTTATCAGAACCAAAATTAAAGTTTTCATTTAGCCAAAAGCAAAATCAAAAATTATGTTAATTAAATTTGAGAAATTAGGTACAGTATTTGAACTCGGTATGCTGTTCAGGGTGTCGTGATCACTGGTGACCAGTCATTGACCAGTCATAGAACAGTTCTTTTTTACATATTACTAATCTAGCATCATTTTTGGTCACAAGAGCTTCCACACTGTTAATATGTTTACCTGTTGTAGCTTATCAACATTGTGTTCACAAGATAGATGTTGACACGGTCAAAATGTAGCACCAGAGAAGCAATTACTGTTTTGGTCAATGATTACATCCCTCCAAAACTATTTTGGACGAAACTGACTTTTTATTTTTATCTATTTTTTCAGCAAAAAAAATTCAGTTGACAATTTCATTGCATTATTATTCAGACTTCCTAAATTTTCAAACTATGGTTGCTTAGAACAGATCCATGAGAGAGAATCTGGGATATGGCCTTGTCTCTATCCCAATAATTTCCTGCCACATCTTTACATTGCTGATAATAAAAGTGAGTACAAAGTCATAAAAAGGGGGTCCAGATACGAAGGTGCCAATTAAAAATGAACAGTTAACCTCTATCAAGATATTTAAAACATTCCCTGTGTATCCCTGGTATTGTTAGCAATACATTCTCTGTTGTCTGTATACTGTATTGAGTAGAAATGTGGCATGTCCCCTGATCTAGAGCCCAGCCTCACCTCACCATTAGTATTCAGAGTGCTCTCAAATCCCACACAGCTTCATTTCCAGACAGATGGAGAAATCTACCACTGCCACGTTCTCCACTAATGGATTATGCAAAGAGGCATAGGCTCAATAACCTGCTGGAGGCTTTTGTGTTAACTTTAGACTTAGCATTGTGTGTGTGTGTGTGTGTGTGTGTGTGTGTGTGTGTGTGTGTGTGTGTGTGTGTGTGTGTGTGTGTGTGTGTGTGTGTGTGTGTGTGTGTGTGTGTGTGTGTGTGTGTGTGTGTGTGTGTGTGTGTGTGTGTGTGTGTGTGTGTGTGTGTTAGTGTTACCTGGCACTTCTCAAATAACTCTCAGTATTATGTTAGCTACCAGTCAAAGGTAGAGCGAGTCTGGAATTTCCAACAAGTATAACGTTTATTAGAATAAATGACTGTGGCATCCATGAAACCTGGGACTAAAGTGAAGTTTTAAACTTTAGGCTACACCCATGATGATTCAAAGATTCCTGAGCTGACATGTTTCCTTTTAAAACATTGAGTTTATAGGCTTATATTCTACTTAACTAGTCTAAAGGCTTTAGTTACATGACAGCACTGAACCATGATTTGCTCATTTGCTAGTCATTTTTAAATGCATATTTCTGCAAAAGGTTAATTTTAAACTAGCACACAGTAGATTACCTTAAAGTTAACACACAGACTACAAGCCACAAAACCTCTGTATGAATTCAAATTTGGATAAGCTAGTTTTGTCTGTTTTCTGTGCCAGGTAGACATTAGTCATCACACCAAGCAGCCAAAAATGCAATGCAGTGTAATATCTCTAAACAGTTCATAATTGAAAATAGTAAAGAAACAGACCTCAGTGTCCATTGTTCCATTAGCTTTTTCTAAAATGGTCTTAATTTTTCTCTCCAGGCCTCAAACCCTATTGATGTTGCAGCAAGACCAGGAACGGTCCCGCACACTCTCCTTCAGAAGGACCCGAGGGTAAGCCGTCCGCTAAGAGATTAGCCATTACAAACTAATGAGGATTGTGGTGTTTTCAGCTTTTCATGAGCTTGAACTTTTCTCTATTTTCTCTATTTCTTTTCCTAACAGATAACAGATCCTTTTAGGACTTCAGTTAGAGTAAGCATCATATTTTCATTTTCCTTTAAATCCCTGTATGTTACACCTTAAATGCTACCGCCTTTTTACTAATGCTTTGAAATTTCTTCTTCGCTCATGTCAGAAGCCAGGTAAATGGTGTGCTGTGCATGTTCAAATCGCCTGGCAGATCTACCATCATCAGCAGAAGATGAAAGTAAGTTCTCTCGGAAGTCAAGAAAAGGTTCAGAAAGGACTTTTCCTTGTCTCTTTCTTTAATATTGTGTAGCATTTAGTGCGAGCGAAGTACAAGAATGCATAAGTACACTTTGTAATGATTCATGCATTGAAGTCTAACTTTTTACTCACTACTTTGAGTAATTTTCGCTCATTAAGGAAGGTTTACAAATAAAGAAATAAATAGTACTTTTTAAACTTTGTACACATAGATCATAATCACATTGAATATAACCTCAAAATGATGTTTGTCCCTTAAAAGCAGATGCACTTGGACCCGCATAAACTGGACATGAATGGAAAACTTGATCTATTCAGCCGTCCTCCAGCTCCAGGCGTGTTCCCTGGGTTCCCCTACCCTCATGACCTGGCCAGACCCCTCTTCTCATCAACAGGTGTGTGAATAAAACTCCCGAAGTTAACATGAAATCAAACTTGACTCTATTTACTCTCATTACACATTCCTAGTCTCATGATGCATAAGGTTATGCAGAAAATCAAATCCTACCATACAATTTTTTAGCATTGAATGTCCTCTAAAATGAGTAACAAACAACATATCAGGTAACACTTTATTTCAATGGTCCACTTTAGACATTCTACGAACTATAAGTAACTTTGCAACTAGACTGTCTGCTTAATACCTGCCAACACTTTCTTTTTACACTCCCTCCGCAGATATTATATAGATACTATACAGCAGATACTATTCTACTACTGTACGTTACATTGCAACTACATGTCAACTTATCCTACTTAATTTAACTCTAACACTGTCTACTAAAATTTTATTGAGACTTAGTTTAAAAGAGTGTAACCATGTAATTTACTTTAAATTATTGAGATGGAAAATATTAGTTTTAGATAAAAACAATTGCAGTTACACAATGCTTCCTGGAAATAATTCCCTTTCCTGCTGTTATGGGAAAGCCTGATGCTGAAATCACTGCTAGACCTGGCCACTTTAAGATATTACTTATATAAAAGTGATTTTCATTTCACTTATAAACTATATTTATAATCCAATCAAGATACTGCCTCACAGTATTTATATTTTATCTTGCAAATTATACTGAAATAGCTTTATTGGTATGGCTCCAGTATAATAAACCTGGATTTGTATTTTCTCATCCAAATGTATTTTATTTTTATTTATGTATTGTATTTTCTCATTTGTATGTTGTTATTTTGTACGTTGTCTTGGCTCAACGCTGGGGCTACAGGCATGAATATAAATGCTTTTACCTGATATAATTGACTGGTAGCTCTTTGTTGAAGGGCAACAAGAGCGTGTCTGCCCTTTGGATTGTAATTATGCAGCGTGGTGTCATGAAGGAGCTTGTAATTGGTTTCTTCATTAATGATACACACTAACAAATGACATATGAATAGACGGTTGACCCTTTGAAATGCAACCTGAGCACTCAATCTAAGACATCACTGTCCGTTTATTGTCTGGGTAAATGATTGAGCCAGGTTGGCTTCTAGTTGTCTCTCTGCATTAAACTGGAATAGGAGAACGTATTTAAACTAACGTTAGTCTCTTGACTTATTGTACAGTATATAGAGACTACATCTAGTTCTGTTGTGGTGAAAAATGTAACTGTTTGGCTTTTTTAACGGTTTGCTGTATTCTATAGGATCGGGACATCCAGCTGCTTCACCCTATGGGCCGTCTCCTCACCACGCCGGCTTCCTGCCTCCTAGCCATTTGGCAGGTAAGTGTAAGTAAACCACCATTTTAAATAGTTCTTCTTCTATATGTCCTTCTGTTATTCAAATTGAATACATTCATCTTATTTTGAAATCACTTTTTATTTAATGTGAACATAAACGAGGCAAAGAATGGTAGAAATGAAATCTGTTCCATTTGTTGTAGTGCTGCACACCTCAGTGATGATCATTCAGCTATTAAAGCACATCTTTCCACAAATTTCCCAAACCCGCAAATTCCGAATATATATTGTAAAAAATATACATATAAATATATATTGTAAAAATCATTCATGGCCTAGTGTAGAAACTTTAGATAACATGACAAATTGACACATAGCCTTGTTTTTGTTCTCATCAAATAAAATATAATATCTACTCAAAGGCCTATTAGTCTGGTATCAGTCTGCTCAGAAGTGTCTCCCCAAAGGGTCAGATATTCTAATTTTACCCTTAACTCAACTTTCGAAATGTTTTTTAACAATAAAATATCTAATATGTGACCCTGGATCACAAAACCAGTTACAAGTTGCACGGGTATATTTGTGGTCAAAATTATTGATTTTTCTTTCATGCTAAAAATCATTAGGATATTAAGTAAAGATCATGTTCCATGAAGATATTTTGTAAATTTCCTACCATAAATATATAAAACATTTATTTTTATGAGTGATTGCATCACAATCGCAAACATAAATGGACAACTTTAAAGGCGATTTTCTCAATGTTTCCATGTTTTTTTGCACCCTCAGATTCCAGAGTTTCAAATAGTTATATCTCGGCCAAATATTGTCCTATCCTAACAAACCATACATCAATTGAAAGATTATTTATTCAGCTTTAATATGATGTACAAATCTCAATTTCAAGAAATTGACCCATGTGACTGGTTTTGTTGTCCATGGCGACATATATTCTATATAAATAGTAAATGTGTTTTGTTAGTGTTTGGAAAAATACCTTAACATGTTTAAAACAGGATCAACTTAATAAGCAAAAATACTTCAGATATTAAGTCTTGATATTTTATCTTGAATGAAAGTTACTTTTTTGCTGAACAGGCTGGTGTATAAAAAGCAAAAATTACCACAAGACAAAATACACTTAGTTTCAAGATATAATATAAAGCAATACAATGATATAATATTATTATTATTTCTTATATGTATAAAGACAAAGACAAAAAGTATAAAGATATTATTATGTCTTTTATTCACCAAATTGTGAATAAATCCCCCCCCCCACACACACACACACACATTTTTTGTCAGAAACCATTCTGACCAAAGCTCAACCTTTGTTTCCCTTTGTACAACAAAATACAGTACAAGTATATTTTACTATCATTCCCTTTTTACTGGGCTCTGCTTCGTTCAGATAGTGTTCTCCTACAGTTTCTATCAGATATGTTATTGAATGCTGATTTCACACAGTGAGCTCTCAAGTCAATCCAATTTGAATTTGTAAACACCTGGAGCCCAAAGGAAATGTAGAGACAACTAAAATGCGGAGTTGGGTGAGGTGTTGCCTAGTAGGTAAAGCTCAGGACTGGTAATCAGAAGGCTTCTGGTTTCTGAGTCAATCACTATTGTGCCCTTGAGCAAAGCACATAACTCTAGGTTGCTCCAAGGGGGATTGTTCATGTGAATTAGTGTATTGTGAATTTCTTGGCATAAAAGCATTTGCTAAATGACTGCTTACTTATTTAAGTACACTTTGGATTAGTCATAAATCCATTCCTGGAGTTCAGGAATTTAAATCTATGTTCCACATAGAAAACACTGAATTGTGTTTTTAGTTCTGTGGGCTGGAGGTTGTTTGTTTTGTATTTAATTTGAACATATATTAATGGAACTGCATGGATGATTTTGGCTACATCCCTAGCAAGGTAAGTATTAATACAAAGCTTAATAGGGGTAAGGGGTAAGTGCAAAGATCACGCAAAGATCACGTAAACTTTTAGAGGAAATGGGAGACACATGAGCTGTTTTGCTAACTTTCACTTAATCATTTTCCACATCAGACATTTCAAAATGTCCCTAGCAATCGCACTCCAATCAGGTATCGCTCTTCATGCCAGCACCTTTTGCTACCTAATCCGCAGCCAGTGAACACTCTCCAACAATCTTACTGGGAGAAATAAACAACCCTTAGGGAGTTAGAATAGCAGCAGTAACAGTGACGCAAAAAACAAAGCTGGCTTGTAAGAGAAAAGCCGGTTGGAATGGTCGGGCACCTCCGGCCCCGCGTCGCTAATCCCTGTTTGGCATTTTGCAGATCCATTCAGTCGCTCCAGTACCTTTGGCGGCCTCAGCAACCTTTCAAGCAGTGCCTTCGGTGGATTAGGCAACCCAACCCTCGGTAAGCCCCGGCCCCCGGCCTCTAGCTCAGCTCAGTGCAGCACAGCTTAGCTGTAGACCACAGAGAGTGCAGAGGGAATAAAAAGGAGGTGGGAATAAAAGAAAGGCACTTAGCTTTGCTGCAAATGCAAAATGAGAGCTAAGGGAAACAGGGGGAGGCAGTCATTACCGCAGACAGGCCTTTGCCAAATTCACACCCCAACTCAAACTCGCAACCCAACTGGTTTATCATTGCTCTTGCATTTATTAGTTTCTCGCAAAGTAGGGGTTCGCCATATCTCATTTCCTTTCCCTTCTTCCTTCATTGGCTGAACGGGACTTCTTTTAGTGAAACTGATTGCATTGAAATAGAATCTCTATGGAACACTTTGCTTTTCATAGATTTTGAATGACCGCGGGGTCATTCATTTGTTCTCTGCTGAAAAGTCTTAAAAAGCAGCCCTTGGTACCCCATTTGTAGAAGAAACTATCCCATTAACCTTTCAGTTTGTGTATGCAGATCCTTGATAGAACTGGACTGTGATCTGATACACTGATGTTATTTTTCTTGTTATTTCAGGGGCCAACAGTGTTTTTGGACCCAAAGAGGGTCCAGGGCTGCATGGTCTCAGTAGTCCTCATCACGACACCTGGAATCGGCTGCACCGTACACCGCCCTCCTTCCCGACCCCTCCACAGTGGCCCAAATCTGCAGATGCAGAAAGAAGCAGCTCTGCAAACAGCCACGATAGAGATAGAGACCGGGAGCGCGAAAAAGAAAGGGAGAGAGAAAAAAGGGACTCTTCTGTTGGGAAAGAGGAGAAAGAAAAGGACAGGTTGGTGTTGCTGATTTCATAGAGCAAAGCATCTTATTTTGCCTTCTTTTTGTCTACTAATTCAACTAATGATGGGCTCTTTCCTGTTGCAGAGACTGTATAGATCGTAATCGCCATTCAAACCGCTCATCTCCAGCTTCCGCTCCAGTTAGCTACCAGATCAGCAACCTGATTCGCTCAAATAGCCAGAACTCGACTGACTCTGGCAGACACCGCAGTGGCAGTGCCGACCGCAACCGAGAGCCTGAGAAAGAGCATTTGGAGCGCCAGCGAGAGGCAGGCATTCTAGGAGACATAAAGGTGAAGGAAAGTCGTTCTCCAGGGAAGGAGATCACAGATAGACGTTCCTCAGATGACTCTCTCAAATCCATTCACCGATCGCCCTCTCCTTACTCGAAAAATGTCCTTAACGATGCAGGAATCAAGATGGGAATCCCACAACCGCTACCGATTAAAGAAAGTGAGAGGGATAGAAAGGAAACCAGCTCAGGGGATCTGCTACACAAGGTGAAGAACGACATGAAGATCAAGGAGGAACGCAAGGAAGATCAGGACGTGATGGTGATTGGATCTGAAGCTGCCACTAAGCCTCAAGTCCCTCCTCCACCTCATCAAACAACAACAATAGCTCATCACCACCCTGTACTATCCCATCAGCCTCCTCCGCCATCTCCTCGCTGTAGTGACCCTCCGACACCGGCCTCACTTCACGGAGTCCCCATGCCACACTCACTGCCGCTCTCTCTTAGTGCCATGCATCAAATGGGAAGTCTGAATGCGCTTGAACGCACCCGCATGGCACCTTTTATGGGAGTCAGCCCTCTTGCAGCGGGTCGAGACCGCCTTCCACATCCGGCGTTCTCCTGGGATCCCTTACGAGAGGCTTACCGAAACCTCGACCTTCAGCGGCGCATGGACTTCCAGCTTCGCTCCGAGCCTGGACACCGGTTCCCTGGCATCTATGATCCAGAACGGGTCTATCGGGATCGGGAGCCACATGACTACTCGCACCACGAACACCTTCTGGAAGTTCGGCGTGAACAGGAGAGACTGAGGCAACAGGCTGAAGAAAGGGAACGGATGCATTTACGGGAGGAACTGGATAGGGCAAGGCTCCACCAACTTCACCAGTCGCCCATCGAAGGACACTTACCCCACATGCCACCATTTATGTCACACCTTGGTGGGATGCCGTACCCAAGGCTTAGCCCTTCAACAGGACATAACGGACTTCTTAACCGGACACCCCCAACTGCAGCACTAAGTGCCCCACCACCTCTGGTACCCTCTGGTACTGCCAGACCAGCGTCGCCAAGACGGACTACGCCAATCACCACCCAGGACCCTCGAGAGTACTCACCGTCACGCAACCCCAAAGAAGTGGAGGCACGGTAACGTACTAGGAAGGAAAATGCCTCACTTGAGTTGGACACAGGCAACATGCACTTATTTTCACACAAAGTAGAGTAAACGATAAATAAATGTGTAATTTGTACAAAGATTTGTACCTTGGAACAAGCACATCAACTGGCTTTTTTAATTGATTGGAGTAGAAGAAATGAGTTGGTAGCTCCATCTCTTGGTAGCTCCGAATATAAGACACAAACGTAAACTACCAAACAGAAATTTGATATTAATATATTATTAATCCAATGCCTTTTCAGTTTTCAAGTGAAAAGACATTCTGAAATTTGTTTGTACATTTCCTATCCTTCATGTACAGACATTTTTTATGTATTTGCATTAAGTTTCATTTGTTCTCTGCCCTGTATTTATCCTAGTGAGCTGCAGGATATGGATGTCTACATATCTGAATTGGTATGAACTCACTGTTTGACAGTTGATTTGCTCTATGGTACCTGGAGATATTCAGTGCTGACCATGTACAAAGTTACATTTCCGAGTTTTTTGTTTTTGTTTTTTGAGATATGCAGACAAATATGCATTACAATATTCTTGTTTGGTTTATGTAAAATTTAAAGATATTGTAAATATCTTGTTGATATTACTTGGAACGAAATGACATTGTACATTTGTTAGGCTTTTTAAATGTTTCTAAAAAAAACAATGAAATTAAACAGAACCACTTCCAGGTTGAAAACCATGGTGACGGAGATGTCCAATCAAATGGGGTTGCGGTCATGGCAATGCAATCTATGCAAAGAGGATTAAGAGAGTTCTGATTGGACGGTTGTCAAAATGGAGTTCTAAAGTGAGAACCTGGATACCTGTTATTCATTTGTCCAATTAAGAGCCAATGAATCAAACAGCTATAAACCTCCAGGTCATAAAGGAACTGTTTTAGCAGTCAATGCTTCTCCAGCCACAAAACCTGGACATCTGGGAAACATATTGGAATGGTTGGGGTGGCAATAGACTCTTTCTGTCGACCTTGTGGTGTTGTGCAGTTGTTTTTCTTAGACTCTTGTATACAAAACAAGTAGAGCTTTAGGCGTGAAAAAAATGAACATTCATGGTTTAAAAATGTATGGAATAAAGGTTGGACCTTATATCTGCATACATGTCTGCTATTTAATTATAGTCTTCAGTAAACTCGCTGAATGTTGATGGTGAAGTGAGCAATGTTTCATACACAAGGATGGGTTGATCTCACTAAGAAATGTCTAGGTCATAAGTATTTTTTTGTGCATTTTCCACATTTATTTTCATGACAGTGAAGCACATTTTACCCTATATTGAGAAAGAAAACCTTATTCATATTACAACAATAACAAGACAAGTGTCTGATTCGTCTTATAATATTACCAAATATTTTTTTCAAGTATTTATTTTATTTTTAATTAGCATAAATTAGATTCAGTGAAGCAGATGATTTATACTTCAAATTGTATTTTACAAATGTACTTTGCAATTTAAATGTTTATGCAAAAATTCCTTGAAAAATAGGGTTCATTTTCTTTATGCAAAACATTATTTTCCACTGAATTTTGGGTGACATCATGACAGAACCGGATTGCTTTTTATAGAAGATGTTTTGCAAAAAAAATTTGGGAAACAAAATTCAGATAGTGTCTGTATGTCAATTAGACTTTGTTCAGTCCGTTTATGCAGAATATTCTCCACAGTCACTATTCACTATATTTTCACAGGAAAGAGCGTTTATGTCAGCACTGCTGTAGAGAGTAGGCTGAGAGTGGTGATGGGACAGGTCTGCAACACGATATCGATTTTTTGCAAGTGTAGCTTTTGAGTGTTTGTGTTGCAGGTAACTGGTATTGACTCTGAGGCTAGTGCCGTATTGACCTGCGGTCTGGACTCATTAATGGGAGTGACGCCTGCTAATGAGGGATGGATCAAGAAGGCGAGGAAGAAGTGAAAGAAACTGAAAAAGAATAGACCGAAGTTGGTCTGTCCTGCAAATAAGACGACGAGAGGTTACTGTCCCTCTAGTCTCTCTATCTTTGTCTGTCTTTCTGACGTGCAATTTCATTCTCCTGCTCTCTCTATCTATCTTCTCCCCAACTGACAAACAATTCATCCTCATAACCATCCCTAACTGGCTCCATCTGGCGTGCCACGCTCTGGCCTGCCCTCGGTCCCGGCCCTCACCTCAAGTAATGGCAGCATGCGTCAGGCAGTGTGCAGTCATTAGTGGTGTTATTGAGAATCGATGGTCTCCCTGCTGCGTCTGGCAGCCTATCTGGACGTGCTGCTTCAGAGAGGGCCATCGCCGGAGAGAGAATAGACGGACTGGGAAAGCTGCCGTGAGGTGTATTGGAAAGAGAGTTAAATCGGGATCCGTTTCAATTTGGCCATCCTGTAATTGAGAGGGTTATTCCATAGACACTGAGCATCTGTGCCTCTCTGGCCTTCTGCTGTCTCCCACTAATCAGCTAGTTAGCACTTTCCAGACCTAGACCGGAAAGAGAAACCAGAGAGAAAATCTTCACATTTATTTTTCTGCTTTTGTCTTTTCAATGACCACATATGTCTGTCTGTCTGGTCCGTCTATCCATCTTCATCATAGAAGTGTTTGATTGTTTGGCTGGTTAACATGGTCCCTGGCTGCTAGTCTATGCCATAAATGTTCTATCTAGCTGCAAACAGCATTGTTTAAAAAAAAACGCCAGTTTTTTTGACAATGTAGCATTTTTGCTGGCAAAATTTCAGTTAAGGGACAACTCTCTCCATAGACCGTTTTGTTTTTGGAAATAGTCATTTTTTTCCAACTTCCATAGTGGAGCAGAAATTACTCACTTGACTTATCTTTCATACCGACACTGGCCAATTATTTGAGTATAAAATAAAGCAAAAAACATAGTTGTTCCAAACCTGTATGCATTTCTTTCTTCTGCTGAACACAAAATATATTTTGAAGAATATGGCTAATCAAACAGTTTATGGGCCCTATTGACTTCAATAGTATTTTTTTTTTTTCATACTATGGAAGTCAGTAGGGTCCATCTATTGCTTTGTGTCATCTTTTGTGCTCAGCAGAAGTAAGAAACTCATACAGGTTTGGAACAACTTGAAGGTGAGTAAATGATGACAGAATTTTCACATTTTTGGAAATATCCCTTTAAGCAAACATTCAACTAATACTCTATGACTGCTAGTTGACATGTACAGTAGTTCCAAAGTTACTAGTAAGAGATCTACAGTGGACCATCGAAATAAACTGTTACCTTTTTTATAATATAATTCATTACTTTTTTGTTAATTAGCTTCTTACAAATATATCATACATATATATATAGAAAATATGACAACAGTATTGTTGAAGATTAGCAGAAACAGCATTTGTTCTTTTCTGGTTTTAACCAGTCCATTGCTAATTTTAGGAAATGCAGACTACATGGGTAAATGAGGTGTCATGTAATTTTTAGCACAAATTGTAACATTTTAACGGAAGTTTATGTAACCCTTAAATTTTAAACCTCTAGCGAAGGTTGATCTGTATGAAAGTATTATCTGACACCAACAGAAGTGGATGTTAAAAGGCCCACTGAAGTACATTGGAACGCTCAGGTTTGTATGATGCGTTACAGCGGGACATTGAATGGCTCCTCCCCATTTTCAAATAGCCAATAGAGTTTAGTTTACCTCACAGACTGCAAATCGTACTTGACAGCACCATGGAAGCGAATCCGAGCGCTGATGATACGTTGGATTTAATAGAGGTGTGAATAAATTCTAGACATGTCATTCTTAACCAACATACAGTTAGAAAACGGAATAAAACTCGAGCGTACGTTTGAGCAACCGAACACACACCTCCAACCTATTGCCCTGTGACGTGTCAACGGTCGCTTTGGGCAGGTTTTATTTATAGCATAGGGGGAGGGAATCGCGGGGCGCTTTAGATTCTAGAGAGCATTTGATGTGATGAGAAACTTTAGACCACAGTGATGTCATAAAAATCCGTGATCCATTTTAGAGGAAGTGAGAGACTTAAAGTTTTGAATGCTTATATGTCCTAAATGTGAAATTTTGTCATTGTTTTGAAACACTAGCTTATTCATACCCTTAAGGCTAACATATTCATACTAAAAAAAAAAAAAAAAAAAACTTACATTTTGATTTCAGGGGGCCTTTAAGGAGTGACAGTAAACTAAGACAAATTCTATATTAAACTATACTTTTCCCCCTTGTTTTCCATCTAAACTTTCATCTACACGCTGAAAAGTACACATACAGATAGTAATACTATATGAAAGTATATATCATTTACTCAATAACTGTGCTGCGGTATATTGACCAAATCCTTTGCAGACCATATAACGGAGTGAAGCACTGACCTCAGACGGAGTGAATTCCAGACTGAAGTGATAGAATAGCATCTAAGTCTCTCTAACAGTAATGCTGTCAGACTCCGAGTGCTTCTGGAAAGAAACACATCCACTGCAAACAGGAACATATGAGGGAATGGAAACAAATAATCATTTATTCTAAAAACAAGCAAGCCACTGAGATATGATGACGAGGGAGAAATGAGAAAGAGTGGGAGTAAAGATGTAAAGTAGACAGGGAAAGATGGAGAAGGGGGGAAAGGAAAGAGAGAGAAAGATAATTCCAGACAAACCAACTGAGCCCCAGCAGCCAAAATCATTTTTCCACTTTCATTCATTTTTTAACTGATTTTTTTCCTCTTTCTTCATGCCTCAGTGAAAGCTCGCTGCCTGACTCCTCACACTCACATACACAGGCATCATTGTGTATACAAACCATAAAAGCCAATGAGAATTTCTGCAGCTGGGTTCATCTGGCAGAGATGGAGGTTATAGTGGAGCGAAGCAGGCATGATATTCAGACGACCTGCAATCTGCGCTGCCTGTACAGGCTGGAGGAAAAGAGTAAATTGCTGAAGATGGATGCTAATGCTCAATAGAGAAGGACAGTATAAGAAAAGCTTTTTCATACACTGACATTTATTTGTTCAAATATAATGTCAGGATTTGGTTTGATTGTTTGATACAGCCCTGTTAGCCCCTGTTGGTAGATGCTGTAACTAAAAAGCACTGTTCTTTATTGACCGTTTAATGATGAATAGTGATGAATAGCTGTCTTCGGGTAATATAGACCTCCCTGTTCTCCCCTGAAGATCTCTAAAAGAGGTTTTGGGTTCTCAATAGGGAAGCGAGACTTCTCACATCAAACAGTGAAACTTTGATTTATTCTTTCAAGCAATGTGTGAAATCCATGAACACTCACCCTGTTTGATTCTCACAAATATATGGATGTCTGTTTGTCCACAGCGCATAAGACGGCGTTCATATGGAGAAAGTCATTTTAGGTCTGCAGTCACATTCAGTGAATTATATTATTGTATATGATCCGAAGGAGAAATGTATTTTGGAGGGAAAACAAACCTTTTATTTTAATTAAATATTCAAGTTACTATTATTTATTATGTGTATGTATCTTATCATAGGCGGAGCGTGTGTAAGCCTTCCCCTGACCACGGGTTAAAAATGCACCTGAACATTTAAACTAAATCTAGTAATAAAGTGAAAATGAAAATGAAATGAAAAATATTGGTTGCATCATAAGTTTTACATTGTTGTGCATAAGCAATCCCACATGACTCTGTTTAACTTATGAACGCAGTGGCCAATCAGATGCTTTAAAATCAATTGCTGTAATGTCAGAGTTTGGTTCAGTGAATTTTCGCAAATATATCATCATAAACTGATAAACATAAACTATTTAAATATGTTTTTAAGGAGGAATCGCAAAGCCTTTCCCCTAAAGTTAGTTCACCCTCACCACCCTTTGAAGTCGGTACGATTTTTTTTAAAAGAAGTCTCTTATGATCGCATTTATTTGTCAAAACAAAACAAAAAACTATAAAACAGTTTTACTGTGAAATATTTCAATTTTCTATTTTATTAACCTATATTTTGAAATGTAACCCATTGTGATGGCAAAGCTGAATTTCAGCATCATTACTCCAGTCTTCAGTGTCACATAATCCTTCAGAAATCATTCTTTCAGGATTCTTTGATGAAAATAAAGATTTTTAAAAACAGAAACGTTCTGAATGTCTTTACTGACACATTTGATCGATTTAATGCATCCTTGCTGAATTTTTTTTTTCTTTTAATTTCTTTAAAAAAAACAAAAAAAAACACTGACCCCAAACTTTTGAACAGTGGTGTATATATTGTAAGTACTCAATTTAATATTAAGTATTACAATAAAGCAAATCCCTGAGACCTACACTGACAGGCCTGAGCCACAGGCTCTTTTAACATGGGTCAGTAAGCAATCGCTCAGAATAGCCTTACACACGGCGGTGGGTTTTGCCGGACCAGGCCACTCACATTTTCTCCCCAATGTTTTACTACTCTTCTGACACTTAGTTGGTTATATGGAGGGCGCATATGGCCTTGGCCTGCATGCAAATGTGTGCTTTTAGTTGTCTGCAAAAAAAGAAAAATCTCTTAATCTGTTTGCTTTCACTTCTGACATATGACTAACAACAAACATCTGACAACTGCCCTGCACTTGACCCAGTGTTTTTAAGCTGGCTTTGTACAGTATTCCGAGCTGTATGACTGCTGGAGGGGGAGATGGGAGGGCGCTGTATGCACACCCATAGCTAAATGATTGCAGATGCCTGGCTTGAGCTCAAAAGCTCCACATTCCTCCCTGTCGAAGAGACATTAGACCAGCTCTGCTCTTGCCTATACAGTCTGGCAGCCTGCTTTAAAAAATTTAAAAAAAACTTCACTTATCTGTTATCACCACATGAACACATAACAATCCCCATATCTTATCTCTTCCTGTTCACTAATGTCATAAAGCTTAAGGGCAGGTTCTGTAGTGGTTGCAGGGCTACAAGCAACATAAGCCTTTGTACAGCGCAAATGCCTGGCTAGTCAGCAAAGTGCATTGACCGGAGCATGTTTATAATTTCAAATATCTGAATTTCTATAGAACTGCATTTCACATGAAAAGACAGCATATCGCTCCCTGGCACCAGACCATCAAAGGTTGTTCTCATAGTTTGCATACGCATGTAAAACCAACCCATAACTGCCACGTTTATATGCTGGCTAACCACTCCTGGCTGTAGACATCCGATTATCAGCCTAAACCCGCCATTACACAGTGGCTCAACCATCAGCATTTGGCTTCTGTTGACAATTGGCTATTTAACACATCAAAACAACAAGTGCTGCTATCAAGCCCAACCTCTCCAGGACGGGATACTCTGTCGCCCAAGAATGCTTCATCTTTAGCTTTCGGCTTGCTAGTTTTAGTCACACGACATGTGCTGACACTCCCCTTCTTCTTTCCGAGGGCTCAATGTAAGTCATCATGGAAAGGTCAAAGGAGAAGTTGGCCAACTTATAAACAAATTCTAATAGGTTTATGCAAAAAAGAGGTTTCCATAGAAGCGATTTTATGGAAAGTTGTACCAATGGAAATACCGACTTCAAACGATGCAAAAAATAATTTTCTTAATCTGTTTTTGGTTTGTTTACCAGTGAAAATATCTAAACGTCCATTAAAAAAAAGGCCTTTTACTAGTTCTGAATATTCATATTTGTGAATATATATATATATGAAGTTTATTTTTCTTATCCCATCGGCAAATGTTTTTTTTATAATAAGCATGAACGAAAAACCAAAAAAGTGGTTTATGCTAAAAAATATAAGCAAAACTATTTGCCAATGGGATAATAAAAATAAATTCAAGATTCTTTGAAAACAAGTCCTGTTATTTAATGCAGTTCTCATTTAAATGTAACTTGTTTTAAGGATGTTTAGACGTTTCTACACTGGAAAACAACATCATACTAATTAGATTTAGTTGCTGTAAGTATAATTTGGTTAGCCTATAGGTGTTCTTTTTTTTTTTTTATGTGTTTTGATTATATTTGTGTATATTTGAATCACCAGCACCAAACCATGAAACCACATACTGTAAAAATCATGAAGCATTATCTTCTTTGTCCAGAATTTTGAAACTTGTATAGGCCTATGGAATGGCCATAATAATCAAACATGGATTACATTTTGACACATGCAGTCACTCTGAGGCTGTTTGTAAGAGATAAAATGTCCATCATGCTTAAAATGGCAGGCGCTCTGTGCCCTGTTCCTGTTGTGTTGTTCTGCATGTGCACTGAATCTCACATTAATTAACGCTGCTCTTTCACCTGCTATCATTTTCTTGTCCTTCTCTGCTCTGTTTGGGTTGCTCATTATTTTCTTTCCCAGAGAAATATGTCTAATACCTACAAGCTGTGCGCCATCACAAATGCTGCACGCCCCGGCATAATGTCCTTTGTTGTTGCCAAATGTTTTTTTAATGAAAAGTTTAAGAGGGGCATAATTACATATCTGAGGCCATTATGAAATCCAATATTACAATTAAAGTAATTTTATTTGCTTGTAATCTCCCTTCACCGAGTCTAATAAGAGTTTTGAAAGAAGGCTTTGAATGGTGACTTTTCTAAATGATGTTGGGCCGCCTTTGCTCTGTCTCAGTTCTCCATGTCTTTGATTTGTAGTGCCGTGGTGAGACTGTCAGAGAAGCATGAGGGATTTGTTAGTCTGTGATCATCTAGACTCACTGACAAATCAGTGGATTGGCCAGAAATGTTGAAGGAAGTGCTGCAAGTTGGAAAAACCTCTAACAAAAAAAAAAAAAACAGCTATCGGACCAGCAGCAAACAAGCTGAACACAATGGTGTAGCCTAAGCTTGCTTTTTTTTTTAGGAAATAACCAGCACCAAACCATCGCTAACATGCATAAACCATGCTGGGAATTCATTCTTGTCTAAGTTGGGGCCTTTCAACATTCAGGGAGTTCTGCTGAGAGTGTAGATGAACTGAACAAAGTGAGCGCTGTATGAAGCCGATCCCGCTGCGCATGCGCACAGCCCTTCCAGCGCACCAATTTACAAACAAATACCAATGAGATTATGCAAAAACTGTTTTCCATAGAAACGACCTGTGGAGATGCAGGCGAGAGGGAAATAGCTTCCGTAATATAAGAACTGTGCTTCTGCAAAATAGCCATATACAACAAACATGAGAAAATGTAATTTTGACCTGACATTTGTGCCTCTTGGCTGCATCCTTCTCACGTAGCTACTATCAGCGAATACAAATCATGTTTAATAGTATGAACGCGTGGGTTTATGAATAATGTGGTAATCAGTTTCTTGACAAATGACATTGAATGTTTTATTGTTAAAAATTACTGAAAAAAAATATGTAATTATGCATACATGTATAGAAAATGTTCAGGAACTGTACCCTGAAGCAATCGTGCAATGCAATAATAATTTTATCATAGACCAACAGCTACCCCTGCTGTAATGTTTGTAGAACCACAGCTGCATCCAAGTGTTGCGATTATGAATGTACAAGATCTTTTTCTTTTTTTTTTCTCTTTTTTTAGTTTCGATGCGTTTGTGTCCCAGAGAATGATTTTTATATAATATAAAAATATATTTGTTTATGTATATAGGCCTACATTGTTATATATGACCATTAAAAGTGTCTTAAAATTTTTAAGAGGCCATTTGCCATCATATATATTTTTATATGTTGCTAATTTGTTTAAAATGTTCAATCACAAAGTATGAATTTTTTTTACTCACTATAGAAATGTACTGTTTAATTAATTATTTAATTAATTAAATTATTTTTAATCACATTTTATTTATTTATATAAATCAAAATCTTTATTTTTTTTGTCTATTTAATAGTTTAATATTTAATTTTAATCACATTTATTTATATTTTTTATTAACTCGTTTATTTTTAATCTTATTTATCTTTCTTTTTTTTTTCTTCTTTTTTTTCGTCACTCCCTTGTGGCTCCATGGTGTAAATGACACTGTGATGGAAATATTCATCATCTTCAGAAAAAAATATCTCTTGTCATGAATTTATGTCCACAAATTAAACTATAGAGAGAGTTAACAGTGTTTTAAGGGAGTATATGCTGTAACTGACCATTTTTACCACCACTTCATTTAACCAGTCCTGTCAATTCCAAAATGCATTTTAAAAGTATTCTAATTATTTCATAGTTGATTTCATAAAATGCTTGCATACATGCATGATAATTAAAGAAAATAGTTTAGATGAAGATAAGTGATAGGCTGATAAAATAGGTTTAAATGAAGTATAAAGGACATCACTGTAGGAAATGTGTTGGCAAAATTACATTATCTGTCCATGAAATGAAATCACAACAATTATAATGAATATAAGAACTACTGAAGAAAGAATAAAGCAAGCAAAATCATAATCAGTTAATATATTAACTGTTAATAAACAATTTGTCTATTTAAATCGATAGAGCTGTGCTGTGCTTCAGTGAAGTGAACCTGTCAGGTGAAACTCCGCCATCCCGACAGTGTAATAAACTGCAGGGCTCTAAGAGTTGGCACGGACTGGATGTGAACAGACAGGCTCTGACATAAAAGTGCCTGGGCGCTTATCAGAGGCAGACTGTTCAGACACCTTTAGAGCCCTCTGAGACACTCTATTCAATCTAAGAGAGGCTATGAAAAGCTAAGTGAAAGCTGGCCAAAGGACTACTGCCAAAGCAAATGACCACAGTCTTGCACCCTGCACACGCTGTGACAGTTTCTCACTGTCAGAGAGCGTGTTATCAGCAATCTCTCTCTCTCTCTCTCTCTCTCTTTCTCTCTCTCTCACTCAAAGACCCCGTCCTTAATGTATCCCCCACATTCCAAATCCTTGTTATGAGTCTGTGAGGAGATCTGAATACATTTGTTAGTGTTCTACCCACACTTCACTCATCTGAACATAATTTATATCATTACAATAAACTTAGGTCATGCGGCAGGATATTTATTTAGACATTTTTATAATCATCTGTAGATGAGAGAGTCTATACATTCTGTTATGATCAATTTAAGTAAACTTTGGGTTCTAGACCAGTGTTTATTACCTGCCTGGTTTGTGTTAGCTGTGGCAGTGGTTTAATTCAAGGTGGGTTTTCTGATGCCATCAAATAAAAAAATTTCTTACAAGCGGCGTCTCTTTTTTTTATTTATTTTTTTTAGATGTAGCCATAGATATATTTCCAAAGACACATCCAAATTTCCATAAAATATATAAAATATAGGCCTATATTTTTTATTTATTTAAATATTTAAATAGTAAGTGTAATGGGACAGTGCAAAAGTTTTTCCACAACACAATACGCAGATTTTTGTTTCTGTTTCTTACTGTTAAAGACTTTTGTATTATCATACAGAACTAGAAAAGCAATGTAAAGGCTTCATTGAAAGGTTGAGGCCACTCATCAGGACAAGTGAACAGTGTATAATTATTGCATAAACTGCTAAGACTATAGGGTTAGGGTTAGTCAAGTTACTACAAGTTAGTTATCATATATTTTTCTTTAAGACTGGTCCTAACTTTTTAAAGTCAGTTACATAAAAAAATGTTGATCGTTCTTGTTTAAATTGGATAAGACTGATTACCTCTTATCTAACCGCTGGTTGGCTTTGTGCAACTGTCCAGATAGTACAGTAATTCATCTGTTTTTGATCTTACTTTGCTAATCTGAAACAATGAATACTACAGTCATTTACAGAGAGCAGCAGATTTAAATGACTTTGATTTTACTTATACTGTATAAGGCAGCAATTTAACTTTTTTAACAATTTTAATTTATTTAAGTTTTTTAAGTTGAAATAGGTGGACATTTTTACTGACTTGTTATCAATAGAATAAAAAATTATCACAATTAACGTGACAGTAATGTACACTTTGGTAAATGTTATCATTATTATTATAAAGTACCCCTATTATACTTTGTTGAATATTACCTTTCATGCAGTGTGTCATATAAATGTAAACGATAAGCAAAGTTGTAAAGTCGAAAGTGCATGATAAATAAGGTTATTGTGTCCTAAAAGGAAGAATTGACTCCAAACTGCCTAAGCAAGTCGTCAGGAATTCCAGTCTCACTTCCATGATCTGCATACATAACGCTGTAACACACTCGCATAATGCCCGCCTACATGGTCTTCATTGGCTGACCGCAAACAACGTCTACTTTGAACCTCTCTCAAACAAAAATGTCGAAAAAATGCTGTTTTCTGCTCTGCTCTACTCAGGGAGTTTCGTTTCCGACACGCACTGTAAGCGCTAGACCAATCACTACAGACTGGGCCGTCTGGCCAATCAGAGCAGAGAAGGCTCTCGGAGAGAGACTGATGTCTATGATTCATAATGTAATTTTTTATGTCTTTGGACTGAATCATCGAACGAGTTTTTTTTTTTTTTTTTTCGTTTAAAAATGTGGTGATGTGCAATCATGTATATTATGAGAAAATTAAAGTGTTTTTTTTTACCTTTGATGCATAAACCTGTTGTATGAGACTCCAGAACAAAATTAGGAATCTTTAAATTAGCATAATAGGGGCACTTAACGTTTTTAATTTTTACAGGCTTATTATCAATAGAATAAAAAAATCTCACACTTAATATGACAGTAATGTACACAGGCATTTAAAATACAATGGATAGTTAGGCGTTCCAAAAAAAAAAAAACGTGACTAAATGTTTTATTCTAAATCATTATTAAATGATTTATGCAAAAATTCATCCATTCCAACAGTCCATATCTCCACCTCTAGCTCTAAAATGTGTATCAGTCTCTTGTCTAGACATCATTCCAGACAGGTTTTTGTTCAGGGCTTACACGGGCCAGACAGAAGCATGTTGACCCCCTGCCAGCTTCATTCCCATAGCACCCCCCCCCCCCCCCCCCCCCCCCCCCTCTCTCTCTCTCTCTCTCTCTCTCTCAGCTGATGCATGAAAATGCCACTGCTGGGCAGGAAGTGCTCCACAAAATAAAAACGAAAGCACTCAGAGGATTCAAGTCAACATGCGCTAATGCTCCGGATACTCTCAGACGCTGGTTAGGTTAGTACATTGAAAACATTACAAGTTAAGTTTACATTTTAATTCCGCTATTTTTAACAGTTTCAGATGTGATTGTGGGCTAGCGAGTTGTTAGCAGCTCCTCGGGTAAACATTGCACCGTTTTACGTCGTTGTTTAGCTTTCAAAAAAAAAAATCCCCCCAAAAAATCAACTTGAATTCAGTCACTTGAAGAAATGAACGATTTTACATATTCACCTATCATTTAGTTGACTTGTTACTTGGCTTCGCTTTACACCGAACTCGTTGGCAGGCTTGTTAGCTGGTTAGCACACTGACTTAGGTAAATCAAGTAACTTAACGTTAACGTTAGGTGAGGTCATGTGAGTGTGTAACTCATTTAGTTTAAAAGCGCCTGTAACTTAGTAAAACTTTCGTGTAATATTTGCGTATCTAACCGCTTCAAATTAAAGTAGTTTAGAAGTACATAACTTGCCTAAACTTTATAAAATTTATATCAAGTAACTTTACAGTCTTGTTACACCCTGCTTTACTACCACTACTGTAACACTAACAGACAACATGGTTTTACATTATTGTAAAGGCTCATCAAATTTAAAACTCCATCCTAATTTACTTTTAAACATTTTCATTCAAAACAAATTACAATTTTATTTCCAAATAAATTTGGAAACAAATGTATAAATGCATAACATATAGAAAGTAGAAGTGAAATCATGTTAGAATCCTTCTCATCAGGGCTGCATCTCCCAAAAGCATTGTGAGCTGAGTTGATCATAAGACCATTGGTGGCAATGGTTTCCTGAAGCCAAGTATGATCTCAAGATGATCTCAAGTTCTGTCATTACCAACACAATTCATCAGAGCTTGCGTTCATAGTTGGCTAACAATGCTTTTGGTCAGTTGTGATATAAGTAAAGCTTTTAAACATGAAGAAAAATCTGCTGGTTCAGATGCTGATTGTTTTACACAGAGTATAACTTCTACTGCAAGAAAGTGATTCACCCCTGTAGCTTATTTCTAATTGGTTAAACCGATGGTTACAACTCATCTTGTGTTACAACCCACACTCCCTGGTCTCTTCCTGTGCAGTTTATTTGACTTCGCATGCTGTTTATAGTCTTTCACACTTTTTTTTTTCAACTCTATTTTTTCATAATATAGGCTAATCAGCATTGTGGGTTCAGTGTATTCTTTGCCTCATGCTTCTGTATGTGACGAGATCTGCTTTCTGGCAGGTAAAATAAGGAAGAGGAGAAGATGACGCATCAGGGCAGCGGTCAGGCCTGGGGGAAACTGGTTAAAGTCGACGCATCTCCGGGTTCAGAGATTTTACTCATAAATAGAGAATGCACTGTGGGGAGAAAAAAAGGTGAGCTAAACATCATCACTAATAAAGTGTTTGATCATGTTAATTGCTCAATGCTCAGTCTTAACTTGTGAAATAATTATTTTAGTTTAAAAGGGCTTCCCCGTTATTTGCTTTTTCACAAAACTTCTTCATAGACTCTCCTATGACTTCAAGTTTTACTTATTAACTTTTATTAGTTGTTACCTTTTTTCTCTCAAGATAATCAGTCTGAAGCAGTGTCTGCATGTATTCAGTGAGCCCTTGCCTTTAACAATACTCTCTTTAGTTCAGCAAACGAACCCCCACCCCAATAATGACAAAGGCGTCTATTGAAGACATGCTCTTGGCATATTAAGTAGTTTTTTTTTTTGTTGTGCTGGTGTGCAAAGGTTGTATTCCTTTGACTCTGTCTGTGTCTGTCTGGGTTTGAAGACTGTTGGTTTTCCCGCTTTAATTAATATCAATCCTTGTGTCTGTTTGATTCTGTGTGCTGCATTGGTTATTAGCAGAACTGATACGCTTCATTACTATAGTAGTCTAATTTTTAACCTTACATCACATCATGCCACACTATACTTCATTTAAGACTTGCATGCCTAATGTGTCTGTGAGAGAAAAGTAATGGGCCAGGTCAGGGAGAGAAAAGAGGAACCTGCTTTATTAAATTCGACATGAAAATGCTTTCGCAATCCATTTTACTTTAGTAAGGTCACATTTCAGATTCAAGCAGGATAAAATCGTAAGGTGTCCCATTTGTCATTTTAGTTTTCACCGTTATGTAGCCTGCAACTATGACAAAGCAACTTTCATTGAAAAGTATATATTTATCATGAACTGCTCCCATGACCTTGGTTTCGATAGTAACATGCGCTACTATAATGTGAAAATATTATTATTAATAATTATGTTTGTTTGTTTGTTACAGTAGTGAGAAATTTGAGGAAATTTCAAAATGCAAATATTATTAATGGTCCTAATATTAAGCTTTATTTTCTTCATGCAAAAGATTTTTTTTTGTCATTTTTACATACTGTTAAAGCTAAAGCTTGCATTTTTGCAGATTTATGTTAAGGGTTAGGCTGGCATTTGGGACAGGGGAACATTTCTTTTTGTTAAAGGTTTATAATGACCAAAGAGATTGTATTCCATTTTGATTTATTGTTGACTTGTCTCTATATCATAACCTTACAGACATATTTTGTTTATAGATTGTGACCTCTCATTTCCGGCTAATAAACTGGTCTCAGGGAATCATTGCAAAATCACTCAAGATCAGAACTCAGGAAAGGTGTGGCTGGAGGACATGAGGTAAGACATATAGTTGATGGACATGGATTGTTGACTAATTTCATGGCCAATATAATTGTTTTCTTTTTTATATAAATTTGATATGTTCTTGTTTGTAAAGTTTTCATTATACTGTGCTTGGAATTAAAATAGCCCCACATCATCACATTCCCTTCACCATACCTAGAGATTGGCATGGTTTTATTTCAGTGAGCCTAATACCTGGTTTGATTTGCATTGAGAGATGATCTTATGGAAAGTGCCCCATTCCAATCTCTAGGTATGGTGAAGGGTATGTGATGATGTGGGGCTATTTTAATTCCAAAGGCCAAGGGAACTTTATCAGGATGCTTAGTATCCGGGATCCATGAAATAACTGGCCTTTAAAAATAAAAATCTGGGAATTTAACATAGGGGTGAACTGACTTATGCCCCCTGTATTTTAAGGAAGAACATTTATTTATTTACGATACATTATTCATTCACAAAGAAAATTGGTGTCCTTAAAGGTTGGATTTTTCCTCATTTTTTTATTAAGGCATTAAGATTTCCAAAAGATGATTTTTTTTATTCCTTTTTTTATTCAACTTTAGCATGGGTGTATTCACTTATGCTAAGCACTGTACAGTAATGACCCTTCAAGTTCGATTAAACCATCGAAATATGAGAAAATTATTTTTGTAATATTTAGTTGGATCAGGCAATTATTTTAAACATATAATATAGGTAAGTCCATAGATGGGTAATTCGTCATCTTTGAAGACACTAATTTAATATGTTCCAAGTACATCAGAAGACAGTGTGGGTAACAGAAATGTGGCCTTGCGGTTTAATGCACATGCTTGGACATGTTGCTCAGGCATGAAGACTAAGTTTGAGTCCAGCTTGTGATTCCTTCTCTTTGTCCATAGTCCCTAAATATAAAATTCACAAAAAGGCCATTTGCCTACATCGTTAAGCCTTTGAATAGCACTCTGTGCATTCAAAGGGACCCATAATTTGTTAACTTTCTGCTTGATAATGGTCTGTTTGTTTGTTTCAGCACCAATGGGACAGTGATCAACATGTCCAAAGTGGTGAAGAAACAGACATACTTACTGCAAAATAGTGACGTCATTTACTTTGTGTACAGGAAGAATGAGCCAGAACAAAGTATGTTGTTTGTTGTTGTTTTTTTTTTTTTTTTTTCACATTTAAGCATTTTCTGTTTTGGTAGTACGTTGCATTCAAAAATATGACGCAGATTAGCCACATCACTCATCTATTTTCTGTTTTGCAGACATTGCTTATATGTATCAGACCATCAGGCCGCAAGAAAGTGCCTCACAGGACGTTGAAGGTAAACAGATATTGATAACATTTCATTCAGATGTTTGTTTTGCTATAGCCTATCAGCAGAAAAGGACAGTTGTTTCATAGGAAGAGAGCATTAAAGCAAGCTCACACTAGAGGACTGAATCGCTTTGGTGCTCACACTACACAACAAGGTGTCTTGTCATCTGTCGTTGTCTTGTCGTAGCAGTATGCATATGACACAACACAATGGAGACTAGATGTCACACTACAAGACCTTTGGTCAAGAGAAAAAATGTTGGGTCAAAAAAAAAGGTTTTCTTACATAAATTCAAGCAAAAAAATGAGTGATTGCGAGATTTTTTTGTTTATACCTTCTGCACTGTGATTTGCTGTATTAGTTCCATCTTGCCATTGCATCGCACACACTACAAGATCATGTGACGATAATATCAAATAGGTTTGAAAATATTGACCTGGGAGTTTTGTCTCAGACCTTGGAAATCCAGCCAAAAGTTGTGTAGTATGAGCTTGCCTTTTACTACATTTTGAAGATTGGAGAGAGCTTACGAAACTTTTTTTTTTTTTTTTTTTTTTTTTTCTTTGGAAGAATATGCACAGATGAATCACTGACCCTAATTTCATCTCCATGCAATTTTTGACAGAACTTTTATTTTTTGAGTGAACTATTTCTGTAAGTTACAGTTTTCTCTTTGTGGTCCCCACAGATGCTGGGATAGAAGAAGATTCTGATCTAACAGAAACCGAGAGTGAACCAGCACCAGTAGAGCCTGTTATTGTGAAGCCTCTACCTCAGTCTGAGCATGAGGACCCCCAGCCATCTACCTCCAGCTCATCCTTCCACTTCTACAACATGCCCTTATCTGCCTGCTCTGGTAATTACAGTCCACACTGTATATGCACTTTCCTGCAAGTTTCTTTGCATTTACAATTATATAATAATCACTTTCTTATCAATGTCTTCTATGGCTGCTGTTCATTTATGCGTTGAGTTTTTCAAATTTACAGTGTTTGACACAGGCATTAATCCGGATATTTGAAAACCGTTTTCGTTTAAAAACGCTCTCCGTCCACACTAGCGTTTTCAGGTGTTTTCCGACGTTTCGGTGTGGATGAGAAACTTTTGAAAAATGATAAATTCACCTTACTGCGCATGCGTAAAACCTTACAAAAGCTCACTGAGATGATACAGATGGAAAAATAAATAAAGTTATCACGCAATTCTTCTGACAGGATAATTTTATTTAGCAACATATCTAACCATTCACTGATGCATCTAGGTCGCACTTAGTCACCGTATGTTAGATCTAAAACGCAACTGCTCTCATGTATTGCCACAGGACAGCAAATGTGAGTAAATTATCTGTCATCTTTGCAGGACTGTGATATGAAGAGTGTGCAAATTAACATATTATAGCAACAGTGTAAAAGTGAATAGCACAATACCGGTATAAACAGGAATATCTATTGGTACAATATGCATCACATGATTAAACTTGCGTCATTTCTTTTAAATACCTTCGTTTTGACAGTCCACACTACAATGTGCAAACGGCGTTTTCAAATTTATCCACTTAGGAGAGCGTTTTCAAAAAGCTTAATTTTCTTTAATAAAAACGCCGTCTCAGTGTGGACGGAAGACCAAAACGGAGAGAAAAAGATGCATTTTCAAACGAAAACATATTAGTGTGGACAAGGCCATAGTCAAAGAATGCTTGTGTGTACTATTAAGCAGATGTGTCTGCAAAGAAGAACCCAGTCAGTTCATCGGTTGTTCGTAAAGGAGAATCAGAGATGACTGCACCAGCAGGCAGCCCCGGGGAGCCGGTCATGAATCACACCCGCCTGAAGTGGACCTACTGGACTGAGGGAGGACCACAGGCGGAGCCGGAGATGGAAATGCAGAGGAAAAGAAGAAAAACTGACAGAGGTGCTGTAACACATTGTTTTGGAAAAACTAATATATGTGATTCATTTGAAAAAATGTATGATTTCTGTCTATTTTGAGCGTTCTGAGCATCTGCATTTCAACATGTCAGTGAAACACATTTCATAGTTGCTAACTTGACAACTTTTTCAGAGTACTTTGAAAATGTTTAGAAAGCAATCTGTGAAAAATCTGGCAACATGATTGTGTCGTGCATCGTAATGTGTGCTATTTTAGTGAAAGAAATACAGGAAATGATAGGGTGACCTGTTGGCAACAGAGTTTGACAGTGTCACAAGCCAGATATGAACCAGCGTCACCCTCATAAGCACATGCACTAACTGCTAGACTGCAGCTCTGATGGTTTAAGATTGCCACGTACACAATTGTTCAAAAGTTTGGGTTTGGTAAGCTTTTTTTTATTTTTATTTTTAATTTTTTTTAAAAGTGTCTTTTGCTCACCAAGGCTGCATTTATTTGTTAAAAGCTACAGTAATATTGTGAAATATTTTTAGAGTTTGAAATTACTTATCTATTTTAATAAATCTTAAAATGTTATTTATTCCTGTGATGGCAAAGCTGAATTTTCAGCTATCATTACTCGAGTCTTCAGTGTCACATGATACTTAAGTAAACATTTCTTATTATTACAATCATGTTGAAAACAGTTGTGCTGCTTGATATTTTTGTAGAAACTGTGATACATATTTTTCAAGATTCTTTGATGAATAGAAGGTTAAAAAGAACAGTATTTATTTGAAATAGAAATCTTGTAACGTTATACATGTCACTTTTGATCAATTTAATGCATCCTTGCTAAATAAAAGTATTAATTTCGTTTAAAAAATCTTGCTGACTTTTGAACAGTGGTGTATATCTGATTCTGGAATTAAAATGTGTTTCGGATCTGTTCTAGAATATGAACACTTTTAAATGTAACGTTTGTGTATCTGTCTGTCTTGCAGATGATCAGAATGGGTTTGAATGTACTCTCAGTGAATCTGCTGTTTCTGCAGCAGCTCCTCAGCTCCCTATCAGAGGAGCAGCGGGAAAAGAGAAAACTGAGGGAGCCACAACAGACAAGATGGAAGAATCCCTCACATGCATCGTCTGCCAAGACCTGCTGCATGACTGTGTCAGGTCAGTCCAGTGTGCGCAAATTAACACTTAAACCCGAATGGACATGTTGGCCAACATAAATCCCTTACAGTTGTTTTCTTAATGTAAACCTTTATACAAATCCTTTAAAGAAAGATTTTAATAAGGTGTGTGGAGGCTGAGTTTGAATGAATGTGTGTGCTTCCTTACAGTCTTCAGCCCTGCATGCATACATTTTGCGCTGCCTGTTATTCTGGCTGGATGGAACGTTCCTCCTTCTGCCCCACCTGCCGATGTCCTGTGGAGAGAATACGTAAAAACCACATTCTCAACAACCTGGTGGAGGCTTACCTTCTCCAGCACCCAGGTACTGTATCACACACAACCTAGCCAAAGAGATAAATAGTCAATATCAAAGAATTTACAGAGATGTTATTTTTTTTAAGCATATTTGCTGCTAAGAGTTTGGACTTAATCCTTTAAAACTACTTTGCACAAATAGGATGGTCAGGTAAAGTCTCTTATGCTCATCAACACTACTGTTCTTACTGTATTTGACAAAATAATTGCAATGTTGTCAATAGTTTTACAATTTAAAATAATGTTTATTATAAAATGTAATTTATTCCTGTGATGCCAAGGCTGAATTTTCAGCAGTCATTACAGTGTTACATGATCCTTTAGAATCCATTCTAACATGCTGATTAGGTGCTAAAAACATGTCTTATTATTCTCACTGTTGAAAACAGTTGTGCTGCTTAGTATTTTTGTAGAAACCAGTGATGCATTTTTTCCAGGATTCTTTGATTAATAGAAAGTTAAAAAAAAAAAAAAAAAAAAAAAAAAACTTTTTTTCCTTCTTTTTTTTCTTTCATTTATTTGAAATATATATATTTTTGGTAACATTATAAATTTCCTAACTCACTTTCGATTGCATCCTTGCAGTATAAAAGGAGTCGTTTCTTAAAAACTTAGCTGGCTCCAAACTTATGAACAATTTTTATTTGTATTTTTGCGGCTTTGTTTTTTATTTATTGTTTTGGTCTCAGAGAAGTGTCGGAGTGAAGATGACTTGCGCAGCATGGATGCCCGGAACAAGATCACGCAGGACATGCTGCAGCCGAAAGTCGAGCGCTCCTTCTCGGACGAGGAGGGCAGTTCAGACTATCTGTTTGAACTCTCAGACAATGACAGTGACATTTCTGACATGAGGTCAGAATCTTTACACTTATCCAATCAGAGCCTTGTGGGTTTTTTTTTTTAAAGGAAGTTGCTAGACATAAATATGCAGTATATTTCACTTCAACTTCCTGGAAAACCCAGTTATCTAATTATTGTAGTGTTTTGTATTTTATAAATTATATTAAAGGTTAGCTGAAATTGTGATTCTCTTGACTTGATATTAAAATAATAGACGTCAAGTAGGTTCTAAATATAGGTACCCACCCTGATTAACTTTGTTTGTACACAGTCAGCCCTACATGATGTGTCGACAGTGTCCGGGCTATCGGAAGGAGCTCAGCTCTGCCCTGTGGATCTGTGAGCCTGCTCAATCTGAGGGACCAGCTAAAGTGCCTGGAGACGGGCCCTCTACATCCTCCGGTACCTCCACAGGTCATTCACGCTCACATTTGAGCCTAAACCATGCACTCACACGCACCAACAGAGAAATCCACAGCACTTCTACCTATGCTGAAATCCTCTGTATTCCTACTACAGCTCCTCAGGAGTTCAGGTGTGCTTCTCAAGGCAGTCACCTCATCTGCACCTGCTGCCTGCAGCCCATGCCTGACCGACGCTTCGAGTACCTTCCCCCTCAGATGTCCCCGCAGCACTGTGAGTGGCCCTGACACCTGTCCATCAATGTTCTCAGGCCTACTGCAGTCACCTGATGATTTGTTGCCCGCTCCTTTCAACAGGTATGGTGTGCCAGAAACCTTTCTGTCATGTGTACTGGGGCTGCCAGCGGATCGGTTGTCACGGCTGCCTAGCTCATTTCAGCGGTAGGTTTCTGACTGGTTAAGATTTCTGTATAATATTTTTCTGACTGCCTGTGTTTTTTATTTTTTTATAATAATGATTATGGATCTTTCTCCTCACAGATCTTAACCTTAATGACAAATGTCTGGATGGAGTTTTTAATGGCAATCAATATGAGTCTGAAGTCCTTCAGGTATGTACGGTTCTTTTGCTCCATTAATAATATTTGAGACCAGTATTATTCATATACTATTATAGTATTTTTGACTGCACTGACTGAGGATGAGAAGTAAACTTGAACTGAATAAAAGCTAGATGATGACATCACTGCAGAGCTGCTTTATGGCTGAATTGAACTTATTTCGTGATTGAACTTTACAAGTATTAAACTTTTAACTCATCCAGTATTGTGCTACAGACATGCACGCAACCTCTAACCAAAATCATATGACCTTTTTTTTTTGCCTGATGAATGATAAAATGGGCAAAAAAATCCCATTGTCTGACTATTAAAATAAAGAACTGTGATTAATCTTAGTGTTAGTTCACCCAAAAATTAAAATGATCCCATAATTTACTCGCCGTCAACCCATCCTATGTGTATATGACTTTATTCTTTTAGCCAAACACAGAGTTATATTAAAAAATATCCTGGCTCTTCCATGCTTTATAATGGGAGTGAATAGAGTTTTTAGAAGCCCAAAAAAATAGCATGCATCCATCCATCATTAAAGTAATCCATACAACCAGGGGGTTAATAAAGGCCTTCTGAAGCGAAACAAATATGTTTTTGTAAGAAAAATATTCATATTTATAACTTTAAGCCATAATCACTGGCTTCCGATAACAGCTGTACGCGAGTCTAGTTCCAGTGGAAGAGTGACCTCTGACCCCACGAGGATGTAGGAGCAGCGTAAGCTTAGGTGAGAGTAGACGCCTCTCGTGGTTAAAACAAACAGGGCTGGGCAACAAACTCAAGCTCCTCTAAAAATTCTCCTTTTAGACTTCTAATTCGTGGCCGTTTTTTTCGTTTTTCTCTATCCTCTACGCTTCTACGCTCGTCAATATGTCTCGTGTCGGGTCAGAGGTCACTCTTCCGCCGGAACTCGACTCGCGTATGTCATAAATATGGAGATTTTTTCTTAGAAAAACATCACTTTGCTTCAGAAGACATTTATTAACCCCCTGGAGCTGTATGGATTGCTTTTATTATGGATGAATTTGCTTTTTTGGCTTCAAAATCTAAGGTACTATTCACTCCCATTATAAAGCTTGTAAGAGCCAGGATATTTTTAAATATAACTCTGATTGTGTTTGACTGAAAGAGAAAGCCATATACACCTAGGGCGGCTTAAGGGTGAGTGAATAATGGGATCATTTAAATTTTTGGGTGAACTAACCCTACAGTGCACCCTACAGTAAGATGTTAAATATAAGAAAAAATAGTTTTCTTGATTCAGCAGAAAAGGCAGATTCTTTTTAATGCGGGCATTAAGTTAATTAGCCTATAATGATATAAGGACCTTGCTTACCTTTGCAAAAGCACCACTCCCATTTTCTTAATAAAATGTAACAAACAAGTGAATTATTAGGAGGATGTTTTACCAGAAATATTTCGTTTTAAATTCAAGTGTTATTTGAATGCTATAACTGTATAAGCTCTGTGTTTGTTGATCATTTGTGCTTTCTTTGTGGCAGAACTATTTGACTTCTCGAGGAATGAGCTGGAGGCACATGTTGCAGGAAGCGCTCCAGGCTGTACAGCAGGGCCTGTACCATCTCTCTGGTAATATTGACAATTGTTGAGGCTGGGTGATAGAAGGAAAATAATATCTCAATATTCTTAAACATTTTGTGGTGTATGTTATATTTATCACAATATGCATGTTTTTGTGAAACAAGTGATTGTGGAGTTTTGGTTTCACACAAAGTCCCTTTAAGAAAAGTCATTTTACTCGGCGGCCATCTTTGTAAAGCCTCACGGGCAGCTATTTTAGTCATACAAGTACAGTTCTCTTTGAACATGGAAACATCAAATTCTCCAAAGCTGTTCACCAAGCTTATGATTTCATATTTGAAATCACCAATGAAATCTAACAACAACTGTCTCATAAATGTTGTTTCTAAATGCTCAAATCATGAATTGGTTTTGTAGACCCGCCAATCGCATGTGCAGTCATAAGCGTGCGTCTCGGAACAGCTGTGTCTAAAAGAAACTGCAGTGATGCAATGACTTATTTAGAGAGTGGGACTTATCCCACCATATTGTGTTACACTTTCTCCCATTCATAATAATATAAGTGCACTGTCTTTGTATTTCTAACAAGCCTTTCGTATTTTTCTCTGAACTGATTTGAATACATATTTTCCAACAATGTGGATTCAAAAATTTCAGCTGATTTGTCATTTTGCTACAAGAAATTAAGTCAGTTTAAGTACTACTATTTGATTGAAAGTGATGCCCTGTTGTAATTCACAGTTGTATGTATTTCAGATTACAGAATCACTGCCAACTCTTTCCTGTGCTACTGCTGTGGACTTCGCACTTTTAGAGAGATTGCATACAAATACAGAGAGCGTATTCCTCCATCAGAGCTGCCAGGTAAGACTCGTATGCATTAAAGTAACACAAAGCTACACGGTCATATTTAGTGTCACAGTATTTGTCGTGCCACACATCAAGCCAAATCTAAAAAAAAACTACAGAATAAACTGGAAGTGATGCAGTAAGTTTGCTTGTTTTTCCACAGATGCTGTGACCACCAGACCAGACTGTTACTGGGGACGCAACTGTCGGACTCAAGTGAAAGCACACCACGCTTTGTAAGTTAAACCACAGTTGATCATCCCCTGAAGTGCTCCATACTTGAATCCACCAGTAGAGGGCAGCTAATGCACATCTACGTAGTGTCAGTCTGATGTACAACAACATAGATCTGTTTGCTAGTGCATTTATATAAAAAAGTCTTTAAATGATCATAATTCTATATCTCGGATGATACACAATGATCAATCTTAATCAGTAATTTTGTATTCTCTTTCAGGAAATTCAACCACGTGTGCGAGCAGACGCGGTTTAAGAACTAAAGCTGGTGGAGTGACGCTTGATTTGACGTAGATTTATTAGCATTGCTGCGGGCAGGTGTTATACCTCTTTTTCTCCTCTAGATGGCATCTTTACATATGCAAAAGTCAATCAGATGATGATAAACCAATCATCCTTGAAGTATGGTTTCAGCATATGGAAACATTTGATCTGGATATGCACTGTGTAGAGACGGACACTTATTTTCCATGATGGATTGACGGTCACACTTTCAGTATGCACACTTCATTCCACTATGGATTCATGTCACATCTCTGCTTGTAATTGTAAAATGAGACTACGTTGGCAATCACTTTTTCTTTCAAAAAGCTTTTTAGCTTAAACAATATATAATATACAAATGATATAACTAACCTTTGGTGCCTAAGAGTTGACTTTAAGTGTTCTCGGTGCGCTTCTTTGCATATGTCACAGTTCTTTCAAATGTTATGTTTGACGTTTCAATGTATTACTAGTATTATTAAGACATTTACGTGCTACTGAGAACATTGAAAATGTATGTTATAAAGAAGGGATGATTGTGTTCTAGAGGTAACTGATCAAGTGCACTAAACTGACATGTTAGGTATTCAGCATTTTGTTCTTCATTATTTTTCTAAGGGTCATAAGCCCTTGTGTGTGTATTTGTTCTTTTTCATTTGCCCAGGCTGTTCTAAAGGCATATGAGAGATTTATATATATATATATATATAAAACAAGACTGAGGGTTATATCACACTGCTAGGGATAATCAAGTCAAATCTGATTTATAATGTAGACTTGCACGTCTTATGATTATGAAATTTTTGCTGTTGCCTCTGGGGAAATGTTTATGAAATGCATATGCAAACAAGACCAGTTTTAGCTAGTCGATGCTTTTCCCAGTATTTTCTTAGGTCACTAACATATTTTAGGTTTCCTTTCACTTGTAGCTTTGGTTGGGTTATGTAGGTAGATGTTAAGACCATATAATAGCGGTTTAAATATTTTCTAACTAGGCTAGAGCTGTATTTCTAAACTAGAAAATAGTTTTTCCATCTACCCCAGAAGTTGCATTTCAGTTGATGTGAATATTAAACACTCAGCTCTATTTGTTGTTTAACTCCGTAAACCACATTGGTTTTAGCCAATTTTCCCAAATATTTACATTTTTTATAAGTTTAAGTGTATTGTACATGCATCCATGATGTGATCCATTAAACTGTTACCACAATCAGTCATTAAAATGTGGAATGAAGCTTCAAGCCACATGAAAATAAGTTAAGAACATTTTTACCCTTCAACTTCAACTTTCCTTTATCTTCGAGGTTGTTTCTTCTGTTATAAAACCCATTTAATTCACTTAATTAACTAAAATAACTTAAAGTTGGTGCCTCACCTTGCAGGGAACTTTTTGCATTACTGTTAGTTAGATGTTGATGTTGTTGAAAAAGGGTGTAATGCTTGCTTTATTTTTTGCCTTGTGCCATATTTTTGGGTTCTGTTGTCTTTCACACCAAGACATTGTTCAGAGGCTCAGATTAGACTTCCTACAACCCTCAACTGCTCTTTAATGAAGGTGGACAGAATGGCTCAGCACACACTAAACTAATGGCATCTGACAAACGCCCACATTTGGTGGATTTGCTACAGTTCATTAGTGAATGTTACATTGTGGTTTTACACAGAATAACTCGCCCAACCCTTACTTTTCTCTACTTTGGGAATGTTTGTACAATGAAGTTTAGTGCTGCAAATGAATGTTTGCTTGCACCTGTTTAATAACTATATATATATATATAATTTTTTTATTTTTTTTTTCATTTATGCAGTTGGTTGATGCATTTTTAAGTAAATTTCCCTAAATTTGATCATATATGACCCTGGATCACAAAACCAGTCTTAAGTAGCACAGGTATATTTGTGGGAATAGCCAATAATACATTGTATGGGTCAAAATGATCAATTTTTCTTTTATGCCAAAAATCATTAGGATATTAAGTAAAGATCATGTTCCATGAAGATATTTTGTAAATTTCCTGCCATAAATATATAAAACATTTATTTTTGTAAGTGAATGCAGCACAATCGCGAACATAAATGGAAAACTTTAAAGGCGATTTTCTCAATGTTTCGATTTTTCTGCACCCTCAGATTCCAGATTTTCAAATAGTTGTATCTCGGCCAAATATTGTCCTATCCTAACAAACCATACATCAGTGGAAAGCTTATTTATTCAGCTTTCATGTGATGTATAAATCTCAATTTAAAAAAAATGACCCATAAGACTGGTTTTGTTATCCAGGGTCACATATTGTATATTAAGTGGTATGCAAAATACTACTTTCTACAAAAAATGCAAAAATACACACACATATATATATATACAGGATTATTTGTCATACCAATTAATATACAATCAGATAAAGAATCTGATTATAGGCCTACCTTTCTAAATATCTACACGTACATGTTATAGTTTTCTTTGAAACAGGCTCTTGTATGCACCTAAAAGGTGGTTTTAGTGAAATTCAATGGTGTTACGATATAAGCTCTAAAGCGGGTCTCATACTCTGAACTCTTAAAATCTGAGTGATTTATTCGGGGTTGGTCCCGAGTGTTGGAGACGCTTTAGAGGCTGCTTTGCATTTGCTGAAAGGGAAATGTATTCCACAGCAAATATTTACTTGCATGGGTGGGAAGTTTTTTTTTTTTTTTCTTCTTTCAGAAAAGGTTTTTCATGTTTTATTTCTACCTCATCAAAGTTTAATCTGGGGCTTTCAAATGGGGAGGAAAAAAACTGTTCATCAGTAACTATAGAGAAGCACATATAATAGTGCTGCAAGTTCCATAGTTGAATTAGCGCTTGCTGTGCCTCATGTTTGTAATGCCTAGAAATAAAACCTTTACTAATTTACTGCACTAATAATAAAAGACTACATCAATTATATGACTCCCTTTCTATGCATATTCTGAAATGATTGTACAGAAGCCACACAACTTCACTATACAATGTTTATTTGCATTAAATGTTAGTTACTGCATTTTAAATGTCTGATCAATTCCCTTTATAATCCATCAAAATCAGTACAGTTGACAATATCACTGCATTCAGGAAAACGCCATATAACGAAAACAGTTGCATTATATATGAAATTGTTATAAAAATGATTGTGTACACAAAATTTCAGTTATTGCATCAGTGCATATTTAGCAGCATAGATGATTGCCAAAAGCAACATAGTAAGTGAAAAAGGAGGTGAAAAAAAAGAACAATTGAAATTATTTGTAGAACAGTCTAAACATGTTGAAATTAATTATGCAGTGGTCATGTCCCTTGAGAATTAAGAATATATGCTATTTCAAATGCTTTACTAACATACAGAATCTTTTTTTTTTTTTTTAACAGTACAATACGTGTATTGGACCCATGGTGAAAAAAAAAAGTTAAAGTCAAGAGAGATGCAAAGCAGCTTTCTACTAGATCTGCTAATTGGTCTTCTACGTGTTGCAAAGGGATTAGGATTATTGTTCATAGAGCAGATATATGGAATTTCATAATGAAAGTAACAATGTACCCAGTCTACAACTCGAACTCTCAGTAGTGAGTGGAATTACGTGATCATTGTTAACAGTTTATCTTATACATACATGAGTACTTTCAAAACAATTGCAGGTTATAAAATATACTGTTAGATGGTTTTATATTTAGCAAATTAACTGTGCTGATACAATAACAGGAAGAACAATAAGTGCTTTCATTTTTCATTCATGCCAATATTCCAAAAAAAAAAAAAACCTTTATAATTCCACAGTACATTGTCACACACCAAATATGTGCTGAAGACAACAGGAGCAGCTCATAAGATGTGCGTTTTCAGTCCTGTTCTGATCATCTATTGGCTGAATCGGTCACATGACCATCATACTTAAACTTCGTGGCACTGGCAGACTGTTTCTGGAGTCACTGTTAACAAGAGAGAGCTGAAGGATCCTGCGTCTCCAACGTCCCACCACGACCTCCCCTCCCTAAAGAGGTTGGATGGATGCTGGCGACTTGGCTTTTGGATAGCAGTGGCATCTTTGTGCCTTCAAACATCTGTCCATTCATCCTCAAAGGCTTCTCTGGAGGTTCTGCTGACACGAGAGGCTGTCGGTCTTCCTCTTCTGAGATCGCAAACACAGGTACCGTGACGTGGTCGTCCTCCACGCGTGATACTTCAGCTTGGTCCTGCTGCTGGCTGGTGTTGGAGAGCGTGTTTGAGGTTGTAATCCCATTGGCTTGTGGTTTGGAGGACTCGGACGTGCCAGAGAGCAGGCCAAAGCATGGAGTGTTGAAACGGGTGCGTCGCAGGTTGCTGGTGGAGTTGAGCCGTCGCTGGTGCTGGGCAGGTTGGGTCAGGGGGTACGAGGCATTGCTCATGAAGGAGTCCGAGTGGCAGCTTTTGGCAGGACTGTGAAGAGGAGCATCAGAAAGGACCTTTCCTCTTCCAGCATCTGTAGCTGTGCTTGGGAGTCCCTGAGTGCACATTGTCACAGTAAAAAAAAACAACAAAAAAAACCTTTTACAACCTTACTATATCTATTCTAAAAATACAACACCCCTATATTCTTTTCTGTGTTGATATTTCTTATTGAAACACTGATGGGCTCTTCAAAATAGTAACATTCTTTTTTTCGAACCATAGACTCTTAAACCTTTTAATTTGTCATTCATTTTAATCCTTTAGTTTGTTATGACAACTTTATAATAATACTGTGCCGTCACAGTTCTCAAAATACAAAATAATGTACTTTGTGTTGCAAAAACTGAAGACTGGAGTAATGGCTTCTGAAAATTCAGCTTTGACTTCACAGAAATAAATTATATTTTAAAATACATTCAAATAAACAAAAAGTTGGTTTAAATTGTATTTCACAGTTTAATAATAATAATAATAATAATATGATCAATATTGATGAACATAAGAGACTTTTTAGTATACCTTACAGCATGAAAGAAAAACACTTGTATCTCAGACATTGAAAGCAATTCATTTTTTTTGCCAACACCCATGCTTGCTTACACACTTGAATGACACAAAAAGTAATTTAGAAAAAAATGATGATGAATGTTCTTCATCTAAGAGCGCATTTATGGGTCCGAATGATAAGTTGTCAATTTTACAAATTTGTAAGAATTTGTAAAAATATCTCACTAATGAAATTTGAATCATTTTTTATGCGAGTAAAAAGGGCTTATGTGTACTCACACTGTCCACCAGCTTGGTGAAAGGGCTGTTTGCGTTCCAGCTGCACCATTTCTTATGGAGTTGAGGAAGAGGAGGAAGGAGATCCTGGAAGGTTCGGACACTCCACGCTCGTGGTCGTGTGCTCTTTATCACAGTAGGCAGTGCTGGATCTGGAGTCGACCAGTCGAAGGGGCGGCTGGGTCCAGTGTCACTGTGTCTCAGGAAACGCTCTCGTTGCTACAAAAGACAACAAATTTAGATGATTTTTTTTTATAACTGACGAACACTATAAACTATAAACCTCTATGTTGTAATAAATACTTGATATGGTAGCACTACTAATTCTATAGATTACTACTTGTCAGGCACTTTAGATAGTGTACTAAATACAAAAAGATATGTACAAATGGTCAGAATCACATTATCTTGGAAATATTATGCATTTGTATTGTTCACTTGTGTAATGATAGTTTTACCCTGTAGTGGATTCACTACGCAGAATAAACATTAATATTTATTTATTACATTTTATTGCATGGCTCTGTGGAATACTTTATTCTGATTGGTCAATCACACCATCCAGCGGTATGTTGTACCACCGGTAAAAACTGATAACACAGGCCCATCCGGGTAACGGAAGTCGGAAGTTTTGCGTTTGGTGAGCTAATAAAATATTAAAACTCAAATCAATATTTTGTGAACAGTTATTTAATGTCATCCGGTATCGTGGACTCGCTATCTCGTTTCATTCAAACGCATTCATTCTGCTATTTTGCATTGTTTTGATTGTTTTGTACACTGTAATGGATTATACAATGACAAACAGGAACGATTTTAAACAGTTTCAGATCAAATCAATATCTCTTATCTCCATAATTATTTACGTGGCGAAATACTGTGCATTAAGTGGTATGACTGTACCGTATCTCTTAAATGCCAGTCTAGTTTGAACTTGCCACGCTAGCTACTGCTCTCTCAACGGAAGCTTTGCATTTAAAGACCTAATAAAATATTTAGACTCAGATCAATATTTCATGTCTAATTATTTACTTATGTGGCAAGTGGCGGTGTAATAAGCGGGATAATGTACATCCAGCCGGTTGTTACCACAGAATAAACCCAGACAGGGTGATCAGGACCCTGACGCAAAGGGATATATTATATTGTATTGTATTATATTATATTATACATATATACATTTTCAAAAGTTTTGTGTCAGTCAGATTTTTTTTTTAAGAAATTAATAATTTTATCCAGCAGGGAATAATTAAAGTGAGTTTCTATTTTTACAATCAAATACATTTGAAATAAATAAACTTTAAAATGAAAATAAAATAAAAAAAATAAATCAATTTAAAAAAAAAAAAATCACAAAAATACTATGCAGCACAACTGTTTTCACCATTGACAATAAAAATAAATGTTTCTTGTGACACTGAAGACTGGAGTAAAGATGCTGAAAATTCAGCTTTACCATCACAGGACTATTATATTATATTATTTATATTATATGAATTATTTTATATTATAAAAAAAACATGTTAAAATGTGTTTACCACTTTCATCAAAAAGGAATTCTCAAAAGAAGTATCAAATATTTGAGGAAACGTAAATCCATTAAGATTGTAAAACATAATCTATAATACTACTATAATTATATTGATAATACAATTAAATAGTTTCAGAATGAGTTCAGTATGTGAACTTTGTAAGCCACTTTCCTGATGAAGTAATTTGGGCTTCATAAATGGTCAAAATCACTGACTCCAAGTTACTTGAAATGAAATTTTATAATGAATAAACTTTCATTAGTTTAAAGGATCTAATAAATGTGTGACTTTGGCTTCCAGTGAAGTATGAGCCTGCTGAAGTCAGTGAATCTATATCCAGAGAGACCAACTTTTGCCTTAGGAGTTGCTTTAGTAGGATTAAAACAGATTTCTCCCATTCTCTAGAGCAGTTTCAGATGCCGTGGCAGAGACTGTAATCTAAATTGGGTCCACGGGACCTTCAAATGTGTCAGTCAGCTGTTAACTGGACATGTGCAGCGTGTGGCTGAGTATCAGAAGGGGTTTTCTCATCAGTAGGAGTTTGACAGTCCTCACACATGATCTCTTGCAGTTCCCCATGTCTAGACGAGTATTATGCAGGGTTTAATCTTGAGCTGTTCTGGCACTGTTCCATAAATTAACCAAGACAATACCAAATTCTCCAGTTGTGGGCAAAGGCAAAAAGAAATATGGATAAAGAAAATACAGCGTCAAACAGTTTGCAGGAACCCAGCCGGACACCACAGGGTTTCTGATTCTTCTCAAACCTCCTTAGATGAACACACAGCTTGGGAAATTTTTCATGACACACACACACACACACGCACGCACGCACGCACGCACGCACCCTGAAGTTCACAGTCACAAATTAGGTTCCAATGGAGAAAGTCTGAAAACCACTCTGCTGTTTACGCTTTATTTTTTGTTCATTGCATTAAGGACAACAAAATGATATGGGTCCTCCTTTGCTTACTGCATTACATTTAAATAGAAAGGAAATTTTAAAAATAAATAAAAATAAGAAGTGCATAGACGTACAGACATAATAAGATGTACACAGCTTAATATTATAATATTATTAATATTATGAAAATATTTATAAACAGAGAACTGTTCAAATGTAATAAGAAATTTAAAAATATTATTAAAAAAAGTTATTCAAATTTTAATATCTATTGTGCTTTCTTTCATTCAAATAAATTCTATTTGTGCTAATATCTTGTTATTCTACACAATAACATTCATACATTAAGAGGGATTATATATATATATATATATATATATATATATATACAGGAATAAATTACATTTTAAAATATATTCAAATAGAAAACAGTTATAATAAATTGCAAAAATATTTCACAATATAAAAATGTGTACTCTATTTTTGATCAAATAAATGCAGCTATGGTGAGCATAAGAGGCTTTTTACAACAACATTAAAAAAACGTATCAACCCAAAACTTCTGAACGGTAGTGTATACAAAATATATCAAAGTTTCTCATTTATTTCTGGATGTAAAAATGTAGAAGAAGAATCAGATACTCACAGTATGTGGAGAGAAGGGCAGTTGGGCTGAGGTGGGTGCAGAGGCGATGACAAAAACCTCATCTGTGCCCAGCTCTAATTCAGTAAGACCACTGGAGAACAGCTGCAGATCACTCTTCTCTGACACCTCACAAGCTTCAGAGCACAACACCATGAACATGTGGAAGGTCAAATTTAGAAAATAACAGTAAATACTTCGGTTTAACGCATTAAATATCTGTTTGCATTTGTCATGGTGCCTAAAAAAAAAAAACTTCAGACCAGTAACTCAATGCTTATTTGCAGCTTAAATGGAAACATTTAAGTTCTCTAGCTGGTACGATTGGATTGGACCAAACTAAAGAAAGGGGGATATTCTGATATAGAGCTTAGTATAAAGCCGATATAAGCCGATATAAGTACTGCATATATTCTCGACCTCCCATTAAGATAAAGTGACTTCATACATTTGTGTTTAGTATATATTCATGGCTCAGACAAAAAAAAGAAAAAAAAAGTGTTTTTTTCTTCATAATTTCATTTGAAATGGTTACTGGTGAACTTTCACAAAATCATACTGTCCCACCAGTCATCAACAAATCCTGGGTCCATATGTTTAGGACCTATGTTTAGTAATAGTTCATTTATCATTAATAATAATGATACTTATTGCAATTAAAATATATTTTTATTGGACACTAAACAGAACTGAATCAAAAGTTCAATCTGTGATCTTTTCTAAATTTCATATTAGTAGTAAATGGGGACACAAATGGTGCAGTGTCCGGAGAAACAGAAAAACCTCACACATAACTTTCATATTATTATTTCACATATCATTTTGCATGAAAAATAATTAAATGCACCTTGTTGTTTCTGTTGAAACATATAAAACAAATGGCATTGTGTTGCTTCAAATGCAGTTATTTCCAGGTGGTTTGAATAGAAAAGGAAATTCACTATAAGCAAGCTACACCCTAATGGAGTTCTCGTAGTCTTGCAGTACTGTTCTTGAATTTCAGTAATTTAGCTTTTTATCTGTTCCTAGAAGAGCCAAATTAATCTTAAATATATAAGTTCAGATAGGGGCCAAATTAACTCAGCAGCTTCATCGAAAGGAACCCTGGTGATCCTAAAGTTCGCTTCATCTGACAACATCAACGGGGGGGGGGGAGACAGAGACAGAGACAGAGAGAGAGAGAGAGATATCCATGGACTGAGGGAGTGATATGGAAGGGAAAATAAAATGAGGTATTAGACACATGAAGACATACTAAGCACCTGTATGGGACAGGCTGCAGTTGAGGGAATGGTTGTTGTTGTCGTTCACTGTACCCAGCTGCTGCTCGAGGTCATTAGGAGAAACCATCTGCAGCTCACACACATCTGCCGCTGAATTTAGCACTCCTTCTGGAGCCTACAACACAGAACCTCACATTATTTCTAAATGAACAGACATGGTCCAAAATGAACACTCGCCAAGCACCTAATGTCAGTACTGAAGACTCGCCACCAGTAAGAAAAAGAGGAACAAAATTACTGTGTATTCATGTTTTTGTGACAGAGATCAAGACTGCTCATCTAATATTTAAGGAGCAACCATTTACACAATTCAATTGTCACATGTATGTATTATTTATACAGTGTGTGTGTGTGTGTATATATATATATATATATATATATATATATATATATATATATATATATATATACACACACACATCTCATATTTTGACTTTACCTCTGAGCTGATGGAAGATGAAGCATTGGCTCCTTTTGCGCATAGTTTCGGTCTGGGAAAACAACAATACAAATAACATTATCTTGTTTGTTTTTACTGTCACTGTTATTGGTCATCAAGTGTTCTATTAAATGAGTGTTTACTTCTCTCAGCTGAACGACATTCAAATATCTGCTATGAATTCTGGTAGGACGTGGTGAGAACTGTCTGGTTTGCTCACAGTATGAGTTTTGGTAGGAGTAAGTTGCAGGGTGAACCAGAAATTTATGCATTAAAATAGAATGTAATTGCATGACCTCTGAAGCCTAGAGAGGTCAGGTCATCAGTAAAGAAATGTAATTTAGTTACTGATGAAATTCATAACCAGACAGTAATATTACCACAATACCCTACAGTGAATAGTTGAAAATGATAGTTTTATAAGCCCCACCTGTTCATTATAAAAAAAAAAAAAAATGTAATTCTACAATAAAATTAATAATAAATGAAATAAAAGCTCATCATACTAAAATAATATTATACTTGTATACTTAATACTGTATGCTTGTATACTTTATACTTGTGCATTTACACTGAGATATATTGGATTACAATATACCTGTAGGCAATTTTGGGATATATCCATTCCTTATAAACCCTTTGTTGTGATCCACCAATGGACTGTGGGATGTCAATAGATTTAGGTGTTACCTTACACTACACAGTCACAGTGTGAAGTTCATAAAAGGCAAATCCCAGTAAATGGCAAATGTGCTTTAAGTCTCCAAACAAACAAGGTATATTAAAATATCACAAAACATTTGTGTATTTTTAAAAGCCAAACATGTGTTGGAAGGAATAAATTCTGTAAAAAAACATGCAAACAAATAAATTCTGTTTGTAACAGTAAAATTTAGAAATGGTTATTAAAATATGTCTTCAATGTGATTGGATCACCCAAGAAAGATGCATGTTAATACCAGGTGTAAACAGCATTTGAAAAGATCAATACAGCACAGATAAATCGCTTCATTCAAGTTTCACAAATCAGTTCTGTGGGTGTCAAAAGTCACGCTGTTATTCCCACTGGGACCAACAAAGAATGAATCTTACATGATGGATTCTTTGAAACATCATGCTTGTGATTTAACAAACAATTGAATCATCTTTGTAGACAACTGGTCTCTTTTTTTCTCTATTCTATCATTTCTCTCGGCTTCTTATATTTCTTCCGCTTTCCCTCCTCTGTATTGTGTGACTGAACCTCGCTTTTGTGCATTTAGTTTAATGCCAGGTGCGGCACCATGAATATGCTTAGGTATGAATAGTGTTTTAACATCAAAGTGTTTCCGAAAAAGGAGAAAGACTTGATTTAAGCTGATTTAACAATGGTGAAAAATACTTCCAGCTGTGTCAACACCAACTCATCTGACTTAACTTGTCACGGACATGGTAAAGTGAACAAATGAAAAAATAATAATGGACTGATAAGAAGGATGTGTTAGAATACAAATGTTGAATACGAAGACATTATAATAATTTCACAATGCACGGTGAAAACAGTGATATTTTTTAAAAATATTATTACAATTTAAAATAGCTGTTTTTATTTTCATATTTGTTAAGATATAATTAATTCATTTATATGTTAAATTTTCAGCATCATTACACCAGTCTTCAGTGTCACATGATCTTTCAGAATTCAGTCTAATATGCTGATTTGCTCCTATAAAAAAAACATTTGTTATTATTATCAATGTTGAAAGCAGTTGGTTAAAAAAAATTTGTGAAAACGTACTCGGTTACTAACGTAACCTCGGTTCTCTCTAGAGAGGGAATGAGTACTGCGTAATATCTTACGCTATGGGGAAAACCTCTTTTCCACGAGATATTGAAGCAAAAAATTATCCTTAATTTTTAATTAATGTAAAACGCTGTGCAGCAGCATGCAGATATAGGCAGGACGGCTCGCGCGCCTATTGGCTGCCCTGCGGCAAACAGCAGCAGCCTATCGAGAGAGGTGCTGCGTGACATAATCCTATGGGGGCATTTCGCGCCCATTTCGTCACGTCCCGCCAGAAAAGGGCGCAATTTCGCCCTATAAATATAGCTCGATAAGGCTGGTACACTGGTTTTCATCGCCGAAGCGAACCAGAGCTGTGTATGCACGGCAAGATACGCAGTACTCGTTCCCTCTCTAGAGAGAACCGAGTTTACGTTAGTAACCGAGTATGTTCTCTTACGAGAGTATCTCTCGTACTGCGTAATATCTTACGCTTGTAAGTCCCCTATGCGCTTCACTGAAGCGAGAGCCAAAAGAAACACCGTTTTGAAAGACAGATGCTTCATGTCTGACAAATGGATTGGCTCGAACGGGGCACCTTTCATGGCTTCCAAAACCGTAGAAAGGTCCCACACCGGGACTGAAGGAGGTCTAGGAGGGTTCAACCTCCGAGCTCCCTTGAGGAATCGCACGACTAGGTCGTTCTTCCCCAGTGACTGGCCAGACACAGGTTTTGTAAACGCTGCTATAGCCGCCACGTACACTTTGAGCGTGGATCGGGTTCTGCCCTTATCCAGCAGCTCTTGAAGGAAGGAAAGCACTTCCGTGACCCCGCAGTCTACGGGTGAAAAGCCCTGAGCTTGACACCAGGCAGAGAACACAGACCATTTCTAGGAGTAGAGCCGTCTTGTAGACGGGGCCCTTGCCTGCGTGATCGTGTTTAGCACTCCCTCCGGGAGGATAGCGGGTACCCATTGATGGCCCATGCGTGCAGGGACCATAGCTGGGGGCGAGGATGCCAAATCGAGCCCTTGGCCTGGGAGAGGAGGTCTCTCCTCAATGGTATTGGCCACGGGGCAGTGCTGGTCAGCTGCATCAGGACTGGAAACCAAGCCTGGTTTGTCCAGAGTGGAGCCACAAGCAGCACTGGGCATCCATTTTCCCTGATCCGTTCCAGCACTTGAGGCAGGAGCGAGATGGGGGGGGAAAGCATAGAGGGGACAGCGGGGCCAAACGTAGGCCAGCGCGTCCTTGCTATTGGAGAAATATTTCGGACAGTGAGCGTTCTCGTTGGACGCGAACAGGTCCACCTGCGCTCTGCCGAATGTCTCCCACAGCAGTTGGATCGTCTGCGGGTGCAGCGACCATTCCCCTGCTGGGACATTGTCTCTGGACAGCCTGTCTGGTCCCAGATTCAGGTGACCAGGCACGTGCGCTGCTCTCAGTGAAAGAAGGTTGTGCTGAGCCCAGACCAGGAGGCACTCCGTCAGCCTGTAAAGGTTTCGGGACTTAATGCCGCCCTGACGATTTATGTACGCCACCACTGACATGTTGTCCGACCGGACCAAGACGTGGTGACCCCTTATCTGGGGACAGAAGCGCCGCAGCGCGTTGTCGACTGCCATCATTTCCAGACAGTTTATATGTAGGAGCTTTTCCCGTTCTGACCACTGGCCAAAGAACGATCTGCCCTCGAGCAGCGCTCCCCATCCCGAGGTGGAGGCGTCCGTGGACACCACCTTCACGCTCGAGGGAGTCCCCAGACTCACACCTGACTGGTACCAGTCGGTTTTCTTCCAAGGCTCCAAAGCTGAGACGCATTTCAGACCGACCCGGAGGCGAAACCGACCAGCGGTCCATGCCCTGGGCGGAACCCGCGCTTTCAGCCATAGCTGCAGTGGGCGCATGCGAAGCAGCCCCAACTGGAGCACTGAAGCTGCTGAGGCCATGAGACCCAGCATTTTCTGAAACCTTTTGAGCTGGACAGTTGAGCCGCGGCGAAAAGATTTCGCGGCGCGCTGAATGTCCTGTGCGCGCTCTGGCGACAGATGCGCTGTCATAGATAGCGAGTTCAGCACTGTTCCCAGAAAAGATATTTTCTGGCTGGGAGACAGCGAGCTCTTCGCCCAATTGACTGTGAGACCCAGATTCTCGAGATGTTTGAGTAATGTGGCCCTGTGTTCTATGAGCTCTGATTGTGATCGAGCTAGAATCAGCCAATCGTCCAAGTAGTTCAAAATTCGCATGCCCTGAAGTCTCAGGGGTGCGAGAACCGCGTCCATGCACTTCGTAAAAGTACGGGGTGCCAGGGACAGGCCGAACGGCAGGACTTTGTATTGGTATGCCTGGCCCTCGAAGGCGAATCTCAAGAATTGCTTGTGAAGTAACGCTATTTGTATTTGAAAATAAGCGTCCTTTAGATCTATCGACATGAACCAGTCTCCTTGGCGCACTTGCGCGAGGATTTTCCTGGTTGTAATCAATCTGAACTGACGCTTCGTGAGCGTTCTGTTCAGCCGTCGCAGATCTAGAATGGGTCTGAGACCCCCGTCTTTTTTCGGTACCAGAAAATACCTGCTGGATAGACCCCCTTCGCTCTGAGCCTGAGATAAAGGTTCTATAGCCCCTTCGCTCAGTAGTTTCGCTATCTCGGCTCGAAGTAGGTGAGATACTTCATTTTTTACCGTCGTTTCGACTCGTGCCGCGCAACGGCGGGGGAGGTCGAGCGAACTGCAGCGAATAGCCTCTTTTTATAGTGTTCAGCACCCATTCTGATACCCCGGGAAGCTTTGCCCACGCATCTGCATGAAAAGCTAGAGGTAGAATGAAATCTGGGCTCTGGCCGTGATATAGCGGCGGCCGGAGAGCTCCGGTGTGCTGAGAAATAGACACTGTGTTTATAGTGTGCGAGGCGGGGGCTGCGCTGATCACAGCGGGCAGCCTGACCGCGCTCGGCTTCTCTCTGATGGGATGTGGAGAGAAGGCGAGCGGGGCGAGCCCCGTGGGGTTCGGCATGTCTGTGAGGGAATGTGGGCGCGGGATAGCGGGCACACTCGCTGCACTGAGAACACTGTCGGCTCGCGCCAACTGAAAATTTGTTGGTTTCGTTTTTACAGAAACCGTGGGACATGCTTCATGTAGTGTTTGTGGGCACTGTGTTGTGGGCACGTACACTACATTTATTGCACAATCGACATGAATCGATTTATTTATTTATTTAATTTTTTTGCTAGCCCTGTATTGTGGCGGGCTATGTCTGCGTGTGGGAATGGGCACTGAGACGTGGGCATTCTTACAACACTCATAACACCATCGGCCGTGGCCGGAATTCCAGAAAATACACTCTTTTTGGGATTTATCTGGGTCGCCTTAAAGCTGGCGTTTGTGTGCAGGCAAGCGGGCTGTGGTACTAGCTTGTTTACTGCAAAATACACTGGAACAGTCACATTGTTTGGAACTGAACGAGCGAGAAGTTTCGGTAGAGTCTGGCCGCGGCGAGACTTAAACACCGTGGGCCTTAAAAAGCTTAAAATAGCCCGAGCGGATAAAGAGCGTCATCACAGTTTTGTGTGCGTCGGCGTTTGTTTGCAGGCGTGCGTGTAACACAACAGGCTCATTGCTGCAATATTGACATTTTCAGCCGCTCAAACCAAGAGGAGCTGAGAAATGTTTGAGAAATGGAGATTGGCCCGGCCTCGGCGGGACTAAAAACACACTCTTTCCTCATTTCGCCGGTGACGCATGCCCACGGGGGGCGGGGTAGCTTTCTTATAACGTAAAGAAAGCTAGCCGCGGTTTGAAGCTGGCCTTCTCTACAGATGCAGCTATCTCGTCGTCATTAATGGCGGAAGCGGCGGCGCGCGGCGGCCGTTGTCCGTCAGCGAGTGAAGCTGGTGAAGCTGGCGGGCGAACCGGCGAGCTATCACGGGCTGGAGAAGGCTCGGGGCTATTTCGTCGACCTCAATGGAGGAAGCGGCGGCAGACGGCGGCCGCTGTCCGTCGGTGAGGGACTCGAGCGATGCCGGCGAAGCTGGTGGGCGAACTGGCGAGCTTTGGCGGGCAGGAGAAGGCTCGGGAGCGCGCTGAGCACGGCGCTTTTTACGGCGCGGCGCTACAGCGGGCTGAAGTGCAGGCTCTGAGAAGGATGCCAGGCGAGTTCTCAGAGTCACCATAGGCAGTAGCTCACAGTGAGGGCATCCGCCGTCGACGAGAGCGAGAGCCGCATGATCCTCACCCAGGCAGGAAACGCAGATAACATGACGGTCCCCGTCGCTGAGTGTGGCTCGGCACGAGCCGTAGGATCTTTGCATCTTGAAAAAGACGCAGCTCTTTTAGCAGAGAGAGACAGACAGTGAAAAAATGTGTGTCGCAGCGGCGAACACACACACACACAGTTTGAAAAGGATATAACGCCGGAAAGCGTAGCAGGTACGGCGGCTAAAGGCGGTGATGCCAGCGACTTCAGACTCAATGGCTCGTCCCGCTGTGTGCTTTTTCTCAGACGGCGTGGCTTCTCACTCCGGATCTGAAGAGATGAAAATCAGTGTACCAGCCTTATCGAGCTATATTTATAGGGCGAAATTGCGCCCTTTTCTGGCGGGACGTGACGAAATGGGCGCGAAATGCCCCCATAGGATTATGTCACGCAGCACCTCTCTCGATAGGCTGCTGCTGTTTGCCGCAGGGCAGCCAATAGGCGTGCGAGCCGTCCTGCCTATATCTGCATGCTGCTGCACAGCGTTTTACATTAATTCAAAATTAAGGATAATTTTTTGCTTCAATATCTCGTGGAAAAGAGGTTTTCCCCATAGCGTAAGATATTACGCAGTACGAGAGATACTCTCGTAAGAGAACCATTTTTCTCTGGATTCTAAAGTTCAAAAGAACAGAAATATAAATAATTGGAAAGATTACAAAATGTCTTTGTCACTGATCAATGTAATGCATCCTTGCTAAATAAAAAAATTGTACTAACACCAAACAATTGAAAAGTAGTTGAGTATAGAATTATATTATATTATATTATATTATATTATATATATATATATATATATATATATATATATATATATATATATATATATATACATATATATATAGACATGTCTCTCAATTCACCCAGCAACATTTAAGTCAGATATGTTTGCATGGCTGCATCGGATTTTTACAATGTAATTTCTGGATCAACTACAAATAAATCTCTCCACTTGTAGAAGAAACCTCCTTACCTGAAAATCACACAGAGGATGCCAGCAAGGGCCACAGCAAACGCGACTGTTCCACTCACTGCACCAAGAAGTGCACCAGTTCTGCTGTCCGAGGACAATACCGATCTCTGTTGTTTGGTTGTGAATGCTTGTGTTTGATTCTGGTAATGGAAGAGGAGAGCAAAACCACGGCCCCAGTGGGTAGTGGTTATCAACTCCATGATGACCTCCACCATGTCATCATCAGACCCAAACACCAACTGGCTGCTAGAAGGACGTCTAGAGCCGCAGAATCGGGTGGAGGAGGTGATGAGATCAGATATGTAGAGGACATCATGGGGACAGGCATCAATCAAAGGTGGCTGGGTGTCAGGGCTCACAGCTTCACCCGTTTCTGTGGCTGTACGTGGACTTGTGGAGGTCCAGTCCCTGACTGCTCTTGATGCCTGAGGTGAAATAGAACTTCTGTCTTCAATTGGCTGCTCTCCGGATAATGGAAGCGATGGTTGTGGAGCCGAGATGGAATCGGACAGCATTTTGGCAGAATTGGAAACTTTGGTCATCTGCATTTTGGTGGACTGCTCTTGGATAACCACTTGCTTGACCTCCTCTCTATGTGTCGACTGGGGTTCTTTTGGACTCCCAAGGCTTTTTGATACCAGCGCGCTGCCATCATTCGGTACCTCGTCCACAACAGTGGAGGTGTATCTTGCAGGACTGTTATGGCTCTCAAAGACATCAAAATCAAACATCTCCATGATTAGCTGGTGACCAACAGGCACAAAGAACTGCCACACACAGTGAGTTCCAGATGAATAGTTATATGGAAAGCCAGGAGACAGAATGAGGCCCTGCACATCCACAACATCCACCTTGGCTCCACAATCAAAGTAAACCTAAAGACCAAAGACAAAAAGCATCAGATGCATTTCTACTGTCACAGCCTGGAACCAAACAGCATTGATACAAAATACACTGATGACCTGCTTATGACCTTTGATTAAATTCAACTAAAATATAACATTCCAAACCAGGCCTACTTTCAATACATACAGTTAAGAGAAGTAAAAAGAAAAGCAGTTGGTTCAAGGAATATAAAAACTATCATTCCCCTCTTTACCAAGCCCTTTGACTTTTAAGACCAAAGCAACTGCTGCCACAAATATTATATATATATATATATATAAGTTATTAATAATTACAGACAAATAAATAGCAATTCCTACTCAAAAACGGACTACTTGCATGGGTACAGAGAACGTAACTGGCAACACATCTGCAATAATATACAGTCTGTCATGTAATGGTAAAATTCAACTGATCCAAATACAAACTGCTACATAGAACGCATATTACAACGCACAAACTTTACCAAATGGGATATTTAGACACAAACAAATGTACACTGTCCAACTTATATTGATAATCATTTCCATGCCTTTTGGGACTGCCGATACATTCAACACTTTTGGTTGGAGGTCGTGGGCAGGCTATCAGAGATTCTTAGGCTCAGTATCCCAGCGTGTCCGGAAATAGAGTTACTTGGTGTAATAATGGTCCACTGAAGGCAAGTTTGTAGAGAACCCAAGTGCAGTTTATTTACAGAATGTGATCAAACATAAAACAAAGGCATGACATGGCATGAACAAAACATAAACATGACAGGACCTTACCCACAGAGGTTACAGTGAAACAATACTTGACCAAGACACATGGCAAACATGAGGGCCAAAATACACAAGGACTAATGACTAGACAAGGGATACCTGTGAACAATAAAACAATAAACCAATGACAACATGACACATCAGACAAGGGAACACATGGCAGGATCACATGACTAACAGGGAATCACATGACAAAGACATGAAACATGACTGACATGAAACAAAACCAAAACAAGACGTGACAGATCCCACCCTCTATGGGCGGCTCTCGACACCAAAAAAAAAACAATTAAACAAAAGTACAGGAGGGTGATGGAGCCTGCTGTTTTAGGGGGCCAGGGCGGATCCGACAGTTCAGGGGGCCAGGGAGGCACAACCTCCTTGTCTTTAATCAGGTACCTACCTGCCCAAAAATTTTCTTGGGATGAGACTCTAACGTGGCGGCTGCCATCTTCGGACGAGACTCTGGGAGGCAGTGGCCATCTTGGGATGAGACTCTCGAATGGAGGAGGCCATCTTGGGACGAGACCCTGGAACGGCTGCGGCCATTTTGGGACAAAACTCTGGCGTGGTTGCAGCCATCTTGGCCGAGGGCTCACAGGCTGGAACCGATGTGTGTGCTGCCTATCTGACTATGAGGAGTGCTGTATCCTCTGGAGCTGCCTAAGGCGCGGCGGCCATCTTGTCCGAAGACACAGGCACGGCTGACATGGCGTGAACAGTCTCTGGCTCGGCAGGCATGACGTAAACAGTCTCTGGCTCGGCAGGCATGACGTGAAGAATCTCTGGTTTGGCAGGCCTGACGTGAAAAGGCTCAGGCTCGGCAGACATGATGTGAAGAGGCTCAGGTTCGGCAGGTAGGACCTGAAGAAGCTCAGGCTCGACAGGCATGATGTGAAGAAACTCAGGCTTGAAGCAAAACCAAAACAAGATGTGGCACTTGGAGATTTATCTACATTAACTATATCCAAACATCAAGAACAATTTATACTCATTGCACTAACTATAGCAAAAAAAACAATCTTAGCTTTGTTCTGTCTTTCCAGTTATCCATAAACCTTTGGCTCAATATCCTAATAACACAATGCAATATGGAAAAACTTACAGCATCTGTTAAATCTAAACTCGATATCTTCAACCGGGTCTGGTCTACTTTCCTTCACTACATAGATGCCTGATTCCTCATTGCATTCCAATCCTATACTTTTACAACTATCACATACAATGAAATTGAAACATGTCAGTTTTCCTTCAAAAGCAGTTAGTAACAGTGTAATCATGTATGTATGTAGTTTATCCTAATGTCCTTTCTATGTAAATGTATAGCTATATGTGTATATTTGCATGTGTGCATGTTTGTTTGTGTCCCCTTTTACCTTTCTTTTTTCTTGTGTTTATCTAGTGAACTTGTAACATTTTGTTGTTAACTCGTATATATATATATATATATATATATATATATATATATATATATATATATATATATATATATATATATATATATATATATATATAAATACGATTATGAACAGGACCACAAGACTATGTTTGTGATTTTGCTCAGATGTTAAAGGTGATATAATTGTTTTCGATGATATAATGTTTTCTCCTATCTAACTTAAAGACCACATCAAATTAAAGTTATACATACTTAATTTTTGGAGCAAATTCTTGATTTTTTTTTTACCAAACTTCCTGTTTCAACAAGAAATAAGTTCTTGAGTTTAGTGAGAACACTGCTTTTCAACCAGGGGGCTGGAGCCTATATGAGGCCTCAGACTTTCAAGGTGGCTTAAGATGACTTAGGCATAAAAGTATTTAAAGTAAGACAAATAAGCTAAAGTGACTAAAATTCTAAAATTTTAAATGTACCCCCTAAACAACGTTTTGTTTTCTTTAAAGAACCTGGGTTCCCAGAGTCTTAGAAAACTTGGATATACAGTGCTGTATGAAGTAGCCTAATTTGAAAAGCGTGATTAGTAGAGCTAGAAAAGTCATGGCAAATAATAAAGCGTTAAAGTCCTGTGAGCATTTTTATAATGAATATAGATTTTACTAGTTATGCCAAGGTGTAAAACATTTTATTAGGTAGAAATTGAGGTAGAAATATAAAAGTCCTTATCCAGTAAATCATGAACAACGAAATTTATAGAAAGTAGGAGTGTTCATAGATTTAAATGCGTTTTGAAAACAAAATTAGGGCTAATGGGCCTTCGAAAAATTGTTCGGGGCCCTTGAAGTCAAAAAGGTTGAGAAGCACAGATCTAGACGCATTAAGCTGTATGTTACAGAGAAAGAATATGACATTAAGAGAATAATCATCATATTGTACAAATTAGACATTCTTGCACATTAACAAATAGTACAATTTTCCTTGCCGGACACTATCTGCAATTATAACGAATGGAAATTTTTGCACCACTTGAATTTAGATTAAGATAAACATGTTCAACATGTAAGAAAATTATAATACATTAATAACAGTGGAGAATCAGCAGACTGTTCAAGATAATTCTTCCCAGAACCTGCACTCCAGGGGTTAACGCTACGGTCCTAAAACATTTTAATAGGCCAGTTGTAGTTCTAGCATCAAAAGTTCAAGAGGATGGCACAAGTTCAACAAACTAACGGGAAAGTCTTTGGCACTCCTCCGGTTCGTTTGATGCAACATTAAACATTGGTAAACAATTTTGGCAGCCGTCATTTGTCTGACGGTTAGTCGTTAGATGCTATAAAAACTACATAAAGCATTGCCCTATTTTGATCGTTTCAGTGCAATAACAACAGACAGCTGTAAAAGAAACCCACCGAGAAACAAAACTAAATGTTCTGTTCAGAAAATTAGCTTCGGTCTGCCTCTCCCAAAACTGAACTATTCAACCCTTCCTCCTTCATCGGGTATCAAAGCTGGATATGCTGGCTGCTTTGCTAACCCCAGGGAGGTATTCCTTCAGACATGCTGTTCGTAATATCTCACAGGTGTGCAGGATGAGGGGACCTCTGTATAATTAAAGGCAGATAGGGATCAGGGCTAGACCACTCCAAACTAGACCTTGGCAGAGGCCTGTTTGTTTATTGGGCTTCCTGTTGGCACTGGTTCTGGACTGTGGGATGGAGTAAAAGAACTGCAAGACCTCAACAACGCCAGACAGGTAACAAGCCTAGCCCCAAGTGATGGCATTATCTAGGACAAAAAGTGAAATTAAAGTCGAGATGAAAAAAAAAAAAGACTCGGTTTACCTTCTAAAGACACATTCCTAGTTATATTGTGCTTAATATATTAATCAACAAGAAATGATTGTCTCCATAATCTTTCATCAAAATGTTAAAACATGCACTGCCCCTCTGAAACTACTTTCCTTTTCGGCTGATCACCAGGCAAAGGAAAAAAAAATGTTAACAAGTAGCCAAATATGACCCATTTAGACATTGTTTTATACTGCTGTTGATTTTTAAAATCTTGTCTAAAATCTATGCAGCATTTTAATGTTGGTTAATATAATAAAGGGTGTAATAATTCTAACAAAAAATGATAGTTTTAAAAGACAATTGAGAAAATATGACCTTTTTGGGATGCTCTTGAGGGCATCCACATTGTACTATCCCAGAAGTTAGAGTCTTATCATTTTCATCCTCGCCTCCATTGATCGCAAACTCCAAATTGTTGATTGGTAGTGTATAATTAAACAAAGCAGGCTGAGGGAACGTTAGCATTCACTTCTTCAAGATTTGCTTTAAAGGGGTGATGAACTGAGAAATCAAATTTTTCTTTTGACATCTAAGAGGTCATCATATTATAAGAATATCCTGTAAATTTCAGAACTGAAAACGTCCTTGTTAGTCCAATAAATGCTTTTATTGACACCAGGCTCAGCAAACGACTCGTTTTTCAAAGTGGGGAACTATGACGTCAAAGAGGATAAAACACCACCCCCGCTGAAGAAGATCAACACCTACTTCAACACGGCATAGCTAAATAACATGGGCCTACCTCGTGATGACAAACCGGATCGAGCTACCGAGCAATAAACATGACATATACAAAATACTGTGCAGTGCCTGGTTGTGGAAGAAGACAGTCGCTGCATAAGCTTCCTCTGGATTCCAATAGGAATGCTTGGTTAAATTTTATTTTTAATGACGTTCCAGCTGATGTGGGTAAAACATTGTCCGTTTGTTCCCTTCATTTCACTGAGGATTGTTTTGGAAACAAGACACAGGTCAAGACTGGATTTGCAGACCGATTAAGATTAGAAAACGGTGCTGTGCCTTCTATATTGGATCCGACAGGAATGGTGCAACACACTTATGTGAGTAAAATATTTATTTAAAAAATAATAATAATCTGATAGGCTAGTATTGCATTGTTACATTTCGTTTGATATCTAATAATTATGTGTACATGTGTATCAGTCTAATCGTTACTGACGAGTGAGTTGAAACTCCTTATAATATGCAAAACTGTTATCCACTCACAGCAGTGAGCGTTTACTTCCAAGTCTTCAATGCGAGACGCCCATAAAAACCGAGCGTTTTTGAGCTAGGCTCAAAACTAGGGTAGAAAATAGCCTATTACTTATTCATTTTGATGTTTTTGAATGTAAAAACCAAGCGAACGTCATAAGTTGACCTCAGACAACAATATAACATTTTTTAAAAAGCTAGTTCATGACCCCTTTAAGATGCAACATTTTTAATTAGGCTATGGATTTGAGACCCCACCCAGCCCCAAAAACATATCTTGTTGGACAAAGCAGAATCAGTGAAAAGGTAATCTTAAATAGAGGCCACAGTAAACAATCTCAGCTTAACAAGGTCAAAGTCGTTTTCGCCTTCATAATGCCTTGTTTTCTTCTGTGTACACTTCTACCCTTGATTCTCAACCCATGCTTTTCTCCATTCAGGCTATTTAAAAGAGATCAGTTGGTCAAAGCCTCATGTGCTACTACACTAATAATTGCATGCCTGACATTTGAGCTGGTCAAATGCCACTCGCTGCTGGGATGTAAAGTAAGCCGATTTCAGGTTAACACAACAGTAAAGCTGAGCAATGCACATGAATATGAGAGACAGAGAACAAACTAAACTGGAACAAGAGGTGAAAAAAGGTTTAAGACAAATATGTAGGGTTATTCCAAACAGAAATAGGGGATAGGCAATTGGTTAAGGTCTATGTTTCACTGAAGTGTGCTGAAGAGGTTTGTGATTTAACCAAACCACCCAGCTGCCCTTAGAAAACCATTTGGTTCAACAAGTCCAACATGATCGTGTCTAATTCCGAAAGACAACAAAAAAGAAAACTTTGGCAGTGATTTGCGAGATTTTTGTAAGTACCTCCCTCTCTATTCGAACAAATAGAATTGGGTCATTACCGTGGCTCCACCATAATACTGGACTATCTGCTGGTTAGGGCAGTGTACCATGCATGGTAGACTTCACATGAATGGCGTCCAAAGTACCACAGTGTGGAATAGGAAATAGGACATTCTTATAATGCCAAACATCCCAGCTCTGTTGCATCATTCATCATCCCGCACTGGCATAGCGTAATTAGTAAAGTTGTCTTTTCTCCCACAGGGGACATTGGAGGGGTTTGCTGTTTGGTTAGATAGCCTTTTAATGAAACGAGGGTAATAAGTAGAGGCATTTACGTAAGGTCCCGCTGGTTATTGTGCCCCAGTTGTGCTACATTAAAAGTAAAAGCAACTATTATTTTAACAATGCAATTTCAAACAGCACAGCATGATCTAGGTAAGAAAAATATGAAACACAAAGGTAACAATGGAAAAAGAAAATGGCATGGAACCAGTCCAAAAGAAAATAGGGCGCCATGAACCCTGAAGCCATGATTGTAGAAACACTATAAACAGGAAGGTATAAAATAATACTTGGTGATATGAACAATTCTTCACATGTAGCCTTCGCACAAGTCCGGAAATGACAATACATGATATTCCATATATTCTAAATGCAGACACAGATGTCAATGCAATGAAGTAATCACAATTTACAACAGTAATGCAAAACAGTGCAATGTCTCTTATGCTCAACAAAGATGCATTTATTTGATAAAAAAAAAACTGTAAAAATGGAGATATTGTGAAATATTATTACAATTTAAAATAACTGTTTTCTATTTGAATACATTTTAAAGTGTAATTTATTCTTGTGATGACAAAGCTGAATTTTTAACAGCCATTACTCCAGTTTTCAATGTCACATGATCCTTCAGAAATCATTCTAATATGCTGATTTGGTGCTTTAAGAAACATTTATTACCATTATTATCAATGTTGAAAACAATTGTGTTTCTTAATATTTTTGTGGAAACCTTGATACATTGTTTTCTTCTGGATTCTTTGATGAATAGAAAGTTCAAAAGAACAGCATTTCTTTGAAATATAAATATTTTGTAACATTATAAGTGTACGTACTGTCACATTTGATCAATTTAATGCATCTTTGCTAAATAAAAGTTTTTTTTTTTTAAATCTTACCCCAAACTTTTGAACATTAGTGTATATGTGTTTATTATTATCCTACTATTTAACCCTTTTCTGTGTAGTTTTATTCCATTTGAATTAGAGAATCTGTTACTTCTGTAAACTGTTAATGCAACAGCAACTCTTGAACTGAAAAGCAAGCCTCTACACTTAACACTTAACACCAAAAAACTGTAGCTGACTCATTGAATGAGTGCGAGTAAAACAGTGCCAGATAAACTCACAGCTGTCGTAGGGAACAGCAGATTTCGCAGTAAAGGCTGCAATGTGGAAAAACACCACGCTGTAGCTTCCTCTTGTATTTGATAGGTTACACACACATCTGCCCCTTCATTCCCCCGAACAGTAAACATGTCAGTTCATAACCTCCGTTCTTATTGTTGTTTTTACAATAATTCAATCTCTGCTTGTCTCACCAACATTATTTGTACTTAAAGGCTTTGAAGAGAAAAATGTGACTCGTCATGAAACGTGAGAAGTCAGCTGGTAAACGAAAAAGTTTATATCTAGTTCTTTTCCTGGTCTCTTTTGTACTGAAGAGTGTTTTCACAACAGAAGTTTCAGAGATAATATGAGCTGACATTATGACTACTGAAATTGTGTGAGCAGAGGGCTTAAGTAAGCCCCTTTTGCCCCCCACACACACTCAAATGCGCAAACACCCCTGTAAGTCCCCCATAAACATGCTATGGGCCCCTGTAAGGGGGCCGGGAGAGGAGCACAGCTATTTATTGGTTGTGAAAAGTGAGACTGTTCCAGGCACTATCGAGCCCAGAGAGCCCGTGATGATGTGTTACAACCGGTTACATCAGTCATAGCCTGCCACTGGACACTGAGGCTAGCAGGACAATAATATTTTGATGAAAACAACAGTGGTATCTGCTGCACATCACTTTACACTGCACATAGAAACAGATTTGTATTAAACACAAAAAACTTAAGTAATAATGTAACTGAAACCAACACTAATAGTCAATAAAATGAATCCTCGAAAAGGATATGAAAAGTTAACAATAGTTCACTAAAAGCAAATGGAACCTGCAACCTGTGAAACTGTAATGTACTCAGTGCTCAATATTTATACTTTATTTTTTATACTACATTTATACTTGATAAATCATACTTGTTTATACTTTGCTAAAAAATGTATACGCAACATTAATATATACCTTCAAGAAAAAAATTAAATAACCTAGAATAAAAAATAAATATTTAAAGTAAATGAAATGAAAATCACGCAATATTATTTTGATAAAAAAATGATCTTGGATTATTTTTAATTTAAAAAATGTAATTAAATAATTTAAATGTTTTTTAATTATTTATTCGAGGTAGTTTTATTTTTTTCTTCTGGAAGATACGAATGTATACTAAATATAAATTTGCCTGAATTTTCCAGTTCACTAATTTTGCAATTAAAATAGTTTGCATGGATTTTAATTATAACATTTATTTTAAAATAGTTTGAAATATTTAAATACGGAGTACATAGTTTTAGGACACTGCGGTGGCATTTCATGCCAATTGCACAAATGTGCCAAATCAGTGGAAGGAAAAAGAAAGAAAAAAACAATTTTTCCCAGAGCAACCCTGAATATGTTTATCATTGTTTGCTCCAAGGCAATAGATAAAAAATTGGAAAAATTCTACTGTATTTCTGCTAGCCACTCTCGTCTCCACAAATCGCTCAGAACAGTTACTCTGAATTTTTCCAAATTCCCACAGAATGTAGCCTAGTCTGCTGGCCAGGAAATGCACATTAGTGGTTCGCTCCCATTAAAACTGTTATGAGTGGCTTTCTCCATTCTCAGGGCATTATGGTGTAGTGAGTTTGAATAATTGAGAGAAATCACTCACAGAACTGCAAGTGCTTTGCATAGATATGCGAACAAAAATACATGCATGTATGCAGGAATTTTCAACCTACACAGTGCGAACCACAATAACTCAAGAATGAGAGCAATTCATTGTCCAAAATATTGATGACTACTAAAGCTAGACCTGCACCAATATTCTCTGTCATTGCTGACAAGTATCTTAACCTACAGTATATCGTAGATGACATAATATAATGGAGTTTTTTAAATATATATAATCTTCATCTGATTGGGGGGGGGGGGGGGGGTCATGCAGCAAATTCCAAACCTTATTTGCACAGTTTTGAAAATCAAGTTAATTCAAGAGGACAAAGGAAGCATTTAGAGGGGCCAGATAATTGTGCTGAGGTACACACACTCTGTAACTGAAGCGATGCACATCAACAATGCAATAAAGCCTTTGTAAACCGCTCAGGATTCTCAGAATTCAGAATTCACAGAGGAAGAGAGTCATGACTGAATGTGACAGGTTGTCACCTCAGAAATAACCCTTGTCCTTATGTGGCACAGTCGAGATGATGCTGCCCTTTCCCACCAAAAAAAGATAAAAAAAAAAAGGAATATACAGTGGCCCATTCATCCGACCTTTAAAGGAATTCTGAGATTTATGATAAATGATAATTCTGACATAATTTACTCACTTTCATGTCTAAACCTAAATTACTTTCTTTTTTTCAGTGGAACATATTTGTAATAAACAAGAATGTTGACTTCTTGACATTGACTTTTATTATATGGACAAAAAAAAAAAAAAAAAAAAAAAACACTGGGGAAAATATTGTTCTTTTGTGTGCCACAGAAGAAATAAATGCTTAAAATATTTTGTTTGTTTGCTTTAGACTAAAAACTGGAAACTTTTATGCATTTTGGCCATTAATTTACACGACAATAGTGTTTGGGGGCCTGAAAACTCAAACTTTTGAAAACGGGTTTCAAAGTGCAATTTTTTGAAAATGATAAAATTTGTGAAAATTGTGACGTCATACACATGCATATTACGCGTTCAATCTATAGGTGCGTAGTGCTTCTTTACAAAGTCACATCGCCAACTACTGGCCTGGCAACAGAATACAGCGTTTTAAGTCGTCTTCATGGATTCGGGGATTGTTTTGACATTGTTGCGGTCTATACGCTACACTAAAAAAAAACACAAAGGAAAAACTTTTCCGTTTTAGTACATCTTTATAGTGTAAACGTATCCTAAACAAGGGGAAATTACTCAGTGCACATTTAAAAAAAAAAAAAAGATTCAGATAGATGATGTCTATCTCTGTTTATCACACTCTGCACTACAAGAATTAATAAATCATATCCATGCCTGGGAAGGGAATAAGTACTGGTTAAAGACAGCATGTGGAATTGACCACAGAGCAATGTGTTTAATTGCATGAGTGGAGCATGTTTCCCACAGGAATCTGGTAATCACCTCAAAAACACACTAAGCTTCTCCTCAACACATATTTCCCAAACTCTCGATTTCCTAGCATTGAGAAGCATAAACAGTGTACAGCCTCTGTGAAGAAAGTTGATAGAGAATACAAAGGAGCTGTAGTGAAGGGAATGAGAATGGCACAATATCAAAGGTCCAGCTATTCAGTTCTGATCTATGGCTGTACATATAGCCAGGAGCCGGTTTCACAAAGATAGACATCTAAATCAGACCGTTGCACAAAGCACTTAAGACTGACTATCTTATGTAGGACTACACTGCAATGCATTCTGGGTAAAATAAGACACTTTTCAAAACACAAAACATGGTGGATCAAGTAAGCGCATTCAACCGCTCAGTGCAGTTTACCCCAGCGGAAAATATGTGTTTGTTGGAGGAGTATAATAGTTACAAGGACATTTTACTTTTTGAAAATTTAGCGGAGAATGTAGTAGCAAGAAGAAATGTTTCATTTGGATAGAGATTGCTACGACAGTTGAGCGGAGCGTTAACGTACAGAAAAGAAAAGTCCTCATTATTATATATTTCCAGTAGGTTACTGCAGTCCCTAAAAACCCTTTCCCTTCTCATAGCTCTCTCCATAACGTCGTCAGCAAACCACAAATTATGAGCCATTTTCCCTTTTCTTTTGGCTGTTTGTAATGTAACTTATTGTTACTGCTGGTTGCCAAGGTAACAGAGTCTTAGACCTAAGTTAGCCTGGGGGTAAGGCGTCTAATTTCTTTGGTCTAAATTAAGTCAGTCTTTATTTTTGTGAAACAGTCTAACTTGTATTAGACTAGTCTATGAGCAAATTTTAGACTTGTCTAACACTATAGACCGGTCTAAAATAGCTTTGTGAAACCGCCCCCTGGCCGAAACCTCAATTCTTTCCTAAACAAAATGGTTATTTTGTGACAATGAGATGATGCAACTATGGCCTGCTATGTATGATGCAGTCTGATCCCCAAAATTATACAATTTGCTAAGTAAAAAGTTGCATACAATTTAGCAAAATGTTTATACAATTTTCTACAAACATTTTGATCAAATGACCTTCACATGGTGTAACTTAAGCAACCAGTAAAAAAAAAAAAAGTGCATGTTGTTCACACAACACTGATTTTGATTTGACAGGCAAAAGGTATTAAAATAGTAAAATTGATTCACGAATAATAATAATATTAATAATAATAAAAATAGTATTCAGATCTACTTACTTGTGCCAACATTTCCAACAAGAATTTCAGCCTTGTATTGTTGTTGTTTTTTGCAATCTCTGTACAGTTACACCATCTATATATTTTTTTTTACTTTAAGCCCCAAAATAAATTAAAGAACTGAAAACATTTTGATCATAGATCGAATTATGTAATTTTAATGTATTTTGTATAACTTAATATAGGCTACCTGTACAAAAAAAAAAAAAAAACTTCAATAATATAATTTTCATTTAATTTATTTGTGTATTATTTGAGCTCACGGAACCATCTGATGCGGAACCGCTGGCCCGTGCTGAACTGACCCCGCTCAGCCCAACTCTCTGCCAGAACCGACCCGGACCACACAACAAGCTGCTCCACATTTCATCACAACACCTTCCCCAAACTTCCGAATTAAATAGGTCCATCTTTCAAACCAAGGGACCTGCTATTTTGAAGTTGTTTTAACTGCTACATATACTCCATATAATGTACTATAGTGCAAACTAGAATCATTGCTGTAAACATTTTGACAAGCCGAAACAAACCGCAGACAAACAAAAGGGAAAGTAGGCTACTGCCACACTTGAACTCACTTTTTGCGTAAAGCATCCAGTCACCCACAGAAGGCAGACTGTCATGTAGTACACCCCCGTCCTTGTCAATCCACGAAGCCCCATTTTAGTCAGTTCAGCTCGGCCAGAGACACACACAAGACTCGTCCTCTCACTCTCTTCATTCACCTGAGGGAACGCGCCTTCATAAAGCGTGGACACGCACGCAGCTACAGCGGAGGTCTGGCAGTGCGCGTTCACGACTACTGCACAGATCAAATAGACATCAGCGGGGAGAGTGAGAGAGAGAATGGGAACACTTAATGCCATTGATCGCACAATGCTTTAGGGAGTGGAATTACCTTTAATCTACGTCCTTAAATGCAAGAGATTTTGTTTTAATTTAGGCTACTTTATTTATGAGCTCGGACTTAGCAGTCAATGGCTTCTTGCACATTTAAACTTATCTTCCCTATCTATCTATCTATCTATCTATCTATCTATCTATCTATCTATCTATCTATCTATCTATCTATCTATCTATCTATCTATCTATCTATCTATCTATCTATCTATCTATCTATCTACCTACCTACCTACCTACCTACCTACCTACCTACCTACCTACCTACCTACAATAATTTTCCAAGACAATATGTGACAAATAAAGAGATAAAAATTAATGTTCAAGTTATATTTATTCAGATTTTTTCCCTTGATGAACAAAAATAATAGATGTACCTTGATATGAAACTATAGTGTCTTCATTTCATAAGAACGATATACTTCATCACAAAAAAAGTCATAGTTGTTCTTTTTCTTTAACTGTACAACTTGTTTCACTTAAGCAAGGTGACGCTGTGCCAGACAGCGGCAATGAAGGACAGAGATGACAACATGACCGAACACAGTGAAACATTCACAGAAATGGAGCCTGACAAATTGTAAAGGCCTTTCCATGTCCACGTGAGTTATTTACAATTTCAAGGAGCTGTTTGACTGAAAAAAGTATGATTATGACTCTTTTTACATGCACCAAAATGATGTTTGTATCAGTGCTTGAGTGTCCGTAGTCTGTTAGACCCCTAAGGCAGATCTGTGAGGAAATCACTATGGATTCCTTGGAAAGTCATCTGATGGGCAGCAGAGAACTCCAAGTGCGGTGCATTTTTAGTCAGCAAGACATCTGTAAGATCACCCTGTCAGAGATGTCGATAACATAAATCAACACTTCACTACAAACTGATCCTTATAAAAGTTCTAAGTCATCATGAAACAGGCCACAGTGAAGTTTTCAACAGGTATGAATTTGCCACTTTCACCTATGCTGTCCATTTAATCTCTTGAGAAAAATCATTACATTTAAAACAGATTTATTTTTTTAGGTGTTTTTTATTTAATTTAAATTTTTTATCAGCATGTCTTGCACTTTGCAGTAACAATTTCCAAGATCGGTTTCTCTTTCACTCTTAAGCTCTCACTCCCTCTCTCTCCCTCTCAAAAAATAAATCAATTTATTGGTCTCCCCTTTTAAAATACAAATGCAATTTATAATTTTATAATATATAAGATAACAAGGAGGACATAAACCAAGCACGGTAAACATTAGAAGTTGGTATAGGCCATAACTAATAATAAAAAAATAATTAGCTACAAAATTTTTAATAACCCTTATTTTAACTCAAATTTTTTTTTACAACAACAACACTTTATAAATTCCCTCATTTTAAATGTGAGCATTTGTCTGTGTAATAACTGTACTGATGCCTGCACAATACACACACCTGTGTTTAGAGGACTGTTTTATTTATTTATTTATTAATATTATTATTATTTATTTTTTGCCCTTGCTGTAGAATCAAAAGAGAATACAACTACTCTTGAAAGTGAGAAGGGAAGCTGAGGTTTTCTGAATTAAACTTCCTTAGCCAACATTTATCACAAAGGCATGTTGAGTATTCCAGAACTGAATGATATGAAAGGGACCTACGAAGATATTTACTTTAAAATACTCTACCGTTCAAAAGTTTGGGGTCGGTATGATATTTTTTTTATGTTTTTGAAAGAAATTTCTTATGCTAACCAAGGCTGCATTTATTTGAACAAAAATACAGCAAAAACAGTAATATTGTGAAATATTATGTCAGAACTGAATTTTTTCAGAAGTCATTTGCTGCGTTCACACCATGTCGTAATTACCGTAATTGCGAGATGACAACACGTGACGTTCTACTCGGAGCTGTTCACATCCTCGGACTGTGGTCAGGTGGTACAGTGGTCATGTGGTAAAAGTAGCTCTCAGAGAATTCCCAGTTTACAAGTTGTAATTACGAGTTCTACGAGGACATAAATGCTTTTTACAAGTCATTATCTCCTAATTACGGTAATTCAGACATGGCTAAACTAAACTCATCTAGTACTCCAGTCTTCAGTGTCACATGATCCTTCAATTCTAGGATCCTTCAATCTATGTTGATTTGGTGCTCAAGAAACTTTTCTTCTTATCAATGCTGTCAGTTGTGCTGCTTTCTTTGACCAAAAGAAAAGAACAGTATTTTTAAAAATAGTCTTTTACTTTCTGTAACAGCATAAAAGTCTTTATTATCACTTTTGGATCAATTCAATGTCCTCGGTTTAAAAAAAACCCTACTGACCCTAAACTTTTGAACGACAGGGTATAAAGACCATTGTGTCCTATGTCGTTATGACAGTTTTTTTTTCTCTTAACTCTCTCAAATGGATCCAGCATTCAGAAACAAGCATAAAACTTTCCTGAAGAGCATTTCCTAAGACCTCCTATAATAGCATTTTATTTCTCTTTCAACATTTGTTAATTGAAAAAAAAAAAAAAAAATCTTAACAGAAAGTGCTACTTTCAACTAATCAAAATGGCATACGAACTAATTTGTACAAATAAATTATAAAATATGCAGAAAAAGAAGAAAAATCCACTCAAAAAAATACAAACACCCCCATCTGTATAAAAAGTGAAATATACCAAACCATTGAAAGCTGGGTTTTAAAAAAACACAAACGTTATAAAAATAAAAGAAATGGAAAAATATTTCGGAATTAGCCATGAATTATCATCATGTTTTTCTAATCAAATCTATTACAGGTAAAGGGAAATGGTAAAGCAATAAAAAACTTGGATATTGCGGATCTTTCAGTACAACGGTTTAATTCCTCTTTAAGTCCTTTATGTAATAAAGGAAGGAGTATTTTTCAAAGGTATGTTAAAAGATGAAGATCATTACTGTAAAACGTTAGAATATGGCTTTAACATGTGGCCTGTACTGCTAATACACAGTGGCGTGTTTCTGTTTACATATTCATATCTCTGCCACTACAAAATACTTTTTATACAGAAAAAGAAAAAGTTTGAAAGAAAGTTAACACTGGCGATAATGCCCAGTATCCATTTTTTTTTTTTTTTATATTACATAAGTGTATGTTTATTTCTATGGCAGCTTATAGTTTTACATTAGTAAAAAGTGTAAATGACCACCATATTTGAAAAATAAAACTTTTGTGTAGGTTTTTAAAGTACCCAAGTGCTGTTATGGTTTGTTTGAACCTGATAGCTTAAAGGGATAGTTCACCCAAAAATGAAATTCTGTCATCATTTCCTCACCATCATTTTGTTTTAAATCTGTATGAGTTTCTTTGAGATATTTTGAAGAACATTGGTTTTCATTTTTAGGTAAACTATCTTTTTAACAGAGAAATGCATTTGAGATGAAACCCTTATTATTAGATCAGTATAACGACAAAAATATAGTAGTATGGAGTTACTGGCATATACATATACACTCACATTCAAGTGTGTGAAAGATCAGCATACTGAGCACATTTGCATTCAATAAGTGACCTTTGACCTTTTATATACAAACAACTTAACTGACATTGTACATATTCAGCCCTTAATGGTATATATACTTTTTTTTTATTCGATTTGAAGCAATTGAACCAGTATTTTCTGTTGTGTGTGGGATTTATATCCTCTGACGGCTGACACTTTCAAAAACATACAAGGCTCTTTTGATTAAGCGGCTCCTGTTATATTTTACACTGTCACATGGAAACTCTCTTTAACAAAGAAAAGGCCAATGTAAGATCATCTCCCAAAACACCGGCCCCAGATACTGCGCGTCTCCTGAACGGTGAGTATTATTTCATAAAACTGTGAAAAGAAAGAGAAACTTGTTCTCTTGAGCACAAGTGGAGGTGGTGTTGCCATGGCAGTGCTTTTCCTCACAGGCAGTGGCTCTCAAGCTGTCCGTCAAACAGAAATCTCATATGTAGTTCCACCCACTCCTGTGACCTTTTTGACATTGGTGTGTCTGCTGGGAGTTCCAGAAGGAGTCCCTAGATGGCAGTCACGTGCTTGGCCCTTTAGTTGCCCGTTGACTTTCCCTGGACCGAGGTCCTCTCTATGTGGAGAAAATATCACAAAAAAAAAAAAATAGGAAGACATATTTGAAGTGGTTCTTTTCCAACTGTATTCTCCTCTTTTGTTCTTCATTAGACAGGTAGAGAGTCAAACATATACTGAATGGTTTGAAATGTTACAAATGAAGATGAGTTAATGAAGAAGAGGACAGTATTGAAGAGTGGTGGAAGGGAATGAACATTAATACAGGACTCAAAAGCTACTTGTCCACAAAGCATGCCTTGCGAACATTTTTTAAAGGTACACTATGTAAGATTTTTGTTCAAAAGTAACAAAAATGAAATAATGACATTAAATACGACAGTAAACATATGACAGTAAAATTAAATGCATCAGAAATCCTTCTTCCAAAACGTGTTTTTTGTCTGATTCACTATGGTAAGCATAATATACCTGACAGGGCGGTTTTTCCACAGGAAATTGCATAAATATGTCACTCGCCCGTGCATGTCTCATCATGTGCATAAATAAAGAAAAGTTGCTCTGGCTACTTTGACGCATGTATGGTGTGAGAGTGGCATAGGTTAGTTGTCACAATGAGTGAGAAAGGTGGAAATGAAGCAAGCTAAATTTCCAATCTCTGAGGGGAAAAAACAAGGCAAATAGAGGAGAGTCTGCTGGCAAAAATAGAATGCAACAGAGCTTGTAAAAAAATGAGACTCAACATTGGCTTGGCTTTTCGGATATGGCGTTTTTATTAATCAACAGTTAAGTAAAGTATATTATTGAATGGAAAAATTACCATATGTAGCTCTCTAACAGAGTTCACTGTAGAGCATTATAGTGTGAATGGTCATTTCATTATGGTTTCTGTAGCGCTGTGCTATAATTAATTTTCAAGGAAGTACTGTGTCTATTAATGTGTATAGCTACAGTAACTTCTTCAGCTAGTCAGCTTGAGATCCTTTCCATCTAAACTGGTTATATCTCTTAAACCTAGTAGTGAATGTTTTATGAGCAGTTACAGCTATTCATCCGCACAGACATGCAGAGCCGAAGCACAACCAAAACAATGTTCTTCCGCAAAATGCATGCCAGGGCCAGAAGTTACATAGTGTACCTTTAAATCTGTTTATGATCGTTTATTTAAAAATAGTTATGCTTTCTTCACCATTTTTTTTCTTCACAATGTATTAAAAAAAAATTCTAGTAACATTATATAACAAAAACTAAATACATTGCTAAAAAAAATGGATCATTCTTTTTTGTGGGATCTATAAAAATGTTGTCAGGTAAAATTCCTTACTGTTGAGCCCTGTAATAAATCATTATATTAAAGAAGATACAATGGCTTAATGGTATAATAGATCAAATCATGCGGTTTGATGTTAGTCACTTATCAGTTGTAAAAATAAAAACAAAATCAAGTCAGTCAAAGAAAAAAAGCAACAAAACAAATAGTTTGCACATAAATGATAGTGAACAAAAAGCACTACTTATGCATAAAAAAACAACTCAAACAGAACAAAAACATGAATGGATGTCACATCATGATTTTTGTATATTACATTGTTTTCTGACAATGCAACACTGTTTAAGACATTACCATAGTGCAATGAAATGTACAGTATGCCAGAATTAGATACCATGCAAAAAGTTTCCTAACTAAGCTCATGAATATGAATGAAAAGACATGCAGACATGGAAACTGATGATAATGAGGGGGGGGGGGAAAGACATTTATTTAGCTACCAGATACATAATCACAACAATTTTTTTCTTCTCAGCAGAAAGGAAATAAATATTAAAAAACATAAACTTATGTTACCCCAATAACAATTACAGAAATTATTTAATTAAAGTACAAAAACCAATACTCAAAAATGAACAAATAAACAGCACAAATGAAATCTCTTTTCAGACCCATCCGGGTCAGAGCATTCATATCTCATGAACCTCTAGTCTGTTTAGTCTATACATCATGCACCTATCCTCACTCTCTTTACTGATTGGTAAAAGTAGATGCTATGCGTCATACCTTGTACCCAGACGTGGTGAGTCCGCCCTCTCCAGGGCGCTAATGAAGGCAACCTTCTGATGTGCGTATAATGGGGAACGGGGCACAGCTGTCGGAGACTGATGCGAATGGTGCACCGGAGAGCGATATTGGTGTTCGGCTGTCCTGCTTGCACTGCCTCCATCTGTGTGGAGGGACGTAGTTGAAGTCCTCGGTGCTCTGGTGAGCGAGGATGCAGAGGAACGCAGAACAGGAGTTCGGGGAGCGTATCCCATCAAGGTGTCCCGAGAGCTGCACACGGGAGGGGTGGGCTCTCGGGGTCCGGGGCCTCTAGGACTGTCAGGGTAACACGTCCCAGGTGGGAGTCCATAGGTGGCTCCACTGCAGGTGTCAAACACACCTGAATCGTTGGCGTAGGCCACCGGCGCTTGAGCGTGCCGAAGCATGAGTTTCTCCCTCTCCTCAAACTCCTTCCTCTCCTGGATGGAGGCCATGATGGTTTTGGAGAGGTTGTCGTAGCGGACTGGTGAGGGATCTCGGTCTCGATCTCTCGGGTGTGGTGACTGCCGCCCGTACATCGCTCCTACGTGCACAGGGCTGTAGGACGGGGGACCGGCGTGTCGTTGAAGCTCAGGCCCTCGCACGTGGCACATTTTAGAGGGCAAGTAAGGTGAATGAAAACCCATAGAGGGCACTCCCGGGTGGGCCGCACATTCGCCCAGAGATGGTGTTAAGCTGGGGGTTAACAAGCTATCGTAGGACAGGCTGCCATTGCGGCCAGATAACGTCCCAGGAGAGAAGACTCCTTTGTGAGGGGTTGAAGTGACCGTTTCTGGTTTGCTGCCACCCAGTGGCACACGGTCGGCCCTGTTCACTCCCTGTTTGAGGCTGAAGGAGCGAGACGTCGTGCTGAAAGAGTCCAGCTGGAAAGGGGAAGACTGGTACGTTCGGTGGAGAGGAGTGCTGCGGTAGTCTGGCAGATCCAGATTTGGCTCTGAACGGTAATCGTGACCTCGCTCCTCCAACACTGCAGAGGGCTTACCATTCTCGGACATTACAATCTGAGAAAAGATTAATACAATTGAGAGAATTGAAAAAAATAATAATCAGACAGCCTTTTAAAAATAGTATAATATATTATAGCAAAAGTATATTATTATATTTATTTATATTGAAGTATAATATAATATTTATATTATATTTCCAAAAGTTTGGAGTCAGTTTTTGTAAAAAATTTAAAAAATTAATTCTTTAACTATTATTCAACAAGGATGAATTTAACTGATCAAGTGACAGTAAAGACTTTTACATTGTTACAAATAAATCCTATTTCAAATAAAAGCAGTTTTTTGAATTTTATTCATTAAAGAATCCCGAAAAATATTAACAAAAATATTAAGCCAATCAACCTTTTTCGAATGTGATAATAAGAAATGTTACTTGAGCACCACCAAATCACCATATTAGAATGATTTCTGAAGGATCATGTGACACTGAAGACTGGGTTAATGGCAGCTAAAAATTCAGTTTTGCAATCAAAGAAATAAATTATATTTTAAATATATATTAAAAAATAGAAAAGATCAATTAAAAATGCTATAAAAAAAATCACAAAATTATTGTTTTTCCTATATTTTCAATTGAAATTCAGCCTTGGTGAGCATAAGTTGTTCTTTCAAAAACATAAAAAAAAAATCTTACCAACCCCAGACGTTTGAACAGTACTGTAGTGTAAATGATATTATTATATTGCTGAAAACATTGTTTTAGTCTGTGACTCTCACCTTCTCCCCGGTTGCGTAATAGTGCACTTTAGGCATGGTGCCGAAGGAAGGTCGGTATTTGTACATGGCTGGGGTGGATGGATTGGTGGGTTTGCTGGACAGGGAACTCTCTGGAAAATGTTGCACAAATTAAATGAATGACTCAATAGTACTGCAATATGATGCAACACCAGATGGCAGTAGAAGTGCAGTTTAGAAAAAGATGATTTTTCACAAGCAGAAAACTATATTTTATTTATCATCACATGGTTTTTAAATACTTTTAAGTAGCATTTAAAAAAATCTCCAAATGTATGTTTAAATATATAAATAACAAAAGCAACAAATTAATTTTGTTACATTTTGGTGCTGACTGCTTAGTAAACTGCAAACCATTTGACTACGAGTGAGCGCTACTTGCCTTCGCTGGAGGTGAGTTGACTCTTGAGCTGGTTGTAGCGATCTGCTTTTGGTGGCAGAGGTGGCTGTTTATCTATACTTTTATCATCCACACCATCCAGACTAGTCTTAGACTAAAGCACACACACACAAAAAAAAAAAAATTGGGAAGTATAATTTAGGCACAGGCACCACATTCCTAAAATTGTTCATTTAAAAATGAGGACACCATACATTTGAATAATTCCAGTTTTCATTGAAATCTAAATGATGAGCCTGTTTTGATGACATTATGAACTGCTGGTGTAGCAGCACTTACTGCAATAACAGAAATGATTAAACACCATTGAAATTCCAAATTGTAGGCAGACAGAATTAAAAGCTTTTTTTTTTTTTTGACTCACTTTGCTTCGTAGGATGTTACTATGGATACCATTATCACTGACTTTTACAGTGACGTGTCGGTTAGAGAGGTCAGGGCGGAGGAATGGTGGTTTCAAAGCGATAGGAATTTTCTTCCTGGGATCAGCGATATACCTGTAGAGCAGATATACAACCGATGACATGATGTGTGTTGAAATGTTTTTCTTCCAAAACCACACAGATTAGATATTTTTAGATAAAGCATATAAATTCATGGGTCAGGCGTAATCAGTGTATGCCAAAATCAGACATCCACAAGTAGCTTCTTTAATGCTTAAACAAATAATTTTCTCATGTTCATTCATGTTATTTTACACCCACACGACTTTCTTTCTTCTTTGGAACATGAAAAGCTTACATTCTGAAGATTTAGATTCTGTTTAAAAGTTTGGGGTCATTTAAAAAAAAAAAAAGAAATTCATTATTTTATTCAGCAAGGATGCTGTAAATCTATTATGGTTTCCACCCAAAATATTAAGCAGTTTTCAACATTGAAAATGTTACTGATTATCAGATGTTAGTGTATGATAGCTTCAATTCTTAAGAGTCTGATTCATTCACAAAACAGACGGATCTGGTTCTCGAGTTCTTGAGTCAGAAGAATGATTCGCTCGTGAATCAGATATGGTTACTTCTCCTATGAACTCTCATGTTTGTGCCAAGGAGAGCTAGCAGATGTCAACATTTTCAGTTCATAACCATTTAAACTTTGGTGCGCTCCTCACAAAAAGCTATTCTATGGCTTCTGAGGCCTTGGAACAATGGTAGTGTAAAAGTAGCCTATACATAAAGCAGCATATAGTATAGACCGCTTTTATAATGCTTTTGTCCTTTTTTAAACTTGAAAACATCAGACAGTGTTCAGAAGAAAGAAAGCCATACTCATTTGAAACAACTTGAGGGTGAGTAAATGATGACAAGTTTTTTTTTATTTTTTGTTGAACTTCTATAATTTCTATTTCTGATTCAAAGAACGTTTTAATTTGTCCTGTGGAAAAAAGCAGTAAGTTTACAGCAATCTCCTTTTGTTCTGCTTTGACCTCACAAAGGGTGTCCTCTATTGTTTCTGAAGAAGCCTAAACGAGCTTTAACAAGTCATTAACCTTGGCTCTGATCTGTGTTTATACGGCAATCACTTTCTCTCTCCCCATTGTGACATGACCCACTTCAAGTCTTCAGTGCTATACGCTCTTCCTGCTCGGAGTTTCATAATACAGGCAAGAAAAACAGGACGCAATCTACCTTCCTATGGACCTCTATTCTTCTGAAACCCTCTCTAGATTGTCTACAATGATAAACAACCTCTTTTTTCCATCTATGTCTCTCTTCAGTTTATATTTGTTAGAGTAATTATTAACGGCGTCACACATATTTTAAAGCATATTTCCTTTTGTGCTGTGCGCTTTCCTCTCAATAACAAAATAAGCACACAACAAAAATGTCAGCGGTGAGAAAACAGCAGTTAAGAAAGCATCTGATCATATCGATGTGGATACATTTGCACAAGCTCTGCAATTCGCATTATGTGGACAGATGAGATAATTAAAATTACAAAGTAATAATTGTTTGATTATAAAGTATATTTGAGACGATAGACTACACAGATCTGGCTATGTGAGACTATAGTTTGAATTAATTCCTTTTCTTTACATGACACACTGACATTACAGTACAGAATAGACCTTTCGGCTTTATCCAGAACATTAAACGGAAGAAAAGCTCTCAGGAGCAAGCATAGACATCACATCATTTGAGTTTCTCAGCAAAAACGTCATAAAAATCAATCTACAGGCTTCATAGACAATCTAGGAAGTTGAAGACCTCGCTTTTTGTTAAATTTTTGTTAAAAGCAGTTTACACACTGGCAATAAAAAAAAATATTAATACATGAAAATTCTTACATATAGCCCCTTTAACATTTTTAATTTTGAATACACTGTGAAGTTGGTACTTCATAGGTCTTTTGTAGCATTTGCCTAAGCGTAATGTTCATTGAATCCTGCCTGTTTTGCAAATGGAAAATAACACAACCTAATGTAAATTCACTTAAAGTGAAATGAAACACCTATCTGTCTGTTCCAACTGGCCGTGGAAACACACCGTGGCCAGTGTCTTTCACACATTTCCGGTATGTGCGTACTGTGCGTGCTTGCAACTCTGGCTTCTGCACACACATATATTCATGTTCATAATCAGTGAGTTTCTTCTTTACCTAGGAGCAAGCGGACTGCATAAGACGTGTTTCACGTTGCCACAGCAACCCCGAGTGAATGGATTCACTCCTCCTCTGAACTTTCCTGTCACCTGAGAACAGAGAGAGAGAGAGAGAGAGAGAGAGAGAGAGAGAGAGAGAGAGAGAGAGAGAGAGAGAGAGAGAGAGAGAGAGGAATTCTACTTTCAGCATACTGAGGAGAGTGGAAAACAACTGTCCTTGACCCAAAGGACCGTAATGTGCATTGAAAATAACAGCCTTTGTAACAGATGTCATGCACGAACAACAGAAGGCCATCAAGTTGGAAAGACATCAAGGTGATTCTGAGGGGGTATGCAACATGATGTGACTACTATTCTGCCTCTACATATGCATATGTTGTTACACAGACCAGATAAATATATTATGTGTTGTGTAATTTGGTTCACCTGTTCGTTTGTGGTCCGTCCTCTGACTACAAGAACCATGTGAAACCCAGTGAGGCCCATAACAGGGATGAAGAACAGGCCAGTCACACACATAACCACAAGACTAGACAGCAGGAGAGTCAAGGAGCCGACAAAACCACAGCCAATCAGAACATTTTAGATTTTTCATACACAGCTAAGTGGAGCAGGATTGTGAGCCAATGAGATCTCACTGTGGGCCCTGTTAGACGAGCAGTGTTGTTATTGTTAAACAAAATGATTAAAAATCTGAACTAAAATTAAAAATATTAGACGAAAATGGTAAACTTAAACGAAAATTAGAAATGTTTCTTTAGCAACAAACTGAAATAAAATAAGTTTCAGTTGAAGTGCTAAAATAAACTAGCTATATATATATATAGCTTTATATATAGCTTTGTGTATAGTTTCAGTTGAAGTGAAAATTATTTTATTTCAGTTTGTTGCTAAAGCTACATTTCATATATATACACACACACATACAGCTTTAGTTTATTTTAGTAGTAGTAGTTTATATATATATATATATATATATATATATATATATACAGGTGCTGGTCATATAATTAGAATATCATCAAAAAGTTGATTTATTTCAAGAATTCAACTTAACAGGTGAAACCAATATATTATATAGACTCATTACATGCAAAGTGAGATATTTCAAGCCTTTATTTGTTATAATTTTGATGATTATGGCTTACAGTTTATGAAACCCACAAAATCAAAATCCCAGAAAATTAGAATATTACATGAAATCACACAGTAATTACACAGGAATACCATGGTCATTGAACCATGTTTTGGTTCTTTTGGTAGTGTCGGCAGGTGCAAATCCTGCTGGAAAATGAAGGAAGCATCTCCATAAAGCTCGTCTGCTGAAGGAAGCATGAAGTGCTCTGAAATGTCCTGGTAGACGGCTGCGTTGAGTGGACAGCTCAGTGGACCAACTCCAGCCGATGACATGGCTCCCCAAACCAACACAGACTGTGGAAACTTCACACTGGACTTCAAGCATCTTGGATTGTGTGCCTCTCCATTCTTCCTCCAGACTCTGGGACCTTGGTTTCCAAATGAGATGCAAAATTTGCTCTCATCAGAAAAGAGGACTTTGGTCCACTGTGCTTTATTAAATCCAGAGTCAACGCAGCCGTCTACCAGGACATTTTTAGAGCACTTCATGCTTCCTTCATTTTCCAGCAGGATTTGCACCTGCCCACACTGCCAAAAGAACCAAAACATGGTTCAATGACCATGGTATTCCTGTGTAATTACTGTGTGATTTCATGTAATATTCTAATTTTCTGGGATTTTGATTTTGTGGGTTTCATAAGCTGTAAGCCATAATCATCCGAATTACAACAAATAAAGGCTTGAAATATCTCACTTTGCATGTAACGAGTCTATATAATATATTAGTTTCACCTGTTAAGTTGAATTCTTGTAATAAATCAACTTTTTGATATTCTAATTATATGACCAGCACCTGTATACATATATATACATATATACATATATATATATATATATATATATATATATATATATATGAATAGAACATTTAAAAGAACAGCATTTATTTGAAATAGAATTCTTATGTAACATTATAAATGACTTTTTTTGTTATTCTCGATCAATTTAATACATCCTTGCTGAATAATAGTAATGTTTTTCAAAATGAAAACTTTAAAAAACGTTCTTACCCCAAACGTTTTATTGGTAGGTAAATCAATTTATTAAATACAACTAAATGAGCTTTCAACATAGTTGCTCTTCGTGGAAGGATACGTCACAGTTGTGTGGAGTGCACTCAGAGTCTCAAGGTGGTGTAACACGAACAACAGGCCAAAGGAAAATACACCCACCATGTGAACACTTAGAGACAGCAGAAACAAGAAGAAATAGCGATAATTCCTCCGGCCAATGCAGTTGTTCACCCATGGGCAGTGGTGGTCAAAGTCCTACAGTGAGAAGGAAAGTATGTATGTGTGAGAGTGCTGGCATCGTGATCATTTTATATAATGCAGAAATGCTTGTATGCATGTTCCTATGCGTCACACCTCCACACAGTTGTCACACACACTGCAGTGTGAGCAGCGCGGGGGTCTGTAGAAGTGGCACGTGGCACACCACTTCATCCGCACCTGAATTCCCTTTATCTCCACGTTTTTATAAAGCGGAGCTCGGAAATCATCGTCTTTGTCCTCGTCCTCATCCGCTAGGATTGAGAGCGAAACAGAAGGAAATTTCAACATTCACATCAACATTGTCTGTCTTGCAGTATTCTAGACGTCCTAATCGTGGAGCTACTGCGTTATCTATTCTCCAGATATTAGAATTGAGAAACTTAAACAAAGACAGGATGATACCTCTGGGAAAGACTCCAGGGTCCATGAAGGTGGCCATGCTGAAGTTAGCCAACACAAAGAGGAAGATGATGCCATTGTATAGAGGCAAAAGAGGGGAGATGGCCTTGGTTAACCACGGACACCTGAGAGGGTACGAGAGACAGAAGAATGTTATAGCTCAAAGTTGATAATTTCACAGCCAGAGGTTGTTCATTTTTTAAATTTAATTGAATCCCTAGATTCATGCAAACCTCAGAAAACGTGTGAGCTTATGCAACCATAAGCAACCTAATGCTGATTATTGACAGAATATTTTGATAAAGTAAAATCACATTTGTGCAGATATCTTGACTCTAGTGACAAACTAATCAATAAGGACAACATTTAGTCTGATAACTACAGCTAATTAATTCCCCCTTGAGTCAGGAAAAACTGTGACCATTAAAAAGTTTATTTAACCATTTAAATATATACATATTAATAATAACAATAACAACAACAATAATAATATATTTAATAATAATACAACTAATTATTATAGTAATTTAAAAATGTTCTATTATTATTATAAAAACTATTTAAATATTTATTATGTACAGCTCTTGCATTAGCTAAATTATATCAACCATAAACATATAGATGTCGTTAGTGGCTATTAAACAAACCAATACTGATCAACCACAACTCACAAACAAAGAGAGTGGCAATGTCTTATGGGTAAACTACTGGTGCCCAACACATAAAATATAGGACACTTAGCAAGATGACATGTTGCAGTCCATGACTATCTGTCCTACCATAGCACCTTTCATAATACACCCTCTAACTGAACTCTACTCAGGTCTCATTTAAGATGGGTTAACAGGCAGAGCAGAGCATATATATTTGAGCATTTCTAAACTTGGACCTGAGTCTATTACATTTCATTTTCTGGCCAAGAACCGCCCATTCAGACAGGAAGACGCCATTGGATCGACATGTGAAATGACCAACCACATTTATTTTAGAGGTCCATAAATCTACAATCTATTCATAGTATAACCACAATGTGAATAAAATCATTAAAAGAAAGATTCATCAGTCTTTGAGAATGGCTGAGACTTCATTTCTTGCCTATGCTAAGGTTGTGTATGTGTGTGTGAACTGATTGTGAGTAATACAGCAGATGCATAATAATGCAACAAGCCACTCAAGGACATGGTTTACAGTGATTTTACCTGATTTATTGAATAAAAACAGCATTGTTCAACACATAATTGCATTTAAGTATAGCAGCAATTACAATAAACAATATTTCCATTAAGTAATATAGTCCATTAGCCTAACTACAGACCATTTATAGTTGCCAAGCAGCTGTTACTGTATATTGGCTATTCCACAGCAGCTTCAAACAAACCTCATCCAATCAGATTTTAAAGCTGGAATGACCTATAACTCTCTAAACTCTCCTGCTATGTCTATTCTCTCTCTGTAGGCAGTAGATCACAGAACCATTCTCTGGAAGCCGAGGGAAAAGCACTAACTCGTACTCCGTCTGCACTGGAGGAATGCCAGGCTCTTCGGATAGGTGAAGTCTTCTGTCACCTTTATCTCACTGGTGCGATGCGATACACTCATTTCATTTACTTTTCTACTCAATTCATTTTTTTCTTCATTTTAATCAGAAACCTAACAATGCAGTCCTGAGAATACAAAGCAGTAATGAAGTGGAAGGTAAGAATGATAAAGAGGACAGATTCACCACCCTCAGACACAACAGAGCAAAACAGATGGAATAACTACTCCTTCACGTATAATCCAATCACAAACAGACGACCTCAGAATCAATCCATGCCGTGGGCAAAGAAATAAAAGCCTGTTTTATCGGCCGCATGAACAGCTCCTTGGGGGTAAACAAGAACGTCAGGGAAATTATGGAATAAATACACTGCCTGTGAAATGCAATAACCCCTGATCATTTTACATTTATCTGACGCTTTTATCCAAAGCGACTTACAATTGCTATATATGTCAGAGGTCGCACGCCTCTGGAGCAACTAGGGGTTAAGTGTCTTGCTCAGGGACACATTGCTGTCTCACAGTGGATTCGAACCCGGGTCTGTCACACCAAAGGCATGTGTCTTATCCACTGCGCCATCACCACCCCCAGTTGATCAGTTGATCTGCAAGCGTCTTGCTCTAAGCGAGACAGACAACAGGCTGCGTTCATGAAGTCTTAAAGGCTTAAAGTGCCTTTCATCTGAAAGACAATGTGGAGATTCTTTAGAATCTTTCTTTAAAGGTTGGCACATTATTTAGTAGTTTTCACATGCTAAAGGCTTGGGGGCCACACAAACACACATACATTTAAAATTGATAATAATAATAGTAAATGTTAATAGTAAGAGCACCAAATCATCATTTTAGAATGATGTGAAGGATCCTGTGACACTGAAAACTGAAGTAATGCCTGCTGATAATTCAGCGTTGACAATACATTTCAGGACAATCATTGTTGGACTTACAATCGTCCTCTGTGAACCATATTTCCATTACTATGTTTTTTGCACACACACAAAAAATTAGTCAGTCTATTTTTTTGTTAAATATACACTATGCAAACTAAAAGTAACTGAACACCCAATCACCATACACACATCTAGTTGCTACATATTTAATTTTGAAAAGTATGGCCATTAATGCCACCGTTTGCAGCTATAACATCTTAAACTCACATGAACTATAAAATGTATAACTTGAATGCAATGTAATTTGCTTGGGATTTTCAGTCTGCCAAATGCACAGTAAATGTAAACTCTTCTGTGGAAGGCTTTCAGATTTGGGAAACCCATTCTATTGACCTCGCTTTGTGAAAAAGGAGCATTGTCATATGAAGCCATTCACAAAGTGTTGAAAACACATAATTCTCATATATTACCAAGACTGTCTCTGGACATATTCATCAATTCCTCCTCTGTGTACATAATTGTAAGCAGTGAAATTGTTATAGTTTGCATTATTGCATTTAAACAACATGACTACAAGTGCATTGCTTATCTTGATGAAATAATCTAAAGTTAATTTCTTTAGTGAGGGCTTCAATGGAAATCGCCATTTCTCATTGCCATTTTATTGGTCACCCCTACTAAGGATTAAACCAGCGAACTTTGTGTTAGCAGCCCGGACCCTAAACCTAGATTTACCTGCAAGCCTCTTGTATACAAGATCCCCCTATTTTAGTGTAAATTACACAGGCTGGAGGGGTGTATATTAGGTTTAATTTAGGACATTGCCTGCAGTGTGTCTCATGCCTAGCTGCTACAAACATTAGCATTTCTGTGCCCGAGGCAGTCGCTTTTAAAGAGCTATCTATCTGTGAGGATTATAATTTGCCAACAAGATCAATATAGATAAAAGGAACAACCCTGTCAACAACAGCTTTAGGGAGCACAAATCTTTTAAACCGGTGCTAGGTAATTCATAACTTAAAGAGATTAAAAGTAAATACATTAAATATGCTAGAAACTAAGAGAGAGAGAGAGAGAGAGAGAGAGAGAGAGAGAGAGAGAGAGAGAGAGAGAGACTGCACATCCCCAACAAATCTGGTCATTTACTAGATGATTAATAATAAAAATAATTAATTATTAAAAATATATATATTTTATACATGAACGAATGAACGAACAAACAAACGACAGTTATCACAATTACTATGTTCATACTTATCGTGGTAAAATAAAATAAAATATTACAATTAAAATGAAATAAAAACTGACAGGGTGTTGCATGTGGTTTCCAAGGCATTATACAGTTTAGGATTTGAATTGTTCAAATCCCCGATATTAAGTATGAAAAATAATTATAATTGTTATACATGTCTTAACAACAACCAGTAATAAATAACTATCGATATCTGCTTGGATCTGACAGCAAGTCATCAAACAGTTTTCCCCCTGTATATGCATGTGGCATCATTGAAATGCAGCATACACACCTCCATGATGCACTGGGATGATGGATGTATTTCAGTGATTTAGATCCCATCTGACTACACAAATAACAGATCTAAGTGCCAGAATAGAGGCAAAATCTTTTGAAGTTCCACCTATCATATCTGTCAGAGTGTTTCTGTGCTGAAAATGCAACATCAGTGCTGGGTATGTTTGTTGTACACATTTTCTTGTCCTCGCATTTACTGCATGGATGCAATCTTATGCCTGCAGAGATAACAAGTGAATTCACACCTCTATTCTCTGTCTTATTTTCTTCACTTCAATACTCGAGTTGTTCCAAAGCACCACAGGCCAATTAGTGAACCCTATGAGTCCTGTATCTTCTATAAACATTGTTTCATTAATCATTGTGTGAAATCTACATGGTTTATAATGGAGAAGAGGAGTCCAGAAAAAGAGGAAGATGGTGACGGGCTTGAATGCAGGAGATCATTAATCAGTGAGACAGGTGCTTACTGAGCGAATGTTGAGACGCTAACGTTGTGTGGTGAACAGATCCACCCTGGAGCTTCTGACAACAGAGAAATCAAACACGTTATTCATTAGAAGGACTTCCTGTAGAGCTGTACTAAAAGAAATATGATTGCCCTACATTTCCCTCATTAGAATCTTATGAAAGTAAATGACCGCTCCAGAGAGTAAGTGTGTTGGTGTGTAAGAGTACACACACTAGGTTCAAAATTAATACTTGCCAAGCTTCAGATACGTAAAAATTACATTTTAATGGTGAGTTTGTAGGATTTGCAACTTAATAAATGCTTTAAAGTCACCATGAATCAAAATAGACAATCTTGTTTTTTTATGGAATATTGCAGTATTTATTATAAATGATTTATCTGTGGATATCATTATTTCAAATTCATGTGCTTCACCTTCCCCTTGCAACGACATCTCTTTTCTTCTCTGATGACCTGTTTTTCGGAGTGACAACCTGTGTTGAAATTAATTGATGCAGTAATTCTCGCACTAGTGTTAAATGGCGGATGGAGGCGTAACAAAAGCGAGTAATCAAAAACGCACCCACTGTTTTAACCAAGCGGCAATCTTCCGGTCTCTCTCTTGAATCCAACACGGAAGTGACTTAAACTGCAGTTCATCGACTGGCCACTAGAGACAGGCTCCAAAAGAGTCAATCCCATAGAACCCCATGTTAAAATGCCCAACTTAACAGCAGAAACAAATATGTTTACAGTCTGGTACAAAAAGTAGTTTTGGTCTATTTAGCAAATTTTTGCCCTTCATGGCAACTGTAAGGGGGGTGAATTTTTTTATATCTTATTCGTTTATATTATATTAAACCTTAGAGTTCTGCATAATTAAGGGCGTGGACACTTGAGTGACAGGTGGATTGCCGCTGTTGTCACTACTAGCCGTTTGTCTGCTGTCTGTTAGCCGTTACGTCACCTCAGCTAATCCCGCTTCTGCCCATTTTTGGTTATCCAGAAGTGATGCGCGGTGACGCTTTGCCAAGATGGCGACGGCCGACTCCGCCCACTTTGGGCTTCAAAAATGCTCTTCAGAAACCTACGGGTGAAGTCATGGACACTACATCCATATTTTTTTACAGTCTATGGTTTAGACTGATTTACAGCATGTGAGCGTGTGCTTTATTATAACTTAAGTACACTACTTGACAGTTTCATGCGCTTTTAGTATTTACTAGTGTTTATTAGTTCTATATGTTCCTGTTGTTTACTGTGTCCAGACTTCAGTTTTGTTTGATGTTTACTACATTCAGGAAGTGTACTTTCTTGGAGCAGATAAAATAAAAAGGGAGTTCATATATCTGACTGCTTGTATTCATTGACGAAAATGTAGCCATGTGCAGTATATATTGAAAATTGAGGATGCAACGCATCGAGATGCATCGTGATATTGAATTGAATTGTTGACATGATAATCGAATTGAATCATGAGACCAGTGAAGATTCACACCCCTATCACTCACATGAGATCATAGGAATAGTAAACAACAACAATCGGATCAATTCCCGATGGACAAGTCCCGCCCTACATTTTTTCTTGTCCGAGAAGTTACAATAGGGAAGAAAAGACTATCGCAACTTTGTTTTGTGCTGACTTACCAGTGCCGATTTACATTGATATATCGTTCATCAATTCTGCATGAATTTCTTATTCAAAACTCAATTTTTGAGTTTAACCAATATTTGACTGTAGTTAATGCAAATTCTCTCTCCAGTTATATTTGTGTCTTCATCATAAGTTTTAATAATTCCAAAATCAAATCGGTTCACAATGCATTCAAGAATTGCAACTGATTCAAATCAGTGTCAGAACAAATATTTACACCCATAGTGCTTACAATAAAGTTGTTCATCAGAGACTGCTGTTGATCTCAATTAATCCGTCATTGTCAGGTGTAGCAACAACTTAACTTTGGACCCTGCACATGAGCAGAGACTATCCCCCCATTTCTAATCTCAGTTGGGGGGTGTTTGTGGTGCGGAACTAGCCAGTTTTCACTAATCCTTCCTGGGACGCCAAAGCTTGGTTTCCCCTTATCAGCTTCAGCAGTGTTTGCCAACTCATTCGACAATATTCCTCCAGACCTTTAGCAGAACACATTCACACTCACAATAAACCAATTAACCTATCATGCAGCTTATAATTAGCTTAATCAGGTATTTGCTGTATCCCAGTGCTGGACTGACTTACTGTAGCTATGGAAATTCAATTGGGCCCCTAAACTTAAGCAAAAAAGACATCAAAACATGAAAGGAAATGGTCAGATTTCTGGCGAAGTGGACTGTGCACATGCTCAGGAAATGTAAGAGCTGTTGGCTCACAGGGGCTCCAAAAACCCAAAACTTTTGAACTACTTGGACACATACATGCACTGATTTTGAAACTTCTCAAAAACTAATTTTTTACAGCGCTTCTTTTCTGAGATTCTGAATACACAAATTCACAAACAAGATGCAGTGAGAAACGCAAATACAGATCAATCCCATATTAATCCATGGCAATCACCTCTACAAGAGTTAAAGCATCAGTCAAAACAAAGCCAGAGGGAGTAGTGCTCCCAAAGATGCTGAATACATACTGCTAACAGGTCAAAACTTACAGGAGAACTATTACCAGCATAATCTCACCAGTTTAAAAACAATGAGCACACTACCACATGGTACACAATGGGCATTATGGGATATGATCCACATCAAAGAGATTATCTTCACTGCTAGCCCTTTAAACAATGTAATAATGAGAGGGAAAAGCACCATAAATAAGGTCACAAAGCCCCGCCAGTCTATTAATCACGCTCTGAAAGGACAATAGAAGAGATGACATCTGCTCTTTCCTCATATAGATCGGTTTAAAACAGTAGAATACCCCCAACAACAGCAACTTAAATGGATCTGAGCAAAACAGACGGCTGAACTAAGCAATCTAGAGCTGGATAAATGCGACCGGGTCAGATTTAGACCAAAGAGAATCTGTCCTCAAACATCTTCCCACTGTTCACTGAAGCCTCTGTAAATATCTCCACACTGTCATATCCTTGTAGACTCAAAGTTTATATACATCCACAGGTGTGCCCCTCAAACAAACACACACACACACACACACACACACACACACACACACACACACACACACACACACACACACACACACACACACACACACAATTCTGTCCTGACAGTGCATATCTGAATGGCAGTTGTTGGCCAACTCCACATCACATTCTTTACTGAGCGTATTTTAAGGCCAGACTGCAGCTGCTGTGGTTAACATGCATGGCAAATATCGAACAGCCAAAACCAGGCCGAACATCAAGAGCTGGGCAAATTCATGCAGGAACCAGGAACTAGATATTTACAAATGTCTAACAAATGTATTTAATGTTAGTTTTGGTTTAAGTGTCCCCTTTTTAAAAACAACATTCAAATGAAAATAAACTTTCCCTTTAATAAATGTTTTGTTTCTTAAATAGGTCCTATTACGCTTTTTCAACGCTTTTTTATTTATTCTGTAATGTTGCTGTTTGAGCATAAATAGATCTGCAAGGTTACAAAGCTCAAAGTCCACTCCAAAGGGAGATATTTTATTTAACAGAAACCACTTTCCAAGAACTAAAACGAACAACTCGTTTTGACAACAACGGGTTTTTTCCGGGCTTTGTGAAGTCATAATTTTAAAAATCTCTGCCTGAAAAATTTCCCGAACACCTATTTCGGAAGGAGGGGCTTCATCGAAACAGGAACTAACAAAGCATTCAGGCCAGCCAGGGGAGAGAGGTGCTGTAATAATTTAAAATGTGAGAAAAATGTCTTCGTAAAAGGGCATAGGACCCCATTAATGTGCACAATTCAAAGTTATAGATTTGTTTTGATGACATCAGATTTTTGATGACTTTTTGTGTTCTTTTGCTTATTTTTTTCACTTTTGAAGCACGTGCTGGCTTTGGTAATCTCTCTTGCCGTTAGACTGACATCTTATCTGTAAATGTGTTTATTTGTTTTTTTATTTATTAGCCTCTCCCTTTGGTTCAGACAATTACAGTTTGTACTGAATTTATGATCAAATAAATGCAGCCTTGGTGAACATAAGAGACTTTTTAAAAAAGCATTAAAAATAAAAAACAAGTAATGAATTTAGGCTTGTCTTTATCCTAAAACTTGACTGAAGACGTGCCTAGCAGTTGACAAAACTGAAGAAAAAAAATACAGATCTGCGGTTGCAGACACTGTTATTTTAGGTTGTTAACTATTAAAAATGTCTTTTATTTCCATCATGAACTGCTTTATAGCAAATCATTGGAGTGTACGATTTACTCATAACACACACAAAAGACATTTACCTACTGGCATAATGGTATCACTGCCAAAAAATGTCACTGAACAAATCAGAATAAATCTTTGGTGCACTGATTTAAAAGATTTGAGTCACTGGGGTGAATCGAAATCCTCAGCAGTATATGACACAGCAGTGATGAGAATAAAACCCCATCCATTCTTATGACATCTAGGCATTTAGATTGGCTTGCAGAATGACCCAGATGGAGTGGCTGCCAAGTACTGGGACTTGATATCTTCTTTCTCCTTGACCTTAAGAGACACTATTTATTTGTGTGTCCTCAGCCAAAACTACACACATTTGCACACAAACACGAATGTGTAGACCTTTTTACAGTCTATGGTGTAGACACACATATCTTCAAGCATATCGTTGAACGAATCCAAGTAGATGGAAACCATTTTCATCCATTTTCTAGCCACTTCCTGAGCGGAAGTCCAGACAGAATGAGTCTAAGTGAGAGAGGGGAAAAATCTGCACGGTCAAACAATGTTTACTCAACTGTTGCTTGTGTTAGACCCAATTCAGCTGAGTGTTTGTTAAGAGAAGATAAGGTCCATGAGACAAATGCTAGCATTTCTATAAACTTGTCCAACTGAATGAATGAGGTCAAAAGTCACTGATCTGAAACCTGCTGTGTGGTCACTACACCTTAAGAAACAAACAGAGCGCACACGCACACACACACACACACACACACACACACACACACACACACACACACACACACACACACACACACACACACCAATCCAAAACAGTTGATGGCCCCAATTGACTTCCATAGTATGGAAAAAAATACTATGGAAGTTGGTGGGGTCCATCAACTGTTTGGTTACAGACTTTCTTCAAAATATCGTATCGAGATCAGCAAAAGAAAGAAATTCCTACAAGTTTGGAACAACTTGATAGTGAGTAAACGATGACAGAATTTAATTTTTTTTTTATCCCTTTAACGTGTTTAGACTGTGCATACCACTACGCCACAGCTCTAATGTTAAATACAGCTAGATTAGCTCTGTTCTCATAGAGTTTTTGATTAGTGCATGAGTAGGTCTGTTCCTGGATCAGTTCCCGCCGAGTTACACAATCATGTTTTGTTCTAGCAGAACTTCTCCTTTCCCTCTGATTTACTGCTTTCTCTACACAGCTTCACGCACATTAAAAGCACATTAAGCCTGATCTACACACACATGCACACACTATGCCAGCACACAGTCACATATAGTGGGAACAGAATCCCACTAGTGAGCAAGTGAGCATGTAGAATGCAGAGGCCTGATTTACTATCATGTTTGACGTGGGTCGTTTTCACTTTGGTGGAAAACAGCAAGATATGGTGACACTGGCTAGGGTACACTGCATCTGGAACACAAATGTGGCAGAACAGTATATCGTTTGATAAATATAGCTGTAGTGTTGACTATACCGTGTTCATATAGGAAAATTGTGCACAAACGCATTGTGAATTAAAAAGATTTCAAGGTTAAAACAAACTCACGATGACAGCTCGGCAATATTACCTTCCTTCCTGTCTGTCTGCTGAGATTGATCACATGCTAACAAAGCCCCTAGATTAAATAAGACAATCCAGCTGGGTGTTTCTGTATGTAATAAAAAAGACTGTAGAAAGATATCGCCTGTCATGACCCGCTTAATCAAAGTAGAGGGGGGGTGAGGGAGGGGAGAGAGAGACCCTCAGAACAATGGGGACCTTTCACATGCTGAGGGCCGCAAAGAGACACAATAACTCGCCTTAGCAATCAGAACTCACAATAGACAATCTATCTATCATGTACAGAGGATAGGAGGGAGAGAGATTGTCTGTGTCTGTAAATATGCCTACGAAACATGCATTTCAAACAATGTTTTGTTTTTTAAACCATTGCTTTATTGTAGAAAGGAAAAACTGTGATAAATGATGTAAAGGGATGGATGGATGGATGGATGGATGGATGGATGGACGGATGGATGGGTGGACGGAAAACACTTGCTAAATAAAAAAGAAAGACTTAAATTAAACTAGATCTTGTGATTTCTAAATCATTGCTTTGTTGTTGTAGGAAGGAAACAATGAATTATTTAATACCATATTGCTAGGAAAAGTATCTGGATTTACCTGGGATTTAAATAAGCAGAAATAAAATGTGATAAAATTAACTAAAATAGACTATGAGACAGAGACAGTGTGAGAATGCCATAAAAACGACATCCCTAAACATTGACCAGAGAGAGCAGCTGGATAGTATATTTTCTTGTAAAGGAAAAAATAGTATTTTCCCCTCTTATAATAAAATATATTTTTGTCAAACAATCAGGCAATACAAAGGCAATGTGCTGGCCATGTGCTTGAATAGTTGAACAAAGCATTTGTAAAGTGGGTTTTTCTAGGAACATTACCAAAATGACAACCATCTGAAGTTTAAAACTCAATGTCAGATGTAACATATCGTGTAAATAGTGTTTTAAGAGCCTGGTTCCTTATTAAACTGATTAATGTATGTATGTATGTATGTGTGTGTGTGTGTGTGTGTGTGTGTGCGCGCACATGTCTCTACCAATGTGTGTCAGGGCCAAAACCCACACTAAGCCATCTGGATAGAGACAGAGAGATGGAGTGAGTGGTTTAGAAAGAGGGCAAACAGTCGCCTGTGTGTGTGTGTGTGTGTGTGTGTGTGTGAGTGTAAGTTCAACCAAGCTGATATTCTTAAAGGTGCATACACAAATTTTTATTATGTCGCATGGGCAGATATATAGCAAGTTGTCTTTGAATGATATTGTTTAAGTAAATGGTGTCTGGCTGGACATTTAATCTCAATATGCCAGCCTCAATATGACGACTCACGCTGGATTTTCATACGAGCCTGAGACAATATTTTTCTAAAGTACTAGTCATAGTACTAGTCACTAGTTGTGCACAAAACTTTTCGGAGAAAAATTATAGAGTATACCTGTAATGAAGTACTGAGGCGTTGCTGGAAGATTTCAGTATGATATAATCTCTGTAAGTGTTGCATCAACTGTCTAGCAATGCATATAAAAATGCTTAAATAACCATATATTATATAACTAAGCAAGGCTGAAGGAAAATGAACCCAGAGTAGTTCCAACTTTCTGTACAAACATGTGGCACAACTTAAGCCAGCAAAGAACAGCTATATGGTTATAAATAGCTCACAACACTTGCCCGTTCAAACACACACAGTTTTTAAGTCAAGTGTGCCAAATGGAGTGCCAAATAAGTTGCAACAACAAATGTGTAAAACTCAGAACATCCAAAATAGTAGATAGCATTACCCAAACTGGCATTAGATTTCAAGAATGAATCATTTTACCACATTCAGGACTGTATCAATGGCCATTTAAACACTTGCCCATTATCTGGAGTGAGTAATTGACCACACTTTTTGAAGCTCTTTTAATGCTCAAAAATACCTCCCCATATGTGTGCTCTCCAGTTACTGCAGGGACATGCAGTCTCTCTCTCTCTTTCAGCCAATCTGATCTTCTAACCTCTATACTGTTTCAGCACTATGCAGAACCTACAGCACACACACACACACACACACAGACACACACACACACACACACACATACACAGGACACCTCCTTATGCCCAGAATAACCCTTTGCTTCCTGTTAATCTCTGCTGAACAGGTGTTGCTATTTACAGCACACAAATCCATCCACTCCAACAGAAGGAATGAAGCATAGATAGAGGCGGTGAGCGGGAGATGAACAATCTGAGAAACGGATGAGAAATCTCTTCACCCAGAATTCCTGTCTCTCCTTGGCATTAATATGTGCACAGCAAACAGAAGACAATTGAGCAGTTTGGCTTACTTTAGCTGAGAATCATCAGTAAAACATGCCTGACCACAGCCGTCAATTTTACACAAGAGATCTTGCCGTGTTTCGAAGCACTAAAGGCTATTATATTCAACAATCCAGAGACCCTTGACCTGAATGACTCATAGAGAGTGTGAATATTATGCAAGATGGGTCATCTAAATGCGGGGTCACTCATACAGACTGATGAGGGCGGTTATTTGATGGAAAAAATAGATTTTACATTTTATGAAGAAAAAAATTAATGGTGTTGCTGGCCCGTTTGTTGGAGTGTTCCTAAGTTTTGACTTCAGTGGTTTTTAGCATGTTGCTAGGTTGCTAACTGTCCAAAAGTCTAATACTCAACCCCAAGTATGAGCAATAATAAGAGTATGCTCCACTAATATTATATATAGGCCATATACATATGTAAACATCTGTCAGAACATGCACGGAAATATTTTGTGCAAACATATTAATGATCAAATTTAATTAGAAGAACATCTAAGACACAGGAATTTTCCTTTGAAGATTTTTGTTTTGTTTTAATTTGCATCTAAATCATTGCTGCCAGGATATGATTTTGCATAAACCCATATACTCATTAAACAAAGCACAAACCTGTGAGGAGTCCTAACAATGTATAACTAAAGCATAAATAGCACAAAAACGCCCACTGCAATTAGTGCATGTGCGCTAATCGCAGGCCTCTTGCAAGGACGGTGAATAAAACTGAGAGAAGGAACCGATGAGGAATGAACATAATCGCTGTCTTTCTCTCGGCCCAAATTTTCCTCTCCATCTATCTAATCTACACATTAAGAATTGTCTGAGACATTTCCCCACATATGAATGGAAGGAAATCAGTTTGGCTGCAGCAGTAATGACCGCTCTCAAAACTTCAGTCTCAAAGAGGAACTGCCTTTGTTCCAGCAGGAGTTGCTGATAGACGAGTGAGAGAGAGAGAGAGAGAAAAGGCAGATTGTTTACTTTGGCACCTCTGAGATCACCTCCTCTCTCTCCAGATGAGGATGACTGACATCTCCTCGAGAGGAATGACGACAGCTCAAAAAAATGAGTCAAGGTGAACTGAGCACAAAACTCTCATAATGACATGTCATGTGAATATTGCTTCTGGTCCTACAGTAGGCAATGCGAAATCACCCATAATTGCTCCTTTCCCGTGGCCTCCATCCAATTTGTCTCTATTCTGACATTCTGCAATGTTCTCCGCTGCAGAAAGACCAGCCTCAGAGCTGTTCAATAAGACATGATGAAAATGAATACACGCTCTCTGCGAGGCAAGAAATAACTGGCAAAAAAATGCCAAGCTTAAGTTTGCCAGTGACAGTTTTTGGGTCAGAGGTCAAACGGCAATAAAACACATTTCTGAGTGCCCCGCGGGAGACATTCTGACACTGTAGTAAAAAGTCTGGCACTTTATTCCGGAGCCCTAATGTATTATAGACACATAAAGAGCACAGTTTAATCACAATTTCAGTCTAATCATCTTTCTTTCAAAAGCAGCATATTATCAGATGAGCAACATGAGAGAACAGTATTGAAAATCACTAATCACTGCTGTGCTTTCCCTTATCAAATGATAATATATTAGCATAATTAAGAGTCAGATTTAGCAAAGCTTTCAACGAGGGATGAGATACAATCTTAGGAATAAAATCACTCTTTTGATGTATTAATACCTCAGCCATGGTCTCCTCATGGGTTTGTTTCAGTTCAACGTGCTTTAGTAAAGACTCTTAGACACACAGAAAAGTATGCAAAGACCAACCTATTAAAGTGGCTGTATTTGAAGCATCTAACATTTGTGCTCAAGGACATTTATAATGTTAGTTTAAACAGTCAGAATTTAGTTCATAAAATGATATCATTTTATCAGTCAGGCTGTTTTTGCTTCTCTGTCTTTGAAATGTTTTTATGTAAATGATCTCGGTTTTGAATAACCTTGTGCGTAAAAACGAACGCCATTGTTCAGGCTGGGAGCTGGATAAAAAAAAAAGGTCAACTTGTTGGTCGCTTAATTGACCATCATTGTCCATTTCTGGTTAATATGTAAATATGGGGAGTCATATGTTGAACACCGTTCAAAAGTTTGGGGTCGGAAAGATGTTTTAATGTTTTGAAGGAAGCTTTTTATGTTTGCAAAGGATGCATTTATTTAATTGAAAATACAGTGAAAAAAAAGAAAAAAGAAATATTGTTACATATTATTACAATTTAAAAAAACTTGTTTATATTTAATTATACCTTAAAAGTCATTTATTTTTGTGATGGCAAAGCTGAATTTTCAGCCGTCATTACTCCAGTCTTCAGTGTCACATGATCCTTGATTTGGTGCTTAATACACATTTATTACATTATAAATGTGAAAATGCAAAGTTTTTTGAGTGGAAAAACAGTGATACTTTTTTCAGGATTCTTTGATGAATAGAATGTTCAAAAGAACAGAATTTACTTATAGAAATGTTTTTCTACAAAAACATTATTTTTTTCTGTCACTTTTGATCAATTTAATGCATCCTTGCTGAAAAAAAGTATTATTATGTTACTACGTTAATCCAATCAGGGTTCTGACGATTAGCAGCTTGGTTGCAGTAAGAACAGTCAGTCGTCAATACTTGACCCCTTTAAAAACAAAATCTGGCCAATCTTGATAAAACTGATGCATTCAAAAAAAAAATAAAAAAATATAATAAATGCTATACATTTTTCATCTGATTTGTTAAGAATGCACTTTTAAGCATGTATGTCTCACAGACAGACGCAGAATTATACAATGGTTTTAAAAATATATAAATAATATAATATTTATTATAAATAATAAAATGATACTAAGATAAAAGAGACCTGTCTGGAGTGAGCAAAATGCTCTCAGCCTCCAAGAGCGAGAGAGCAAGAGAGAGAGAGAGAGAGAGAGTGAGCGAGCATTCAAAGATGATGCACACAACCTAGACTGAAAGAGAGACAGAGACAAAGAGGAAAAACTGATACTCTTGAGCACCACGACATAATGCAATGGAGCTCAAAACGTGTATAAAAAGAGGAATGGAGATGTTAAAATATTTCCATGCTGTGAGAGAAAAACGGGAATAAAAGCAGAATGTTGGAATGGCAGACACACTCCTCTGAGAGAAACAGACAGGAGAGAGCGTAATGTCTTCCCATGAGAAGAGTTAAAGGGAGTCAAGGAATCATGAGGTGTGTGTCAAAGAGACGCTCTGCTTTCTCTCCCCACAGACACACAGAAAAATAGGACACCAAATCTGAGCGCATTCTCTCCGTTTGGTCGACAGAAATGTCAGTGAATGCTGAGCTTCAGAGACAGAGAAACAGTGACTACACAGCAAAATCAGCACAAATTCGACAGATGCACTTTCTTTAGAACATTTATAGAAGATTTCAGGATTTAAAACTTCACTATTCACCTGCAGTAAAACTTTAACAGACGTCTGATGGAAATTATTTTTTTCCAGTATATTTCTGCACAATAATCAATCTAACAATGAGAGAAAATGGGGGGAAACATAGGTTTATATCAAAATCAGATAAAGTAGGCTCACACAGATTCCCCCCCCCCCCATTGAATTCTGTAGAATGGGTTTAACAAATAGAGTCGATGGTGCGACACTGTAATTTGGTATCTGTGCTCACAAACCTCAAAAGAAGCATCACAGGTTTTGAACACCACTCATTTACCCCTTGCATATTTGTTTATTTAAATATTTTTGCTGATTCAATTATGCTTAGTTTTGTCCATTAAACATATTCTATAGGGTAAAATGCATTCTAAAATGCATGAATATGCAAATTGGTCCCTGCCTACCTGATCCACTCGCTCAACTGTAGTAAACACTACACAATGGCAAGAGGAAATATTGGTTAAAATTTTAATTAAAAATTGGTTCAAACCACGTTTTAGAGACTGTCTTTGGTACATTGCAGTTTTAAGGAGAAAATACTCAGCAATGGTTTGACTGATTAATTTGCACATGGTTTGTCTGAAAGCAAATTAAAAACACAGACATATAAACAACATTACAAACTTGATTTTCACCACAGGGGGTCTAAGTACAAAACCGATTCAAAATAACATGCCTATATTACCCTCATTTTAATTTCACACGGTGAACACACTTTAATTTAGAACACTGGCAATATTCTTCAGTCTTCAACTGAAAATTCTTCCGAGATAACTACACTACTCATGTAGTGAGAACGGGCATAAGAGTCTCATTCATTGTGGAGAACTCTTACGTTGCAGCTGGAGGAGATGATGAAGGGATTTGCGTGAATTATGGGACTACAGCTCTGAGAACGATCCGTTCTTCTGCATGGACACAATGGGAGGCACAGATTACTAATGCACAATAGAGCTATAACATGCATTGTTCGCTGAAAATCTGCCAGCGCAAATCCCACAGACATGTGACCTGATCCAACTTTACTTTGCAAAACACGTCACAAACTGCTGATCATCTTATTTTCTCATCAGATAAACAAAAAGAGGCATCTCACATGCGTGTTGTTTATTATGACCTCATTTGAAGTGTTTAATATAAAGTTCTCTTATACAATTTTTCACAGCAGCTCATTCCATTAATTTTAAATTACATTTTTTCCCCATAATGTAAAGTGACAAAAGGTTTCACAGACCGTGTGCAAGGTTACGCATAATAAACGCTAACCTCTATGTGTCAGAGCTCTGACCTCTCATTATCTCAGCAGAAATGTTTAGTATACAGTCAGATGCAGGGACTCCACCAAGGGTCAAATAAACAGCACTGCAAGAACAGTCTCTGTGGGCATAACTGGAATACTAATGCTAATGAAACATGGCAGTAAACAATCAGACGTGAGTTCAAATCTTGCTCAGTCATTATGCCCTGGAACAAGACACTTAACTGAACGTACAGAGCAGCTGTTTCTATGTTGTGACTGCTCTCTGTCTTAGCATAAACGATGACGTGGAGGATATGCTTTGTTTGGCCATGTGCTCATCCAAAGAAATGAGTCAAACTTGCAGCAAGGGCTGAACATAAATGAATAGGGCTGTCTTTATACTGCCACTCCTGGTATGTTGTGATTATGACTAGGGTTTGAGATTTTTTTTGGAGGCCGACAGAAATCACCATGTAAGTGAATCTATATTAAAAGAGAAAGAAACACAGCATGTGGATGAATACAGTGATCAGGGTTTAAAACGGTTTGATTATCATGTCCAAAAAAGATCCAAGGCCAATGGGAGCAATACACTGGCGTATCGATGAACACAAGCACGCAATCCAAAGATTGGCCAATTTATAATGTAAGATTTTAGAAATGGAAATACTCCAGTGCACCTGTGAACATAATGCCTAATGAGCAACGCACATCCACTCCTTCCCTTCCTTTACCATCTCTTCTTTCAGCAGAAATAAATGATTGACCGGGGCACTTAGCAAATTACTCGACTTAGTAAAAATCAGCAGATGTTCTGACGAGTGACAGAAAATAAATCTGTGAGAAGACAGAATGAGAGGCAGATATAGATAGAAGGAACGACAGGCAGAAAGATGGAACGTCAGAAAGATAGGACGATACACAAACAGATAGAATGATAGACAGATAGAATGAAAGACAGAACAATATCAATCCATCTATCAATGGACGGACGGACAGATAAAAACAACAGACAGGAAGAATGATAGACAGACAAATAAAATGACAGACAGACAGAACAAACAAACTATAGATAGAGAGACGTAGAGTGAACGATACATAGATAGGTGATAGATAAATAGATAGATACATACACAGCACAGATAGACAGACAAATAGAAATTATGCAGAAAAGAACAAACGAACTACTGATAGATACGATAGACAGAACGATCAAGCGATTGATACATGTAATAGACAGACAGAATGAACAAACTATAGATAGAGAGGTAGAGCGAAATAGATAGATAGATACACAGCACAGACAGACAGATAGAACGATAGGCACTAGGCAGAAACGAATGAACGAACTACTGATAGATACGATAGAACACACAAGCGATCAATATATACGATACAGACAGAACGAATAAACTATAGATAGAGGTAGAGCTAAATAGATGCGAAATGGCGTCTATAACAGAACCTGAAAACATAACTGTTGCTGGCAAGCCTATACACCTCTAACTCTAAAATACAACTGTTGAACCATAAAGGAAAATGTATAACCCCTTCATGAAACAATTATGAGTTGGAATTTGCAATAGTTCTTTAGAACTTAGATATCAATGGGGAAAATGCCCCTTACCGTGAGCATTCAATTGTTTGTTTCATCCCACAAAGGGGCCCAACACTGAGTTTCAACACTCTTCTTATCTACAGGCTTCCTCATCCCTCAAAGTAAAGCCTGAATGGCTAACACAAACTCTCTCTATCTCCGTCTCAAAAGGTTTAGCATGAATGGGGTTCTTTTGAGCGAACCAATGTTCCTCCCACAGTGGAAACTATGACAGGCAAGAGCAGCAGCAGGTAGGAGGCTAGAAGCCAGTTAGCCTCCCTGTAAAAAAAAAAAAATGATTTTTTTCTTTTGGGTCCTAAATACGACCTGCAGTCTGAAACAACTAGCTTTGTGATTAGGACCATATTGTCAAGATTTAGGGCTGCAAGTGCAGACGCCAAAGATTATACATCTTGTGTGGTGGGACATGAGTGCAGAAAAAATAAACCTAAGAATTCTTGATGCTATTATAGCGAATGCAACCAGGTTGTGAGTAGGTCCTTGTTTAAAGTCGAGTCTAAAGGCAGGTTTTTTTTTTAAATATATATATATATATATATATATATATATATATATATATATATATATATATATACACACAGACTGCCTTATATCGCAGTACACTGTAGGGGCCTGTTTGAAAGGATTGAACAGGAATCTGAGTTAATACCTGAGATTAAGCATCTCTGAATGCTCACCTATAAAATATGACCAGTAAATAACAGAGAATTGCTGCCCTCAGTGCCCTAAAATAGTAGCATCTGTTTATTAAAAAAGCAGCCATCCATGTGAAAAACAAGATGGAGACATAGTCAACAACATGGCTTATTATGTTAGCGCCACATAACTGCACACTTAAATATCTTCTCAAAATCATCACATCTGAAGTCCAGAAAAAGTCTCAGACTTGTGTGAGGAACAGACTCAAATTTAACTTGTTACTGACTGATCATGTTCATCTCCGCTGTAGCTCTTAAATTTTATTAAATGTCACATTTGTGCACACAAATCCCATTATAACGATAATATAATTCATATAATATAATATAATAATTATTACCTCAACATTTATTATCTTATAAAGTCATTAAAACATATATGAGTAAACCATAACTTAATGTTGCTCAATGGCAAAATTGAGTGACAAATTGTTGAAATTTGCCAAATCAATCAATACATAAAAAAAGTAATAACAATAATAAAAACTTAAAATGGAAGTCTATGGGGCAAACACATAACAATTGAATTATATGCATTTGTACATGCATGCCACAAATGCATACCAAACAAGACTAAATATATCACTATAAAGACGAGCTAAAAAAAAGATACGTTTTGCCCCCAAGAAGACCCAATGCTACTTTCATGAAGCAAGAGGACCATAAAAATGTGTACAAATTCTCCCTCGCCTCCATTAAAGTCTGATTTGTGCGGTTCTTAGAGCAGAGCACTATTAAGGCACTACACCCAGTTTTATATTTAAGTTTTGAGTCATGCCTTCCCATGGGGCCGCTCTCCCTCTGCGAACAGAACCGGTCCGTTTTTGTGAATGGCAAGCACTGGTGTACAGAAAAAGCTGCACACCATTCAAATATATTTAAAGCCTTCAAAATTTATATTACACACACAACACATGGTCTATTCATAGTTATCCTTGCCCTGGGTGATTTTAAATTTAATATAGAATTATGTAAAGTATTCACATCTGCATTTTGTCACCCAAATGGACTGTACATAAACTGTAACTTTCCATAACAAATGTTATGACAGATTACATCCAGAGAATTTATCACACTTCATATTTTATGCAAGGCTCTGCGCTTTTTTTTTTCTTCTTCTTTGCTTTCTGTCTTTACTCACACCAAGATTACTTATCATCTCACTCACTGTGGTTTGCTTCCAAGGGGATAAAAGGCACTAGTCCTTAATTAACATAATTAATCACCAACTGCTGAATAAATTAATTGACTTTGGAATGCTCTTAGATTTAGCTCCTCAAATGCTCTAGTTACATCGCGACTGCTCTGCAAAGGTTGAGTCAGCATGCACTGGGCACTTGGCTTTGTTTACCCAGAGCACTTGTGTTTTGTTAACACACATGATAAGGGTCACAAATGACTTTGAAAACTGCCCAGAGGTATTTTACATGACTGTTCAGCTGGAACACAAGGATCAATGCTCTGCTTGATGCAAAAACATTTCCAGCATATACAAGAAACTTGGATTCTAAATAATAAGAGTAGTACGCAATTACGAACATAGCCATAGTTCAATGTGTGAGAAGAGTCATCGAGATAAACTGAACCAATTATCAAGGTACAACACAAGTGGCCAATCAAAAGGCCCAAATGTTTTTTTTCCTGCAAGATCGACAGCAAACTCCAGCCAGCTGGTTTTTTTTGGAATCCTGGCACCATGCAACCTCTCTATTTCTGCAAACATGTCATATTCGGTTTCATTCTAACTTCTCGTCATACATTAAACTTCAAAATCATTCATCCAGCTGAATTGAATAATCCAGAGATTTGGCATAATCACTGCTAAACATATAGGCTTCTAAATACAATCATTAGTGTATTTGTTACACAGATAAGCACCACATCTGAGCATATGTTTTGATGTAGTAGATCCACAAATGCACAATAGATCTACTTTTGAACACAGGTCACATTTAAAATCCAGTAGGTAATAGAAAAAGAAGACAGAGAGAGGGTGGAGAAAACAAGAATAGTCTGATAAAATCTGTTCCATCACTGCATCTGTTTTACATTATAAAAAAATATATATTAAAAGACCCCCCTGCACACACACACACACACACACACACACACGCACGCACGCACACACACACACACAGAGTCATGAGATTTTTTCAGAGACCATTCATTATCATATGTAGGAGTTTTGACACCATGATGGATGTCAAGCGTAAGAGTTTTCAATGGGCTTTCTGGGGATTTTAATTAGTGACCCAAAAGCCTTGCACTCCACTTCCGCTCAGAACCCATCCATCTTCACAAGAGACGAAGAGAGAAACAGAGGGTAGAGAGGATCTGTATTCAAACCAGCTGCATGAGAAGTAAAATAAGAAAGGAGTCATGGGACTTAAGTACATAAAAAAGAGAGGACAGAAGAAGGAGGAAATCATTATGGAGTGTCAAGATGCACTCCTACTTAAAATCAATTTATGATTACAGGGTCCAAACTGAGATAACGTGGTCTCTGTTTATTCTTAGTTCTGTGTTGCAGTAACCAAGTTCAATCTGAGAATACATGATTTAACAACATAAAACAGAATGGCCATGAACTTTCTACAGGCCAAATCCACCTGGGGTTTAAGTGCTTCGCTCAAGGGCACAATGGTGAGAGCTCATGGCTCACTCTTTGCAAAGTGAAGCAGCAACCTTTCAGTTCCCAGACTATAAACTTTAACCCCTAAACCCCACAATACACACTACCTTTTATTGATTAACATCAGCCGGGAAGAAACAATTTTTACTCAGAAATTGCTATCAAATTTCACAATTCATTAGAAAAAACAGCAAGTAACACATTGAATTAAAAGTGAAATATTGAATTAAAAGTAACCTTTTTGAAGTAGAAAAACTGAAATAGTATTTTCTTGTAAAATTAGGGGTGCACCGAAATTTCGGCCGCCGAAAATGTTCGGCCGAAAATGACATTATCGGTTTCGGGCCGAAATAAAAAAAAAAACAGCCGAAAACGTAAACCGAAAATGAATGTCACCCGCCCCTCCCATCCGTGCGCAAGCGCTTAAGGCCTCATTATGCTTCTGCGTCAACTCCACGGCGTAGCTACGCCGTCACTCCTACGGCGTCGTGGCCGTTTTATGGTTCTGCGTCAGGTTGCGTTGCATCGCGGTGCATCTGACCAATCACAGCCCTTGCGGTCTGCGTCGCCTCGACGTGTAGTTACAATTTTTTGGAGGTGCACGTCGAGCTACGGCGGAGGGGTAGGAGAGGGGTTCGCGTCGACGCAGAGGGGTCTGCGGGGGTACGCCGTCGATTTGACGCAGAAGCATAAAACAGGCTTTAGGTTTCACTCACGGTCAAGCTGTTATCACGCGTCTGCCTATCAAAAATAGGGATGTCTCCCGCATATTGATAGCGGCTCCCTGATGCCCACAAATTAGTTCAAATCTCCCGGAAGAGCGAGCGAGCAAGAGCTCGTGCTCCAAACCGTGTAGCGCGCGCACGCCAGACAGAGAGAGAGAGAGAGAGAGAGAGAGAGACCTGTGTGTGCTAGTGTGCCACATGAAGCGCATGTAAGACCCCCAGTCCAATTTTCTGTGTGTATGGCAGTTACATTAAAATTTGCGTAGCACTGCACAACTGTGTTTCCTAAGGCTACATAGGCTTACATGTTGTTTACAGTTTGAGTTTGGATTAAGTTCTAGTGTTGTTTTTGCACTGTTGTTTTGCATTGTTTTGCACAGCAATTTAAAATGTAAGTAAAAAATTGTTTACATGCAGCAGCAGAATAGATGCCCACTGCCATTCTGTGATTTTGTGTGCAGTTATTCAGATAATTGTGGATCTTTTTGCACAGCTGTTAAAAAACTATTTTATTTGATGGAACATAAAACTTGAAGAATAATATTATTTGGTATTATTATTTATATTTATTGTTAAAAATATTTTAGGTTTTGTACTGTATATATATATATATATATATATATATTAGTATAAGTTTTTAAAAGAAGCCGGCTTCAGAATTTTCGGCTTCAGTTTCGGTTTTCGGCCAAGTGCATCCTAAATTTTCGGTTTCGGTTTCGGCCCAGAATTTTCATTTCGGTGCATCACTATGTAAAATGTAAGCCGATAATCTGGTTTACTTAAAACTACGCTTTTATTCAGCAAGGATGTATTGCATTGATCAAACGATACAGCAAAGACAATTATAATGTTACAAAAGATTCAAATAAATGCTGTTCTTTTGAACTTTCAATTCATCAAAGAATCTGTATCTCAGTTTCCACAAACATATTTAACAAAACAAATGTTCTCTTACGAGAGGTTCTCTCGTACTGCGTAATATCTTACGCTATGGGGAAAACCTCTTTTCAACGAGATATTGAAGCCAAAAATTATCCTTAATTTTGAATCAATGTAAAAGGCGTTGCGGCAGCATGCAGACATAGGCAAGACGGCTTGCGTGCCTATTGGCTGACCTGCGGCAGCAGCCTATCGAGAGAGGCCCTGCGTGACGCCATATCCAATGGGGGTGCTTCGCGCCCATTACGTCACGTCCCGCCAAAATAGGCGTGGCCCTTGACCTATAAATATAGCTCGACAGGCTGATACAAACTGATTTTCATCTCTTCAGCGAAGCTCACGCATCGCTGGATCCAGAGTTAGAAGCCGCGCCGTTGAGATAAGCCTTCTGCGGGACGAGTCTTTGAACCTGAAGCCGCTGACCTTCACTTCGCCGCCTTCAGTCACCGTACCTGCTACGCTTTCCGGCGTCTATATCCTTTACCTCTGCTGAGAGTGTTTGTTCGCCGTCGCAACTCACACTTCTCTATCCACTCTAAAAGAGCAAGCGTCTTTTTAAAGATGCCAAGTTTCTGCGGCTCGTGCCGAGCCACGCTCAGCGATGGGGACAGCCATGTCATCTGCGTTTCCTGCCTGGGTGAGGATCATGCGGCTCTCGCGCTCCAGGACGGCGGATACCCGCTGGAAGCAGAGGTGCTACCCTCTAAAGCCTGCCAAATGACTTCCGCCATGCACAGTCACGCTTACACCGCCGCCGGGCAGGCTGTGTCAGCGTTACACACTATGGCCATACTGCAGATCTTCCAGGCCGAACTTCTCCGTAAAATGGACGAGGAAGGACCGGAAGCTATCAGCGTGCCGGATTTGAGGAGCGCTACAGATCTGGCTCTACGCGCTGCGAAATCTGCTGCACAGGCCATTGGACGAAACATGCCTTCTCTCACCATGGCTGAGAGACATCTATGGCTGACGTTGTCAGAGATGACGGACTCGGAGCGCTCTGTGTTCCTCGACGCGCCCATCTCCTCAGCTGGCCTCTTTGGATCTGTCGTCAAAGATTTCGCGGACAGATTCCTCGAGGTTCAGAAAACGTCACAGGCAATGAAGCACTTCTTGCCGAAGCGCTCTAGCTCCGCAGCAGGCCGCTCAAAACAGCCGTCTGCCAGGAGCTCTCAGCCGCAGCCTGCGCCCCCCGCCGCCGCTTCTCAGAGCCGCCAGGCCGGAGACCAGAGGCCGCGCTCTCGCTCTGTTGGACGCCACCCCACTAAGCGCGGGCCCCGGCCAAGGATTGAGATTAAGCCCGAGGTCTCGAAGTCTTCCAAGCCTTCCTAGGAAAACGACGGTGCTCAAATCCCGCTGCAGCTGGATTTTCACCGAAACTTTCTCGCTCGTTCAGTTCCAAGCAATGTGACTGTTCCAGTGTATTTCGCAGTAAACAAGCCGGTACCACAGCCCGCTTGCCTGCACACAAATGCCGTTATCACGGCTACCCAGATAAATCCCAAAAAGAGTGTATTTTCTGGTATTCCGGCCACGGCCGATGGTGTTACGAGTGTTGTAAGAATGCCCACGTCTCAGTGCCCATTCCCACACACAGACACAGCCCGCCACAGTATAGGGCTCGCACAAATAAAATCGACTCATGACGATTGTGCATTAAATGTAGTGAATGTGCCCACGACACAGTGCCCACAAACACTACACGATGCATGTCCCACGGTTTCTGTAAAAACGAAGCTCAGGCCAACGGTGTTCTCAGTGCAGTGAGTGTGCCCGCTGTCCCGCGCCCACATTCCCTCACAGACATGCTAGACCCCACGGGGTTCGTCCCGCTTACCCTCTCTCCACAAACTGTCATAGAGAAGTCGAGCGCAGCCAGGCTGCCCGCTGTGATCAGTGCGCCCCCCGCCTCGAACACTGCAAACACAGTGTTTACTTTTCAGCATACCGGAGCTCTCCGGCCGCCGCTATGCCGCGGCCAGAGCCCAGATTTCATTCTACCTCTAGCTATTCATGCAGATGCGTGGGCAAAGCTTCCCGGGGTATCAGAATGGGTGCTGAACACTATAAAAAGAGGCTATTCGCTGCAGTTCGCTCTACGTCCCCGCCGTTACACGGCGCGAATCGAAACTACGGTAAAAAACGAAGTAGCTCATCTACTTCGAGCCGAGATAGCGAAACTACTGAGCAAAGGGGCCATAGACCTCGCAAGTTCGCCAGGAGGACTGGTTTATGTCAATAGATCTGAAAGACGCCTATTTCCAAATACAAATAGCGTCACGTCACAGGCGATTCTTGAGATTCGCCTTCGAGGGCCAGGCATATCAATACACAGTCCTACCGTTCGGCCTGTCCCTGACTTCTGGGCATGCGAGTTTTGAACTACTTGGACGATTGGCTGATTCTAGCTCGATCACACTCAGAGCTCATAGAACACAGGACCATATTACTCGAGCATCTCGAGAATCTGGGTCTCACAGTCAATTGGGCGAAGAGCTCGCTGTCTCCCAGTCAGAAAATTTCTTTTCTGGGTACAGTGCTGGACTCGCTGTCCATGACAGCACGTCTGTCGCTGGAGTGCGGACTGGACATTCAGCGCGCCGTGAAATCCTTCCGCCGCGGCTCTATAGTCCCGCTCAAAAGGTTTCAGAAAATGCTGGGCCTCATGGCCTCAGCGTCTTCGGTACTCCAGCTGGGTCTGCTTCGCATGCGCCCAGTGCAGTTATGGCTGAAAGCGCGAGTTCCACCCCGGGCATGGACCTCTGGTCTGTTTCGCCTCAGGGTCGATCTAAAATGCGTCTCAGCTCTGGAACCTTGGAAAGCAACCGACTGGTATCAGTCAGGTGTGAGTCTGGGGACTTCCTCGAGTGTGAAGGTGGTGTCCACGGACGCCTCCACCTCGGGATGGGGAGCGCTGCTCAAGGGCAGACCGTTCTTTGGCCAGTGGTCAGAACGGGAAAGGCTTCTACACATAAACTGTCTGGAAATGATGGCAGTCGACAACGCGCTACGGCGCTTCTGTCCCCAGATAAAAGGTCACCACGTCTTGGTCCAGTCGGACAACATGTCAGTGGTGGCATACATAAATCACCAGGGCGGCATGAGGTCCCGAAACCTTTACAGGCTGACGGAACGCCTCCTGGTCTGGGCTCAGCACAACCTGCTTTCACTGAAAGCAGCGCATGTGCCTGGTCACCTGAATCTGGGACCAGACAGACTGTCCAGAAGCAATGTTCCAGCAGGAGAATGGTCGCTGCACCCGCAGACGATCCGACTGCTGTGGGAGACATTCGGCAGAGCGCAAGTGGACCTGTTCGCGTCCCAAGAAAACGCTCACTGTCTGAACTTTTTCTCCAAGAGCAGGGATGCGCTGGCCCACGTCTGGCCCCGCTGCCTCTCTATGCTTTTCCCCCCGTCTCGCTCCTGCCTCAGGTTTTGGAACGAATCAGGGAAAACGCTGACCAGCACTGCCCCGTGGCCTATAACGTTGAGGAAAGACCTCCTCTCTCAGGCAAAGGGCTCGATTTGGCATCCTTGCCCGGATCTATGGTCCCTACATGCATGGGCAATCAACGGGTAACCGCTAACCTCCCAGAGGGAGTGTTAAACACGATCACGCAGGCTAGGGCCCCGTCTACTAGACGGCTCTATTCCTCGAAATGGTCTGTGTTCTCTGCCTGGTGTCAAGCTCAGGGCTTTTCACCCGTAGACTGCGGGGTTACGGAAGTTCTCTCCTTCCTTCAAGAGCTGCTGGATAAGGGCAGAACCCCATCCACGCTCAAAGTGTATGTGGCGGCCATAGCGGCGTTTACAAAACCAACGTCTGGCCAGTCACTGGGGAAAAACGACCTAGTCGTGCGATTCCTCAGGGGAGCTCGCAGGCTGAACCCCCCAGACCCCCTTCAGTCCCTGTGTGGGACCTTTCTACGGTTTTGGAAGCCATGAAAGGTGCCCCATTCGAGCCAATCCATTTGTCAGACATGAAACATCTGTCTTTCAAAACGGTGTTTCTTATGGCTCTCGCTTCGGTAAGCGCGACGTGTATGGAATTTGGGCCTAAACACTCAAAAGTCATACTCAAACCAAGGCACAGGTACGTGCCTAAATCCCTCAACACACCGTTCAGGGCCCAGGTTATTTCCCTGTCCGCCCTTCCGGTTCACAATGAGGAGAAGGACGCGAGTCTCCTTTGCCCCGTCAGGGCACTAAGAGCTTATGTGTCCCGCTCGTCTGTTTTCAGACAGACTGAGCAGCTCTTTGTTTTGTTTAGCGGGCGTTCTAAGGGACTGGCTGCATCAAAACAGAGCCTATCCAGATGGAGAGTCGATGCCATAGCGCTGGCTTACACTTCTAAGGGCCTGCAGTGTCCTTTGGGTGTCAGAGCGCACTCCACGAGAGGCGTGGCCTCGTCGTGGGCGTGGTCTAGCTGGATTACCTTGCAAGATATCTGTACGGCGGCAGGCTGGGCCTCGCCGTCTACATTTATAAGGTTTTATGACCTAGAGGTTCCCGCCTTACAGGCCAAGCTTCTGTCTGTCTAGAATTCAGCACTATCTGCCCCGCTGCGCCAGCTCAGAATGCTGAGTTTTGCTTGTGCATCGCTCACTGATCGATAAAACAGCTCCATGGGTATTAAAAACCCGTACTGCCACCCAGTTCAGGCTGAAAGATTTCACCCTGGCTGCGTGGTGCACTATTAATATGGTTAGCTCCCGTGGGATGCTATTTATAGGGAATGACGTTTCTAGCCTCTCTTCCCTGACTCTCTGTGAGTCTATGGTGATTATGCACTATATGAGCCCCGGGCTTCTGCCCTTGGGACTTTGGTGTTGGATCCCAGTACGCACGGTGTGTTACACTGTGTTCCCCATAGCGTAAGATATTACGTAGTACGAGAGAACCTCTCGTAAGAGAACGTACTCGGGTAACTAACGTAACCTTGGTTCTCTCTAGAGAGGGAATGAGTACTGCGTATCTTGCTGTGCTTACAACACGCTCTAGTTCGCTTCGGCGATGAAAACCAGTTTGTATCAGCCTGTCGAGCTATATTTATAGGTCAAGGCCACGCCTATTTCGGCGGGACGTGACGTAATGGGGGCGAAGCGCCCCCATTGGATATGGCGTCACGCAGGGCCTCTCTCGATAGGCTGCTGCTGTTGCCGCAGGTCAGCCAATAGCCACGCGAGCCGTCTTGCCTATGTCTGCATGCTGCCGCAACACGTTTTACATTGATTCAAAATATGGCTTCAATATCTCGTGGAAAAGAGGTTTTCCCCACAGCGTAAGATATTACACAGTACTCATTCCCTCTCTAGAGAGAACCGAGGTTATGTTAGTAACCGAGTACGTTTTCAACATTAATAATAAGAAATGTTTCTTGAGCATCAAATCAGCATATTAGAATGATTTCTGAAGAATCATGTGACACTGAAGACTGGAGTAATGGCTGCTCAAAATTCAGCTTTGTCATCACAGGAATAAAATGCATTTTATAATATATTAAAATAGAAAACAGTTATTTTAAATTGTAATGTTTAACAATATTACTGTATTTTCTGTCTTTTTGATAAAATAAATGCAGCCTTGGTGAGTATAAGATACTTTTTTCAAAAACATAATTTTTTTGACCAACTCCAAACTTTTGAACAGTATAAATAGATAAATGCTTGATAACTTGATTTGAAAGTTATTCCTAAACAGCATGAAATCCACCATTACGCCAAAGTACATAGTGCTTAAAAGTCAACTTGAGTGTTTAATGGTATCCAACACAGAGAGAAAAGAGGTAAACGGGGGCATTTTCCTGACCTAAGGAGTATTATCTTACCATAGACAGCCAAAACACACAAGCTCAGAGGTGAATTTTCACAAGTGCTAACCTTTGGCCCTGTGAATGGAGGTCAAACATTGTGGCACAAACATTGTAGAACAGAATAAGAACATAAACAATAAAAAATAGGAGAAAGCACTTTCCATTTTCTGCCTGCCATTATTCAGAGCTGTGAACTCAAGTCACTTGTGGGCAGTCGGTGGCTTGACAGATGCAAGATAAGTCACTCTATGGAAAGTGCTGACACGGATGGTAAATCACAAAAGGGCAGGAGGCAAAACTATCAAAAAACATCTGTCAGACAAGAACAAAATCTGTTAAATTAAGTACCAATAACACAATACCAAGGATGATGATGACTATGGTCAAATTGGACAACAATTATGGCTTCAGTCATACTCTGACCGCTGATGTGAAAGGTTTAGACAGATAAAGAGACATAAATAGGGTAAGATATAAAATCCTCTCATCTAAAATGTCTGGTTAAAAAAGACTGAACAAATGGGTTGTTGGTCATTTGTGAGCACCTCATTCTTCTCAAATGCTGTTAAATTTGAGTAGCTAAGCACAACACTCTTTTTGGGAAGAGAGAGATTTTGGCTGCTGAAATGAAAGCAAAAACTTGAGGAAAAATTAGTAGGAAGGAATATATCAAATGCTTATACAAGTTTGAAAAATGCTTTAGTCTTTACTCTTTATCACTTTGTAGCTTCTTATTTACAAGGGGTTTTCAATTTTGGAAATGGTGTATTTTTTTAGGTTTCTCAATACTAAGGGTTAGCCACGTCAGCACAAGCCTTCAGGGTTCCTCTAGGAGACAAGCTTCACACAGAACAACAGGTGTGTTTCTGATGGAGCTGCTAAAATCCCAATCCCATCTGCTTTATTCATTATGCTCATCAGACACATCAAGACGTTTTCAAATGCAGTGTTGACAGCAGGTGTTGTGACATATGCAGTGGGTTGGAAAAATCTGCTCAAGAGCTGCTACAGAAACACATACACTTCTAGACACTGTGTGTCGTTTCAGTTGATGCAAAGTTTCAAACGATTCAAAAAGATTTCAAAATAGGCGATTTAGTCATCAAATCAGAAATCATCACATCTCTGATTTGGTGTTTAAAAAACATCTCATTATTACCAATATTTAAAGCAGTTGTGCTGCTTAAAACTGGCAATGTTTATTATAAACCTTTTTGTTATACTGGTTGAAACTCTCTTCACATCCTGATGGCAATAAATAATAGAAGTGGTTTAAAAAAAGTACATATATCTTCTGTGAAAGTCTCAGGACCAAAAAAATCTCATCCAATCATTGCATTTGGTACGAATGCAGTGGTAGGATTTCCTACCTGCCTGTCAACTTATGTATTTCCATACCTTTGCGCACCCTGGTCACGCATCACACGTCATCAGCGCGTTCCGTAAGGTTATGTAGAGTTGTAGACACACAGTCACAGAGCGCCGCAAACAAACAGCAGCCGCTGGTTTATAATTCCTCCTGAACCAAAACAACAAGCTTATGCTGTGTTCCCGCCATGTCGTAATTACCGCATTTTAATGGCAACACTATCAACGGCGAAATTAACCTGCAGCAGTCAGGCGGTACAAGTCAGACCTCTAAGTAGTTTATGTACATTATTATTGCAATGTTATGTGCTTTGAGACATACCGCAGTCTCTCGTAATGCTTAGTTTGCAGACTCTGCTCTGGCTGTGCGTTCATGTGTTTCGAAGGAGGCGTGGCTCTTATGCTTTCAAAGCTAGCTCGCTATTGCTAGCCTCTCCAAAACTGCCTTCCCTACCTTTAATATTTTTGAGGAAAGTTGAAACTGATACAGTTTTTCAGGATTCCTTAAAGAATAGAAAATTCTAAAAAACAGTTTATTTGAAATGCATAGGCTATATTTTGTGATATTATAACTTCAGTATATCAAGTTTAATTGGCTCATGCATGCCATATGGTATGCCAAATAAGGCATTTTACATTTTTTTTTTTGATAAGCAGAATAATTTTGCACCAAACAGGATGTTCACGGCTAAAAAGTATTTTCAGAGAAAAAACGAGCTGATAGTGTTGGTTAAATTGATGGCAAGATCAAGCAACTCAATATGTAAAATAGATAACTTTGCATAAAAGTCATTCACATGTGTTTGCCAGACCATAAAGTGCACAGCGTACAGTAACTGTGATTGACCGAGAGAGAGAGAGAGAGAGAGAGAGAGAGAGAGAGAGAGAGAGAGACACTTCAGCCAGACATGGGTAGGGAGATAAGGTTTGGCAGGCTGCTGTCTAGAAAGTAGCTATTACAATCTCCTTTGCACAGAATCATCTTCACACCACACATAAACAGAGCATGCATGTGTGTGAATGCTGGTGGAAAGCTGAGAAACACTACTTTTTAATCGGTATTACTTTCCCATCTGAGACTTCCTTCACACATTTATTAATTTCATAGTCTTTGAGTGACAACTGGCTGACAATATTCATTCCAAATACACACATGAATTTCAATATGGCTTAACGTGTTGATTAAGCTTCAGAAGTTTAATAAAATCACGTGCATGGCCTATTTCAATGATCAGTATAAATTAAGCACTGTCATAATGCATAAACAGTAGATCACAAGCAATCACTTGGTTTAAATGCGTGATATTCATTGATAATGAACTGTTCTGAAGCTGCAAACATGCACCAGCGCCATGTTTTTACTTTGGAATGTGCAGTGCTCACATTTATTTAATTCAATCATCACCTTTTGAAGTTTAATCAATATACTAAACCATATCGTGATTCCTGTTATTCATTCCCAAATTTAAGACATCTTGAAATAATAATTACAGTGTAAGATATTTAAGACTTTTCATGGCCTTTAATTTAATACTTTTTATTATTAATTTATTAATTGTTAGAATTATTAAGGACCCACAGGGACCCTGGATGGAAAGAGACAATGAGAAAAAGAGAGAACTAAGCTTTAGAATTAAAAGTAGGCTAATAGTTATATTTTATTATATATACACACTAGTTGATAAAGAAAAGACCTTGCAGACTAAGTGAAGGCAGTTAACATGTCCCATGGCTGAGCGTTGCCTGCGGGCCAAGCTGCTATATTTTAAAATGAAACGGTGCCTTGCTTCTGTTCTCAGAGGCTTAAAAATAGTGTGCACTCAACCAGTATCCACACATAGTTACCGTGCTGTTCCTAAACGAAACTCCTCAATGGCCTCTAAGGGTATGACTGTCCTTGTCATGCATCCAAGAGAACACTTACGTCGAACGCCTCAGTTAGTCCTTGGGTTAAACTCTCGCACAGCATCGTGGGAGGCTGCAGTGATGTTTAATCAGGTTTTCAGAGAAAAAGACAAAGCAGCTCTTGAGTTAAAACAAGGACACTCAATGTACTGTGGGCAGTAAGTGGAAAGAATCATTAGCCGTGTTATTCAGTACCCTGCAAGAGCATCTGAGAATAGGATTTCTACCTCACTGCAAGAAAAAGAATGTCAGAGGTGGGATATAAAACCAGAAACTATGTTGTAAATAGACCACAAAATAATAGTGTCATATGTTCTATTGTCTGTGGCTATAGTATAGTAAATTACAGATATATTAGAGATTATAGTGGCGTAAATGTATTATATAAGAGTATAGTTGCACAGTCCTTTACCTTAAGAGACTATTGGGAACAAACTATAACCTCAGATTCAGAGACCATATACTCTTAAATACTTCACTGCAGTCAGAAACTATTGGAAAATATATACTAAAATATTTATAGCACATTTATACACTAATGTTCAAAATTTAGGGTCAGTATTCTTTTTTTTTAAAAGAAAATAATTCAGCAAGGAGGCATTAAATTATTCAAAAGTGATAGTTAAGACTTTGATAATGTTACAAAAGATTTATTTTTTCAAATAAATGCTGTGAAATTTCTATTCATCAAAGAATCATGAAAAAAATGGATCACATTTTCCACAACATTATACAGCAGCACTGTTTTCAACATTGATAATAATAATGAATGTTCCTTGAGCATCAAATCATCATATTAGGATGATTTCTGAAGGATCATGTGACACTGAAGACTGGAGTAATGATGCTGAAAATTCAGCTTTGTCATCAAAGGAATAAGAAAAAAACAAATATTTTTATATATAAAAATTATTTACATTTTATATATAAAAAAAATTAAATAGAAAACAGTTATTTTTAAATTGTAATAATGCTGCATTACATAATTACAGTTTTAACTGCATTTAAATAAATGTAGCCTTGGTGAGCATAAAATACTTCTTTTGAGAAGTAGTGGGTGTCTAAATAAATAATAAAATAAAATATTATTTATAAAATGTTAAGCTTTTTATAATATTATAATATTATTCATACAGCCTCATTGTAACACCATTAAACTATTATGCACCATTTCTGAAACAATTGTTTAGAAAACTATCTTAAAATATGTAACTTTTGTACATTTGCAAGGTATAAAACACAAGTGACAGTGTAAATTAATGTTGGCATAAGTAATAGAAAAAAAAAAAATTCTCCAGAGCTTTAGAGGATGTTTTTTTGACGCAATGATGGGTAGCAGTAAAGAGGCCTTAAGTTCTCTCTCACTGCCCTGGCAGGCTTGACATTCATGAGTGGATGTGTTCTTCATGGATCAGAGGAATGTCTCATACACCTGCATACACAACTTGACAGTCTCAAAACTACAGCTGTCTGAAAAGTACAGGGTTTCATCCAACCATTTTGCTTTCACACATACTTGTGAGCAAAGAGGTGCAGAGCAAGAGCAACTACTGATATATGCAGATAAAACTAGTTACATGTTGTTTCGTTCAGGGGCGAGGCTTCATTTTTCACAAAAGCTTTAAAAGAAAAATTATAAAAATATAAAGAAACTACATAAAAAGCTTAAAGTTAATCAGTAATTTAAAAGACAATGTAAGAATAGAAGCAACAAGTATATAAATAAAAGCGATGACATGCCTAAATCTCAAGGTCAAGGGTCAGGTCTGTTAAACAGACTCACTGTCCTATTGTGAGATTTATGGTGCAATAGTTGGTGTAATTTAAAATGTATGCAAAAATTACACCAACTATTGCATCATAAATCGTTTTGAAAGAATAAAAGCCATTAATTACTTTCAGAAGATTTAAACAGGGTTGTGGTTTTGACGTTCTGTAGGAAAATTTTCCAAGTCTCTGTCTCCCTCTCCCATATCTGAGTTTAATTAGCAAGAGCTTTACACTCCATCCATATCCATATCCTCATTCATAATGATGATTTAACCACTGGCTGTGTGTGCATACACACAAGCAAAGAAAATACTCCATCTTTCCCACTCATAAGAACGATCCGGGTTACTTGACAGTAACCATGTTCCCTGAAAAAGCGGAACGAGATCTTGCGCTGCTTAGCGCATTGGGAACGTCTTTAATCGTGACCAGCTGTGAATATTGTGTGTAACACGTCAATAGAATTGACCCGGAGGTATAATAGCCTCGGTCGATGACCAACTGCGACACAAGGCTATAAATAGATGAGCCATAGGTGCATCGTCAGGATATTTTGTCTTGAAGAGCAGTCCTGGGACATCTTCAGCACGGCAATGCAGCGCAGCATCTCGTTCTGCTTTTTCAGGGAACATGGTTACAGGCAAGTAACCCGGATCGTTTCTTTTCAAAAGCTACAATCGATGCTGCGCTGCTTAGCACATTGGGAACAAGAATACCCACGCCGCCGTGCTTGAAAGTGTCTGGACCCCTTACGGTTGTGTAGCTGTGCTCACAAGAATGCAAGAAGGCCATAGACATTAGCTTGTGATGTCGACTCAAGGACGTGAAAGCCCGGCGTGGCATGAACATCCAAACTAGAAAATCTTATGAATGTGTGCGGAGAGGACCAGCCCGCCGCATCACAAACAAATTACAAGGGGGAACCCCTTGCCAGAGCAGTAGGGGAGGCAACTCCCCTGGTGGAGTGAGCCCTTAGACCCATTGGCGAAGCTTGACCGCGCGCCTCATAGGCAACAGCAGCAGCATCCCTGACCCAATGTGACATGGTCTGCTTGGTGACGGCCGCCCCCTTGTTACAGCCCCCATAACAGACAAACAGTTGCTCTGACTTACGCCACTGGCTAGTGCGGTGGACGTAGGCCTGAAGAGCACGGACTGAACACAGTCTGTGAGATCTCTCCTGCTCCGGCGGTGTGAACGGTGGAGGGCAGAATGTCTCGAGAGTGACTGGATATACAGTCAAGAAAGCAACCTTAGGCAGATAGTCAAGATGAGGATGCAAAATCACTTTCACCATTCCTGGGGCAAAGTCTAAGCAGGATGGCGAGATCAACAGAGCGTTGACGGAGTCGCCAAACAGGCCAGAGGGTGAAACTGGAGAGTCTAGCAGAAAGAAGCGGTCTTTATCTTTAATTCCAGTTAAGTTCAACCACAGGTGCCTCTCCGTGCTAACCAGAACCGACATTGAAAGGCCGATTGCACGGGCCGTTTGCTTGGTAGCACGGAGAGACAGATCTATGGCTCTACGCAGCTCAGTGAACACTTCCTTATCTATTGTACTACCTGCACTCAAATCCTTCAATAGGTCAGCCTGGTACGCCTGTAACACTGCTGTAGTGTGCAGCGCAACACCAGACTGACCTGCAGCTTGATAAGGTTTTCCCACGAGCACCGAAGTTGTTTTACAAGCCTTCATGGGAAGGGTAGGTCTCTTTAATGAAGATGCCGAACCAGGCGAGAGACAGCTCGCGAGCGTCTCTTCATCCTGCGGCATCACCGCATACCCCAGCAACTTCGCACCCACGATAGTCGAAACAGTCGACGGGTGTGGTTTGGAAATAACTCAGCCGAGCACGCAGCATTTTCATACTGAACAGTTCACAATGCTCGCACTCGCCTTTGTCCAAAGCCGCATGCTCCTCCCCCAAACAAAAAAAACATAATCGTGTGTATCCAGCTCAGACATGGGAGGGGATCATGGAGGAACACAACCTTTACTGTGTTGTTTACTTTTTAAACTCGTTTAAAGATTTTCAGAGAAAAGGAGAATTTCTGCACACTGCCAGTTGAAAAATAACTCTTAACAAAGATCTGTAGTCGGATATAAAGCGGTAAGAGAGAGAGTTCTTTGACGCACACATGCACAGAATGGCCTCTGAAGACAAAAGACCTGACGATGCACATGTGGCTCATCTATTTATAGCCTTGAGTCGCGGGTGCACGCCGATGACGTCATCGACCGAGGCTATAATATACCTCTGGGTCAATTCTATTGACATGTTACACACAATATTCACAGCTGGTCACGATTAAAGACGTTCCCAATACGCTAAGCAGCGCAGCACCGATTGTAGCTGAACACAAAGATTGTAGCTGAAGGGAACACAAAACGCTTGGCTTCCACTTTTTATCCTGAGGCTGCCCTCCCACTAAACCTCATTATGACACCAGCATTTGAGCACAAACACTGCAAAGGGCTTTTTCTAACTACGACCATAAATGGACTGTAATTGTGCTGAAAAAGAGATTGCAATTGTGTTTAAGAAACTGTGTGGTAGCGGATAACTGAACCTCACCTCACCTTATCATTAAATCTTTATGCTCTCTTTTGTCTATTAAAGTCACTACCAGGAAATGTAATCTTAGATCAGATGGGCAAATCATGTATGAAATCCCACGAACGTGAACTGTCTTCGGTGAAAGTGCCTTTAAAGTTTTTGCACCGTTTTCCTGGTATAAATTGCAAAATCAGCTAAAATTTGACTGTTTACCGACAATGACACAATTTAAAATGAGGATAAAGGACTATTTGAGTACTAGATGCACATGTGCTGTTACTGAGAGTGGCTGGTGATTATGTTGAGAGTATGTTAAATTGCCAAAATGTATTTTTTTTTCTTGTTTGTTTCGTTTTTGTTAATGTTTGTATATGTACTTTTTAATATGGAACTATTATTCTGCTGTCTTGGCCAGGACTCCCTTGAAAAAGAGATTCTGAATCTCAATGGGACTATTTCCTGGTAAAATAAGGGTAAATAAAATAAAATAATAAAAATCTTTTGTCACTCTTCCAAAACATTTTCAAGGCATGGCTTTGATTACATCAATACCATCTCGATTAACAATAAAACACTTTAAAATCACTAAATTTGTCATTGCTCAAGTGTTGGTACATGAATCTTCATTCCCAGCCAATATTTCATAGTGGGGCCAATTTAGGCACGATATGGACTTGAGTAACGGGCCCTACCTGGGTTTGGGTTCATGTTGGCCCTATGTGAATAAGCCACAGTATTGGCCCTAAATGGGTTTGTCCATGGGTTCCATGTAGGCTTTATCTGAATTAACTCAATAGCCCATAACTCAAGCCCATCTCGTGATTGATGATTGGCCCCACCATGAAACACTTCTTGGTTCACATCAGAGGAAAAGTGACAGCAGGACACTTAAATATATTTGAATTGCGAATATATTTTTACTGCTCTGTCAGCAACACTCTAAACACTTTGCTGATTCTGAGCACAACTGCAAAAACAACAGGACAAGACTGTTGACTCTGTCTATTTCTTTAACTGTTGTTTTATGTCTTTCTAACACTCAACTAAATACACACAGTCGAGTGGGGTCAGCTGTCCACACTATCCAGAATCAGACCTTTGACCCCCACCTGCCCCCACCTACACATACAAATACTGTTCAAAAGTTTGGGATTGGCAAGATTTTTGAAAGAAGTCTCTTATGCTCACTAATGCTGCATTTAGTTGGTCAAAAACTACAGTAAAACAGCTTTAATGTGAAATACTATTACAATTTAAAATAATGATTTTCTATTTTAATACATTTTAAAATGTAATTTATTGCTGTGATGACAAAGCTGAATTTTCAGCAGCCATTACTCAAGCCTTCAGTGTCACATGATCCTTTAGAAATCTAATTTGCTAATTGTGCTGCTTAATATTTTTTGTGGAAACCAAGATCATGTTTTTAGGAGGCTTTGGCTAATAGGAAGTTCAAAATAACAGCATTTATTTGAAGTATAGTTTTACTTTACTGTCGCTTTTGATCAGTTTAATATGGAAGCTTGTTCCCGCCATGGAATATAACTATTTAAAAGATAATTGTGACTTTTTTTCCCTCACAATTGCGAGTTTGCATCCCTTTTCTGACTTCTTTTCTCAGAATAGTATATTGTTATAAAGTCCAATTCTGAGGGGGAAAAAAAAGACTGACTTTTTTTCTAAGAATTGCGAGATTATATCTCACGATTCTGACTTTATAACTTGCAATTGCCTGTCATGTGATCAATGATCAATGATTTATTTAATAACACACACCATCACACTCTGACTTTACCCGATATAAACACAGTCATATAAACACCAACACGCAGATGGAAGATCAATAACCCTGCAAGGCATGTATACACAGCCATTATAGTATCACTTACAGTGTGCAAAATACATATGGATTTTCTTTTAATGTGATTGAAATCATTTTTAGACATAAAAAAAAAAAGAACTACCATATACAGACTGAAGGCATCTTAAACGTCAAATGTGCTTCGTTCTTTTATCCTGAATTGATCAGGAAAACATCATTAAATGTGTAGCTCAGCTTGATTTCCCACTGTGTTGCCCATGAAAGATTATGGATGTCAGCCACAACGATATCTTCTTCAGCTTATTTTGGCCACAATACTGGAACATAAATGAACATGCGTGATCTTGAGAATGAAACGGAGTAAAAGACACGTCCCAACAGGCTGTTTAAAACAGCAGGAGACGGCAAGAAACAAAAGGGAAACAGTGAAGATCTGAAAGGGGAAAAAAAGGTCTTTCAGCCATACTCTCTGAAAATTATGTCCCGGAGGAGAGGAAAACAAACAAGCCAGCACAGATAAGACAAGATCCTCCTTCTATCTGGTCCTTTCCACCTATAAACCCCATCAAGGCTAACTGTAAAAGCAGAGACAAGCTCTTGAAAACAATAGTCTTTTATACCACAGCTGCTCTGGAGCAGATATAAGATGTTGCCCTAGACCTTAAATGTACGCCTCTTTCAAGTATCTGGAATGTCCATCAAAAACTAAACATAATACGCTTATGTTATGATGTACACAATTAAAAATAAAGGTCCCTTATTGGCATATGGTTCCATGAAAAACCTTTAACATCCATGGAAGCTTTCCATTATATAAAAAGGTTCATTATAGTGGAAAAAGGTTCTTCTGATTATTAAAATGTTTTTCACACTGAAAAAAATTGGTTCTTTTTTGAAATGTTCAATGAAAAGTTCCTTTGCGATCCAAAAATGATTATTCTATGGCACTGCTGCAAAAACACCCTTTTTTAACTTTTATTTTTAAGTGTGTGTGGCAGTGCCGATAAAAAAAAGGTGGCTACCATAAATATATTTTAAACATCTATTAACTCTTTTCCCGCTTGCATTTACATAAATAAATAAAAAGTTGCCAGCTAGCGCCAGCATTTTTGATCATTTTCTCAATTTTCATGACCCCCAGAATATTTAGTTGTATGAATACCTGAACATGCAATATGCTAAAAGAAAGAACAGATCCTCTGCTTTTAAACAAAAAAACCTATTCTATCTTAATGCATTCTTTTTGACACTTAAATATGAGTAAGTTTCATAAAAAAAGCTCGACATTTTGAGCAAAAAGCTGGGAAAATCAAGTTGTTGTCAACGTCTACATCCAGATTCAGAACGATGATCAAAACATCAAAACATGGAATAGATCGAGTCCATCAACAACCCTATAACTTCACAGTCCTATACCTCGTCCTGGGTCGTCATTTGGTAACATTAAGCATAAGTGAAGATTGCGTTATTTTACATATGCATCTGCTTACATATGCTATCTGGAGATTCAGTACTCTTTCAGAAGATGTGTCATAGCGCCCCCTACCTTATAACAGCAAAAACACGGAAAGCCGGAAATTTACGTCAATGGCGGGAAGCGGTGTCTCAAATTATGAATATTTACATCAATGGTGGGTAAAGAGTTAATAGCACAATTCATTTCGGTTATGAAGTGAATAAAATTACTTTTAAAAATTAAAACTATTATGCCTCACATGCCTCATCTTCTGTCTTGCCTGAAATGCAATCAAATTCTTACAAAGACTGGGTTAGAGCATTGTAAAATATTGTTGTAAAAGAAAAGACCAAACTCTGACTCACAATGGCATTCAGCACTCTGTTGGTCAGGATAAAGCTATAATTGTGGGTGCCTTCCAGAATTTTACAGTCAAATTGAATGGATTTGCATTGGTGATTTCATTCTGCCGGAGCACTGGGCTGACAGACGACGGCAGAGCGCTCTACTCCAGGGTCACTTCTCATTTCGGAGTCTTTTGAGTTTCCTTTATTCCTTTGCTTCAAACTGGCTTGATTGAAAATGACATAACTGTGTATGCTGAATACAGATGAGCCGATCAGAAATAAGACACAGTTCTCACACCATTGATGAAAATCAAATTCAATTAAATTCATTCTGCATTATTATAATCTATGCATCAAACCAAGAACTGAACTAATTTCTGAGCATTGCACAATCAACACCAATTCATCATGAAGGCATCCGTTTACTAAATGCATTCACGACTCTTTTTGGCCTCTACGGTACATACTTCAGTTTGTGTTATTTTACAGTTTTGCTGACACACACACTAACTTTTAAAACGTTCAAAAGCTTGGGGTCAATAAGTTTTATGCTGTATTCTGATTTCAGTTGGAAAGTGTCTGCTCTGCTCCATACAGCACAAGCTGCATTGCACCTTGGTCTCTAGATAACGGCTTCAGTCTATGTAAAATTCCATAGTGGCCCACCATTGATATAACGTATTGTACATAAATAAAATAAACCCGAAGGGGCCATGCTGGCCTTTACATCTCTTAAATCAAAGCACTGGAGACCAGTGGCACCTCTGAGATGCTTTTAACAGTTTGAGTGATGGCACCTTCTCTCTGATGAGACAGTCCATTTTCTAGGTTTATAATAGTAGGATTCGACTAAAAAGACTTAATCCGAATGAATGCACCAGTATTTAAATTAAAAGTTAAGTTTTGAAACCTGATTTAAGTTTTGAAAACCTAAGAGCTCATAACTAATTTTTCAGATTTATTAGTTTATTTTATTATTGTTTGCCCTTTGCTACTTTGAAATACAGCAAAGGGCAAAAACTATGACATACTTGTCTTATAATCAAACAAGAATGCAATACTGCAAAAGCAGTGAAATAGTAGGCGTAAATGGCAGAGCGTGCAGAATGGGTGGAAAAGAGTAAGAGAAAGGAGGGTGGAGACAGCTCGGGTGGGCGCAGCTGAGGTGGTTAAATGTGTTCCACATGTTCGTAAAAGAGTCAGAGGCTTTTCCAGCCAGTGGGCATATGAATGGTTGGAAAGGGGGATGGAGAAAAAGGAGTAGCCCTACTCACTCAGCTCCCACCCTGCCTGCCACCTCTCTCTATTTCTCCTGCTCCATTGATGCCCTTTTCACCTCAGAGGTAACACACACACACACACACACACACACACACACACACACACACACAGCTCCAGTTACTCCAGCCAGTCTGCACAGGCAGCCTCTGTGTTTTGGGGAAGATTTTCAAGCAGGCTATGATTACGAAAGCCAACAGAGGCGTGGCAAAAACAAAAAAGCTGTATTTTTAGCTCGTCAGGAGCCTTTTGTATATATAATAACACAGCGATAACCTGGTCTCAATTGAATGAAGCGTCTAAATCCCTGTACCACCTAAAATGAATTTTTGCTGGTGAATTAATGGAAAGTACCGGCCAAAAACAGGCAGATCTACTGGGACAGATGAAGCAAACCAAAGCCCAACAGGACAGTTAAGTTCATTTTGAGCCTCAGAAGCGTGTACAGCAGGGATTCTCCATCTTTTAATGAGAGGGAAAGCTACTATAAGGATGCAATAATCTAGGGAGTTACTTGTCTGAGATATTCTCTGTTTTGTTGTTGCCTTCAATTTATCCACACAGTAACACAGAAAATTACACACTTCATATATACAATATTATTCAATATAATACAAGTTTAATTATGTATCATTCAAAAGATCTAGGGCCGGATTCATGGGTATCTTCTAAAGAAGTTAAGAGTTAAGACATTTCTTAAGCTAATGTAGGAGTTTCGTTAGGATGTTCCAAATTTGAATTCTTAAAACATTCTTAAAAAGTTCTCAAATCTTTCTTAAAGGGATAGTTCACCCAAAAATGAAAGTTCTGGCACTCAGACAGGTCTGTTCTATGCAATTGACGTATCTGTAAGCCCCTCCCCTTGAATGACGATGAGCCAATGGCAGTTGAGTATCAGTTGCATGGGGACCGGAACTCAGACATCTTTTCAATAGAAAAACATTGGAAGATCCGAAGCTCTCATCAGTTTGATGGTGTTTATGCTACAAAAATGGTAAAACAATGTGCCTGGGGTACTTGTAGTGTTGTAGTCAAGACCACCTAACCCGAGACCAAGACAAGACCAAGACCAGAGTGTATCGAGACCGAGACAAGACCAAGACTTTTAGGGGCCGAGACCAAGACAAGACCAAGACCGAGGGAGGGCGAGACCGAGTCAAGACCAAGACCAGCGCCCCACACTACATGACACAATAAAATGTAAAACATGATCAAAAGAGCTTCTCAAATTGATCTGAAAGATCCACATTCCCATAAATACAGATATTTAACACTCAAAGCTAAAATATAAACTTAACCATCTTTATTCAATACTCCTGGGTGACTTCCATCATTTAGTACAGAATGTAAAACAAGTCTTTACTTTTCTCCGCCTTTTATTAACAATACATAAAGTTATGTTGTTTTTAAACCAACAACAATCTTTTTTATTCAAAACCACATAGCTAAATGTGTAAACAAGGAAGTTAAATGATTGATATGATATGAGCCAGAGAGAGCGTGCTGGTAAAAAGTTATATATATGATCTGCAACAGATTGGAACTTAAAAATTAGCTCTCTGAAAGTAACGTACCATGTGCCATACAATAACCTATTTAATTTAGTCATTTCTCATATAAGTTGATGCGCATTACTCAGTCTCCACTCTCTGCTCATATTTCTAGGTTAGCTCTCTCACCCAAATGAGTGAGCATCACCTCGGCGCGTAGCTTTAATGTCGGGAGCTGTATGCAGCTGATATTAGCTGAGGTCGATGTAACTTAACATTAGCCACACAGCTTTGTGGCCTGTCTCGTGACATCCCACAAGATTTGTGTCAACACAGAAAACATTTGCAGTTTTTTACAATCGCTATGACAATTTTTTCAATACTTAAACTTCCTAAACTCTTAACGCACCAACACACCTACAACACACAATTGGCAAAACAGTTAATTTCATGCTCAAAATCACACATTGTAAACTAAACTCCAACACTAATTTTCAAAAAATATAATCAGGGTGTCTACAGATATAAACAAGTTAAATTTAAGACTTTTTAAGACCTTTTTAATGCCACTTTGAATGAAATTTAAGACCAAACCTCTGATGGAAATACACATTATATTACAAACGTATATGTAATATTTAATGTTTAACCTAAGTAAATTTAATATTAACTACTTGTTTATTGAACTAAAATCAAATGTAACATTTGCAATCGTGAGAATATTCAGCAAAATAGCTCCCGTCATGTTATGTTACTTATCTAGGCTATATCATATGTTATAAATAAAAAACATGTTTTTATGTGTGCAGGGCTCCAGACTAACTTTTTTCACTATGAGCGCTGTAGCCCCTGACTGAAATTTTTAGGAGCGCAAGCAGAAAATTTAGGGGCAAAACTTAAATCAGCTTGCAATGCAATTATTCAAATTTCCCACAAAATAACTAATACTGAAAAATTCTTTAATAATAGACTTAACGTACAGATATTACAATGTGCAGTTTTATTTTAAGTTCACAGGCTCCAGACTAACATCTGAGGCAGCAGCACCGAGACACAGAGCTCTACAACACAGATCTGGCAGCACTGGGGCGGACAATAAAGCACTCAGATTAATTTAGGGTGTAGATGAAATAAACTTTAATTATTATCATTCATAATGTCTTAATATAAATTAAAAAGCAAAACGAGAAAAAAATTATATTAGGGAGTGAAAATATCCAATAAGCATCCTACTGTTTACAATGGCAATTTATTGTAATTTTAAATAAGTGTTTAAATAACAGTTTTCCTAACGTTTTTAGGACAATCTTTAAAGGATGAACAAAAATGTGTTGGTCATCACATTAAAAATAACATTTATGATATTATAGTTTTGAAGTGCTGAAAAAAGTTAGTAGTAGTACTTGTAAGCTTTTCACTATTTCTGTCACAATACCATAGTAATGTTTAGAGTTACTACATTAGCATAAATCCATGGTGAATGTTGCTGATTTGTGAACTGAAAGCCTTCTATAAGTGTTTCTCCTGGTTTCCACGTCAGCGCTGTGTTGATCTGATATCGATGGTTTATAACAGAAAACTGAATCACTCCGAATCGGAGTGTTTCTCACTGGATCTCGCAGCGATGATGTTATTAATTCTGAGGCGAAGTCAATGGATTTCTTCATTGGATCTCGTAGTAACAGTGTCGCGTGATCGAGATCGGCCCGCAACTGGCAAGTGCAAGTTCGGGGCGCTGCGCTCTCTATTATTGGTCCGTGAAGCATAAATGAGTAGCGCATTTTCGTTCCGCTTTCATTTTGTTTGCATTCGCTGCTCGGCAATGTTGTGGTCGCGCCAGTGCGACCTAAATAAATATTTGGTCGCACCGGCATAAAAAATGGTCGCAAAATTTATGGAGTCTGGAGCCCTGGCTGTTATGTTCATTTGTTTTAATTTCTTACTATAAAATCTCTCACAGAGACAGGCAGCGCGAGTCTCAACAGCGCTACCAGAAGGCATTATCATTATCAATCGCGGTTTATGTAATAAAATCAGAATCATTCTCGCGATTCGATGCTTCACTGGTTATTTGACTGGAGAAATTTTAGCGGTAATGTGACCATAAATATTTAAGACCCATCGAGTCTGAATTTAAGACATTTTAATACTTTTTAAGGCCTTTTATTAGGAAAACTTTATTTAAGACATTTTAAGACTTTTTAAGGACCTGCGGCCACCCTGATAATACACTAGCAACAATACACTATGTCTACCAAAACACTGCAAACATGTCTCAAAATCAAATAATTTTTCCAAACACTAACATGTTCTCGTCCAACAGGAAGATTTAGTCAATCATAGCACAATGTCATAAAAACACTAACATCAGATGGAATTACAGAAACTGCATTATTTTATATGTGTCAGGTCTGCCCGTATACAACAGACAGTATATTGTATTGATCATAGATTGTGTTTTGCACTGCAGTTTCTTTTGAAGCGTCTCTACATTTTTGTTTTGTTGGGTTTAGCTATTTTGCTGCAGAAATGCAATAAAAAAAAGACCCATCTCAGAGTGCTTTATAGAATGTACGGTAACTGTAATGAAAAAACGAAGACAGAGACAGAATTGCTGCAATGAATAACGACTCGGTTACTAACGTAACCTCGGTTCCCTGAGAGGAGGGAACGAGTATTGCGTAAGTAGCTTACGCTATGGGAAAACTCCTTTTCTCGAGAATATTGAAGTCTTTATGTAAAACGCATTGCAGCTGCACAGCTGACAGCAATGAACGAAGGAGCTCGGTCATTGGCTGTGCTGCGGCAACTTGCTCGAACCAATGACGGGGCGACTCTGAATGCGCGACCAATGAACGCGCTTCGCGCCCGCGCGCGTCAGAGCCCGCCAAGATGGGCGTGGCCAAGCTATATATTGGGCGCCCCGTCATGAGAGTTCTTTAGGTTAAAACGACTGAAGCGAACTAACCAAGCACAAGCACGGCAGCTTACGCAATACTCGTTCCCTCCTCTCAGGGAACAGAGGTTACGTTAGTAACCGAGTCGTTCCCTTTCGAGAGGTCTCTCCTATCGCGTAAGTAGCTTACGCTATGGGAACACCATGCAAAACGCCGTGCGTGCTGAACTTCGCCTTATGATAGCCAGAGGCAGGTGCCTGAGCTAAAAAGCAAAGTTATCATCCAACTAGCCGGCAGAGGCGAGCTTTATATATGGGAAAAAATACAGAGCGGCTAGAAGGCGCTCAGTGTGACACAAGCACATACATAATCTAGATGCGAACTCGCAGTTCAACTAGCATCATGCTGATAGCACATTGGAATGCAATGTCGGGACCTGTAGGTTGTAGAACCTGATAAATGTGGACGGTGAGGCCCAGCCTGCCGCCGCACAAATATCCTCGATCGGTATCCCGCTCGACCGTGCCCAGGAAGAAGCCACACTCCTGGTGGAGTGTGCTTTGACTCCCCAGGGGCATTGAAGTCCCTTAGCTTCATAAGCCAGCGCTATAGCTTCAACTATCCAGTGAGAGATTCTCTGCTTTGAAACGGCGGAACCTTTCGTACGGTCGCCAAAGCATACAAACAGTTGTTCTGTCTGTCTGAATAGGGCAGAACGCTCCAAATACACTCTGAGAGCCCTAACGGGGCAGAGTAGATTAGCGTTGTGTTCGTCTGCTGGAGACGAAAGCGCAGTTAGGGAGATAACCTGTGCTCGGAAGGGAGTGGTGAGCACTTTAGGAATATACCCCTGTTTCGGCCTAAGGACGACCCTGCAGTCGTTAGGACTGAATTCTAGGCAGGCAGCGCTTGTCGAAAGCGCGTGCAGGTCGCCCACTCTCTTGACCGAGGCGAGTGCCAGCAAGAGCGCAGTCTTGAGCGAGAGCTGTTTAAGGTGCACGGTTCGGAGTGGTTCGAACGGGGGCCCTTTAAGAGCGTCTAGGACAGTAGCTAGGTCCCAGATCGGCACTGAGGGGGGGCGTGAAGGGTTCATCCTCCTAGCGACCTTTAGGAAACGAATAATTAGGTAGTTTCTTCCCAATGGACGTTCCATTACAGGGTCGTGTGACGCTGTGATGGTCGCCACATATACTTTGAGCGTGGAGGGGGTGCGGCCCGCCTCCAGAAGCCCTTGTAGAAAAACGAGTACATTCGTAATCTCGCATGTCTCAGGGTTCAGGCCCTTGGCATTACACCAGTCACTGAACACTTTCATTTCTGGGCATATAAGCGTCTCGTGGAGGGCGCCCGCGCCTCAGCGATGGTTTTTAGTGCTCCGCTCGCGAGGTTCCTGGGAACCCGTTGAGGGGCCATGCATGAAGGGCCCACAGATCGGGGCGGGGATGAAATATCATCCCGCTGGCCTGACTGAGGAGGTCTGGCCTCAGTGGAATCGGCCGTGGTGCAGATTGCATTTGCATCAGATCTGGAAACCATGTTTGGTTCTTCCAGAGTGGGGCTATCAGCAGCACTGCGTTTTTCTCCTCTCTGACCCGACTGATGACCTGTGGCAGCATCGCGATCGGGGGAAAGGCATATAAGGGGCGGCTCGGCCAGCTCTGGGCGAGCGCGTCCGTGCTTTTCGTGAAGAAAAAAGAGCAGTGCGCGTTCTCCTTGGAGGCGAAGAGGTCGATCTCCGCTTTGCCAAAGGTTTTCCATAACCACTGAATCGTCAGCGGGTTGAGAGCCCATTCTCCTGGGAGAATCTTGTCTCTGGATAGCATGTCTGCCCCCTGGTTCAGGGCGCCTGGCACATGCGCTGCTCTCAGCGAGCGCGAGTTGTGCTGGGACCATAAAATGAGTCTCCTGGCCATTGAATGCATGGAGCTCGACCTGAGTCCACCCTGGCGATTTATGTACGACACTGCCTTCATGTTGTCCGTTCGGACCAGGACGTGTTTGTTTTTAGATGTGGGAGCAGGGCTCTGAGAGCCAAAGCGACCGCTTTCATTTCCAGACAGTTTATGTGTAGGCGCTTCTCCGGGTTTGACCAAAAGCCGGAGACAGGCCTGCCCTCGTAAAGGGCCCGCCAACCTATTTTGGAGGCATCTGTCATTATCATCTTTCTCCTTGTGTTCACACCCAGACTCACGCCTGACTGGTACCAGTCGGCGGCTTTCCAGTGCGTCAGGGCTTTTATACAGCCGTGGTTCGCTCTGATTAAAAAGTGGCCCGAACGCCACGCGTGAGTAGGGACGCGGCTCTTTGAGCCAGCGTTGGAGAGGGCGCATATGCAACAATCCTAGCTGGAGTACGGCCGATGCTGAGGCCATGAGACCGAGCATCCTCTGAAACCGTTTGACGGGGGCACGCGCGCCCGCCCTGAATGATGTTGCAAGGCGCCGGATGGTAAGCGTGCGCTCTGATGAGAGACGCGCTGTCATTTGCATCGAGTCTAGAACTATTCCCAGGAAAGAAATCCTCTGGCTGGGAGATAGTATGCTTTTTGCAAAATTGATTCTTAGACCCAGGCATTCTAAATGGCTGATAATCCAAGATCTGTGTGTTATTAACTGACTCTCTGATTGTGCTAGAACCAGCCAATCGTCGAGATGATTCAGTATTCGCACTCCCCTTCGTCTTAGGGGGGAAAGTGCTGCATCCATACATTTCGTGAATGTACGGGGAGCCAGGGACAGGCCGAACGGAAGTACTGTGTACTGGTATGACTGTCCCTCGAAAGCGAATCTCAGAAACGGCCTGTGATGAGGCGTTATTGGAATGTGAAAGTAAGCATCTTTCAGATCCACTGAGAGAAACCAATCTCCTGGGCGTACTTGCGCGAGGATATGCTTGGTTGTTAACATTCTGAACGAGCGAATCATTAGTGCTCTGTTCAGGTGTCTGAGATCTAGGATGGGGCGGAGACCGCCATCCTTTTTCGGGACGAGAAAATAGCGGCTGTAAAAACCTGTCCCGCTCAGAGAGGGGGAAAACAGTTTCCACAGCGCCCTTTTCTATTATTTTGCGCACCTCGGTGCGTAGAACATGTGAACACTCCTTTCTCACTTTTGTCTCGACCACAGTCGTAAAACGTGGTGGTCTGCGAGCGAACTGGAGCGAGTATCCGTGCTTTACTATATTCAATAACCATTTCGGCATATCTGGAATGTTTTCCCATGCCGCTGCGTGTACAGATATGGGCTGAATACAGGCTAGGGGCGGGCCGCTGTGACGTAGGGACCTGGCCAGCGAATCGCCTGAGCTCGTAGCTCTCAGAGGTGCGGGCACGCGCTGAGCAGCTGAGTGAATGGGCGCGTGTGTGATTACAACAGCGTGCACTGTGTTTGTAAAACTCGCAGCCTGAGCGGAGGTTGTGTTTGACACTGTAAGGACAGTGTTTATAAGTGGGGGTGCATAAACAGTGTTAGGCACACGCGTCACCTTTATAATGTTTCCCGCTTTTACTGGGGATGAATTTATAACTGTGTGAACAGTGCTTGTGTGTAGTGGTGCGTACATGACCGTAGGCACGTGATCTACATTCATGGGAAGCGCAGCCTGAGCTGGGAATGAATTTGGCACTGTTTTGACAGTATCTGGGAATGCACACTTTGTGGACATGTTAACCCTTAGTGACGCAGGCAGAAAAAGACATTTTTTTTTTTTTTTTTTTTTTTTTTCTGTGCGTCGCCGTAAAAACGGTGTTTGTTTGCAGATGAGCGAGCTCTGTGACTGGCCCATTGACTGCTGTATGGACATATCCAGCCGCCTGTAAGGGGACTGGGTAATGTTTGAGCTTTTGCAGAGAGAGTGGTCCGGCTTTTGCGAGACACGCACTCTCTCTTCTCATTTCTGTGGCTAGGACGGCTTTTGAGAGCGCGAGCGGCGTCGAGCGTCAGCCTGAGGCGCGGGCTGAGAGGCGGTGGGAGCTGTTCTAGCCCGCTGCGGCTGTGGCGGTCTCTGTCTGCTCTGCGATGAGCTGGAGCGCTTTGGCAGGAAATGACGCATAGCTTGTGAAGCGTTCTGGGCCTCAGTGAAGCGTTCGGCGAAACCTTTAACCGCCGGTCCAAACAGCCCGCTGGTGGAGATAGGCGCGTCGAGAAATGGCGCCTTATCCGCGTCCTTCATATCAGTCACAGTCAGCCACAGATGGTGCTCGAGAACAGTCAAATTAGCCATAGCACGGCCAATAGACTGGGCGGTGGCCTTCGTGGCTCGCAGAGCTATCAGTTGCGCTGCGTAGGTCCCTGAAGGCTTCGGGTTCGGGGCCAGACTCGTCCATAGAGCGGAGAAGCTTGGCTTGGAACACTTGAAGTACCGCCATTGAGTGAAGCGCTGATGCAGCTTGGCCGGCGTAGGCGCGACCGGCGAGAGCAGAGGTAGTGCGGCAGGGTTTCGAGGGGTGGGAAGCTTTGGCTTTCCATCCGGTGGTGGAGGGCGGGCAGAGATGATTGACCACGACCTCCTCGAGGGGCGGCGTTCCCTCGTAGCCTCTTTCCTTCGCGCCGTCCACTGAGGAGAGCGAAGAAGAAAAAGAAGGCTTTAGGCTCGCAGAGTGGGGGGCTTTCCATGACTTGGCGGAGAACACCAATCGAGCCCGAGGTCCTCCACGGCCTTCAAGAGGATGCGGATAATCTCCGTATCCATGGTGGAGCCCGCACTCGTGCTAGCTAGCGTCGACGGGGCGGGGTCGAAAGTGGAGCCCGGCCAGTCGTCAGATGCAGCGTCGATGGACAGGCTGTCATCCACTCCCCCGTCGTCCTCGGACGCGCCGAAAGTCACAAGGCCCACCGCTCTGCTAGAGGGGTGAGGGTCCGGCTGAGTGAACTGAACCGGCGGTGGGGAAGGCAAGAGCGGCGGTGAAGCACGCGGAGACTGGCTCGGCGTGACGTCACTGAGCTCAGGTTCAGGAAGCCTCTGTGAGCGGCGTTTTTTTTTTTTTTTTTTTTTAAAGCGCGGCTCAAACAGAGGGGTGGCGGCGATGGGCTCGCTCGCGGCGAAGCGAGCCCGCAGTGTGGAGAGACCCAGGTCGTCACATTCCGGGCATCCGCCCTTGGTCAGAGCAGCTTCTGCGTGGTTCCGGCCCAGGCAGCGAGTGCAGATGATGTGACGATCCCCGTCCGGGAGAAGGTCTCTGCACGACGCGCAGGAAGGCATTTGAAACAACGCCTCAGAAAATTTGCTCTTTACAAATGTCGCGGGGCGAACAGATGTAAAATACTTGCGTGTGTGGCGCGCCGGATGGCTCAGTAGGATGGTGTTCGAAGGCGGCTGAAGGTGCCGACGTCCTCGTAGCAATCCCGCTGGTATGCTTTTCCACGGCGGCGAAGGCTTTCAATAATCCGGAGGATCCAGCGAAGAAGGTGTTCGCTGAAGGAGATTAAATCTAAAGAACTCTCATGACGGGGCGCCCAATATATAGCTTGGCCACGCCCATCTTGGCGGGCTCTGACGCGCGCGGGCGCGAAGCGCGTTCATTGGTCGCGCATTCAGAGTCGCCCCGTCATTGGTTCGAGCAAGTTGCCGCAGCACAGCCAATGACCGAGCTCCTTCGTTCATTGCTGTCAGCTGTGCAGCTGCAATGCGTTTTACATAAAGACTTCAATATTCTCGAGAAAAGGATTTTTCCCATAGCGTAAGCTACTTACGCAATAGGAGAGACCTCTCGAAAGGGAACATAAGTAAAAATAAATATATTTGCATAATTCAATCAGCTGTTTCTCAGTAAAATACAGGGGACATATTTGTGTTTCAGTTTACAATATAAACAGCTGTTTACCTTGACTTTAGCCTGTAAGGTTAGGTTTAGAACATGGTGTTTTCTGTTCTGACATACAGTGTTAAAGCATTGGTAAATTTGCCAGTAAAAATCCATTGTTTTGGTCTTGTTTGAGCTTGTGTGTAAAAGAAGTTCAAGCATTTTAAATTTGTGTTAATTGTATGCATTTTGTGTTGAAGCAACAAGTATTGTGTTAATAGTAGGCCTAGCCTATAGCTTACACAGATGGATGTAGTGTTAACTGTGTTGAGTTTAGGAAATTTGTTAAAAGTACTGAAAAAATTGTCATAGCGATTGTAAAAAACTGTAATCACTGGATAGTTTTTTTCGTTTATTTAAACTAAAGTGTGGTTTATGTCAGCTGAATGTGCGGAACGCTTTTCGGAGAAGATAAGGTATTTTAGCACAATTCACCCAGCGGTAATTCAGGAAAAAAATATATCCGAATGCTCCACATGAAACTATGTTCTTCTGACCTTTTACCATTACATCGTGTCGATTTATTTGGATTTCTATGTGCCAGGGTGTAACGTTGAGCACATTCAATATCGATGGTTCATAAAACTTAGAACCGGTTCTCGAGTGGAACCGGTTTTCAATTCCCATCCCTATATGTATAACGTTAGCTAATATTGACAAAATCTCTTTGTGTGAGGAGTAATTTTATTTGGTACGAGGCAGATTGCTAACGTTAGCTAGCCAGCTTTGCTAACTTACACATAGCTTACCTTTCTTTGTGCTTCCTTTCTAAGTGACGATAAAAGTTTGACGTAGTCCCCACTGTCTCTGAAAGCGAAGCACTGCATAATTTACAAGAAGCTGTATGCTTTCTTCTGGATGTTGTTTTGCAAATATATTCTTTATGATTTTTGTAGCCGAATTTTATTACTGAAGATTTTGCAGACATCTTCTCCTGCTCCCAGACAACCACAGATCCCTTTCTTGGGAGTGCGAGTGAAAGGGAGCGGGGATGGGTGACAGGCAGCGGTAACAAAAATACATAATTAGCAATGATCAATGAGTCACGTTATTGCTTGGATTTGAATCAGTACGTTTTACATACAATAAAAGCAAGGATGTTAACAAAAAAATTAGTCAATATACTGGCAAATTTGTGATATTTTCACAAGTATGGTCTTGTCTGGTCTTGAAAAAAAATCCCGAGTCCTCAATGTCCGAGACCGAGACAAGACCGAGACCAAATTCGGTCGAGTCCGAGACGAGACCGAGACCATCAAAAAGTGGACCATCAAGACCGAACTCAAGACACTAGGTACTTGTAACACTGATTCCAGGTATCCTGAAAGGATGGTCAATGAAATTTATTTTTTTCCATTTCCTAAACCCAAACAAGACAGAGCAAAATGTCTGCTTTGGATTAAGCTGTGTATTAATCCAATGATGTGGGCGCAGTAACCTGGTTCCCTAAGGATTCAACCCCAATCCCAATGAAGACTAAAATGTTCATTTTCTGGTTGTAATACTCTCATTAAGTTACAATTAAAGTTAGAGTCCATGCTAACGTACACACCTAAATAGCTAACTTACCCTGCGGTACATGAACAGTGTTGATCCTGGATGTTGTCATCTGCGATAGCGATGACCGTAACATGAGGCTTCTCCCGCTTGCATTGTGATCTGTAAAACCCTTGCTTCCAAATTAATCTAGTTACCCAACATATTTATTTTAAAATCTTTTATATATCCCTCCATGGCATATTTAAGTCCAACATGAATGCTCCTCGGCGAGAGGTGGTCCTTCTTTGTCCAAATTTCTTAAAAACGTCTTGGGACAGGGTTTTCACACTGACAGCTGTCATTGAATGACAGATAGAAACAATACTCGGTTACTAACGTAACCTCGGTTCTCTCTAGAGAGGGAACGAGTATTGCGTAAGTTTAGCTTACGCTACGGGAAAGATTCATCTTCTCGAGATATTGAAGCCAAAAAATTATCCTTAATTTTGTATTCATTGTCAACGCAGTGCAGCAGCTAGCAGACCTAGAGCAGGCCATCTCGCGTGCTCATTGGCTGCCCTGCGGGCAACTGCTACAGCCTACCAGTGAGCCCGGCGTGACGTCACGCCCAATGAAGAGCGCCCGCGCCTTCATAGCGTCACAGCCCGCCAGAATGGGCGTGGCTTAGCGTATACAGTAGGGGCTGTAGGCTGACTTCCCTGGTTTTTCGTCGACTGAAGCAAAGTCGCTCGTGGTGCGAGCACGGCCGGTTACGCAATACTCGTTCCCTCTCTAGAGAGAACTGAGGTTACGTTAGTAACCGAGTATCGTTCTCTTACGAGAGGTTCTCTCGTATTGCGTAAGTTTAGCTTACGCTACGGGAACACTTTGTCAACGCCGTGCGCGCCAAGCATCCACCATGAGACCCCGAACTTTCAGGGGAACCCCATAAGTGGAAAAATAAGGCCAGCCACGTGGGCCTTCACTTGTACATAAGCACACATAGGGAATACAGAGCGGCGCGCCGGTCTGTATAGGCACATGGCACATACCCTACTAGTGCAGCTCAACCAGGAGAGCTGAGTCACGTGAGAGTGATCTGAGCAGGAAGATCCGGGCAGAATACACCTCTCCTTCACACTGACAAAAGTTTAGCCTGCAAGGCAGGAACTTCTAGGTTATAAAACCTGACAAAGGTAGACGGGGAGCTCCAGCCCGCCGCTACACATATGTCATGGATAGAAATCCCACTGGACCATGCCCACGACGAGGCCACGCCTCTTGTGGAATGAGCTCTGATGCCCAGAGGGCATTGCAGACCTTTTGACGCGTAAGCAGCCGCTATAGCGTCCACTATCCATCTGGACAGGCTCTGTTTCGAGGAGGCGAGACCCTTGGTGCGCCCACCAACCGAGATAAAAAGCTGTTCTGAACGCCTGAAGGAGGCGGAGCGCGTAATGTAAAATCTCAGCGCCCTGACAGGGCAGAGGAGATTCACATCACTTTCGCTGTCAGATGCTGGCAGAGCTGACAGCGAAATAACTTGCGCTCTGAATGGAGTGCCCATCACTTTAGGAACATAGCCATGTCTAGGTCTGAGGATGACTTTAGAGTCATTCGGCCCGAACTCAAGACACGACGCGCTGACAGACAGCGCATGCAGGTCCCCCACACGTTTTACTGGCGACAGTGCAGTCAGAAAGACGGTTTTCAGTGATAGATATTTCAACCCCACGGAGTCTAGTGGTTCGAATGGAAAGGCTTTCAGGGCCTCGAGGACCAATGAAAGATCCCACATAGGAACCGACGGGGGGCGCGGCGGGTTCATCCTTCTACCCCCTCTAAGGAAACGGATGACCAACTCATGTCTTCCCAGTGACTGGCCGTGTGTCGATTCTGCGAGCGCTGCCACGGCCGCCACATATACTTTGAGCGTGGATGGGGACCTCCCCTTATCCAACAGCTCTTGTAGGAAGGTGAGCAGATGCGCCACACCGCATGTCCGCGGGTCCAGACCTCTGTCGGTGCACCATCCCGAGAACACCGACCACTTAGACGCGTAGAGCCTTCTCGTGGAAGGAGCTCTGGACTGCGTGATCGTGTTCATCGCTCCTTTTGGCAGGGCAACGAGTACCCGTTGATCAACCATGCGTGCAGAGACCAGCGCTCTGGATGGGGATCCCAGATCGCGCCGCGAGCCTGAGAGAGGAGATCTGCCCTCACCGGAATCGGCCACGGAGCTGTATGTGACAGCCGTGCTAGCTCCGGTAACCAAATCTGATTCTCCCAACGCGGGGCTATGAGGAGCACCGAGTGGCGCGTTTCCCTGATTCTCTTGATCACCTGTGGTAACAGAGAGACCAGAGGGAAAGCATATAGCAGGAGGCTGGGCCAGTGCGTCCTCGTCCTTCGAGAAGAAAGTCGGGCATTGAGCGTTGTCTTTTGACGCAAATAGGTCGACTTCCGCTCTGCCGAATAGGCGCCACAGCTTCTGGACCGTTTGGGGGTGCAGGGATCATTCCCCTGGGGGAACATTGTCCCTGGAAAGTTTGTCTGGGCCGTCGTTCAAATGGCCAGGCACATGCGCCGCCCTCAGCGAGCGCAGGTGCATCTGAGACCAAATAAGAAGGGGTTCTTGGCGCCAGATTGCAGAGATTTCTGGATCTGACACCGCCCAGACGGTTTACATAGGATACCACAGACATGTTGTCCGATCGGACAAGAACATGTTGGTCCTGAATGAACGGGAGAAAGTGCTTCAGCGCGTTCTCGACCGCTATCATCTTCAGACAGTTTATGTGAAAACACTTCTCTTGGTCTGACCACTGGCCGAAGACCGGTCTGCCCTCGAACAGCGCGCCCCAACCCGAGTTGGACGCGTCTGTCGAAATGACTTTCCGATAAGAGATGGTTCCCATCATTATTCCCTGCTGGTACTAGTCGGCTACTAATCAGGGCTGCAGAGACGCTATGCTGTGAGTGACACGACATTCGGAGTGCTTATGTGTAGGGGTGAACACTGGGGCGTGGGCACTTTCACTACACTTGCAACACCGATGGCATGAGCCGGACCAGACATTATACTCTTTTTGAGATTTCTCTGGGTCGCCGTAAAACCGGCGTTTGTGTGCAGGCGAGAGGGTAAACAAACCGGCTCGTTGGCTGCTTAATTGAACCACTGCAGTAGCCTGTTTGTAAGGGGACTGACAGGGAAATAAACTTTGACGGCGGTCAGGCCGCAGCGGGACATGCGCGTTTTTTTTTTTTGAGGCGATGTGTCTATTAGTAAGCGTGAGCGCTCGTGAGCGGGCACGTAACTTACATTCTTAACCTGACATGTATGAGGCTGTTCTGGCCGTGTGACACCGCTGCAGTAGCCTTATCTAAGGGGACTGACAAAGCGAGACATTTCGACGGCGGCGCGAAAGCCCGTCCGGGTCTTGCAGAGAGCTCGAGAGGGCTCTGCATGACGCGAGGGCGGGGTAGCTCTCTTGTAACGTAAAGAAAGCTAGCCGCGTGCTCGTTGGTCGAGCAGAACTGTATAAAATTTTGCTCTTACCACGCATCCAGTACGTCGCGTATGTTGATGCCCGTCCGGGTCATGCAGAGAGCTCGAGAGGGCTCTGTATGACGCGCGAACGGCGACGCGAGGGCGGGGTAGCTCTCTTGTAACGTAAAGAGAGCTAGCCGCGTGCTCGTTGGTCGAGCAGAAATGGGAACAGTGTTTGTATGAGGGCGCGCGCACAAGTAGTGGGCACGGGACCTACATGTGACACAGATGATGCCCGTCCGGGTCATGCAGAGAGCTCGAGAGGGCTCTGCATGATGCGCGAACGGGGACACGAGGGCGGGGTAGCTCTCTTGTAACGTAAAGAGAGCTAGCCGCGTGCTCGTTTCTCTGCCTCATCCTCAGATGCGACGGCTGTGAGGCTCGTGAGCGGCAGCTGCGCGTTGGTGAGGGGATGCGGGAAGGCGAAAAGCGAGGCTCGAGGGAGGTTCTCCGGCCAGCGCGTCGCTGTGGCGCTGAGCGGCACGAGCCGCAGGAAGTGCGAGGCATCTTAAAAAAGACACTCGCTGCTCTTTAGAATAGGTTTTAGCAGGGTAAAAGGATATGTCGCCGGATAGCGTAGCTCGCACGGATGGCTGAAGGTGGCGAAGACGGCCGTCTTCCTCAGCGCTGTCCTAAGCTGGCTGTTCGCTGTTCGACGGCGGCGGTGGCTTCTCTCAGATCCAGCGATGCGAAGAGCTCGCTGAAGAGACGAAAAATCAGGGAAGTCAGCCTACAGCCCCTACTGTATACGCTAAGCCATGCCCATTCTGGCGGGCTGTGACGCTATGAAGGCGCGGGCGCCCATCATTGGGCATGACGTCACGCCGGGCTCACTGGTAGGCTGCAGCAGTTGCCCGCAGGGCAGCCAATGAGCACGCGAGATGGCCTGCTCTAGGTCTGCTAGCTGCTGCACTGCGTTGACAATAAATACAAAATTAAGGATAATTTTTTGGCTTCAATATCTCGAGAAGATGATTCTTTCCCATAGCGTAAGCTAAACTTACGCAATACGAGACAACCTCTCGTAAGAGAACTCCATTTGTTTGTCCGAGTTCGCAACAGTAACTAAGGGGGGCGGGGCTTACCGATAGGTCAATTGTGTTGATAGAAAAAAAAAACAAGATACATTTTTAGTTTCAACATTAGCCTATTTGTTGTTCAGATATTCCTCTTTAAAAAAAAAAAAAATAAATAAATTGTATGCAAAGTGACCCACATTTGGTTTTTGACCACTAAAAATGTGCACAATTGACCAATTTACTCACGGAGTCGCATTAAAGGGTTAGTTCACCCAAAAATGAAAATTCTGTCAATAATTACTCACCCTCATGTTAATCCAACCCCGTAAGACTTTGGTTCATCTTCGGAACACAAATTAAGATATTTTTGATGAAATCTGAGAGCTGGCTCACTCCTTCATACGCTTCTATGTAAGTTAGTAAAAACATTGTTAAAATAGTCCAAGTGACGACAATGGATCAACCTTAAGTTTATCAAGCGACGAGAATACCTGATGTGCGCAAAACCCCCCCAAAATAACGACTTTATTCAACAATTCATTTTCTTCTGTGTGGGCCTCTGACGTGAGTTCACGTCAATATTTATTTGAGAATATTACAAAATATTCTTAAATTTATTCTTAAGTTAGAAAATAAAAAAACAGCAGTTTAGAAAAAAAAACTTATTCTTAAGAATGTTTTTTTGAATCTGGCCTCTGTTTCCCCTAAAACAGTCCCCTAAGATTTAAACACCACATTTAAGAATCTGAAACAAATGTTAGACAACTTTTATGTCGGCAAGGCACAAACTTTCATCTTTCTAATATCCTACTAAAATCCAGGTTATGATGACAAATTTGCTCAGAAAGCTGCTCAGAAAACGGAAGCAGTGTTTCCTGTACTTTCCCTCGCTAAGCATCCTGGCAAAATAAATTACATTTTACCCAAGAGTTGATTCAGAATTAAATGCGACAATGCGATAAAAAGATGAATAATAATAATAATAATAGTGTCTCTCAACGGACGTCATTTTTTAAGGCAAAAACAAAAACAGTGCGAACCAGTGAAGTCTGATTCACAAACAAATGCAAAATGAGTTATTAAATTAATCATTCAAAAAAACTCACAAATTAAATCCTGGTTTGAGTCACCCGGACAAATCCTCCACTGGACGAACTGACTGAAACCATCAGAACAGTTCCTGAATCAACATCTGACTCACTCCATCATCATTACATTCAGTGTCTGTCTCAAAATTAAGTTTTGTGTACCTAAGTTTAATGAAAAATCAAAAGTTCATATCTCCTTCACAGTGTGCATCAATAATGCCAGTGTTTTGGCAAACCACAGCGGTGGCTTCATCTGTTGTCATTTCTGCCGTGGCACATTGCACATATCAACCCCCTGCTGTGCTGTTTTCAGGGGAAACAGTGTCAGAAAATTCCCTTTCACTGAGAAAAGCATCAGAACACAATTCTATTAGAGGAGCACTAGCTGTGCAATGGCAGTGGGATGCACTGATTTGTCATGCTGGATGAAGAACCATGTGCACACAGATCTCTTTTCAGCGCTACATTCTCAGACACACTCGAAAGTCATCACAATTTGGTGGTCAGTTAGTAAAACTGTAAACTAAGCTTTTCTGTTTGAAAAAGCTTCCGTTTTTGCCTGACTCTTTGAAGTCTTTTTCAGCCTGCAAGCTATAGATATTTCCAATATGAACAAATGGAGTTATAACAAAATGGGCATTTCTTTATTAATATACAGCACTGCGTTGCTCCATAAAATGTAAGCATCATAAAAAAAAATTACATGGCTCTCTAAATCTGATTGGTTAATCACTGCAATCTGCGCACAGATATTTTTGCATAATGAAAAAACTCCAGTAGATCCACTCAGAATGCTTTACATGGATGGCATACTGATCCATCTGCACTATTTGAACCTGGCAGTGGCATGGTGATGGGGAAGTCTGGCTGCAATGAGATTACATGACATGGGATTTATTCGTCTGACTCATTCTCAAAGAATCACTATACAGATAATGTTTCTGTGTAATATAGTTCATTGCTGATCAGTTTTTGATGATGGTTCAGCCATGCATGCAGAATCAACAGTTTGTGATTGACAGCCTCATTAGAAAAACAGTTAAACTAAATAAAAGCATCATATATTTTGACCAGTGTTGGTGACAGTTACTTTTCAAAGCAATGCGTTATTATTGCGTTAAAAAGTAAAAAAAAAAAAAAAAGTAACTAATTGTGTTGTGATGTTTATCTAAAGTTATTTTGCTTATTAGTATGGTTAAATTGGAAGACATTGGTTAATAAAGTGAGATTAAATACATAAAGTATATTTTTGTTATTTAACATATTTAATTATTTGGTGGTTTGCATAATATTCTGAGTTTGCATTTTATTGTTTTTATTCATGTTGAGGAATACTGAATCTGTTTTTGTGCAAATTAAATTAGTTGCCTAATGCCTGCTCACATTTAGTCTAGAACCACAGTAAACATCATGTTTATACAGCGAACACAACACCGCTTCACTTTACTCGCGATTTCTCTCAACATGGGGACAGGAGGGGTGTCAGTCAATAAATCACTTTCACAGGCCTTTACCTTGACTGTTCCAAGCTGAGACTGGTCATTACATTTGCATATTTTAATAAAAGTGTCTGCTAAATGATTAAATGTAAATGTAAACAGGATAACAAAGTAACTTATTTGAAAACGTAACTCCAATATTTTGTTGTTAATTTAAAAAGTAATGGGTTAATTTTCTAGTTACTTGAAAAAAGTAATCTGATTACGTCACTAACTCACGTTACTTGTAATGCGTTACCCCCAACACTGATTATGACTCTGCAGGTCTTTCTTAATGGAGCTACAGTATAAATACTGATCCCAAATTTTTTAATGGTAGTTTAAGTTTTTCTTTTAAAGAAATGTTTTTTTTTTTATCCAGCAAGGATGCATTAAATTGATCAAACGTGGCAGTACAAGACTTTTACACTGCTAAAAAGAAATTATATTTCAAATAAATGCTTCTGTTTTAAACTTTGTTCATCAAAGAATCTTTTTGTAAATATATTGTAATAATATTACTGTTTTTACTGTATTTTGATCAAATAAATGCAGTATTGGTGAGAATAAGAGACTTAGGGGCTCTTCACACTAAATAAATTTTTCATAGTACTTATTTTCCATTGTTTTTCAATGTTAACATGCGCTAGGCTAGACGGATATCTTTAACCGTTGCGCTCGCGTCTCGCGCATGACAGCATTCTAAAAAAACCTGCGCTCAAGTTAAAAGAAGTTTAAAAAAACTTGTCTCTAGACATTGCACTTCATTCCACTGACCTGCGTCTTTAAAAGCAAAACCGCGTTCTGTGTGACACATTTAAAAGTCTTGCCAACCTTCTGTATGATAGTGCATAGGGAAGCAAAAAAGCCCATGCACATATATTCATCTATCATTCATCTCTCGACTGAGCGCTAACAGCTGCAGGTGTCAAAATGTTACATTAGAAATTTATGGTCATGCATTGGTGTAACTGATAATATGGTATAATTGTATTTCTCAGAGGGTGGACAGACTAGTTTAAGCAACATCAAACTATACCAAATTAACACCAGCAATTGGATCAATCTTCATGAGAACCAGCTTTACTTAATGTCAACTAACCAGGGGAAACAGATTTGATCTCATTACTGTCATGTAGCCTCTAGCCTAGAATACAAGAGCTATGATGTCCAAAATTACATTCGCACATCCATTCTAATGCGAGTCTCACAAAGGGTGAGAGTAAGTCATAGTTGTCTTTATTGTTTTAAACAGACTTGCAGGGCTCTGAATGGAACAGATATGATTTAATTGTTGCTTAGCAGTGGAAGAAAAATTAAACAAATACTTAAGACACAGATATAAAGCCTAAATAACTTATCAACTTATTAACTAATCAAGAGTATTTTCAATAGTCATGAGAATTTAACAGCTGTCAGACCAATTCTCATTTTCGTTAGTTGTAACTTACACCTGAAGAGTGGAATATATTTGCCTAATTCATTAAAAGCAGTTTTTGCATTCATTACACAGATAATTCCACCATATGATGCATTAAACAGAAAATGCACAGATAACAGCAATGAAAACGTTTCAGAACTTAACTTTAACTTTTATCTTCCACAGTTTCCTCTAGGGAATGCAAAGGAAATACAAATCATTTTAAATTAACGAGACTAAGAAAACTTGCCAAATCCACAAACTGCTCATGGTTATAATTAAAGTTTATGGCCTGTATTCACAGAGCTTTTATGAACAGTTACAGATCTGAGGTTAAGCTTTTACTTTCTCCATCTTTCTGTGCATATGAAAAGAAACACAACACAGATCAATAGCTATTTCTGCCATCTATTTCTTATAATGAACCTTACAGTCCTATTGAAAAATCACATGGAATTATAGGAGCTATACGTCCGAACTCTTTCTCAGTCCCAGTCTCTTCCATCCTGATTTTAATAATTTATAATAACAGACTCATGGATATTCACCCATACTGACAGCAGCACAGCACTGTTCAACTGAAAGCAAAAATGACCTAGATTAAAATCAAAACCGCTTATACATAACCAAGCTACTCATATGAATAATGCTGTAGATAGTAGAGAAGATGTGATGATGAAAGAGTTCTAGGGGATTTGGGAATATGGATTCTTAGTTATATTTGAATGCAATCCTTCTGAGAGACAAGAAGGAAAAAGGCAACAATGTCTAATCTTTCAATGAAAATTGGAATCAATGAATGTGTGAGTGAGTGAGAGTGAGTGGAATGATTGAGTGAGTGAGTGAGCGAGTGAGTGAGTGAGAGTGAGTGGAATGACTGAAGGGGGGAGTGAGTGATTGAGTGGAATGAATGAATAAGTGAGTGAGTGAGAGTGAGTGAGTGAGAGTGAGTGAGTGGAATGAATGAATGAGTGGAATGAGTGAGTGAGTGAGTGAGTGAGTGAGTGAGTGAGTGAGTGAGTGAGTGAGTGAGTGAGTGTGAGTGGAGTGAGTGAGTGAGTGAGTGAGTGGAATGACTGAGTGAGTAAGTGAGTGAGTGAGTGGAATGAATGAATGAGTAAGTGAGTGATTGAAAGTGAGTGAGTGGAATGAATGAGGGAGTGAGTGAGTGTAATGAGTGAGTAAGTGAATGCAAAAAATTAATAAATAAATGAATAAAAAACATATTCTGAAGAATGTCAGGGTCTTAACAATAGACCCTACTGACTTTCATGTCCAGACGAAAAAAAAAAAAAAGAAAAAAAAAAAAAAAAAAAAAAAAAAAAAAACCCTGATACATTTGGTGCCAAACCTCCTCTGTGACTGTGGTCAATATCTTCATCTCTACTCCTAAAACCACCTTCGTCATTCTCTTTCTGTTTTGCTTATCACTCCGTCTCTCTGCAGGTTCTGAATGGCACATTAATAATCGCCGCTGTTCTGCACTGTTTGAGTCTCCGACCTAACAGATTAATTATCAACAGAATTATGTGCAATTCATCAGCCAAATATTGTTCTCTTGCTAAACAAAAGCAGTGTCTATGCATGTTATAATAGCTGAAGTCCTCCTCTAATTCACATTTTACATTTTCTAAACATTATAACACTGAATTTACAAGAGTTTATATTGTATTTGTGTGTGCACATACTTACACAGGGTGAAAGTGTTAATCATGAAATCTAACAGAAGAGCATGCAAATATTACAGGCCCATTAATGAGAAAGCACGGCAGGGAACGAAGATTAATATAAATGGAGATGAGGGCTTCATTAAAGGCCTTAAATTTAAACTATAGCCCATTATGTTTAGAAATACTACAGACCACAGGACATCTGCACACAGACCGCTTCTAATCCAATCTGTCCCCGATAAGGGAACAAGGGAAAGAGGTTAGACACAAATTAAAAGGGGGTCACTATCTGACAGCTCACACTGATATGCTTTCTTTTCATTGATTGGAAGGAGAAACTGCTATATTTAAGCCATTAAAAAAAGTTTAAAATCAATTTTTCCCCAAAGATCAATAAACATGCACCAGAAGAAAATTATTATAAAGCAAGACTAAATGTCTTAGAAAGTGGTCAAGCCACTTTAAGAACACCTCAAATGGATAAACGATATGTGGGAAGATCGCAAGGTTTCTTACGTCTCCTCACTCCACACCACTGCTTTTGACATAAATGCAGTAATGTAGTGAGGCCATATGGGAAAACCAACTGAGAACAACCTTGTTAAGATGTGTGTACATGCCAGACAACACCCAGATCCCCCATTAATTCTCACATTCAAGAGAAAGTCATCACACATGCCTTTGTTGCCTTGAACTGTTCTCTAGTGAGCAGTCATTGAACAAGTGTGGCCTTAGGTACTGACATTAGCTTTAGTGCTGAATGCTGTTTTAAATACCAGATGACATTGAGGTCTGAGGGTGGACACTACCTTTTTTACCTTCTCAATGGCTACCAGAGGAAACTGAAAAACCAGTCTGTTTCCTATTATTTGCATATGGAATTGTGCATGTAAAGGTCTAACCCTATTTCCAAAACAGCATATTAATCCAGAGTATCAAAGAGCAACGGGACGAGATCATCCATTTGCTTAGGGCTCATGCTCCAAAACCAGTACACAACTTTATAGTTTTTATAAAAGTTTAAGGGTGGGACAATTTGAGCAGTAAAATATAAATGTAACTTATTTTAGACATCACATATAGGGGAATTATTTTAGTCCTACAAGTGCCTACATAGTCATCTCCAAAATCAAATTCAGCTGGGTAGTTGGCATGAAATACTTCTGGGATGTTGACATGTCCTGCAGTCCTTCTACGATGTTTTGCTAAACACTTTATGATTATTATGCAAAGCAGGGCAAGGCAAATTTATTTATATAGCACATTTCAAACACAATAGAAATTCAAAGTGCTTTACATAAAAAGGAATTCAAATAATCTTAAAATAATTACAGCAGATGCGTAATAAATAAAAATAAAATTGCATTAGAAATAAAAATAACTATGAAAGCAGAGAATAAAAAAAGATTAAAATGATTACTAAATTTTGGGGCGCCACTATCTGAATGGAAGAGTCTGAGAGTTTCGTTTTGTGATTTTACACTAGTAGCAACAACGGCTTTCCTGGTGTCTCTTCACCCCTAAACACTTACACTGTCTGGCTTTGCACGAGGCTTTTTGACCTTATATTTGTACTTTTAAAAAATCCTTCTTGTCGCATCACAGTACTATTCAAAATGAACGAGCTTAGACAAAAAGGTGTTTAAAATGGTTAAAAAAGCCTAACCGGCCTAAACCGTGATTGAAATAAAAATGACAGTCTAATCTGCATGATGCTTATTCTACAAAATATACCAAAAGCAAATGATTATGCCTGCAAGATGATCAAATAAAGACGGTGTACTCTGAACTGTAATCTGAATGAGAATAACTGTAATTGAGTCTAATGTTGATTCTTCAAACAACTGCTAGAGTAAATCAAAGCCTGTCACAATCTGCTCTATCACACTCACCGCTTGATGAATGATTCAACCTAAAGCAACTTCCTGGCCATCAATGCACTTACAAAGATCACTTTATGCTGATATTTTGTAATGACTTTAGCCTTGCGTTGTAAGAGAAAGCTTTTGAAGCAAAGATCAATGCACTCTGTACACTGAAGACACGCATCTTTCCGTGATGTTACAATGAAACTATGTGTAGGCTATGTCATGTCAAAACCTATCACGACGAAAGCACATCCCCCGGCCCTTACATTACATTTACACTACATTTAGAAATCATTGCAATGAATGAACAAGAACAAAAATGTCCACTAAAACAGGCAGTAAGTAGCAGATAAGCTCAGTCTCTACCTTAGTCTATCAATGAGTATTTTATAGCACACATTTTAAGACAAGACTGTTTTGCTTAACTAATTTCACATGTTAAATCTCAACAGAAATGACCGATATCATCTAGCATTTTAAGACCCCCCAAAATGCACACTTCTAAATGCTAAATGTCTTTAAGAAATCAGAGAAATAGCCTAGTTTAGGTCTACAGTCAAACCACAGGCCTTGTGGTCATTTAACTGTTATAAAACTTATTCCAGTGAGAACCAGTGTTTAACGAATACCCCGTGAGTAAAAAAAATCCTCGCAAACTTACGTGAAAACGAAGAATAAAGTAGTGGATCCCACCAGAAGAGTGGCGGCAGTGGACACCGGGATGTATTTGGTGGGTTTAAATCTTTTTCCAACGCTGTTGGGCATTCTGTAAATCCCACATTCCTCGTTTATTTGATCCCTATCGTTAGATGCACACAAACACAAATCCTGCACCGTTCAGCGCGAGCCGGCTAAACGCTTATTCGCTCATTCGCTCCGTCACATACACCGTTAAATCGTGATCCTAGAATACGCGATCGGGAATACGAGCCTGAAAATCCCACCCAGCTCAATTCAGCCCACTGCTGAGGTCACTGCAATGCTTGAGGTGGAGCCTCCGCTACGCAAATAGAGGAGGCGACAGACACACGCGCGCTCCATCAGATAGGCCTTTACGCGTCTTGAGGATAAGCAGCGTAAAAAGAGACTTGGGCTTTTGCTAATGATGGAGAAAGCACACACTGGGTGGAGTTGACACACGCCAGTTCTAAAGGGAAATCATCCATATGAAGCTCTTGTTGTTTAAAATCATATTAATGAAACATCAAAACATATGGCAGTTATGCATTTTAAAAGATTGAGTTTGGATACAGAGCAGTGCCCACTGCAAAAACGAACTTTCAATGTGTTTGTGATCGAGTTTGTGGTTCCCGTCTGTCCTCTGGTGGCAGATTTGAAGAATGATCTGTTGCCCGTCTTGATTTTGTGTATTTTAGCTTGGGTCAAAAAGTCAAAATGTTACTAACAGAAGCAGATCTGAGCAATATGATTGTACACTATTACTGTTTTAATATAATTTTTACATTTTTATCTTGTCTTTTCGCATTATTTTTTATTCAATGATTGTTGTCACTTTCTTCAATTATGCATTTGATCATTGTTCAGCCAATAAATTCGACAAACGTTCACATTGCATAATGAAAATAAATAATTGAATGTCACGTAATGAATATGTACCATAACACTTATTCCAGTGAACAGCTTATGGACACTGCTCAGCGTTTCACGAATAGCTAAAAATATTAAGAGCACCATAGGCGAGTGTACAATCACCATTACTCTTCTTGTAACTTTAGCCTAGCTATAACCATTGTGGAGCCAAAACACTGGACAAATAACAACGTTCAATTTGAATAATGAAATAAATAAAAGAATGAAAGTAACTAAAATAATTTGTATATGTGACAGTCTGGAAGCCTTGCAGCTCAGGACACCTGCCCACTGAACACATATGTTTAGCCTATGTTAAGCATGTATCTTTTCTAAAGTTATTTGATATGTTAAGTTTTATAAAGTGAAAACCAATGTCAATATCTTTTGTCGAAGTACCTTCCATACTGATAAGAAAGTGCTCGAGCAGCCTGCTATATCCGTAGAAAAAAAATGTATGTTTAAAGTTAGTTTTCTTCTTCATCTTTCAACTGTGTAGCAAATGTATTCATTGTCTGAAGTATGTATAGTAGGGGTCTTTCATGCCATTAAAATAATTAAAGTGGAAAAAAAAAATCAAGGCAGAATTGGGGATGAGAAAGAGATCCAGTCTGCTCAATGTAAATTATGAATTGGTAAGACACACTGGAGGAAAAGCTGTCTTCAATGACAAGCAAAGATTGAACTTGATTTCATCAATCAGTTAAGTAGGCCTATAAGTGCAATGTAAATGAACGGCATCTGTTGAGAAACGGATGAGTGGAAAAACATTCATGAACTGTAAAAAAAAACTAAAAATAAATAAAAGATAAAAAAAAAAAACATCCATCTATTTATCTATCTGTCTGCCTGTGTTCCAACCCCATTCAGACTCTCAGTCAACCCAGGGACCCAAAAGAACTAGATTATTTTGGGAACACAATGGCATAGTTTAACAAACAGGGCTTAGATTAAGACAGGATTAGGCCTCAGTTCAATTATATTTAAGTAGCTTTTATAAACATGCCTTAGACAAAAAACAAAACAAAAAAAACAACAACATTATTGGTCTGCATCTTGAGAAAACAATGGCAGTGACATATTTTAAGATATGTCAGTGCAAGCTACTTTCAGTTTAAACAGCTCAAACATGAATTTTAGTCTGAGACTAGGCTTAATCATTGTCTGGGGATAAACTTTCATTAAGAACATTAACTAATATTTGCCTACACCATAAACAGATACTTAGGTATACATTTAGATTTGAATAAATAAAAATGTAATGAAAATTAGGTTCTATGGGGTTCATCGATCCACTAGTTAAACGTCGCTCTACGGCGATTCAGGAACAGTTTTTATTTTTTAAAGACTTTTATTTTGGAATCTCTTCAACACGAGTAGAGTAGACCGGATATCCACACTGATAGATCTGATGCCTTGAGCTGGAGCTGTTAAACATCTGTTGAAAGATTCAGTCAAGAAGGTGACATTTTTATCACTTGGTTATATCACTATTATTTTTATACTTTTCTGTTTAAATGAACGAGGCTATTTGTTTTTTAAACGCAAGAAATCTAACTTTTTTCTTAGTTTCGCTCTCATTTGTGGTTGCCTGGCTCATTTTTAGTAACAGTCAACAAAAGTGTGCCGTTTTTCTTAATGTCTGTCTTTTACTAAAATCATTTGCAGCTAATGAAAACTGCTGTTGTTTGGTCATGTTGTCTTTAGTAAAGATAGCGAGCTCACTAACACGGCAGCATTAGCCAGTTCGCTAATACTATAGCCAGTCAGTCATCTCATAGTTAAACAACTGCATGTCAAATTAAATGTTACTATTCTTTAGACAATCTATACAGTGGCAAAATATGTTTATGGTGTTGTCAACCGTCTCACTGGTGTTGGATCTCTGACACATTAGCCTGTCAACTATCTATAGACAGTAAACCAGTCAATCAAAATAATAACAACTCTAAATTCTTAGGCCAGATGATTAAGGCCTATGTGCATAAACCAGCACGAATAATCTTTTAAACCACCATTTAACTCTTGGCAAATAATTTACAGTTCAGACAGTAAACAAGTGCTTGTCTTTGTACTGTAGGTTTTATCAGGAGGTAACGTTACATCCATTGGCTATTTTCTTCAGGGCAGGTGAAATGGCCTGTGCAAAAGTGCCTTTAGATGAACTGCATGTGACTCAGCCCTTTGGACCACAAGGCAAAGAACGCACTCTACCAGCACTGGTGAGTGAATATTTCACTTTACATTTATGTCTTTCATAATTATCCACCACTATGGTCCAGTTCTTCTATGAACAATTTGAGTGATGATGCCACCTGAATCTCTCCCCTACAAGCACCCTGATCGTAAAGAAGAGAGATGTTTCTTAACCTTTAAGCCCCCACCTGAGGATGGCACACCTGCATTAGTGGAGGAGTTCCTGGAACATGCTCAGTTCATCTCAGAGGATCTGGAGTGGCTGCTGGCTTTACCCCACGACAAGTTCTGGTGTCAGGTTGGAATGTCTTAAACACAAGTTGTACAAGTCAAAATGTTAGTAATGAAGGTTTTGGTTCAGCCCAATAGAATATATAATATTGTTGTTTTTGGATACTTACACTATCTAGCTAGGCAGCTGTCATAGTGTTTCTTTTTTATTCTTTCTCCCTTTAGGTGGTATTTGATGAGTCATTACAGAGGTGCTTGGACTCTTATTTGAGGCACGCTCCCCGCAGTTTGGACCCGTCTGGTATTTCGTCCAGTCCAGCTGTAGCCGACATGCAGAGGAACATTCATCGCTCTGTGTTCATGGTCTTCCTCAGGATGGCTACGCACAAAGAGTCTAAGGTGAACATAAACTGTTTTATTACATAAATTATATTGCACAACTAACTATATTATTTAATCGTTGTACTGTGTAGTTTGGGGCAGGCAATTAGTCCTAGATGCATAAAAATAAAACTGTAATGTGAAATTGTTTTCTACTATATATTTTAAAGTGTAATTCATTCCTGCGGTGGTAAAGCTGAATTTTCATCATCATTACTCCAGTCTTCAGTATCACATGATCCTTCAGAAATCATTCTAATATGCTGATTTGGTTCTCAAGAAATGTTTCTTATTATATTATTAATGATGAAATCAGTCGTGCTGCTTAATATTTTTGTGGAAACAGTAAAAAAAAAATTATGAAGGATTCTTTGTTGAATAGAAAGTTCAAAAGAACAGTTTTTATTTTATTATTTTTTTGTAACATTATAAGTCTTTTACTTTCAATGAAAATAAAACATCTTACTGACCCCAAACTTTTAAACTGTAATGTAAATGTGTGCTGGTGGTTTTGTATTAAATTACATTCAATTAATATGATGACAGTATATTTGCCATTCAGTGGGATTCAAAATTGAAAATATTTTTTTATTTTCTTCCTCAGGAGAACTTCATTACCCCTGCAGTGTTTGCAGAGATTATTTACAACAACTACTTATTTGACATTCCCAAAATTCTGGATCTGTGTGTGCTGTTTGGGAAAGGAAATTCCCAACTGGTACATAAAATGATCGGTACTAGTAATCTTATAGTACATATTTATAATTAGAAAAATGCATTAACTCACCAGATTTTTTTTTTTTTTTTTTTTTTTACCACTCATACTTGTTTCAATGTGTAAAACTCAAATTTCCCAATTTCCCCCTTTTACAGAGAACATTTTTACTCAGCAGCCCAGTTATTATGGAGACCTAGATGAGACTATACCTTCAATCATCCAAGTATTTCATGTGACACAATACACATTTCTAAATGCTTTGATTTGTCAGGGTCTGCTGAACGTCCTAAAATGTGTGCATGTATGTTCTAGGTGTTTGACTTAATATTACAGAAGTGTGGTATTCAGTCAGAGGACACAGGAGCCGGTCAACCCCTCAAACTGAATGCAAACAGATGTCTAACTGCCATGACCATGTCAGAGGAGGTAACCAAAACACATCTTTCTTAAACGTTTTCACAAATACTGGCTCTACCTTTAATTCAAAGAAACAATGTGCTTATATTTAAATATGTATTATGTTTATGTCTCATAGGAGCTTGCCGACTTGGTGTTGTACATGTGTGATACCTGCACTACTGTTCACTCTTTCCTGGACATCTTCCCTGAGGCTTGTTCTACCTTCAAACAACACAACTTTCTTAACAGGTGTCACAAATACATCCACATAATGACTCTATAATTCACAGTGTCCTCAAAGGCAGAAATTCATTCCTGATATTACTGATACAAAAATAATAAGCAGAGCATCTCTCAATGTAGATTATCGTCATTCTATGAGATGGTAGTTCCAGACCTGGAAAAGGCAGTGAAGAAGAGGAATTTAAATAAAAGGTTAGAATGGCAACTTGACTGATTTGTTCTCTTACAAACCTAGACACTCTTTTGTGAACTCGTGTATCTTATACTGTAACTCTGCTCTTGCTTCAGCTGCTGACATGGCATTATAATCTGTACTACTACTACTCTTTTGTAAATTTGTAAAGATAAGTTAAATAAGTTGTAATCTGTCTCAGTTTACAGGAGAACATGTGGAGACAAGTATCTCATTCCAGAAAGAAAATGGTGGAGATTGCTCACCTGCTGCTCCAACACTCGTGTTTACAGCCCATTCTGGAGGGGTGAGGGAAAAAAAATACATGCTTTTAAACCTCATTAGATTAGGCAAACACAAGAATGAATACCAAATATCCTTGATCCTAAACGTCAATCATTTTCACAGCTCTGAAAACGTGGCATCCTTTGTAGAAGATCTTCTACAGAACTTCACAGCTTTCCTTCAAGAGAAAAGGTAAATTATGCAGAAATCTCTCACCAAGTGTATGGTTTAGGGGTGTAACAGTTCAAATTATTCATGGTTCGGTTTGAATCACAGTTTTAGGGTCACTGTATAATAATATAAAAAAATAAAAAAGAACAAATAATCTAACAAGCAGCAACAGCACAAATAAATACAATAGAGCAAAGACACAAAAGAGTGCTTTTTAGTTTTTTTTATGGTAGATTTAACTAGTTTTCAGGTGCAGAAATTGAATAAAGTAATCAAATGTAAAATAACATTGCATATTTTACTGTATAAATTAAATATGAATCCTCATTAAAGTTACAAAAGCTATTCAATAAAGAGCAATGAGTGATTTATTTGTCTTTTGTTGGTTGATTAACACTAAAACACAGTCAGCATGAATATTAGGCTGCTGTCACATTAAGACAACGCACAGATCCAATACACTGATATTGTACACATGCACTGTCTTACTCGACTGTTCTCTGAACTCTGTCTGTTTTATTTGTTGTTAATTTCCACAAACCATATTATATACGCGTCGTCAGATTTGAGATTAACCACGGTGCAAGTGGGTGGAGAACGGTACAGTTCGATTTTCTTTCTGAGAACCGTTACACACCTATGGTTTTATATGTAATCTATCACAGCTGACAACTAAATTCAATTGCATTCTCATTGCACTGTTTGTCTCTTTATCTCTCAGATTTCTGGCAGATTATGATGAACAGTTCCCTATAGTAGATGACATCAGTCTCCTTCAGCAGGCTTTCCCTCTTTTGTATCCTTTACTATGGTCACTGTACAGAACACTGTATGCTGATTTTGAAAGTAACAAAAGGGGAAGCATTCTGGCATCTTTCAGGCTTCTGCCTGAGAGAAGACGACCTCAATGATTCCAGAAATAACCTGTCCCAATTTCTAATTGTTTTCCTACACCCTTGATAAATATTGATGCACTGATACCATAGCTAGTCTCATTTCCTCCAATACTTATCATGAATATACAATGTTCACTTCATTAATGTTTCCATGCAAAGAAACACTGGCAGCAGAAGCAGATTGTTAAATGTCAGAGAGATTATTGCAGCATTAATGTCTATGCCATCAATTTAGTGCTAGTTTAGCCTGTTGTGCTAGTAAAGAGAGGACCACAAAGCATATTCTGCCTGACTTGCCTTTGAAATCTTGTCTTTACTTTTTTCTGTCACAGAGAATCAGAATAATACATCTTTCTCCACTTTTTTAAACTCCTTTCTATGGTTTGCTGCTATTCTCCTTGATCTTCCCACTCAGAGACGACACCAGGACATCTTACCTGTTGCAGGGTGTAGAGTCCGCCTGGGAGTTTGTGGGGAAAAAGAGAAGCTTCCCCTCTGCAATCTCATCAGCCAATCACAGTGCAGGAGCCAAAAGCAAGACTGGCAGAGATTTAGAAGCTTCCCGGCAGGAAGGAGCAGGAGTCAGAGAGGAGTTGAGAGGAGCGGAAGCTATGACTGACACTCCTCGTAAGGGTGACAACGTGAGTTCATTAGCTGCTAAAAAAATCTACAACATTGTTGAAAATGCATTTTTAGCACCCACTGATGAAATAAAAAGTATTTTTTCTATCTTTTCTTTTCTGGGGCCCATAGGGGGCAGTTTGCACATTAAGTGCTGGAGAACTGGAGTCTCTGCTGACCCATATCCGAGAGCTGCTTCCAGACTTGGGAGATGGATTTATCCTGGCATGTTTGGAGGAGTACGGCTACAATTCGGAACTTGTCATAAACAACATCCTGGAAGATAAACTGTCACCTTCTCTTGACAAACTGGACAGGGCAATGGCCAGGTAAAGTCCAACTGAAGTGTTTTGCATACAAAGATTGATAACACTTACAATAAGGTCCCATTAGTTAATGCATTAACTAACAATGAGCAATACATGTGTTGCAGTATTAATTCATCTTTGTTAACATTAGTTAATAAAAAAACAACAACTGTTCATTGTTGATTCATATTAGCTTAGGAGTTCCATTAAATAATTGATAACTTTTGATTTTAATAATATATTAGTAAATGTTGAAATTAGGATTAACTAAGCTCAATAAAAAGTGTTTTTCATTGTTAGTTCATGTTGACTAATGTAGTTGTACTAATTGTAACCTTATTGTAAAGGGTTACCCAAGGATTTATGGTAACTCGGGTTCACTTCATTGTTACTTATTGGCTCTGTAATGTTGCCCTGTAGGCCTGTGAAGAAGGAGCTTCCCTCAGTTTTGAGCACAAGATCAAATGTGTTTAACGATGACGAGTTCGACGTGTTCAACCGTGACCGATTGGACATGAGTCGCATATGGAAAGGCCGGAGGTAGGTTCTGTGAGGCGATGTTAAAATTCTGTAACAGTTCTTCCTAATTAAAGAAACATTATCCCATCCTGCCCGGCAGTACCTTACTCTGAATTTTTTTTTTTTTTACTCTGTTCAGTCAAACTATCCACTGAATATTTATGAAAATCCAGTTGGTCAATAGAAAATAGTCTTTGACAAGTACGGTGTAAAATTACATCAGAGTAGGCATAAAGTGAACTTGTGAAATATTCAGCTCAAGCTGTAAAAGCTGGTTTGTGTCAGCTAGAAATTAAAATCTCTGCGTATTACAGACAGGGGGAGAGTGTACGTGCCACACTCAATGACAAGCAGCACATAGAGGAGCAGAGAGAGAGATATCAAGCCTACCAGACAGTGGTGGATGAGATTCCCATAGCGAATGAGCCCTCTGGAGACGGTGATAATGCTTTCGGCTTGGATGATTATGACGACGAATATGACGACACGTATGATATCAACCAAATAGGAGCAAATGATCTGGATGAAGAAGATGAACTACTGAACCGCAGGTATGAGCTGTGACCAGTGTACATACTAACAATCCTTTTCCACTTCCTGCTTGCATTTACCATTGTAGATATTGAGTGGAATGCATCCCCCTCAAAGGTTTTCAAACACAAAAACTCATCTCTGCTCTGAGTATAATTATTATTAGTCATATTGATAAAATATTGATATTGATCAAAAACATGTTGGCCAAATTGTGGAGCCCTACAAACAACTCGGCAAACCTGGAGCTTTTTTTCCTTTATTTTTTTTAAACAGTTTATATCGCAGTATATATATATATATAGTTACCATAAAAATCACAATAAAAAATGTTTTCCCCAAATTGTGCAGCCCTAATTTATATTAGATTTTTTAAATTTACATTTAAGTTAACATCCACGTATTCGCCCTTTAGGCCGTTTACCATCCCACAAGTTCTAAGAACAATCAAAAAGGCTCAGGTGGAGGAAGACGAGGGGGAAGAAGAGGACACGGTTTGAATGAATCACTTTCTCATATTTTATATTCATTGTCTTTAAATGCTCCCTTACAATGGTGTTTTGATGTGTGTGATAGATCATATGGTGCTTTTCAATTCCAGGCTCTCACATAAAAATGCACATATCCATTTTTACAATGATCTTGTCCTATGTCATTTTGATCAGAATGACGCTGTGAAGAAGGATTACTTCGTCCAGGACCCAGCAGTCCTCAGAGAGAGAGCCGAGGCCAGGAGAGCTGCTATGCAAAGCAGGAAAGGGTAAGTTTGACAACGGACTGGAATTCATAGGCCATGTCCACAAAGCAACAGAATACGTTTGTCAGTCCTTATTACGGTTACGTTCACACACAGTTTAATTACGGGAGTGACAGCCGCATCCTATAACTGAACTCACACCCGCATTCCCGGAAAAACTGCTGTGTGAATGGAATCGGACTGGACAACTAGTTGTCTGTCACCACACAGTGCGAGAGAGCAGCTCTGCACTGCACAAACGTGTACTGTATTTTTTCATATGTGGTTTTACTTTTGGTAACTTACAGCGACGGAGATATGAGCTGTGTGTCAAAGCCATAGTTACACTGCACATTTGTAATGGTTATTATCTAACTAACCTACAAAACATGGATCAGTCAGTCATTAAGGCGAGACACTACAGGTGAATAGGATATAATTTTTAACTAGCAGATATCACCATGAAACTTTCCCAGTTGATTACCTACAATTAAGATGAGAAAAAAATGTATTACAAGTTTTCTGTAATCTAATCTTTAAATATGCAAATTAGTCATTATCTAATTAAATATGCGCAAATTTGCATATATGTATTAAAAAAAAAGAAATCTGAGTATTAGACAAAGCCAGGTTCAAAATTATTTTTTCATTGTGTTCACATATTAGATGGGGAAAAAATTACAAAGGGATTTATGGATATCTACTTTTGTTATCCTGTAAATCAGAATATACTGTCAATAGCCTTAACAAATTGATTTTCGCCATGTTTTTTGGAATAAAATGTTATATAAATCAGACTAGGAATAATATATATACAAATCCCTCTGTAAATGTCTTCATAATATAACTAGGTATAAGACTGGAAAGTTTGGTGTATATAGGTGCTACTGAAGTGTAGATTTCGGACTTGGAGTATGAGAGAAAAGTCATTTAGAGAAAACGGGCTTTAAAGATTTATATTGTAAAATGAGATTGCGCATTCAGAGTTAAATCCCCCCTTTTACTTTCACATTGGTTGCTGATAAAAAGGAAATTACCATATTTGGATCCGACAGCATTGTACAGGAGAGAGAGAGCTTTCTAACGGTGTGTGTGCTGACGGTGCAGGCAGCGATCGCGGAGCAGCGGGATGATTTAGAACGACAACTTTTGTTGAATTTATGAGCAATCTACAGACGCAAACAGACAAAGTGTAGTAAAATAAAGACCTAAATGTGTATTTCGGACTTTTTTTCACCACAAGTCTGAAGACACATGTTATTGAAGACAAATAGCCCAAAATCTCAAAATTGACCAGTGAAAAAAAACTTTGTTTTTGCCTGCCGTTTCTCGCCTTAATTTGATCTTATTTGGTTTTTCCTAATAGCTACAGACCGCCACCGGCAAGTCATGTTGTAGGTGGTCCAAGGGGGCGGGGACAGGCGCAGGAGACTGTTTTGGACCGTCGTAGAAAGGAGGCGAACAAGAGCAGAGGAGCCAATCACAGTCGCAGAACGATGGCTGACAGGAAGAGGAACAAGGGCATGATCCCTTCTTAAGACTTTTGAATCAAGAACAGAACATTACACAGTTCTTGGAGAACTGAAAAAGCAGAATGAAGTACCTGAGGTTAATTGTAGCTCTTGTAGGCACATGGAGATGACATTCTGGTCTATTACATAGGCCTATTATTTCTTTCAGATTGAAAATTAGTTCTTGATGAGTTTATTTTCTGAAGTATAAATCAATATAAAAACATGCTGATTTGGAGTTTGAAGTGCTTAGTAAAATGCACAGGGATGTGTGTCTGTAAAGGGATCAATATAGTCATAGTTTATGTTTTTGATAGTGACAGTCAACACTATGACATGAAAACAAAGTGTTGTAAGGCAAAGGAGCCATTTCTTTTGCCCTGTAACACACAAGTTTATTGAACAGAGGAGAGGTACAAACAGTTACTGCACTGTTAATAAAATTCAACAAATAAATAAAGGAACATCAGGTTCGAGAATGTCGCATCTAAAATAAATTGCTACAAAAGATGCAGTACATTACACTATTAAAGCAAAAATGGAGCTCAAAAGATCCTGTTCCAGTTCTCTAAAGGTTCAGAAAGCGATTAAGACTTGACATAAGAGCAGTCCTTTGAGAAACCTTCCCACTTGAGGTTGTACAGACTGGCGGCAAAGTCCGATTTCAAACACATTAATCATACTGTGCCAAAGGCTGTGAGCATTCGTCACTCTGGAAGAGAGAGATGTCCTTTTTCTTACATAGACTTTGAACAGGCAATGTTCTCTTGCCATGTAGAGCAGCATATTTCTACTTGCTAAGATAAATTCAAAGCATTTTGTAACAGAAAGCATATTTAAGAATGCTTTTGAAATAAAATGTAAACCATAGGAAGATAAAACATGAATAAATACTGTTCTTATTAAGACTTTGTCTCTTTGTTGTTCCTCTTGTGTAAGTGTTTTTTTTTTCAATGTAATGGTTGTTTACCTGTCTAGCAGATGCCCTCCTGAGATAGTGTGATAGCTGAGATGGGGAAAATTCCTCAGATTTGGCATAAGTATAGATTGTGATTGAATGATTGGCTGCCTGGAGATTCCTTATTCCTATGTCCTATCCTATCTTTAAGTACATTTACATGCGCAGATATAATTGAACTACAGTGGGTTTTTTGCACAGTCGAGCTACAGTATTCATCTGTCTGTCCAAGTATACGTGACACAATGCATACTCGAATATTAAAAGGATTAAATACATGTCTTTCGAGGGATGCGCAAACTTTCAGAGCAAACTGTAGTCTGTAAACATGCTGAATGAAGCTGAGCTATAATTACCTTTTTATTATAAGATTATTTTAATGTTTTTGAAAGAAGTTTATTTTATTCAAGGCTGCATTTATTTGATCAAAAATACAAAACCAGAATATTGTAAAAAATTATTACAATATTGAAAATAAAGTTTTTTCTAAGATTTATTTTCTTAAATATATATATATATATATATATATATATATATATATATATATATATATATATATATATGTATATATATTCCTATAATGGCAAGAATTACTTTAGTCTTCTGTGCGCATGATCCTTCAGAAATAAATGTTGAAACCAATTGTGCGGCTAAATGTTTTTCAGAAAACAGATTTTTTTTTTTTAAAGGATTCTTTGATGAATTGAAAGTTGAAAAGAATTATCTTTTGGAACATTATAAATGTTTTACCGTCACTTTTGATCAATATAATGCATCTTTGCTGAACAACAACAAAAAAGGTAATGTAGGTTTGTTAGTCTAACAAAGCAAAAACCTGACTGGCATTTCAGTCAGACTAAAGAATTTACATGACATTTAAATAGACAATTTGAAACTCTAAAATGCATGTAAATGTACTTAATAGTTCCTTATAAATAATCTTTAAAAGTGACACTAACATAGTGAAAGTCGCTCTGTGCAGCAAGAAGGCACAGGGCATCCTTGCAGCTCTTTGTATGGAATACAGATACTCCTTTCATTTTACTGGGTAGTTTAGAGTAACAGAATTGATTAACATGCCCCATTTCCTCTGAATTGGTGCTAGTGCTAGAGCTGGGGGTTTAGCCGTCAAAGCCAAACAATGGTACTACATTATGGAGCCCCATACTTGACATGCATTGGTGGAAAAAACAAAATTTCATGGCCATGTATTAAGCATTCGTTCCCACAACAAATTCTTCCCCCTTGTTTTAGGTAATTATTAGGCAAATCATGAAATGTTGTAAATCGTAGCAACATTGTACAGATTTATTCCCTCATTTTAATTTAGTTAAATCACGGCCACAATTTAACTAAAACATGGGAATGAATGAATAAAATGTGGCCCCAATATCTTTTTTTTTTTTCTGCATGTATGAGCCTCCGACCATTATGTCTCTGCTTACAATTCTTAACAGAAACATTTTATATGCTCTTAAAAGATGTCAAGACCACAACTTCTAGGTTAGGACCATCTTCAGGCAAGAACTGCATCTTTTTTTGGGGGGTGGAAAAGGGAGGAACAGGACCAGCCCTGGTATCATGTCAAATGATTCCTCCTTAATTTGAAGAGATCTGAATCCTTACTTTTGTTTTTTGCTGTGCACATGACTTCACAATCTGTGTATCTGTAAACTGCTGAGTCGGTTAAACAAATGTAACTGGAGTACTCAACTGTGTGCAAAAGAACCTACTTTCAAGAAACTTCTCAAGTGGTCTGACCAAAGATCAGGAACTAGTCCTGACTCTTGGGGTCTCTTGAAAGAACTCAAGTTATATAGTCTTTGGAAAGGTCAAAGATCATTACCATGGAGGAATCCTGACCTTACAGTACAGAGGACGGATTTAGTTGCCATGAAAAGCCTGAATCAGAGGAGTCAATCCAATTCCACTATTTCCTAGTCCAGAATCCATCCTGGTCCAGCTCAATAAAAATTACCTGGGAGGAAGAGAATGAGAACAGGAAGAGTTCAGACTCAGATCAAATACAGTTTGCATGGAGCAAAGATATATAGATAGATGAGCAAGTAATATTTGTTTTTCTCACCAAAAACGCTACGCTTGCAGAGAGGGCATGTCTGCTGGAGGAGAAGCCAGGGATCCACACAATCTCTGTGGAACTCATGGAGGCATGGTAACACCCTCAAACACTAAAACACACCCAAATAGAGGACTGATCAAATTTCTGACAGACTGTATCTCTTTATAAAAGAATAATAACTCTACCGAGCAAAAGCATAAGAATGTAGAATATTTGTCACCTGGTTGTTGTTGTATTGCTCCAGACAAACTGCACAACTGTCCGTCTCCACCGGCTGAGTTTGTGTTTGGTCACACCTCACTTTGGGCTGCCGGTATGTCCTCGTCTTCAATGCTGATAATCTCTTTAAAACGTCTTGCTTTATGTTTGACTGTAAGACAAACAGTATATTTTATTATTGTTATAAACTATGCACAGTGTATAGACTACTGTTCAAAAGTTCGGGGTTGATTTTGGTAACGTTTTTTTTAATGATTTCAAAAGAAGTCTCCCAAGGCTGCATTTATTTTATTAAAATATAGTAAAAGTGTAATATTTTGAAATATTATTACAATTTAAAATAACTTAATATCATTTTAATATTTTATGTAAGTGTGATGGCAAAGCTGAATTATCTAAATAATTCTAATATGCTGATTTGGTGCTCATAACATTTCTTATTATTATCAATGTTGAAAACATTCAATTTTGGGAAAAAAAGATTTTTGGTGGAAACCATAATCAAACATTTTTAGGGTTCTTTTATAAAATGGAAAGTAAAAAAAAATCTATTGTAGCATCTGATTTTATCGAAATCTATTGGAGCATTATAAATGTCTTTACTGTAACTTTTGACCAAATTAATGCATCCTTGCAGAATCAAAATATTTAATTCTGGGAAAAATCTTGCTGACCCCACACTTTTGAATGGAAGAATAATTTTCCCTCTCAGCCTCTACTTAACGCTGCTTCATTTTAACAGTTAGTAACATTAGGCTCGCGGTTTCACAGACAAGGCTTAGATTAAGCCAGGCTTAGGCCTTCAATTACGGCATTTAAGTAGCTTTTATAAACATGCCTTAGAAAAAAAAACATTATTAGTGTCAGTGCAAGTTACTTTCAGTTAAGACAGCTTAAACATGCATTTTAGTCTGGGACTAGGCTGTGAAACCAAGCATTAGGTTTTAAATCAAAATCTTTCAAACTTCAGAATGAATCTGTCACAAAAACAGCGTTCACCTCTAAATCATCATTAAACTGGTTGTCCTGGTACTGCCAGCGTGCTTGAACTATGACCCCTGTGGAGAGGACAAGGGCCACCAGAACGACAGTGTTCCAAAGCTGCTGGAGATATTTCTGGGCAGATGGACAAAAAGAAAGATAAAAGAAGAGAATCGCTCCTTGCTGACCAATAAAGGTGACATTTAATATTAAGAAACATAAGATGATTACATGACAGTGCTAAAACCTTTTGAGCTGTAAGTAGAGCTGCACAATTCTGGATACATTTTGTTGTTGTTGTTCTTTAAAATAGAAATCACGATTCTGAATAGAACTGAACAAAATAGCATGCAATTTACTTTCAAAGGGTAATTTATTCTATTTCGATCAGTACCGTAGATATCATTTTTTATATCCGAACTATAAACTTTAATCCCAGTACTTCTGTGATAATTTTGAATTATAATTTTTGAAGCTGTTTCGAACCTATACATGACAACTGCTCTCTCTGGGTCAGCATCAGCACTAAAGCAGATTTGAATGCCTGCTGTGATCTTACTTGTCAAAGGTTTAATAGACGTAGCAGAATCGTTGTCATTTAGGAATAAGATTGCATGGGTGTATGAATTAAAATCTCGATCTTTTAACGAATAATCATGCAGCTCTAGCTGTAAAGCTATGACAGTACCCTGGATGATATGAGTTGTCTTCAAAACGCTCATACCTGGACCTGAGAGTTGGTCTCTCCAGTGCAGATGACCCCCTGCCATTCCCCATACAACCCTCCTCTTGAACGGCCACAGCTGGACCACAGGGTCAAGGTGGCCCCCTTTGACACCGCATATAGAAATATCACACGCCTACACTAATAACCATAACAAGCATGAAACTATACTGCTGCTGCACAGGAGCTTATTATCAGTCAAATCTTACCAGGCTATCCTGTAGAAAAGTCTTATAAGTGATTTTGGCTGTTGCATGAAGGCCCCTAATTAAAAATAATAATACATTTCTAAATCCAGTACATTGTTTATTCCGAAGAATACCGATAATTGAATGACTGAAGATTACCTGAGGAGTGCTCCAATGAGCTTAGTGACATTTTCTGATGTCTGAATGACAATGATTGGCTTTGAGAGGACCTGAGAGAGATCCATCTGTAGAAGAACAGTTTTATTTTGTTTTCATATTTACCTAATAACCATTATCCCATCAAATAAAAGTTTATGGAACAGAACAGCAAAGCCTCACCTCTCTGACGGTATTCTGGTTTAAAGCCAGTATGATCAAAGCCGACGCACCAAAAACAAGCGCACGCTTCATCTATAGAGGAGAGAGCTGTCAGTTTGATCAGTACTACCTTGTCATCATGCTTCAGTCTTCACAATGACCGTTTTGAATACCTTATTGACCACAGATGCAGCAAATGACTCCTGGTTGCTGTTGCTGGAAACTGTGCCTTCCTCCATCTGTACAGGAACCACTCCAATCCACGGGTTCTGATCCTTCCCATCACTGCTTTCACCGTTGCTTTCAAGAGCTTCATCTTTTATCTGCATAGACAAAAGGAAGCATGTCACTGATGTAATGGACAAAGCATGTCCCACAATCTTTACTTATCATTAGTTTTTAAAAAGAACAACATCTACATTTTAATCAAAAAATCAATCGAAGATGATGATCACTAGAATGTTCTTTAATTTCTTTTTTTTTTTAATTTAGAAAATTATATATAATTTTAAGCAGTTGTGCTTATATTTTCCCAATTTATTTAGTCATAGAAGTGAATGCTAATATTGTCAATATTTGCAATATTTAACATAATATTGATAAAACTTACATATACAAAATGTTTTCTGTTTGTCATTTTAAAGTTTTTTTCTTTAACATTTTAAGGATATACTGACACCATATTGGTTATATTAGCTGTATGCTTAATGTATGTATTATTATACCGTATAATAATACATAATTAAACATACAGCTAATATAACCAATATGGTGTCATACTATTAATATACCAATGTGCCAAAGGAGAGAAAAGTGTTGAAATACAAATACAATAAATAATGCATGTTCTATTTTAAAGACAGAAAGGAAGAAACCCACATTCAAAACAGTGAAATTAAATTAAATGGTAGTGTATATAATTTTAGCAGTTTAGCAAAATACAAAACAGTTGTTATTCTATTTTCTCAATTAAGTAATGTATAGAACTTAATGCTATATTGCCATTTTTTGTAATATCTAATATAATATTTATGTCAATATTTATACTATTTGACATATAATTTTTATATCACAGTGCTGACCCAACACACGAGAAAAATGTTACAGCCATGGCAAGAAACGCATTCAGAATAACTTAGTGGAAATAATTTCCAATATTAAGCACTGATAAACTTACTAATATGAGGTCTCCTTTGAGCTCATGTTTCTTTTTGCTGTGGTTTTCCATGGGGTCGTTCTCCAGACTCCCCTTGACCACCTCACCCTGAAAAACATCCTGATGCTCTTCCAGAAACACCTCTACAAATGCTACCTGTTCGCTGGAAACTAGCGGGCAAAGCCACAACGAGCACAGCACAGAAAGACAAGCGAATGCGCCCATGGCTCACTGTCAGTTGATGTTATATGTCATAGTAAGTCATAGACTGAAAGTTAGAGCCATACTGACAGGACAGGCTCCGTTCTGTCACCTCCTCCTGATGTAAACAATTTGAGTGGAGTTCTTCTTCTACGGTTCCCTTTTTCCTGCCTGCACTTGTGAAAGAGAAACTAGCTAGAACGGCATATGTTGGTGGTAAATGTCCGCGAGGGCGCGCTGTGTGGTCCAATCATTCATCATGACGCATTAAGCTCCGCCTACTCAGTGTTTCGAGTAGTAACAGCATTCTTCGTATTTCTATTTCTATTTATGTTCTTCATATCTTCGCCTCAGCCGTCATGAAAAGATGTGTGCTCGCCACCCAGTGGTAAACTGTAAAGCCGTTTTTAAAAGATTATTTTTTTGTGCTTTATCATTAGCTATTATGATCATTTTCACTCATAATGGTTACATTTTGGTGGTTTCTGTGATCATTAAAGAAGCCTAATCCTTATTACTGTACCGTTACACACTTGCGTATTTGAAAAATACATGACATTTTACTGTCCTCAAAGAAAATGTCAATCCTTGTTGTCTCTCTCTGTGTGTGTAATATATATATATATATATATATATATATATATATATATATATATATATATATACATACATACATACAGAGCAATTTTTAATCAACTGTGCTAAAGTATGAACTGTAAACTGCAGAAACATCAAAATGTAACAGTGGGATAGATAGATAGATAGATAGATAGATAGATAGATAGATAGATAGATAGATAGATAGATAGATAGATAGATAGATAGATAGATAGATAGATAGATAGATAGATAGATAGATAGATAGATAATTGGGGTCTAATAAAAAAGTCAATTCAAATTTAAATATAGTCACCAATCATACAATTTTGTGAAGTGAAAACCCTTTGAACACAAATTTTCTATTCCTATTATATTTCTATGTTCTCTCTATGTTACTGAGGTATACTTATATAATGTGTTACTGCTGTTATTACTAGCTCATTTAGACGCTTGTGTTTGTGTTTTTCCTCCTTTGTGAATCTTTTTTAATGACGGCTTCTGCTAAATGAATGAATGTAAATAAGGAACAAATACGTTGATTCTTTGTTTCCAAGGGAACTTCGATGAAGACGGCGAACTTCCGGCGTGACTTCAGTTGCTGCAGCTTCACGCTCAGAGTGATGAGAGAGAGAGAGGGAGAGAGAGAGAGACAGACAGACATGGAGTTTAACTGAGCAACAAAGTAACGGATGAGCTGCAGCACTTAAACGGCCGGGCGGGAGGGTGGACGCTGGAAACGATTCTCCTCGGAAGCACAGAAGGAGATCGCGGGTTGCAAACGGCGGTTTTATACTTAATCAGCGTGAAGATGAAGCTCCTGAAGCCGAGTTGGGTCAATCACAATGGTGAGAGCAGCAGCCCGACTGTGTGTGTTTGTGCAAGAATCCGGGGCTTCAACTTGAGCTTTTGTTATGTAGAGACGGATCGGGTCTCTTCTCCAGTGCTGCGATTGCTCTCGGATTCTTTTCTGCACATTTTAGCGTATAGTATCACCTACTATGATTCTAATTGCGCTAAATATGTATATATATAGCTTGGCTGGGTTTTAAGAAACCACCCATGAATATATGATGTGCACAGTGCACACCACCCATTTTGAAGTTGCAAAAGACAGGCAGGTAGACATGGGTCGATCAAGCGGGAGCTGATGGCTGTTACTGCACTGTTAACATTAAGAATCATTTATGTAATTTAAGAGACGATCTGGTCATAATTAAGAGATTAAATCAAGCATGTGACATTGTTTGTATTTGTTATATGCTAATGTGGCCATATTTGTATTTTAACCTTCTTTGAACTGCAGGTATGTGCATTTGTTGTTCTATCATTGAATATTTGTGGACTCTTTGACCATGTTAGACAAGTATTTTAAAACTGCATTTGTGTTCTAAGAGTGTTTTTGTTTTCAGGTAAACCAATATTTTCAGTTGATATCCATCCAGATGGAACCAAGTTTGCTACAGGTGGCCAAGGTAAAAAATCAAACCCACTTACATATATTTTCCTGTTATCGTTTGGCTAATTATAGTATAGCTTTCAGATTAATCTTTTATTTATTTTTTTGTAAACAGGTAGTTAAATTTCAGTCATCAGGAACTGATATTTTTGTTGTTCACTGACAGGTGAGGACTCTGGGAAAGTGGTCATTTGGAATATGGCCCCAGTTCTTCGAGAAGAGGACGAGAAAAATGAAACTATTCCCAAATTGCTTTGTCAGATGGACAATCACTTAGGTATTACCTGTTTATCTCTATTTTAAAGATTAAAATATATGAAGTACCGGTTAATAAAGAACATTTGTGGATTGTTGTTCTCTTGATTTTGCTGCATTTAGACCACATATTTTGCTCCCAACATTCAAAAGAAAAATTCAGAGACTGTCTAGATTATATCTTGTCACTTAAATGTATTGTAAACTCCTGTGGATATGAACGGCACTGACAGAATGTGAGACAGAATGTGTGACACTGATGAATATTCTGTATCTAATCAAATGTTTTATGTAACTTTGTGCATTTCAGCATGTGTGAATTGCGTGCGCTGGTCTAATAATGGCTTATACCTGGCGTCAGGAGGAGACGACAAACTGGTCATGGTGTGGAAGAGAGCGGCGTGAGTAAAACTGGCTTTTTTTCCCAACTTTAAAACACTCCACATTGATTACAATTATATAACAATTAAAGGTGCAGTTAGCGATTTCTAAAAAACTGATATTTGAAATCAACCCAAACAAACACATCCCTCCTTTCATTGCTCCACCCCAAAATGCACAAACACACAATGTAAGAGTGGATATCTCTTTGTCATAGCTGTAGTGGAGCAAAATAATGCTTCACGAAAAGTAAAGAGAAGACGACGAATGAACAACAAGGAAGAACAAAGATTAACAAGAGTATATACATGCAAGAGTTGGTTGTTAGTCGCCAGCAGCACATCAGCTCAAGACAAACAGTGACACTCAAACATGTCCTGTTACTATAGCTAACATTACAACAGTAGTATATCTTAGTTCTGTGCAACATTGCAAAACCAGCGTTCCTCACGTATAGAGCAGAAACAACACAAACTCAGTGTCTCTTTCCAGGCCTTCCTGCTAAGGTCTCTCAGCACTGGAAAGCTTCTAATATTAACGTGGGTCCTAAAGCTTTTGTCTGATCATAACCCTTCTTTTTCCAGTGATATTCTTCTGACCTTTTCTCTTTTGCATTGTCTCTCAGCCATCTCTCTCTCTACAGTCTTTCTTCAAATCTCTCTCTTGCTCACTCTCTCTCTGCTCCCATCATGAGTGGACTCGCCCCCTACTGCTGATTGGCTGCAAGTGTGTTGTGGTGCTCAGTCCAATCCACATTCAAAAGGGTTTCTCAGAAGTTGTTTACTGCACCTTTAAAGAAAAATAATTAGTAAAACATTTAGTTTAATGAAGTTACAACATTTTAAACATTTTTATATTAACTTTTTGAAATAATATAATAATATTTGAAATGTATTTGAATTTGAAAGTTTTAAAAAAATAAGGATGTGATGCTGAAAATATAATTGTTATATGTATTCCAGTAGACAGAATGATCAAGATGCCCTACTAGCGCAAATGGACGGTTTATTTCCCTACTTTTGAACGCAGATTGTTGTCTGTCTTTTGTTTATAAAACAAAAACAGATGCCTCAAATGCATCCACGCACAGACCTATGAGGCATTTTGTGTTGTTTGTTTTGTTGAGCAGTTTCATAGGTCCAAGCACGGTGTTTGGATCCAGCAGTAAACTGGCTAATGTGGAACAGTGGAGGTGCGTCATGATTCTGAGGAGCCACACGGGAGGTGAGGAGAAAAACGCTGCCCATGTGATTGCTGGATATTGTCCTCAGATTTGGCATTGTGTGAAGCACATGTGGTGTTTTCTCTAAATCTGATTCAGATGTAATGGATGTAGCCTGGTCACCTCATGATGTCTGGCTCGCGTCTTGCAGTGTGGATAATACCATCGTTATATGGAACGCTCGAAAATTTCCAGGTGAAAAGTGAATTTAGATCTAAGAAAAAGTCTAGTGTCATTTGTTTGCAGATGCCGCTTGGTTTGATATGTTTCTAATGTATTGACATTAAAGGGTTAGTTTACCCAAAAATACAAATTATGTCATTAATTAAGCACTCTCATGTCGTTTCAAACCCACAAGACTTTTATTCATCTTCGAAACACAAATGAAGATATTTTTAATTAAATCTGAGAGATTTCTGTCCCTCCACAGAAAGTCTATATATCCAAATCGCTGATGCTTCAAAACTTCATAAAGAGTTTGTAAAATAAATTCATATGAATCAAGCAGTTTAATATAAGTCTTCTAAAGGGACACGATCGCTCGCTTTATATGACGATTTCATTTAGATACGTGGAGCACTTAAATATAGTAAAAAAAAGCTCAACTTGCTTGACGTGCAGAAACAACATTGTTTCTTGCTTCAAGTGGGCACCTTCCGTCCTCAGTGTTTCATCGACTAGCCTACGACACCTCAAGAGGGCTCGACAGTGACTGTGGCGTCCCAGAGTCACCCCCCTCCGTCCCCCACTCAACTCAGCCCAGCTTACTGACCTCTACATGCCTCCTGCTGCTGAGACCTAACCACAATTTCACAATCTCTACGCAACCCAACCATACGCGCCAACCCGTTTGACTAAGGCTGTCGAGCCCCACTGGTGCGTTAATATGCAGTTTCAGTGGCAACGGTTCCGTATGGCATACCACTTACCACAAAAACACAATATCTGCCCAACCACCCGTCATTCACGCAATATACACAGGAACGTAATGGCTGTGAATACTATACAACCTATACAAATAAACCAACAGACTCTTCAAGTTTTTCAAGAATTTTACGAAACCGTAACGTGGCGGCCTGTACACAGCCAGCTAGAATCTTTCCGTCTCAACCACAGCCAGTTGCTGCTCCTTTCTGCTGCTTCGGATAAGTTCTTTACTGTGCGACGCAACTCTTGGCCACTGAATCCGACGTCTCTGAGGAACCGGGTTCTAGAGTGTGCCACAAAACCTCGACAACCCACTTCCACTGGATAAACCTGGACTCTCCATCCTCGCTGTTCTGCTTCAGTGGCCAGATGAGCATACCGCAGTTTCTTCCTCTCATATGCCTCATCTACCGCATCCTCCCATGGCACAGTTAACTCTATCAGTTGAACAATGCGTGCTGATCCAGACCACAAAACAATATCTGGTCGTAGGTTAGTGGTGGCAATCTCAGGTGGAAAAATAAGCCATTGATCAAGATCAGCCAGCATCTTCCAGTCCCTAGCAGTTTCCAGTTGTCCTGGGCGAGAATTGGTGTTAACACCTTTTCTTGGTGGTTGCTCGCCTGGGCGGAGGAATATTGTCTTCTGCGTGTAATGTTTTGCTAGAACAGGCGGCAACTTATTGGTCATACTACGCTTGCCTTCCAATGCTAAAGCCAAACATCGCAGTACTTGGTCATGGCGCCAAGTAAACCGACCTTGGCTAAGAGCCACCTTACATCCTGTCAAAATGTGCCTTAATGTGGCAGGTGATGAACACAAAGGACAAGAGGGATCCTCTCCTACCCAGAGGTTTAGGTTCTGCGGTGATGGGAGAACATCATATGTTGACCTAATAAGGAAACTGATCCTACTCTCTTCCATTGACCAAAGGTCTTGCCAGCCCATCTTGCGTTGTTCCACACTTTCCCATCTCATCCACTCTCCCTGCTTGGCCTGGGAAATGGCCTTTATACACCTCATCCTCTCCTCCTGCTTTCGCAGCTCGTTGACTACCAGCTTCCTCCTTTGAGCTGGGCCTGCCTTGTGCCATTTAGGAGGAGCTAAACTGAGCCCAAAACCCCCTCTTCCATGCTGTACCTGTCCCACGATATCCCCAATTTGAAGGTCAGCCTTTGCCTCTACTACAGCTTTCTTTGCTGACCACTTTCTACCAGTTTTTAACACAGGGGCTGCCTCCCTTACACATTTGTCGCGTGACTCTACTAAGGTCATTTCCAGTCTGACCTCGGCACATTTAAACTCCTCGGTTAAAGCAGAGACTGGCAGCTGCAATATTCCTTTACTATAAAGCCCCACTCTGCTGAGGCAGCATGGAACTCCCAACCATTTCCTAATGTATGAACTTATTACCGCTTCCAGCTTATCCACTGTTGTCAAAGAAACCTCGTACACAGTCAGTGGCCACAGCAACCTCGGCAGTAGATTAAACTGAAAGCACCAGAGTTTTAGTTTGCCTGGTAGAGCACAGCTGTTTATGCTCTTCAACCCTTCCACTGCTTGTCGTCTAACTTCTCCCACTCGAACTCTGTCCTTTAGATCCCCATCGTACCATCTCCCAAGACTCTTCACTGGCTTCTCAGAAACTGTTGGTATTGCCTCACCATTAATGAAGAATGTTTTATCTACTACCTTTCCTTTAACTAACGAGATGCTCCTTGATTTAGAGGGCTTAAATTGCATTCGTGCCCATTCAATATTATCTGTTAACTTCCCCAATAACCGATTAGTGCAGGCTACTGTTGTAGTCATGGTTGTCATGTCATCCATGTATGCTCTGATTGGTGGTAGTCGCATCCCAGAAGCCAAGCGCTCTCCTCCTACTACCCATCTTGATGCCCTAATGATTACTTCCATTGCCATGGTAAAAGCCAGTGGAGAAATGGTGCATCCTGCCATAATTCCAACCTCTAAGCATTGCCATGCAGTGCTGAATTTTGTAGTTGAGAAACTAAATTGCAAATCTCCAAAATAGGCTTTCACTAAATTTGTTATTGACATTGGTACTCTGAAAAAATCAAATGCTGCCCAAAGAAGCTCATGTGGCACTGAACCATATGCATTAGCCAAATCCAGGAATGTCACATGGAGCTCCTTCCTCTCCTTTTTAGTTGACTGAATTCGTTGCCAGATAACATTGATGTGTTCTAAGCATCCTGAGTGAGAACCCTGGAATGCCCGCTTTTTGAACTGAAGTGTCAATGAAGCCATTCTTTAATAGGTAGGTGGACAATCTCTGGGCAATAATGCTGAAGAAAATCTTACCTTCAACGTTTAATAGTGAAATAGGACGAAACTGACTGATGCTTGTAGCATCTTTTTCTTTAGGTATAAAGACTCCACCTGCTCTGCGCCATGCTCTAGGTACAACCTGTTTTTCCCATGCCACTTTTATCAATTTCCACAGAATTCGCAGAACTCCTGAAGCACTCTTGTACACTCTGTACGGAACTCCATTAGGCCCTGGAGATGATGAAGCCCTTGCCTTTCTCACAGCCTGCTCTACCTCTTTCCACTTACCAGTTAATCTTTCCAATGCAAAGCATAGATCTGTGTTTACCGTGTCCCATGCAGTTTTCTCACAAGCTCTTGGCCATCTAACTCCAGGCCTATGCCCGTTGAGTTTCTTTTCTCTCTTATGCTGGTTAGTCTGACCGGGTTCACAAGTATGAATATGTTCATCACTAACTGTGCAAGCCCTCCTCTCCTCTATGACAGGGGTGCTGATATCCTGCGAGCTGTGGTTTGCTTCCTGTCGCTGGATTTCATTCGACTGACTTGACTGACTTCGTAAGAAGTACTGATCAATGCGAGGCCCTTGTCCCTTCTCCCTCAAGCATTTCATTTTCCCTTGATGAACCTTCAAACCCCTCACCGTTGTCGCCTTTCTCCAGCCACAGACACAAACTTGGAGTTCAATGACTTTACTAACTGCAGATCTTGAACTAGTCTTACTCTCCATACTCATATCCGTTTCCATTCCTAAGTCGTTAACCATGTTGTCCAACATTGAGTCATCTTCCACCCCGCTCTCGCAGACTCTATTTTTATTATGGTATTTTTCTCTTTAATTTCTCAGAAGCCTTGGGCGGGTGTCTCCAGCATCCTGTAAACACAGAGCTGGATACTGCCGACAAGGGTAGCTAACCCTTACCAGCCCCATTGGGGTCTCTTTCCTCCTGTCAGCTGTCTCTCCAGGCTGTCACAAGGTCTTTCCCTTGTTGCCAGCAGCACTATTCACCGCAGTCACTGGACGTATCCAGATCTTCATGATTTCCATTACACGAGAGTAGATGTTAAAACTTCATGCTGATTTGTACTCGGCTTTCGCCAAGATAAGCAACACTAAGATAAGCAACATAAAAGCCTAAGTTAAATCTGTTCATAACGTGTCTCTTCATAAGACTTGGATTAAACCACTCAATACATATGGATTTATTTTATAATCTCTTCATGAACGATCTGAAGTGTTTGGGGGAATAGACTTTCAATGGAGGGACAGAAATCTTTAAGATACATTAAAAATATCTTCATTTGTGTTTTGAAGATGAATGAAAGTCTAATAGGTGTGGAACAAAATGAAGGAGAGTAATTGATGAAAGAATGTTTGGGTGAACTAACCCTTTAAGTGTGGCTTAAGTGCCTAAATACTGTTATGGCCACATAACATCTAGAAAATGTTGGCTTCTGTATAAATAAATTCAGTTCTGAATCAAAGCATCAAAGACTGCATTTTTGAATTTGCTTTTAAATGTGTATGCCACAGAGATTGTGATGACTTTAAAGGGACACACTGGGCTGGTGAAAGGCCTTACGTGGGACCCTGTTGGAAAGTACATCGCCTCTCAAGCAGATGACCATAGCCTGAAGGTCTGGAGGACCATGGACTGGCAGCTGGAGACAAACATCACCAAACCGTTTAGTGAAGTAATACTAAGCTTTGCTTTGCTTATTTTTTTCTTCTTTAAGTTGTTTACATGCACTTGACCCTGCACTCTCTCTTTTTTCCTTCTCTCTTGCTTCGATTCAGTGTGGCGGCACCACACACGTCCTGAGGTTAAGCTGGTCTCCAGATGGTCAGTACCTGGTTTCAGCTCACGCCATGAATAATTCTGGGCCCACAGCTCAGATCATCGAACGTGACGGCTGGAAAACCAACATGGATTTTGTGGGTCATCGAAAAGCTGTTACTGTGGTGGTTAGTGTCAGCTCAAATCATTCATATTTTACAGAAAAGCATGCATTGAAATCTTCATTGTGGTTTTTACTGCAGTAAATGCTTTTGTTTTGATGTTATTGAATGGTTTATGAATTCCTCTCATCTCTCTGCAGAAGTTCAATCCTAAGATCTTTAAGAAAAAACAGAAGAATGGCAGCACACCCAAACCCAGCTGCCCGTACTGCTGCTGTGCTGTGGGTAGTAAGGACCGCTCACTCTCTGTATGGGTATGAGACTTCTCACTATCACCCCTTATTTTTACCCTTCATCACCCACATGTTCATGAATAATATTAGAGAATGTTTAATTTGTGAAAAATTAAGGGAAACTAATAAAATCTTATAAAGACATGGAAGAGTCATCAACGTTTCCATGTAGAGTACACTACCTTTCAAAAGGACTGTTTTTCTTAGACTCACCAAAGCTGCATTAAAGTCTTCGGTCACTTTTGATCAATTGAATAAAAAAATCTTACTGACCTCAAACAATTGTAGTTATACTGTGCTCAAAAATAATGCTTAATATAAAACAGACAACGACATGAGAAAGCAATAAATCACATTTCGTCCATGTTAATGAGTTTTCGTCCTAACCAGCTGCAACCATGACAATGCATTTTGTCAGTCTCGCTGGACTGTGGAGTGGCTCCCGCAGTGAGACCTCACTGGTCCAAATCTCCACATAATGTGTTCTGATTCATTTTGCTTTTCTTGTTTACACACAGTATGTTGGTTTCAACGAGGACAGAAAAATGTCACATCTTCCCGCAGTTTACGAGTAGGATTTCTGAATGTTACGATAACGCACCTTGAATCAGTTGTGCTCTTGTTTTTCAGCTCACCTCACTCAAGCGTCCCCTGGTTGTCATCCATGACCTCTTTGATAAATCTATTATGGATATTACGTGGTAAGAAAGACGCTTTTCTATTTTCCAAGCTTTGTAAAGCATCGTAGACATTGTTGTGGGATGATAACTTATATCCACCTGATGATTGCCGATCTTGCATGAGAGTGTTGTTTATGGATTTAATCTCTCAGGACACTGAATGGGCTGGGACTTCTGGTGTGCTCTATGGATGGGACAGTGGCCTTCCTGGACTTCTCACAGGATGAACTGGGAGATCCCTTGAATGAAGAGGAAAAGGTGGAGAAAACACACTAGTGTTGGAGAAACTTGCAAGTTAACTAACAAAAGTAGCTAACATTGCAGGTTTTAAGGCAACAATAACTTTTCAATTATAAGATTATATTATTGACAAAACTATTTATTTGGGACAAAAAAATGATAGTTATGTTGCACACATTTAGTCTCGTGGACCCATAACTTAATTTTAGTCTGATGGCAGAAGTTCTGGACTCCACAGCAGCTTTCATTGGCCGCCTAGATGCCGTCTGACTAATATTTAAAGCAACCAATCTGTGCCACGAACTTTACATATACATACTTATCATACATTTTAAAATCCTGAGTTTAGTTGATCCTGATAATCGCTTATTGTCACGTTGTAAACACAATGGGTTTCCTCTTTCACAAGGGGTTTGGCATCAGGGCGGCTTTGTTTCCAGGCAGACCGTTAAAGAACGCGGCACACACGTCTCCCAGAAATCCTGTAGAATTCAACCAATCAGATGACAACTTTGAAACTCCTGAAGTGTAGTAGCTGCGTTACACCGCTTCTAGTTGGGAAAAAATAGCTTGTTATAAGAAAAGCCACACTGTTTTGTAATCAACTGAGTTACTGTCACACTACCGAAGAACGTAAATGGCTTAATAGCTTCGATACTTTTAATTAGTTACTCTTCAACACTGCACACATGCATGCACAAAAACTAGCAAGGTGTCGGAAAAGACTTTAGTCTCCAAAGTAAGATTTCTTTATATCTTTTTGTAGAATACTATTCATCAGAACATCTATGGAAAAAGTCTGGCCATCACGATGGAGTCGCAGCTTGCCAGCACAATCATTGAGAACCCAGAAATGCTCAAGTATCAGCAGGAAAGGCAGAGGAACCCGAACCCTAATGGAGCCCAGGGAAGCGGTCCTGAGAACCAGACGCCCAAACTCACCAATGTGCTCAACGGAGAGTCCCTGGAGGACATCAGGAAGGTCAGAAGAAACAATACACACAGCAAATGATTAAAATAGTTAATATACTAAAAAATTATTGGGTAAATAATTTGCTTACTCATTTTTCCAACTCAGCAATGGCTGACTTGCAAGTTTACTAAGTGAAAGAAGATATTAGTAACACTTCCACAGATATTCCATATCATAGCAGCCAAAGCATTTTAAAGGGGTCATGACATGGTTTTTGTTTTTTGTTTTATTATGTTCCCTTACATGGAATTATAGTATTACTATAGTTTTTTGGACAAAAAACTTTTAAAATGTAGTGATTTATGACCTTTTCCCAGTAGTTTTAAGATGAAATACATTACTTACAGTTTGCAGTGTCGTTTTTGGGCCCAGAATAGTCGGCACGGCCTGATCTTTAAGCAAAAATTTTCTGGCAAAGCCAGCATCATACTGCGATTTGTTCTCAAAACAGTCATCCTTGAAATGTAGAGAACACGCGCTTAAATTAAAACTGCTGTGACTGAGGCGTTCGCAAAAAATAAACTGCATCCATTTTACCCTGACGTATGGATCTTTCGGCAGCGTATTCAAACATGTAGTTTGTCCACACCCAGGAACTGAGTGGCGTCTGTGTGGCGTCGCGATCTTCTTGTAAACAGACCCACTCGCTGCACGTCGACTGAACACCTGTGGGTGCGTCAACGATGCGAAATGAGGCGTAGTCGTCTTGCGCTTGAAGCGGTCATATGCAAACTACTGGAATGTCACTTCGTACCGTGACGTCACTTCATACCATGGATCCACAACGAGCTGTATTTAGAGCTTGATTAAATAAATTGTTCGTTTATAATGGGGAGGACGTCTTAAGCTATGAAACTTGCAGGAAGTTTTAATGGTACAAAGACCTCTTATATACCAAAAGATCAAGGCAAATTTGGTTTCTCATGTCATGACCCCTTTAACTGAAAAAACAAAAATGCAGCACTAAGCGCTGTCATTTTCAGCTGTCTAAAATGCTTTGGTGGACACGTGGCCTTGGGTATTTAATTATATATGAAATTCATATAATGTGTCTTTTACTTTTTGGGACTACTCTAGGCATAAATGAAATAAGAGAATCATACTACCACCCTTAATGCACATAATGAGTGGTTTAGAGAGCTTGAATATTTACTCTTTTGTCTCCAAAGAATGTGTTTGCGGACTTCAATTATTATACATGAATTAAAATGCCTACTTTCAAGTCATCAAGTAAATGGTTACAGTGACAGGATTGTATTTTTCACTTTGTCTGCTTTAACAAATGGCACGTTTGTTTGTATTGGGCAGAACCTCTTAAAGAAGCAGGTGGAGACCAGAACCGCAGACGGGAGAAGAAGAATCACACCTCTCTGCATCGCACAGCTCGACACGGGGTAACGAACGCGCACTCCAACACGTCTAAAATTATCATTCACCTATACCACTGGACGCAGTCAATGGCTGAATCTCTCTTTCTTTTACCCAGGGACTTCTCACCAGCATTGTTTAACAGCGTGCCGATCTTACCAGGGTCGTCCGCATCTACCCAGCTCACCCCTCAGATCTCTTCAGATTCTAGCACAGCCAACTCACTCGGCCTGCGACCCTCCCACGACCCCACCACCACCTCTCCCAACAAAACTGTGGAAGAAAACAAGGACAGGTAAGTGTACGTGTATGTAAGAGTCCGTTCTCCCTCTCTCTCGCCCCATACTTTGTAAAAATCTCATTTCTTTTATTGTCTCTGGTCACTCTTTCAGTGGACCTGCACCTGTAAACTCAGTCGCTATGAAATCAAATCTGCTGTTGACGTCTGCCTCCAAAATGGAGCCCATGAAAGCACTGGATTCACGATTCACTGAAAGGTCAAAGGCCACACCAGGGGTCACTAGCGTACCCATCACTATAGGCATCATCCCACTTGACAGGTAATAATGTCTCCATGATAACTGGTGTGTTCTTCCAAACTGAACTTAAAAACTGAAGTTGTTTTGTGGTTCTATCTTAGGGTTAAAGACAACAGCTCTGCGAAGGAGGTGAAAGTAAAAGATGAAACTAGCAGCGACAGTGAGGACAAAAACATGGTGAAATCACTCTCCATGGTCAAGAGGAAGGTAGAGATGGAGGGAGGAGAGGTGGTAGAGAAGAGGAAGAAGGGAAGGCCAAGGAAAGATGCCAAAATGATGATGCCCATATCACAGACCATCCCACAGGTGACACTTCCTATTTTCGACAGATAGTAAAACAACAGTTTCAAAATCTACTGATTGAGCCTGTTCTGGTCTCTTCTTAGGTTCTTTTTTACTGTAAAAATATATTAGCAGAAGTGCTTTATGCTAACACAGTTACAAAGTATATAAGGATCATTTTTTAACATACCGTATATAATGATTTATATATGAATATATTTATTTACATACAGCATTTTTATACATATTATACACTACTTTTCAACAGTTTGGGGTGGGAAGGTTATGCCAAATCATGCTCACCAAAGCTACATTTATATTTCATAAAAACAGTAAAAAGTTATATTTTAAAATAAAATAATTTATTCCTGTCATGGCAAAGCTGATATTTCAGCATCATTACACCAATCTTCAGTGTCAAACGATCCTTCAGAAATGATTCTAATATGCTGATTTGGTGCACAACAAATACTACTTAAGAATTATCATCAGTTGTGCTACTTAATATTGTTGTGGAAACATACTTTTTTCAGAATTCTTTTATGAATAAAGTTAAAAAGAGCAGCATTTATTTGAAATATAAATGTAATCCTTGCTGAATAAGTATTAATTAAAAAATAAATCTTACTGACCCCAAACTTTTGAAAAGTATTGTACAAATGTATGTTTATTTGTAGAATTTTTTGTTCCTATTATATATCAAATTAAAAAAATCTACTCTAGCAGACTGACCGCTATAATTTTTCCAGTTATCTTTTTTGTATAGAGAAGAGAGGGTTTCTTATGTGAGTGGGCATCAAAGATGAATTTTGTTTACTGATTTCTAATTGGTCTCTTCTCTTGTAGACTCCGGTCTCAGTGGAAAAGGAGCCATCTCGATTAGTAACACCTGTAGTGGTGTTAAAACTTCCTACCCCATCCATACGGAAATCATTCAGCACTCAGGTATGGCACAATCACTCTCTACAACTAAGATATCAGTCCTGTGTTCACAATTACTGCTCTCGATAGATCATATTGTGTAAACAGGAAGCTCAAGTGCTAGTTCTGTAAGAGTGCTGATGTAATGAAATGCAAAAGTAGACTCCATCCCATTGCTGGATGAAAAATAGCTATTAGAGGATTCAAATCAGCTAATGATAAAAGCAAAATTTACATGGACTAAAATCCACAAAACATTCAATTTGATAAAAAAAAAATGAACCTGCATTTTTAGGTGGGCACAGACTCCATCACATATCTGGAGGTGGAGAACGATGTCTCTGTGGTGTCTGGAGCTCGTCTCAGTCAGCTCAAATGGAGCAGAGAGGGCAGAGAGTGGGACACGCTGCTGCCCAGTCGCATCATCATAGCCACAGGGAGCAGGTGAGTATGTAACGTATTAAAGTGCCCCTATTATGTTTTTTCCGAATATTCCCTTTCATGAAGTGTGTAATATAGCTGTTTGTGATTGTAAACGATCTGCAAAGTTGTAAGGTCGAAAGTGCATGATAAATAAGGTTATTGTCTCCCAAAAGAAAGAATCGACTCAGAACCGCCTAAACAACTCATTTTTTATTCGAATCTCACTGCATGGCAGTTCTACGTCACTAGAAAAGATATTTGCATAATGTCCGCCTATGTTGTACGTGTTCCGCCCACGAACAACTTGTCCCGTCTTCAAACACGCCATTTTACTGACGTATGCTTCTTGAATCTCGGAGTTCAATGTGGGATTCGCAAAACCCTTGCTCTGGAAAGATGGGTCATTACTCAGTTTATTTGGATTAGCTTGGTCCTCAGAATCACAACCTGTAAGTATTATTAATTATAGATGTATATATTTTCTACCGGGTGTTCAAAATACATGGTTTTGTGTTTATATTAGTGATGGACATTTTTCAAAAATATTGTAATCGAATATTCGTTTGTTTAAATGACGTTTAACGAGAAAGATGTTATTTTTTAAGTTTAAGTTTTTTTTTTTAAATTGTGACCAATTGAACAAGCTTACACAACAAACTTACTATATATCTATCTAGATACTATATAACCTATATAAGGTTTTCTTTTAGTTGAAAACATTAAAACATATGTGAAAATATGAAGAACAAAAGCATTTAAGCTCAAGCAGCGCGAACGAAAAAAAAAAAACGCTAATAAAGCAAACTGCGTAGTTATCGTACAGAACGTACATATGCACTCGAGTCAGCATTATCGTGTTTATATTGTTTCACGTTCATGTTGAGAAAAACAATAATATCCACATGCTCGAGTGAGAACGCGCTGCGCTGACAGATGTTGCAGAGACACAGTGTGCTAAGCGAAGTTACTTACAGGACTTTGCGTTTTCTGTTCTTAAAACTGTCTCCCTCAACGCAACTTAAAGGAAGCATATGTCTCAAAATCATTTTGCTACCAGAAGATATCATCTCGGATCACGATTCCATCGGGGTACAGCTGCGCTTACCAGCAGACGTTAATTTGAATATTCGTGCACATCCCTAGTAGATTCATATAGTAAAATCGACGCCATCATTACTGTCTTTACAGTGTGTACAATTCCTGAGCTTTAGGAAGCCTCCGGATGGAGCTGAAGTTCACTTATGGTAATGGCCGTTCATAGATATATACACTAGATGTCGCCTTGGGGTTCTAAGCATGCGTCAAAACCGCCGCCATCTTGGAACGGGTCTTGTCATAGGAAGTAGCTAGGTAACGCTGAATTCATGGATGATGCCAGACTTTTGTGCTGCGTATGGATGTTCACACGACCGAAATCTAAAAACCAGACAGCAAGGGATTACATTTCACAAGAATGTGAAATTTTGTACATTTTTTAAAATTTCTCTGGACTCAATGATAAATACATGTCTGACCGTTGGAACGAACCAAAACAACTAGAAAATCGCATTCATGACGATTTATGGTGATTTTATTTCCGTTAGATCTTTTCCTACATTGACGCTGATGCATTAAAGAGGAGGGGCTCCCCTGTTCCATGATGGCGACTCTATTGACGCATTCGTTCCAATGAACTGCCGTAGCCAAGGTGACATCTAGTCTATATATCTATGATGGCCATTGAGTTTCCGAAACACACACTGTATGCAGTAGACCAATCACAACAGACCGGGCCATCTGGCCAATCAGAGAAGAGTAGCTTGCGGAAAGGAGGAATTTAGAAAGACTGATTGATTCATCCAGTGAGTCATTTGAGAATCATTGAAAAATTATGTGCAATATATATTATGAGAAAATGAAAGTGTTTTTTGACCTTTGATGCATGTAAACCTGTTGTAGGAGACTACAAAACAAAATCAGAAGCCTTTAAAATGGCATTATTGGGGCACTTTAAAACACTGGTTTACACCTGATTTAGCCATTTCAACTAAAACTACCTTCTCTTTCTCTTTTCTTAGTGATGTTGTTGCTGTAGCATGCGAGGACCGCACACTTTCTGTCTTCACTGCATGTGGACGGAGACTGATTCCATCTATCATGCTGCCCGCCCCCATGTCAGCACTTCATTGCTCAGGCCACTTCATCATGGCACTGACGGCATCAGCCACGCTGTCTGTCTGGTACTGACCCATCCTCTTCAATTCCCAATAGAAAAGTCAAGACAAGTAATTTGTTTGTTAAAACTTGGCTCTATTTATAATGACAGCCAGGTTGATTTGTGACTTCTTTTTTTTTTTTTTTTAAGGTCAGTAATTTAAGTAAAATCTGAAAGATCTAGACATGATGTTAAATGGCTGGTATTGTCTTTTTTTTCTGCAGGGATGTTCAAAAACAGACAGCTTTGGTCAAAAATGAATCTCTGAATCCAATCTTATCAGGTCTGATTTTGTTTTCTTTCTTGACTGTTAATATGCTCTTCCTTCTTTTTATTTCTTTATGTGGATCTTATTAATTGACCCTTTGCTAAGCTCCACCCTCTTATTTACTGTGGTAAACTCTTTGCATAATATGCCATGGGAATGAACAGGAGAATTTTGAAAAAAGTATGATTTTTACTGTTCATAAATGTTCAAAAATAGATTAGATATTATTACTGTAAAACATTTTTATCTGTCATTTGTTAAATGTGCTAAAAAAAAAAAGACAAGAATAAGAGTCAAGGCTAACGCTTTCCACGGTCTACTGATATAAAGAGCGATCTCTGGTGGGAACTTTCATGTTAGTGAACAGAACTGTTGTGAACATTTCTGAACACTCTTCATTTGGACATTATCTTTGAGCAAATGTAGGTGTTCCTACTCATGTTCTACAGCAGCATTTGACCATATTTTAGATAAGTTATGTAAAACTGCATTTAAAACTATCAAAATATACTCCTGTTAAAAAAAAAAAAAATTTTGTAAAGAATTTTATACTTTTATTCAGTTAGACCAAATTAAATTGATCAAAAATGAGTGAATAATTTTATTTATTTATAAAAATATTGCATTGCATTTATAAAGATTTCAATTTCAAATAAATGCTGTTCTTTTCAACTTTCTATTAATTGAATTCTGATTAAAAGAAATGATCACACTTTCCACTAAAATATTAAGCAACTAATTAAGCAAACATTGATTATAAGAAATGTTTCTTGAGCACCATTTCAGCATATTAGAATGATTGGTAACACTTTACAATAAGGTTTATTAGTTAACATTAGTGAATGTATTTACTAACATGAACTAACAATGAGCAATACATTTGTTACAATATTTATTAATCTTTGTTAATGTTAGTTAATAAAATACAGCTGTTCATTGTTTGTTCATGTTAGTTCACAGTGCATTAACTAATGTCAACGCATACAACCTTTGATTTTAATAACTTATTAGTAAATGTTGAAATTAATATGAACTAAGTTGAATAAATGCTGAAGAAGTATTGTTCATTCTTAGTTCATGTTAACTAAGGTAGTTAACTAATGAACCTTATTGTAAAGTGTTACCGAATGATTTCTGAAGGATCCTGTGACACTGAAGACTGTAATAAGAGTAATTATGCTGAAAATTTCAGCTTTGCAGAAATAAGTTACAATTTATATTAAAATGAATGTTATTTTAAATTGTGTAATATTTCACAATATTAGTGTTTTTTAATCATATAAATGCAGCCTTTGCGAACATAAGAGACTTTCTTTCCAAAAACATTTACCTACCACAAACTTTTGAATGGTACTGTAACACAGAATTTCTGAATTACATGAGAAAAGAGAAAATGTTGGCCTGTGAAAATGACAGGCAGCAACAAAAACAAAAGACCACTTTGCCTTAAATCAACTGAAATTTTATACCATATCTCTCTCTCTCCAGGCACAGATGCCACAGTAAGTCAGTCTCTTTTGACCCAGCAAGGAGTAGCTGTGGTGGCGTTGTCAAATGGAAAAACATATTGCTTTAACGCATCGCTGGAGACCTGGTGAGTGACAAACCATGTATTAAGTCAAGCTCCACTAACATGCAACTACCAGAATGTTGTGTTTTATGAGTGAATTTTGTTGTGGACTAGTCTAAATACTTATTTGGGGCCACTATGATTGTTCTGCCTCTAATATTTAGTGTCTTTTCCCTTCATATCTAACAGGAATTTGATCGCAGATAAGCAGGACTCTCTGGTACAGTGTGCAGACTTCCGCAATTGCTTGTCCTCTCAGGATGCTCTGGGCTCCATGGGGCCACTGGCCCTCACACAGGGCCGTAATCTGAGGTAATAGTGATTGCTGTGCTTTGCTAATGCTGCTTTCTGATTCTTGTAGAGTAACCATCTCAGTTTTGTCTCTCTCAGTGCGGGGCGGTTGGCATCTCGCTTGTCATCGACTCCTCACAACTTGCAGCAGGGAATAACTCTGGCCTTCTTGGAGAACCAACTGTCCTCTGCCCGTATCCTCCTCTCAGCAAGCGAGTACAGACACTGGCTTCTCATCTACGCACGTTTCCTTGTGAACGAGGGTGAGTGAGAAGGTGGTAAGCTGGTAAAAAAAAAAAAAAGACAGTCAAGAGGGTCCATTAGAAATTAAAAAATGTTGCCCACATTCTGTCTTTGTCATTGAGAAATAACTCTGTGTGTATCTTTGCAGGTTATGAGCAGAGGTTAAGGGAACTATGTCAGGATTTACTGGGACCAGTTCACAAATCCAGCAGCAGCTCATGGGAGCCGACAGTTCTGGTATTTTATTCTTTTTTTTTTTTACTTAGAGGAACCATTGTGCCTTTTTTTTTCCTTCTTTTTTTTTTCTTTTTCAACTTTCTTCAGTGTGCAATGTTGCTGTTTCTGCAAGTAAAAGGAAGTCCAATGGGAGTTCTCTATGTAAGCACTGTTTTTAAACTCCCTGAAACGCCCCGATTGTAGTCATGAGTTTACTTCCGGGAACGTACACATCACAGTATTCCTCATTTAAACAATTCCCGCCCAGGGCATATGCAAAAAAGGGGCGAGGTCTGATTGAGTTGTGTTAATAGTGTTTAAACTTATGGTTATGGTAAGGACCGTGACATTACCAAAACACGTTCAAAGTGGTTGACCAATCACAACGCACTGGTCCAGCCGTCCAGTCAAAGCACATTGTGCTTTTTAGAAGGAGGGGCTTCATAGAGATCGGAACTAAATAGAGCAATACTGACAGAGAGGGAAGAGAGTTGCTGCAATAATGTAAAATAATGCTTTTTTTTTATATTCAAGCATGTTTACGGAATTCACAAGGCTCCTCACTATCTTCTGTGTCTATTTCAGGGTCTGAGAAAGAGGGATCTACTGACAGAGGTGCTGCCTGTGATTGGTCAGAATTTGCGGTTCCAGAGACTCTTCACCGAGTACCAGGATCAGCTTGAATTGCTGCGTATCAAATAGCACTTCACCTTTGACCTTTTGATGTTTCACCCTGACCCTCTTCCTAGCCTGTACATGTGCTTACAATCTGCCTTAGCTTTCACTGACAGCACTGTCTATAACGCAGACATGGACACTAATAAAAATGGGCAAAATAATGATGGTTTTTTAAGAATTAATTTGTTAAATGCATTTATTAATTATGTTTGTAAACTTTGTGCCTGTGGTAAGAAAGAGGAAAGGATGGGATAACTTGCATTTTGGGATAATTTTGATCCAGCACAAAGTTTGCATGGCTGTCATCTTAAAACTGGATGTTTTTACTTCTCAACTAAAAGTTGATGGTGGTGAATCAACTCTCCCTCCCTCCTTTCTTTTGGTCTTTCTCATTCAGTTACTATTTGTACAGCCACTTGTCATTTATTTGTAAATGTTTGTAAAAGGCAATTTTTTTCTCCGTTTTCTATAAAATTAAGAAAATGGTAAACCTTCAATTAATAAGGAATAAACAATTTACCAGTTCTAAAATCTTTTGCTCTGTTCTTTCTCTCTCTCATATATAATTTTTGCTTTTGGTGATTTATTGCTGGTGGTAAATCAAGACACTTTTATTGGTTCTTATTTAGTACTACCTTGTTTTGGGCAGGTGGTGGTAGCAGAGATCTGTTTGTTTCTGCAGATTCCAAAACTAACTCCCTAAAATTAAAAATGGGTTTTGGCAAGGAAAAAAAAGAACTGTTAGTTGGAAACTTTTTCTAGAATATGCATTTTTAAGCTGATAGAAATATAATATGAATCCTACTAATATAAGTGTGTCATGATTTAAATCAAAACTGTTCAAATGTTTGGGAATTGCAATTTTTTGTTTTTGAAAGAAGACTCTTAGAAATTTACCAAAGCTACATTTATTTTATCAAAAATATAGTTAAAACGGCAATATTGTGAACCATTACAATTTATTTTAATAATTTATTCCTGTGAGTTTTCAGCAGCCTTCCTGAACATGATGCTTCAGAATTAAACTAATAAGATGATTTGGTGATCGAGAAAGATTTGTGTAAACAGGTACACTATGTAACTTTTTTGTTCAAAATTAACAAAAATTAAATAACGAGTCAATAGACGACTCGGTTACTAACGTAACCTCGGTTCCCTGAGAGGAGGGAACGAGTATTGCGTAAGTAGCTTACGCTATGGGAAAACTCCTTTTCTTGAGAATATTGAAGTCTTTATGTAAAACGCATTGCGGCTGCACAGCTGACAGCAATGAACGAAGGAGCTCGGTCATTGGCTGTGCTGCGGCAACTAGCTCGAACCAATGACGGGGCGACTCTGAATGCGCGACCAATGAGCGCGCTTCGCGCCCGCGCGCGTCAGAGCCCGCCAAGATGGGCGTGGCCAAGAGCTATATATTGGGCGCCCCGTCATGAGAGTTCTTTAGGTTAAAACGACTGAAGCGAACTAACCAAGCACAAGCACGGCAGCTTACGCAATACTCGTTCCCTCCTCTCAGGGAACCGAGGTTACGTTAGTAACCGAGTCGTTCCCTTTCGAGAGGTCTCTCCTATTGCGTAAGTAGCTTACGCTATGGGAACACCATGCAAAACGCCGTGCGTGCTGAACTTCGCCTTATAATAGCCAGAGGCAGGTGCCTAAGCTGAAAAGCAAAGTTATCATCCAACTAGCCGGCAGAGGCGAGCTTTATATGTGGGAAAAAATACAGAGCGGCTAGAAGGCGCTCAGTGTGACACAAGCACATACATAATCTAGATATGAACTCGCAGTTCAACTAGCATTATGCTGATAGCACATTGGAATGCAATGTCGGGACCTGTAGGTTGTAGAATCTGATAAATGTGGACGGTGAGGCCCAGCCTGCTGCCGCACAAATATCCTCGATCGGTATCCCGCTCGACCATGCCCAGGAAGAAGCCACACTCCTGGTGGAGTGTGCTTTGACTCCCCAGGGGCATTGAAGTCCCTTAGCTTCATAAGCCAGCGCTATAGCTTCGACTATCCAGTGAGAGATTCTCTGCTTTGAAACGGCGGAACCTTTCGTACGGCCGCCAAAGCATACAAACAGTTGTTCTGTCTGTCTGAATAGGGCAGAACGCTCCAAATACACTCTGAGAGCCCTAACGGGGCAGAGTAGATTAGCGTCGTGTTCGTCTGCTGGAGACGAAAGCGCAGTTAGGGAGATAACCTGCAGGAGTGGTGAGCACTTTAGGAATATACCCATGTTTTGGTCTAAGGACGACCCTGCAGTCGTTAGGTCCGAATTCTAGGCAGGCAGCGCTTGTTGAAAGCGCGTGCAGGTCACCCACTCTCTTGACCGAGGCGAGTGCCAGCAAGAGCGCCGTCTTGAGCGAGAGCTGTTTAAGGTGCACGGTTCGGAGTGGTTCAAACGGGGGCCCTTTAAGAGCGTCTAGGACCGTAGCTAGGTCCCAGATCGGCACTGAGGGGGGGCGTGAAGGGTTCATCCTCCTGGCGCCCCTTAGGAAACGAATAATTAGGTCGTTTCTTCCCAATGGACGTTCCATTACAAGGTCGTGTGACGCTGTGATGGCAGCCACATATACTTTGAGCGTGGAGGGGGTGCGGCCCGCCTCCAGAAGCCCTTGTAGGAAAACGAGTACACTCGTAATCTCGCATGTTACAGGGTTCAGGCCCTTGGTATTACACCAGTCACTGAACACTTTCCATTTCTGGGCATATAAGCGTCTCGTGGAGGGCGCCCGCGCCTCAGCGATGGTTTTTAGTGCTCCGCTCGCGAGGTTCCTGGGAACCCGTTGAGGGGCCATGCATGAAGGGCCCACAGATCGGGGCGGGGATGAAATATCATCCCGCTGGCCTGACTGAGGAGGTCTGGCCTCAGTGGAATCGGTCGTGCTGCAGATTGCATTTGCATCAGATCTGGAAACCATGTTTGGTTCTTCCAGAGTGGGGCTATCAGCTGCACTGCGTTTTCCTCCTCTCTGACCCGACTGATGACCTGTGGCAGCATCGCGATCGGGGGAAAGGCATATAAGGGGTGGCTCGGCCAGCTCTGGGCGAGCGCGTCCGTGCTTTTCGTGAAGAAAAGAGAGCAGTGCGCGTTCTCCTTGGAAGCGAAGAGGTCGATCTCCGCTTTGCCAAAGGTTTTCCATAACCACTGAATCGTCAGAGGGTTGAGAGCCCATTCTCCTGGGAGAATCTTGTCTCTGGATAGCATGTCTGCCCCCTGGTTCAGGGCGCCTGGCACATGCGCTGCTCTCAGCGAGCGCAAGTTGTGCTGGGACCATAAAATGAGTCTCCTGGCCATTGAATGCATGGAGCTCGACCTGAGTCCACCCTGGCGATTTATGTACGACACTACCGTCATGTTGTCCGTTCGGACCAGGACGTGTTAGTTTTTTAGATGTGGGAGCAGGGCTCTGAGAGCCAAAGCGACCGCTTTCATTTCCAGACAGTTTATGTGTAGGCGCTTCTCCGGGTTTGACCAAAAGCCGGAGACAGGCCTGCCCTCGTAAAGGGCCCCCCAACCTATTTTGGAGGCATTTGTCGTTATCATCTTTCTCCTTGTGTTCACACCCAGACTCACGCCTGACTGGTACCAGTCGGCGGCTTTCCAGTGCGTCAGGGCTTTTATACAGCCGTGGTTCGCTCTGATTAAAAAGTGGCCCGAACGCCACGCGTGAGTAGGGACGCGGCTCTTGAGCCAGCGTTGGAGAGGGCGCATATGCAACAATCCTAGCTGGAGTACGGCCGATGCTGAGGCCATGAGACCGAGCATCCTCTGAAACCGTTTGACGGGAGCGCCCGCTCTGAATGATGTTGCAAGGCGCCGGATGGTGAGCGTGCGCTCCGATGAGAGACGCGCTGTCATTTGCATCGAGTCTAGAACTATTCCCAGGAAAGAAATCTTCTGGCTGGGAGATAGTATGCTTTTTGCAAAATTGATTCTTAGACCCAGGCATTCTAAATGGCTGATAATCCAAGATCTGTGTGTTATTAGCTGACTCTCTGATTGTGCTAGAACCAGCCAATCGTCGAAATAATTCAGTATTCGCACTCCCCTTCGTCTTAGGGGGGAAAGTGCTGCATCCATACATTTTGTGAATGTACGGGGAGCCAGGGACAGGCCGAACGGGAGTACTGTGTACTGGTATGACTGTCCCTCGAAAGCGAATCTCAGAAACGGCCTGTGATGAGGCGCTATTGGAATGTGAAAGTAAGCATCTTTCAGATCCACTGAGAGAAACCAATCTCCTGGGCGCACTTGCGTGAGGATATGCTTGGTTGTTAACATTCTGAACGAGCGAATCATTTGTTCAGGTGTCTGAGATCTAGGATGGGGCGGAGACCGCCATCCTTTTTCGGGACGAGAAAATAGCGGCTGTAAAAACCTGTCCCGCTCAGAGAGGGGGAAACAGTTTCCACAGCGCCCTTTTCTATTAGTTTGCGCACCTCAGTGCGTAGAACATGTGAACACTCTTTTCTCACTTTCGTCTCGACCACAGTCGTAAAACGTGGTGGTCTGCGAGCGAACTGGAGCGAGTATCCGTGCTTTACTATATTCAATACCCATTTCGGCATATCTGGAATGTTTTCCCATGCCGCTGCGTGTACAGATATGGGCTGAATACAGGCTAGGGGCGGGCCGCTGTGACGTAGGGACCCGGCTAGCGAATCGCCTGAGCTCGTAGCTCTCAGAGGCGCGGGCGCGCGCTGAGCAGCTGAGTGAATGGGCGCGTGTGTGATTACAACAGCGTGCGCTGTGTTTGTAAAACTCGCAGCCTGAGCTGAGGTTGTGTTTGACACTGTAAGGGCAGTGTTTATAAGTGGGGGTGCATAAACAGTGGTAGGCACACGCGTCACTTTTATAATGTTTCCCGCTTTTACTGGGGATGAATTTATAACTGTGTGAACAGTGCTTGTGTGTAGTGGTGCGTACATGACCGTAGGTACGTGATCTACATTCATGGGAAGCGCAGACTGAGCTGGGAATGAATTTGGCATTTTGACTCTTTTTGTGTTTTCTGTGCGTCGCCGTAAAAACGGCGTTTGTTTGCAGGTGAGCGAGCTCTGTGACTGGCCCATTGACTGCTGTATGGACATATCCAGCCGCCTGTAAGGGGACTGGGTAATGTTTGAGCTTTTGCAGAGAGAGTGGTCCGGCTTTTGCGAGAAACGCACTCTCTCTTCTCATTTCTGTGGCTAGGACGGCTTTCGAGGCTCAGGGTTCAGGCCGAGGACCCCGTCGCTCAGGAGGCGGCTTGCGGTTGTGAGAGCGCGAGCGGCGTCGAGCGTCAGCCTGAGGCGCGGGCTTAGAGGCGGTGGGAGCTGTTTTAGCCCGCTGCGGCTGTGGCGGTCTCTGTCTGCTCTGCGATGAGCTGGAGCGCTTTGGCAGGAAATGACGCATAGCTTGTGAAGCGTTCTGGGCCTCAGTGAAGCGTTCGGCGAAACCTTTAACCGCCGGTCCAAACAGCCCGCTGGTGGAGATAGGCGCATCGAGAAATGGCGCCTTATCCGCGTCCTTCATTTCAGTCAGAGTCAGCCACAGATGGCGCTCGAGAACAGTCAAATTAGCCATAGCACGGCCGATGGACTGGGCGGTGGCCTTCGTGGCTCGCAGAGCTATATCAGTCGCGCTGCGTAAGTCCCTGAAGGCTTCGGGTTCGGGGCCAGACTCGTCCATAGAGCGGAGAAGCTTGGCTTGGAACACTTGAAGTACCGCCATTGAGTGAAGCGCTGATGCAGCTTGGCCGGCGGCGGCGTAGGCGCGACCGGCGAGAGCAGAGGTAGTGCGGCAGGGCTTCGAGGGGTGGGAAGCTTTGGCTTTCCATCCGGTGGTGGAGGGCGGGCAGAGATGATTGGCCACGGCCTCCTCGAGGGGCGGCGTTCCCTCGTATCCTCTTTCCTTCGCGCCGTCCACTGAGGAGAGCGAAGAAGAAAAAGAAGGCTTTAGGCGCGCAGAGTGGGGGGCTTTCCACGACTTGGTGAGTTCGTAGTGAACTTCCGGGAAGAAGGGAGAAGGCCTTTGCCGAGGGGCCTGCTGGCGCCCCTGCAGAAACCACTCATCCAGTCGGCTCCGGGTTGGTTCTTCGGGAGAAGACCAATCGAGCCCGAGGTCTTCCACGGCCTTAGAGAGGACACGGATAATCTCAGTATCCATAGTGGAGCCCCCGCTCGTGCTAGCTAGCGTCGACGGGGCCGGGTCGAGAGTGGAGCCCGGCCAGTCGTCCGATGCAGCGTCGATGGACAAGCTGTCGTCCATTCCCCTGTCGTCCTCGGACGCGCCGAAAGTCACAAGGCCCACCGCTCTGCTAGAGGGGTGTGGGTCCGGCTGGGTGAACTGAACCGGCGGTGGGGAAGGCAAGAGCGGCGGTGAAGCACGCGGAGACTGGCTCGGCGTGACGTCACTGAGCTCAGGTTCAGGAAGCCTCTGTGAGCGGCGCTTTTTCTTAGTGCGCGGCTCAAACAGAGGGGTGGCGATGGGCTCGCTCACGGCGAAAGCGGCGAGGCGAGCCCGTAGTGCAGAGAGACCCAGGTCATCACATTCCGGGCATCCCCCCTTGGTCAATGCAGCTTCTGCGTGGTCACGGCCCAGGCAGCGAGCGCAGATGATGTGACGATCCCCGTCCGGGAGAAGGTCTCTGCACGACGCGCAGGAAGGCATTTGAAACAACGCCTTATTGGAAAATTGCTCTTTCACAAATGTCGCGGGGCGGACAGATGTAAAATACTTGCGTATATGGCGTGCCGGATGGCTCAGTAGGAGGTGCTTGAAGGCGGCTGAAGGTGCCGACGTCCTCGTAGGAATCCCGCTGGTATGCTTTTCCACGGCGGCGAAGGCTTCCAATAATCCGGAGGATCCAGCGAAGAAGGTGTTCGCTGAAGGAGATTAAATCTAAAGAACTCTCATGACGGGGCGCCCAATATATAGCTCTTGGCGGGCTCTGACGCGCGTGGGCGCGAAGCGCGCTCATTGGTCGCGCATTCAGAGTCGCCCCGTCATTGGTTCGAGCAAGTTGCCGCAGCACAGCCAATGACCGAGCTCCTTCGTTCATTGCTGTCAGCTGTGCAGCCGCAATGCGTTTTACATAAAGACTTCAATATTCTCGAGAAAAGGAGTTTTCCCATAGCGTAAGCTACTTACGCAATAGGAGAGACCTCTCGAAAGGGAACTCTTTTCACATTTCCGGGTTTCTCAGAAGCGGAAGTCGTTATAGTTGGGTAACTTCTATAGCGGTGAATGAGAGACTACATTAAATATATTTCTTTGTTCCCGTTTACTAAAATAGCAAAAGAAAACTCCACAATAGTGTTTCACGACTTTCAAAAAGAGGAAAAAATGGAGAGAGATTGATAACAGGCAGAGGAGAGAAAAATATAATTTGTTCTCTCTCCCACAGCAGCGTTAACTAGTTTTTGTTATTTGATGTAAAGGTAATATTACAAATTATAGTGTTATAAATGTATACATTTAAAAAAAAGAAAAAAAAAACTTTGCAGCACTTTATGATGCTGATGAGTGATGACGTTAAAACGCGTCATCACAGTCTGTGAAAAGGGTCCATACACCATCAATCCTTCCAAAACTTGTTTTTGTCTTAACCTTTTCACTAAAGCCTATTATATTATTTTCACTGGAAATTTCGTACATGTGTGCGTGACGTGTTTCGTCATATCCGTAAATAGTGAAAAGTTGTTCCAGCTACTTGTATGTATGGTGTGGAAGTGACATAGGCTTGTTTGAGATACGCCTTGCCTCGCCTGAAATGTATGCGAGAGAAGGCGGCGGCTGCAGTGAGGGGAAGAGTGAAAAAAGCGCAGGCAAGACGGACAGTTCTGTCGGAGTGGATCTGACACTGTGAGATCAAAGATGATGGATATCACGGGATTCACGCTCGTGCACAGTGTTGCCGAGTCATTCTACGAAACGGGTGCCATTTCCACTTTGCAATTATCCAAATTTTCATTAAGAACAACTTTTTTTTTTTAAACTTACAACTTTAAAGATATGATAATCCTCCAAAAAACATATTTTCCCACCTCAGGCACCAAATCCTTAATAATATTATCATTTTTATTCAGGCAAGGGAGTCTTGTAGGCTAGGCTACCATCCCGTCACGGACAGTATGCCATTATAGAAAAACAATAAATATTTTAAAATCGAATATGTCCCTTTTTTGGAAACCATCAATAGAAAGTCTGTAATTTAATCATATTTTTTTTATTCTTGAAATATGAATTTGACATTTCAATGGCCTCATTGTTTGTCCTGAAAAAAATAATTCACTTAAAAATGCCACTATCCACTGGCACACATGCCAATGAAGATCGGATGTGCCAATACGCATACCATTGGCTTCTGTGCGTCAGATGACGTCACTTAATGTTAATACTGCCACTGGAACAGAGGAGATAGAAAAGAAAACGCGACAGAGTTCATAGTAAAACGAGAATCAAGATTGGCTTGGCGTTTCGAAGATGAAGAGAACTGGGATTTCAAATGTTGTAAAAGTGACGCAGAGATGGAGTTTTCATTACTCAACTGGTGAGTAAGGTGTTTTATTAAATGGATAAATTACCATATGTAGCTTTCTAACAGAGTTCTTTGTAAAGCATTATCTATTATGAAGAGTAATTTCATTATGGTTGCTTTAGCGCTGTGCTTGAATTTATTTTCAAGGAAGTACTGTGTCTATTAATGTGTATAACTTCTTCAACTAGTCAGCTTGAGATCCTTTCCATCTAAACTGGTTATATCTCTTAAATCTAGTAGTGGATGTTTTATGAGCAGTAACAGCTATTCATCAGCACAGACATGCAGAGCTGAAGCACAACCAAAAAAATGTTCTTCCGCAAAATGCATGCAGTTTTGTTTTTTAACCGCTAGAGGGCCACAAGTTACATATGTGTACCTTTAACATTTTAGTGGAAACTACGATACATTTTTTTCAGAATTGTGAGATGAATACAAAGTAAAAAAATAGTTGCATTCATTTGAAATAGAATTGTTTTGCAACAACGTAAAAGTGTTTACTGTCGTTTTTGATCAGTTGAATGCATCCTTGATGGGAAAGTATTATTCAATTAAATTCAATTCAAATTTATTTGTATAGCGCTTTTCACAATACATATTGTTTCAAAGCAGCTTTACAGAAAGTGCATTTCAGAAATGTACGTAAAAAATACAGTTAGTTAATCATCATGTATTAATTTATGGCATAACATATCGCCGGCGTTGAGTCGTCTCTTCACAGGCGTCGAGTCGTCTCATCGCAGGTGTTGGGGACTCTGAAGTCTCCGCGAGAGGCTGGATACAGACTGTAGCTGAAGAACGCTATTTACCTCGGGATTAGCATCCCGAGATAACAGCAGAAAAGCAGATGGGAAATAATTAGCGTAGCTGCTGTTCATAATATTAATGCATTCGATCTGGTTCAACAGTAGTATAAGAGGCAAGCATTATGTGAATGCTTGGCTGAAGAGATGCGTCTTTAATCTAGTTTTGAACTGGGAGAGCGAGTCTGAGCAACGAACAGTATCAGGAAGGCTATTCCAGAGTTTAGGAGCGAAATGCGAGAACGCCCTCCCTCCTTTAGTGGATCTGGATATCCTAGGAATGACCAGAAGCCTCGAATTTAGGGATCTTAAAGAACGCGATGGATTGTAGGGCGATAGAAGGTCCATTAAATATACAGGAGCTAGACCATTTAGGGCTTTATAGGTCAGTAATAGTACTTTGTAATTGATACGGAACTTAATAGGTAACCAGTGCAGAGATGATAAAATTGGTGTTATATGATCATATTTTCTTGACCTAGTAAGAACTCTAGCAGCTGCATTTTGCACTAACTGTAGCTTGTTTATTGAGGATGTAGGACAACCAGCTAATAAAGCGTTACAGTAATCTAGTCTTGAGGTCATGAATGCATGAACTAACTTTTCTGCATCAGAAACAGATAGCATGTTACGTAGCTTAGCAATATTTCTAAGGTGGAAGAAGGCTGTTCTTGTAACATATGAAATATGATTTTCGAAAGACAAGTTGCGGTCTAGTATAACACCCAGGTCTTTTACTGTAGTGGATAAAGTAACTGGACATCCTTCTAAATTAAAGTTGTATTGTACGAGGTTTTGTGGGTAGTTTTTTGGACCAATAAGTAATACCTCCGTTTTATCTGAATTTAATAGCAGGAAATTACACGTCATCCAGCATTTTATATCTTTAAGACACTCTGTCAATTTAGATAAGTTAGTGTTTTCATCTGGTCTTGATGAAATATATAATTGAGTGTCATCAGCATAACAGTGGAAATTAATTCCATGTTTTCTTATAATATTACCCAGTGGCAGCATATATATTGAGAATAGCAGAGGGCCTAACACCGATCCTTGCGCCACTCCATAGTCTACTGACGTTATCTTCGATTTTTCACCATTTAAACAGACAAAATGGTAACGGTCTGATAAGTACGATCTAAACCAGCTTAATGCCTGTCCCTGAACACCAGTGTAGTTTTGTAGTCGATCTAAGAGTATTTTATGATCTATAGTGTCGAACGCAGCGCTAAGATCGAGTAGAACTAGTATTGAGATACAGCCTTGGTCAGAAGCTAAAAGTAAATCATTTGTAATTTTAACTAGCGCAGTTTCTGTGCTATGATGCGGTCTGAATCCTGACTGAAATTTTTCATAGATATCATTTTCTTGCAAGAAAGAGCACAATTGAGCGGACACAACTTTTTCTAGTATTTTAGATATAAATGGAAGATTTGAAATGGGTCTGTAATTTGCTAAGTTATTTTGATCTAATTGCGGTTTCTTAATAATAGGTTTTATTACTGCCAGCTTAAATATTTTTGGAACATGACCTAAAGATAAAGACGAGTTAATAATATTGAGAAGAGGCTCTTCCACTACAGGTAACACTTCTTTCAGTAGTTTAGTGGGTATTGGGTCTAATAAACATGTTGTTGGTTTCGCTGCAAAGATAAGTTTATTTAGCTTTTCCTGTCCTATAGTTGTAAAGCGGTGTAGTTGTTCTTGAGGGGCGATAATTGTGGCTGAATCATAAGACACCATAGAGGATTGTACATTTACAATTGTATTTCGGATGCTTTCTATTTTCTCATTGAAGTAATTCATAAAATCATTACAACTATACTGTAACGGAATATTTTGCTCTGGTGATGTCTGTTTATTTGTTAGTCTAGCCACGGTGTTAAATAAAAACCTTGGATTATTTTGGTTATTTTCTATTAGTTTGCGGAGATGCTCAGCCCTGGCTGCTTTTAGAGCCTTTTTATAACGTGACATACTGTCTTTCCACGCGATTCTAAAGACCTCTAAATTAGTTTGTTTCCATTTACGCTCTAAGTTACGAGTTTCTCTCTTGATAACATGTGTAGTACTATTGTACCATGGTGCTTTAGTTTTCTCTCTAACCTTTTTTAATCTAATTGGTGCAACAATATCTAATGTACTAGAGAAAATGGTGCTCAAACTGCTAGTCATTTCCTCTAGTTCATCTGTTTGTTGGGGTTCACTGAGCAGCTGAGATAGATCAGGTAAGCTATTTGTGAATCTATCTATAGTGGTTGGAACGATTGTTCTGCCTGGTCGATAACGTGGCGCAACATGGCAAATTTCAGCAGTACGTAATATGCACGTTACCATACAATGATCAGTGAGATCGTCACTTTGCGCTATAATATCTATATCGGTTGGATTGGTTCCATATGATATAATTAAATCTAGTGTATGATTTAGACGATGAGTGGGACCACTGACGTTTTGCTTGACCCCAAATGAGTTTAATAAATCTGTAAACGCAGCCCCTAACGCATCATTTGTGTTATCTACGTGTATGTTAAAATCTCCAACAATTATTGCTTTATCGGCATTGACCAATAGATCTGAGAGAAAGTCTGAAAACTCTTTTAGGAAATCAGCATAGGGCCCTGGAGGTCTATATACGGTCGCTAAGGCTAGAGATAATAGGGATTTCTTTCTTACATCTAAGAGCGTAACATTTAGCACAAGTACTTCGAACGAATTAAACCTGTGACCTGTTTTCTGAGTAACATTTAGGACATCTCTATAGATTGTTGCAACACCGCCGCCACGACCGATCGGACGGGGCTCATGCTTATAACAGTATCCTGGCGGAGTAGACTCATTTAGACCGAAATAATCATTTGGTTTAAGCCAGGTTTCAGTAAGGCACAGAACATCGAAATTATTATCTGTGACCATTTCATTTACAATAACCGCCTTAGGTGTGAGCGATCTAATGTTTAGAAGACCTAGTTTTAGAAATTCTTTTTGTTCACTGAGATTTAGATTTTCTGGTTTAATTACAATAAGATTTTTCCTAGATCCTAAACTAGATTTATTGTTTGGCCTCACTAGACGAGGAATAGACACAGTTTCTATATAATGCTCTACACTACTTGTATCAATTAAGTTGGGACAGCAGAGATTGTGATTTGGACTTTGACTTACTAGTCAGATGGTGTGTAACGTCTTGGAGATGTTGTCCGACAGCACAGCCGCTCCGATTCTGCTGGGGTGCAGGCCATCAGCACGGTAGAGCCTAGGTCGCTCCCAGAACAGATTCCAATTATTTACAAAGAGCAGTTTCTGTTCATTACACCATGATATTAACCATTCATTTAGAGCAAATAGTCTACTGAACCTTTCTTGTCCTAGTCGGTACGTGGGAAGCGGTCCAGACACGATGATCGTTGCCTCAGGCGCTGTGCTGCGTACCGTCTCGATCAGGCTCCTGTAGTCCTTCTTCAGAACCTCCGTCTGCCGCAGCCGGATGTCGTTCGTTCCCGCGTGCAGCACCACAGCTCCGACGCGCTCGTCACCGTTCAGGATCTCGGGAACATGTGCAGCGACATCTAGAACACGAGCACCAGGAAAGCAGTGAGTGCGCACATTACCCTTACCTGAGGTAGCGCGGACATGACGGACGATGGAACTGCCGATGATCACGGCGTCGTCACGTTCCGACTCGCGAAGAGGGGAGAAGCGGTTCCGGGTGGAGATCTCGAAGACCGGGAGCGGTGGAGAGGTTCTTGGTCTGGTCCTGGCTCGTGTCTTCCGCTGAGGGATCACCCAGGGTCCATGGCTTTGTGTCGGTGCCGGAGTGAATGAAGCCAGAGATGATCGCGTCCTCCTGGGCAGAGAAACGCACGGAGTAGACGAAGTCGGAGTCAAAAAGTTACTAACCACTGACTTGTGAGCATCGGCGCGTGATGTTTCAAGCGCTGATCGCCGATCTCGCAGCTCGGCTTGCCTCTCTAGCAGACCACGGATCTGCTTCTCCACGGACTCCAGCTCCAACAGCACCGAATGCAGCTCGAATGTGTCCTCACCTGCACTCAGAGGTAGCGTTAGACACACATCCGATATATTCGCCATTATAACAGATGAACAGTAAATTAGTAGTGATACTACCAATATCACTACTAATTTAGGACTGAAATCCTGGATATAACCCGTATCCTTTCAGTGAAACGGGTGTAAAATCCGACGGTCGATTGGCGCGAGGCCACGCGTGAAATGCTAGTGGGCTAAAAGGCTAGTAGCTGGGATTCGCAAAGTTGGATCTAAGTAGCGATATCAAAGCAATCCGATTGTTTTTTATAGGGAATAGTATCGAGGATAAGTTCACACGATATAAAAATAGAAAGTACTTGTTTATAAATGAGTGGTAAAGAAGAAAATCAAGGATTAATGAATCAATTCGACGGAGCTCCAAACACAAACAATCACCGCACGCGCATGCGCTCTGAAAATTATTCAAGTATTAATTTCTTAAAAATAGTTTTAATTTTTTTTTTAAAGCATACCGACCCTGCTTTTTAACTGCAGTGTTCAAATCTAAAGAAAAGATCTCTCTAACAACTTGGTTAATGGCTGCAGGATCCATCAGCCTACAATCTTCCTAGCCTAATAATATGTCCTTTTTATTATATTCCTTGAAATTATTAGGTATCCGATTATTCTGACTAACTGAACAACGTTAGCATCTTAGTCAGGGCACATCAAAATCCTACTGAATCTTGCTTCTTTTTTGAACTAGAATGATAAACATTAACTTACAGTGCTGGTCATAATTATATGCCCCCTTGGTAAATATGATCAAAGATGGCTGTAAAAAATAGATCTGCATTGTTTATCCTTTTGATATTTTATAAAAAAGTTCTCCATACAGAATCTCTCTAGATCCTTCAGATTCCCAGATCCATGTTGGCGCTTCTTCTCTTCAGTTCAGCCCACTAATTTTTTACAGGGTTCAGGTCTGGGGACTGGGATGGCCATTGCAGATGCTTGGTTTTGTGTTCAGTGACCCATTTTTGTTTTGATTTTGATGTTTGTTTTTGGATCACTGCCCTGTTTGAAGATCCAAACATGGCCCGTTATAAGATTTTTAGCAGAGGTTGTCAGGTTTTTATTTTTTATCTGTTGGTATTTGATCGAATCCATGATGCCATGTATCTGAACAAGATGTCCAGGACCTTTGTCAGAAAATTAGGCCCACAGCATTAAAGATACAGCAGAGTATTTCATTTTACATATGGGGTACTTTTTTATCCCTGTATGAATTAAACCCATTTTAAGTGTTTGCTGCCAAAAAGCTCTTTATTTTGTTTCATTTTTTAAATAAAATATCAAAAGGATAACAATGCAGATTTATTTCTTACAGCCATATTTGATCATGTTTACCAAGGGGGCATATAATTCTGACCAGCACTGTATGTTAACTTACATGTCTCAAAGGTTGTTTGCGTTTTTGTGTATCAAACCCACACTTGTTGTGACCTTCATAAATGCCACAGTTTCCACAACATGTGCATACAGAATATTCACATTAATGCAAAAGCTTTCAATTCTCAGAATGTGCATAAACATAAATATGCCACTCATCAAGCGTAAACAACTTTCTTTTCAAGTGGCCAAGAGGTATGACCCTACTGGATGGCTTAGCATTTAATGGATGGCTTAACATTGTGCGAACAATGGGAAAGTCTCTTAAAAGCAGGAACAGCTGCATTTTGACACTAGAGGATAAACACCTGAGATCCACATTAACACACGCACAAAGTAATTCATAATGAGACCTCTAGAATGGACAGTTTACCTCTTATATAAATCAGACTCTGCTCACCATATCAGTCCAGAGGCCTTGCCTAAGGGCTTTAAGTGTCAGCTCTCTGGGGATGAAATGCTTTTTCAATGCTGTTGTTCGGAGCGATGCCATTTTTTTTCTGAAAGAAACACAGCTGTGATGTCTTCAATCCTGTTGATCTGAACATTTATATAAATGTTAGAAAAGGACAAATGCCATTTTAGTGTGTTGCATAACATTTTGTTGTGTATTTACTATTCACAGATTTATAGAGGGAAAAGTATGGGCTGAAATATGTGCCACCAGAAACTGAATTTCAATCATTTATATTTGAATTTGAATTGCTAAACTTGAATAATTGCATTGAAAAACTGAATTTGAATAACATTATTTGAAATTGTATTGTTTAATTTGAATCATTGCATTGAAAACTGAATCTGAATTGTATCATTTGAAATTGAATTTATTCGTTTGGAACTGAAGTCCAATAAAATTTGATCCTCACTGAAAATTAAACTCTCTATATATCTTCACATTCACTTATCACAATTCAGATTCAGTTCTCAAATTCAATTTCAAGTTACTGAGACAGACATCCTGGTAGTTGGAGGATGAAGGAAGAGCAATCGAGCGCAGATCGATAGATAGCATTCATTGGCGGACAGGACTCCTCTTGGGCCAATCAACACCTACGTTTTCACTCCGAGTGGGGGTTCTGGCATACATGTGACCTGTCAGTGGCTGGCTGGCAGTCTGAGTTGGCAAGTTTCAGAAACCATTTATTTTTGGCAGTTTTTGTGCTTTGTGTTCCTCCCTCTCTAGCTCATTTAATATGCATCTGTTGATATGATTATGTTATTTTGTATGATTGATGTTTTGGGGCCGGTTATCCCAAGTCAAATGGCCATGATCACGACTGGTTGCTTACTGACGCTTGCTGGACGCTCAATCTAGCCAGCCGCGGTTGAACTGCGAGTAGGCTATAACGCGTTGCCTGTCACTCTTGCTGCAAGGAAATATATTGTTTTCTTTTTATGAATTTAATCTTATGCATTTATTATTTTGTATGATTGTCGTTTCAGATAATTTTATCCCAATTAAAGCAGTCAAATGGCCATGATCACGACTGGTTGCTTACTGACGCTCGCTGGACGCTCAATCCAGCCAGCCGCGGTTGAACTGCGAGTATAACTCCGTGATTTTACAGTTTCAGTTGGCTTTCTTTAATTGAATTATTAAAAAGCATTGCTGTATTGTCCCGTTGTCGCAGAAAATGCTCAAAGCAATGACAAAGATTCATGTCATTGTGATTAATTCACGTTTTAATAGGCTACTCTGCATCTACATTATTACATAACTTTTTACACAACAATTAAAATCGTCACAACTAGCGGTATCCATACAAATTAGATTAATTTCGTTAGAATGAGAGGCAGGCAGCAACAGTAACGTCAGTAAGCAACCAGTCATGATCACTGCCATTTGACTGCTTTAATTGGGATACAATTCTCTAAAACGACAATCATACAAAAGAATAAATACATGATATTACATTCAGAAAAAGAAATCAATGTATTTCCTTGCAGCGAGAGTGATAGGCAACGCATTATACTCGCAGTTCAACCGCGGCTGGCTGGATTGAGCGTCCAGCGAGCGTCAGTATGCAACCAGTCGTGATCACGGCCATTTGATTGCTTTAATTGGGATAACCGGCCCCAAAACATCAATCATACAAACGTAGGTGTTGATTGGCCCAAGAGGAGTCCTGTGCGCCAATGAACGCTATCTATCGATCTGCGCTCGATTGCTCTTCCTTCATCCTCCAACTACCAGGATGTCTGTCTCAGTAACTTGAAATTGAATTTGAGAACTGAATCTGAATTGTGATAAGTGAATGTGAAGATATATAGAGAGTTTAATTTTCAGTGAGGATCAAATTTTATTGGACTTCAGTTCCAAACGAATAAATTCAATTTCAAATGATACAATTCAGATTCAGTTTTTCAATGCAATGATTCAAATTAAATAATACAATTTCAAATAATGTTATTCAAATTCAGTTTTTCAATGCAATTATTATTATAAATTATTGAAATTCAGTTTCTGGTGGCACATATTTCAGCCCATAGAAAAGTAGCCCTCTACATATACTACCATTCAAAAGATTGATTTAAAAAAAAAAAAATTAATGGTTTTAATTAGCAAAGATGCATTCAATTTATAAAAAGGGACAATACATTTATAATGTAACAATATATAATGTTTGTTATTATTCATCAAATAATCCTAATAAAATAAATCTATCGTAGTTTTGACAAAAAAATATGAAGCGTAGTTTTCAATATTCATAATACTAAGAAATGTTTCTGAGCACCACATCAGCATATTAGAATGATTTCTGAAGGATCATGTGACACTGAAGACTCGAGTAATGATGCTGAAAATTCAGCTTTGCCATCACAGGAATAAATTACATTTTAAAATATAATAATAATATTAAAAAAAAATATATATATATATATATATACAAATTCTTACCGACCCCAAACATTTTAACGATAGTGTATTACAATGGCCCCAAATATGCAAGCCACACTTAAAAATGCAAGGTTGTCATTGAATCAGATGACAAAATGTCACCCAAACCAGCTTATAGGTAAAAAAGATGCTGGTTTGACAATATGTAATATAAAAACAAAGCAATTCAGCTCTGAAAGCCATAATCTAACAGTATAAAGTGAGAATATTTAGGCTACTGTGCCTTTAGATTGAGAAAGACTCAGACATGAAAAAAAAAAAAAGGAGACAGAGACAGGAGGATGAGTGGAAGTGACACATGTGCTGCCTACATCTCACAAGGTCTGACTCTGGCTAAACACAATTTAAAAGCCGTCCCCTCAAAAACCGCACAGCCTGAAACCTCACACACAGCACATTTCATGATTTACACACTCTCAAACTTTCACCCCTTAGACCAGTGCGAAGACTAATAGCTCGCTACTCTGGCTGACTCTGTGTGTGTGAAGAGGGAAAATTAGGCCGACAGGGAAAGAAACGTGTATTAGATGCTCATTGGTCATTTCTGATTACATTTAAAGGAAAGGCTCACTGACATTTAAAAATGACCCAAAAAAAGCTTCTTCTTTTTTTTGCATTCGTGCAAAAATTTGCATTTTAAAGAACTTGATTTGTCCATTGGGTATTGGATCATTGTGGTAAGCTATTGCTGTGATCTCATGTTTCAAAACTTTGAAAAACGAATACTCTCTTTGTGATAAAAGCCTATCAAAAAAGAGCTAAAATGTTTATTTGGGTTTGTATGAATTATGAATGGACAGGTGACATTTGGGCCATGCCGCCTTTAGCAGAAACGGAGAGTGGAGGTCAATGAGTGTTCCATCTGTCAGAGAGGAAACCTCACGAGAGATCTCACCACAGAGAGCCTGTCTCTTACCATCTCAACCTGTCGACAGCTTTGATGGATATGACAGCTGCGCACTGTAGTCAAGCTGGACAGAGTTTCACTTAAATCTATTTGAACACTCACAGGAAAATGAGTTTTGAAGTTATGTATTCTACTCAAATTTTTCATCATTTAGACTGCAACTGCAAAACTAGTTTATCTTCAAGTGAGGAACAGAAAACAGTTTAGTATGTTTAAAAAAAAAAAAGAGAAAAAAAAGTACCTAAAGAAAATCGGAAGCAGTAGCTTTAAAATTTAGAATGGATTCATGTAGTCATAGATGCTGCACTTTACCCTGGGATGAAGTTGTTTCCGACTCTAAAATGTGTTACTTTTAGTGAAACAAAACATACTGCGCAACCAGCTGTAGACCCATTCACTAACAGATAGATAGATAGATAGATTTAATACTACAATGGTATTGAAATGATAAATGGATGTGGTAACGTCACTGCATCACTCACAATGCAGTGTAGACCAGTGTAAGGTGTACGTGTTTCTTCTCTTTCTGCAGAATGTCAGCAGGGCCACATGATGGCAGTCCATCTACACTTCTCACTCCTCCTATTACGTCCTCTTTTTTTCTGTCCCTCGAGAGAGCTGTGGGAGAGGGACAATGCCATTGCTCTCAAGGTTGAAGCTTGGAGAGAAGCAACCTCAGTGTCAGGACTGGCTTTAATACAATATAAATCCTGGTGTTGAAAAGGCTTAGAGTAAAATATATTAACGCCGTCCCTCAGACTGACACACACAATGACACTGTGGCCTCTGGCCCTGCTGTCCTTCTTGACTTACTGACAAGAACTGCAACTTCCTAGAATGAGGACTTCACACATTCAATATTTATTCATCATGAAAATAGTGCAGAGCCACACGTGATCAATTTTATACGATCTCAACTATCACACTATTGTTTTAAAAAGTTATAAAACCATAAGGCTATAGTATTATATGCATGCATTGCACACCAGTAAATCATCACCTTCATTTTATATTAAGTCACCAGGTTACTGCATTGCTTAGTTACTAAACTACTAAACTATATTACCCATAATTGATGGAAAAGTTAATTCTGATAATCAACAAAGACTATAGATATACAAAGATGGTGCACACATAAAGAAACTGCAACACACAATATGGTGGAATACGTCCCGCCTTCTAAGTAAAAGAGCCAATCACTGATTGGTAAAGTCATTGCATCACTGCTGCTGCTGTTAGCTCCGGTTCCAACATGAGACTGGCGCTTAGGACTGCATATGCGCATTTTGAGTAACGCTATTTGAGTACATGAAACAACATTTATGGGACAGTTTGAATCAGACTTTTTTGCTGATTTGAAATGTTATTTAATTGTGAGTTTCAGGATTCCCCCATTCAATTAGGACTTGGTATTGGAATGCCAGAATTAGCTGCACAGAGACGTTGCAAATTTGGCCGCCAAGTGAACAGACTTTCCTTGAAAGGGACTTTGTTATCAATCATATTTTAAAATGTATCTGTTTCATAAAAATAAGTCACTGAAGGTCATATTTTACAGTGTTTTTACCTCAGTTAAGGGTCAACCCCATGGTAAACTTTGATATTATTTCTGACAATAAATAGTTTATATTCTATGTATTTATATTTTTCAATAAATACTTTTTTGGCTTTTTAAGAATGCTTTTTTATTACATATAGTTTCTTTTTTAAAGGTGTATCATCTGTGAGTCAAAGAAAAGTTAAATAAATTTATAGTCACATTTTTTGACTTCACACATAATGACTTTCATCACACCACTGTTGTAATAATTGCTAGGCTTGGAAAATTCTGACATATCTACATACGATACGGTTCAGAATGGATTGCTGTCTAATTTAGGCATCAAGGTGTGACCATACCAATTGGTACGTGTCCAAATCATTCACTTGAAAAAGTTGAACAGCAAACATTCCCCTTAAATCAACTCTATACTGATCTGAAATCAATTTCGCTTATATCCATAATGCTCTCCACAATGAATTTCTTTCATACACAAAATGTTTGGATTGATCATATGTATGAGGTTATCACTGTGCTGCAACAATTTGGTACTTACTGCTTCACTTGCTGATTGTAATTAATACCCAAATAACAGGTTTCTGAAGGACCAGCATGTAACTGCTGCTTTGACCAAGATGGAATGAACTGTTGTTTTCCAGCTGTTCTGTTCATGATTTGGCTTTCTTTCAAATGGAACATGATTTTCCCTCTGAGAACTCCAAAACTTCGGAAGGTCTTAGAGCCAAACTCTAAAAGTTAAGATGAAATGGAAGTTCTGTTTTATGACATACATCTGAGTAAAACAGATTATTGAAAAAGAAAATGGGCGGGGTCTTGGTTCAATCTACCGACTGTTGATTCATGGATGGTGCCAGATCTGAATGCAAGCTTGTAATCAATTGTACGAAAGGGGCGGAGTTTAAGCAGACAAAATGATTGGAAACGTTCTGCATATGTCACCTGAGAGAAATCTGTAGTTTCACCAGAAAATCGAGATTATTACATTTTTATAAGATAAAAAAAAAATAAAAATGCTAAATGAAACATTTGAATTTTTTACAATAAGATCAATAAAAATTACTTTTATCGACTTTAAAAGTCATCATAACTTTTTAAAACAAAAACTGTGCCGTTTTTGAGAGTAATATAAAGTATAGTTGGACAAGGCAGCAAATATTAGCTACGCTAATTATTTCCCATCTGCTTTTCTGCTGTTATCTCGGGACGCCAGTCCCGAGGTAAATAGCGTTCTTCAGCTACAGTCTGTATCCAGCCTCTCACGGAGACTTCAGATGCCCCAACACCTGCGATGAGACGACTAAACGCCTGCGATGAGACGACTCGACGCCTGTGAAGAGACGACTCAACGCCGGCGATATGTTATGCCCTAAATTAATACATGATGATTAACTAACTGTATTTTCTACGTACATTTCTGAAATGCACTTTCTGTAAAGCTGCTTTGAAACAATATGTATTGTGAAAAGCGCTATACAAATAAATTTGAATTGAATTGAATTGAATATAATTTTCTGCAACAAATCTTATATTATTCATGGGTGTTGATCGCTATTATGTCCCAAGGGGTTGATTAAATTATTTTCAAATATTTTTTGTAGATATCCATTGGTTTCACACTTAGACAGTCAAATTTAAAAGCTTGAATTTTTTTTATTTTATTAAAAAGTATCTATACCTATACTAAAGGTCAAGGATGCTTAAAGTCCCTTTAAAGAGTCTTTTTCTGTTCCCAACTCATTGTGAGTCAACACCATTTGTGTTAAAGGGGTGGTTGATTATGATTTCACTTTTCTTACTTTAGTTAGTGTGTAATGTTGCTGTTTGAGCATAAACAACATCTGCAAAGTTACAACGCTCAAAGTTCAAAGCAAAGGAGGATATTTGCTTTCAAAGAAATTGTTTTTCAAGGACTACAACAAATGGCTGGTAGGGACTACACCGGGTTAGTGACATCACTAACCCTAAAATTGACATAAACCCCGCCCCCGGGAGTCCATGTTGAGAGGAGGAAGAGTTGTTGTAGTCTGCCCAAGCTGTCGTATAACGAGATCATATGTATAAAGACTTTAATCTCGTATTGCAACTGTCTTTTCACATGCAATACAAGTACGTAACACAAATGCAATAGCATGTCACTCTGTAGGCATCTTACAACAGTTCCCACACGAGCGATTTTATAGTTTATCATGACAGAATATACTAATTGAAGATAGTTAAATCCACATCAGCAACATAAATTCATCAGCTCACCATTCAAAAATGTCCACTTGAAGGCAAGCCTCCAACCTTAGACGAAAAAAGCCTAACACTGTGGTAATCAGGGAAGGAGACCAGAGGCCGTTTTTTTAATGGATGTCAATGGATGAGAGGCTTCACTATTGAATAAACCGCTTTTGTGAGGAAACAGCTTATCATTTCATTAATCGACAGCCCATCAGCTAATCTTAAACATTAATATTTTATTGATCTATTTTTAGTTTACACCGAAATAAAATGCTGTTTTAAAAAAAAAGTTTATAAGATGTTTCATTCTAGTTGTATAGTTATACTCATATTTGTGCAAATGCTATCTTTGTAAGACTGTATCTTCCATAGAATTCAAAAGCGATTTCCAGCCAAAATGAAATTTAGATTGAACTAAATCCTCCACATCCATGTTGTTGGAACATTCATTGTGATAAATAATCATGCTATTACTAGTTTATTCACACGATATACTTTATTGTCAAAATATTATTCAGTCCCGTATTGCTACGACTTTATTTTCGTGAAACTATGAATTTATTCTCGTAATTTTGACTTTATTCTCAAAATATTACGACTTAAATCTCATATTTCTACGACTTTATTCTTGTAATTTTGCCTTTTTTTCTGAAAATATAATGACTTTAATCTCGTATTGCAACTACTTTTTTCTCGTAACACTATGACTTTATTCTCGTAATTATGACTTTATTCTCAAAATATTATGACGTTAATCTCATATTGCTACTACTGTATTCTCGTAATCTTAGATTTATTTATTTTTTGACGTTGTGATTCAGGGCTTCCGCACAGATCATTGAGTTTGCAAGTCAGCAAGTCATAATTTCGATTTAGTTAAGCCTATGTCATAATTTTGATTTGGTATCAAAATTTTGACTTCATAAGTCAAGACATAAGACTTTATCAATCATTATAATGACTTTTAAAGTCATGATTTTGACTTTTTATGCATGTTTTCTCCCCCTTATGTGGCGGAAATGGGCTTCCAGATTATAGCCTGACAATTGCAAGTTTATATCTCACAATTCTGAGAAAATAAGTCAGAATTGCGAGATATAGGCTTAAACTTGCAATTGTAAGAAAAAAGTCAGAATTGAGTAATAAAGTCAGAACCGCAAGTTTATATCTCGCAATTTTTACTTTATAATTACGCAATTCTGACTTTATTTCTCGCAATTGCGAGTTAATATCTCGCAACTCTGACTTTATAACACGCAGATAAAAAGATGTGAAAAAAATGTGAGATAAAAAGTCGCAATCATATTTATTATATTTATAAAATGTTTTATTCTGTGACGGAAACAAGCTTCCATACTGTTTAGTGGTCGCAGGAGCGAGACGGTCTGTGAGTAAATTCTCTTTAAGTCAATGCTGCAGTGTACTCTGTTTCGTTCTGCTTTTGCCTTGTTTTCTTTTTAATCTTTCTAATACACAACAGAAATGGCAGTGCATTTCAGTAATTGTCACCAGTGCAACCGTCTGCAACAAGCATGCACAACATAATTTGCATAGCGCATGAACATCATATTGTACACTTATCAAACTTTTGTTATAATTTTGTCAAAATAAATTAAATTGCGTCATAGTTTTATCGCCCAGCCCCACTCACAGACATCTCCGGTTGTGTGTATGTCTGTGAAGGCACATGTCCAACACTTCAGTTTCAGCTGATAAGATCTTGGATCTGAGAGACAGACAGGGGGAAGGTGGGCGGATGCAGTTCTCGAGTCACCTTTAAATAAATACAAAACAGCGAGGAAGTCTGTGAGGACTGAAGGTTTTGCCGAGCACCTGTTTGGCTGCCTTGCAGCTTTCAGTCATGGTTTCCTCATTGCAGATTCTCTTGGACAAGACCAGAACTTGTATTTTGAGAATATTGACATGGTGAGACTGCCAGAAGACAAAACAAGGAGCAGTCAATCAAAGGATTGTTGGACAATTAATCAAAAACACAGTCATCTGGCTGTTAGAAGAGCCAGACTGATCACATCCAAACATCCAAACACAAATAAAGTTCTCAGTGCAAATCAATCAAACTTGGATTTTTATTATTTAAATATAGCTTTAGAATTTCCAACCCACATGAGAGACTTTAGAGCACAAACTGCACTGTCAGACACAACAAACACTTTACCTCCATCTGGAGTCTTTAGGCAAAAGAAGAAGAAAAAAATTACTAGGATCTTTTGACATGAATATAGAGCAATAATCTTTAAACAAATATATAGAAAAAACAGCAGTGATCTTAAAAAAATAAAATAAGTTGAGTAAAGCTTATTCAACAGTGACATGATTAAAACCGGATAAAAACGGAGAGATGAGAGTAGCCTACTTGTAGAATTGTACAGTTGTTAATTAATAATTGTTTGTTTTATTTGGTGTTACACAAGAGGCCTAAAAATAATGTTTCAAGTGGTTTCCCCAAATTCAACTGAAAATGCAACTTTTAATGACTTCTGCAGTTTCAAAATTATTCAACCCCTTCATGTCAAGCATCTTTAGTATTTAGTAGAACACCCTTTTGTTGTTATGACCTGCTGCAAATGAGACACCAGCCTCTGGCAGTGTTTGAGGAATCTTAGCCAAGTCAGGTGACTGGGATGCCACTGCATCTTCTAGGACTTCTTCTGCAACCAAGCCTTGGAATGTTTGCTTGGGATCATTGTCCTGTTGGAAGGTCCAAGCTTCAGCTTCGTCACTGACGGCATGACGTTTTCTCCTAGGATTTCCTGATACTTCAATGAATCCATCTCTCCTTCCACACGCTGCAGGTTTCCAGTGCCTGAGGATATAAATCAGCAGCAGAGCATCAGGAGCCCCACCATGCTGAACTATAGACAGTGTTCTTTACAGCTTATGCTTCATTCTTCTTCCTCCAGACATACCGCTGTTCCATAGGGATGAAAAGTTACAGTTTTGTTTCATCACTCCACAGAACAGAATCCCAAAACTTCTGTGGCCTATTTATATGATTTTGAGCAAATTGGAGCCGACTTTTCTTGTTCTTTTGGGTCAGTATTGGTGTTGTCTTGGAGTTCCATGCGCTTGGTATGCTCCTTACTGTGCAAGCTGAAACCTCAGTGCCTGTTGCCTCCAAGTCTTGCAGCAGGTCTTTTGCAGTCACTCTAGGTTTTTTTTAACCTGCCTTCTCAGAAATCTGGTTGCACCCGTTAATAGCTGCCTTTTTCTGCCCCGTCCAAGTAGTGTAACCACTGTTCCTTTAAAGGCCATGTTGCAGGTTAACCACCACTGTCGATTAATGGATACATAAATCACTCAAGATATGTATATCATTTTTAAAATGTCTCAAAAATGGTCTTAAAGACCAGGTTTTTACGTTTTTGGTAGTAACGTTTTTTTTTACACAATTCGGTGATGACGTCACGTTGGGGAGAAGTGGAGGAAAGGTAGCCTCAGCCTAGTATTAGAACTATGGCAACTGACTGGGACGCGGAAGAGGTGGCAAGAGCCAACATGTATGATGGCCCGCAGCCGTATAATTTCGAACCTGCCAGACGTGAGAGGGCAAATGAGGAATTGCCAAGAACTGATGGCCGTTAAAGCCAATTAAATGCATGGTCCGAGGAGAATGAGTGGAGAGTTGGTGAAGTGTCCTGGTGAGTTGCTATCATTTAGCAACACAGCAATGAGCACTGGAGCTAGTCTACGAGCAGCAGTGCACAATAACGACACATTTTTTTTTTTACTGTCATTGAATAGCACTGAGTAAAAAATCCGTCTTTTTATCTAGTGGCAGTGATCATGACGTTAGTTCAGATAAGTACCGGTAACCTTTGTCATAGTGTCGTAGTACTGATAAACTTTGTCTTTGTCATCTAGAAATAGATGGCATCATGCTAGCTATATGGGCGTGGTGTGTTCACACCGAACACGAATTTAATTATTTGCGCGAGTAGATTACATACAAAGTAAATGCAAAGACGCGAATAGACGCAACATTTGCTCCGGGCGTCGCGAATGACGCGAATTGGGCGATGCGTTTGCCGCAAACGTCTTCCGCGCAAGTTGAAAAATTTGAACTCGAGCGAATGTTCAAGCGCCTAACTAGACGCGAAAGACGCGTATTTGACGCTCTATTCGCGTTCGGTGTGAACACACCATAAGCGTTTATCTCTTCCTCCGGTGAAAATGTTGTTGCAAACGTAGCCGCCGCGTGTCTGTCACTGTGTTTGGCAGGTGCTTGTGTGGGCGGTATAGAGCGAGATAGGCAGACAGCCAGATAGTATAACATTAGCTTAGATAGCTAGCAGCTAGATAGATAAATAGATAGAAATATATAGTAGGTAGATTGACAACGTAGAGTTGGTTGCACGTCAGACGCGCCCGCGCCATTGGATGTGCAGTTGCCGCATATACTAGCCTATCTATCTATATCTATATATATCTGTCTGTCTATCTATCTATCTATATCTATGTATTTATCTATTTATCTATAATCTGCTATCTGAATAATCTCGTCTACTACTCATCTCTCTCTAATCACTCTCAATGCTCTCAAGGCGGGCTTTGGTAAATTCTCTCCCCAAGGTGACGTAATGCAATGCATTGTGGGGGAAAGGAGAATCGTTGCAAACCGCTGTAAGATAGTACCTACTTTTTCGTATTATATTCCGTTTTGTGATACCCAACAACATAAAATACAATGGATAACAGTTTAAATGTTTACCAACAATTACCAACAAGCAAATTGCACAAATTCGTTGAAAAATTAACCCTGCAACACGGCCTTTAACTTTGAACTTGCGAACTATGCTTCCAACGCTGTCTCTAGGAACATTTAGTGACTTCGCTATCTTTTTGTATCCAGTTCCTTGTTTGTGAAGGGCGATTAAATCTTCTATTAACTTTTTGGACCATTCTTTTGACTTAGCCATACTTCTAACTTGCAGTCACACTCAACAAACCTCGTTAGTCAAGGTATTTAATTTGTTATAGCTCAAGCACACCTGGTGCAACTAATGAAGCCATTGATTAGTTGCATCAGGTGTGCTCGAGACAACACCTTTTTTTGCATATTTGTGCTGTTGTGAGGGATTCTATTCAGGGGGTTGAATAATTTTGAAACTGCAGAAGTCATTAAAAGTTCCATTTTCAGTTGAATTTGGGGAAACCACTTGAAACATTTGTTGTGTTGAGCTATATCAATGACTTTTGTTTGATATATATATAAAATATGTTATGTTAAGGAATAATTGATTTGACAACATTGATTTACATATTGAATAATTGAATTATTAGAAAAATAATGCACACTAAGACCTGCTTGGACCTATAGCTGTGCGTTTCCTGGAAAATAATTGCAAACCTTAGAACTTTCATCAACCAATTAGAATCAAGCATTTAACAGCCGTAATGTTAGATAAACAATTACACCTAAAAACATTTCCACAAACCAATAAGTTTTTTTTACAACACAGTGAACATACAAGTAAATAATAAAATTTTCTTAATTTTTACAATTGATTTGATGATTGATTTGTCGATTTTATTTTGAGTTGTAGTAAATATTTTTTAGGATTTATTGACCTGAGCTGAAAAACAACTCATATAATTAGTTTTACAATCAACAAGTTCAGCACCTCCTTTCATCGACCATTTGTTGTAAACGGTCATATAAAAGATCATGTTTTGTACCCTGTATCATAGACAGTGCCATGTATTCTGACAGTTGCATTATAATATTATTTAGAAAGGAGAAGGATCGTCCCATTTCACCCACATCATGAGTCATGCATCCTGTTCTTGTCACTTTTTGGCTGCCAATATGCTCTTATGCCACAAGCCAGTTAAACTTTAATGTGTAAACGACTTTCCAACTAATCAGACATGCAATACCCCCCCCACACACACTCTCTCTTTTCTCTGCCTGATTCCCATCATGCACAATTCCCTCCTCTCCTGCTATTTGCATTCTGGAATGTTGAGAAATCATTCACACACTCACATGGATGGAATCATAATTAAATCCATCAGTCTCTGCTCTGCTGAATGTTAAGTGAGTGTCAAGACTGAGCTACAGACAAACAAACAGTCTGCTTTTTGTGCTCGGGTATATATTTGTTTTATTTGGTAAAGACCTTCAGTCTTAAAAACGGATAACTGACCATAAAAATCTGTTCACACTAGATCATGTAATGTTTGAAGTAAAAGCTATGTGGGTCTTTTCAGCTGGAATGCAATTAGTGTTGTTTTATTATTATTTATATACTATTTTATAGTATTTATTAATAATTTGAATTAGAGTTTTGAATTTTAGCTTAAGGTTTTGTAATTTTGTTTAATTTAACTTTTTATAATTATTATTATATTTATTTCGTTTTAATTTCAGTTTTAGTATTTTTTAGTTAACAGTAACACTGATTGCCATCAGTCAGAGTGAAATTAGACTACTATCAACAATTGTTTGTTTCATTTTAGTTTTTCATTTTGTTTGCATTGTTTAATATCAGTTTGTAATTAAAGAAATCACCCTCAGAAAAAAGGCACAAAAGCTGTCACTGTGATGGTACCTTTTCGAAAGGTACTAATATGTACCATTTAGGTACTATTAGGGGCTTTCGCACTGGGTAGGAACTCAGTTATAGCAGGGTTCTCAAGTTTTATCAAAAGCTTGGAGTGAGATCACATGCTGTTAGGAGAGGAGCCCTAATGGAGCCCCGCCCCCACCCCCACCCATCCCCGCCCCACAATTCTACCCATTGTTCATTATTAACCAGCACAAATTGAAATTATAACAATCGGTAAATCTGATAAATGACAGAGCAATTCATTACATCAAATATACTCTTTAATGTTATATTTCAAAATTACAAATATACAAAAATTACAAAAATATAACAAATTGCTCCAAACAGTTTGGAAAAACAAATCTTTTTGCTTTTTCCCTGACATCTTTGAAAAATACAAATGCAATGGCAATGATTAATGTATGTTTTGACAGGATATAAAATATTACCCAGAGCACTCTGCTTTAATACATGTAGCCTTAATGTAACTAGAAAGACTATTAATACAGTATAATATATAATTTAAAATAAAACGAAGAAATACATCTTCATTCCTTCCCATACCCACTAACATTTCCTTTAGTTTCAAGATAACGTAAGCTAACCAAACTGAGCCGAAGCTTCTGGCCTGGTTGCAAAGTAGTTGTAGAGTTTTTGACTGCATCAATAATAATGTATACGATGGGCTATATATTACATGTTCTAGCCTAAAAATGTTAGACGAGCTTTCTTCCAACTTCCCTTCTCCATCACAACGTGTGTTCGCGCGATGTTGTTGGTTATCTAGTAACGAACATACGGTGGCTGAGAATGTTCCGTCAACTTCCGTGTTTTCGCGCATCTATGTTGCCTAGTAACGAACGCAATCTGCCCGAGATACGTGCTGGCGGCAGGAAACTTCACTTTGTGTGCCTGATTCGTCCAATCAATGTACCCTTACGTCACTGGAAGTTCCTTGTGTCCTTGAAGTAGGAGCCAGTTTTGTCCTCCAAAAGGCCGTTCCCATAACTAACATTTTTCCCAGTTCCTGTGGTGTGAAAAGGCCAAAAAGCGGGTACTTCCGCCAATAGTTATAAGAACTATGAAAATGATCCTCTGGTGCGAATGCCTCTAATATGTGCACTTTAGGAACTAATATGTACCTTTAAGATAGTAATATGCACTGTTTAGGGGTATAGTAGGCCTACAAATGTGTACCTTTTAAAAGGTTAGCACCTCAGTGACAGCTTTTCTTTTTTGAGAGTAAAAACAGAAAAAGGTATGGACACTATCAGCTAATTTACCTGACAAATCCCCAAACCTCAGGACAACCAATCTGTCCGACTGCTGACACAGTCTTGTCCCAACCTGCTCAGTGAAAAACAGTGAAACAGAAAGCAATTGTGTAAGAATGGAGAGCAGAAATAAAGGAAAATTGTCAAGGAGTGAGTGTCAGAGAGTATTCAAATGCAATCACTGTAAATTATACCCTCTGCTGGGTTGTTGCAGATTTCTGATGAACACTCAGACTTTGCAGCCCACAACAAACAAACAAACCCATTGCGCACACACAAGTAATCAGAGTGAGAAAGAAATGTCATGTTCTACAACCTGTTCATTCCGCACTGTCTTGTCTGTTTAAAAGATTGGCTGCAGGGTCCGTAATCTGACAGCAGTCAGTCTGGATCAGTGCTATTATACATCACATACACATGGCCAGATGAACCACACTAGAGCTCTTAGGTTTTTTTAAAAACAGCGGTGTTGGACTCCTTCTCAAGTTTTATATTTATTTACAACCATGATCTCGGAAACACCTGCATGAGACTGATTTGATGGGAGTAGAGTTTGAACACTACGGTCTCAGTTACCACTTTATTATTTGAGTAATTTTTTTTGTGTGGATATAGTCACAGCTGAAGAGTGTTGTTCAACTCTCTCATTCAGTACACCATGAACTCAAGAACTGAGATTTGGGCCTTGAAGTCCATGACAAATGGACTGTGCACAAGACATAACAAAATAGAAACATAGATAAAATTACATGATATAAAATTAAAATACTCAAATTATAAATGCACACAACACACACACACACACACACACACACACACACACACACACACACACACACACACACACACACACACACACACACACACATCTCAGTGTAAACTTCAAAAACGTGAATCTGTGAAAACGGTAACGGTCTGCACATGCATTTTACGTGTTTCGTCTATAGGTATAAATAGAATTTAATTTATGGAAAACATTTCAATGACATGGTGTGTCAGATAAAACTTGTCTCAGATCAGTGGTGTCTCTCATAAAAATTATGACTGGGTGAATTAATGTTGCCATAATAGAAAGCATGCATGTCTCTTTTAAACTAAAATCCTCTCATGTGAAAGAACAATGCTAATTGCGGCAGACAAATTATCTCTGACTTTTGTAAACAAGGTGCAGTCTATAATGAAGTTTATTAAGAAGTGATCAAAATCTTTAAGTAAATTTAGTGAATTTGCCCCAAAAATAGCTAACACAAAATAAGGCCATTGGCACTGTGCAGTGATATGATGTCATATGATGTCAGCTGATACTATACTATGGATTGTAGCATAACCATTCACCAACCAGGACACCAAACATCCTTTTTGTAATCCATGGACACAAACACAAATTAACAGATAGTCTGTCTTCCTTTTGCTTCTCTTTCTCTCTGTCTCGCTCCCAGGTAGAGTGATGAGGTGACCCAAGTCAGTCAGTAGACGTGGTGAATAATCAGGCTGTTAGCTTGCTAATATGAGCGGGGGGATACGGCCCCCTGTGACTCCTCTCTCATTACACAATCCCCGCAGGAAATCTTCAGCCCTCACTCGCACACCTTGCAATGAAAACGTCCTGCCTTTGCCACTTTAATCCCTGATCTGAGACCAGTGCTTAGAAATGACACCATTGTGTGTCCCAGTGGGGGCTTTCAGACTTCTGATCTGAGTCCAGTTTTTTCTCCCACACCACTTAATGCCCTTGAGAAATGCTCTCCGTATGTTAATCCTGATTTGTATTTAATAGTGAACATAATATTGCTTTTTTAAACAATTTGTTCAAATGTTTAACAAACCATGAAAATAAAATACACACAGAGTGCACAAAAAGTCAATTGCTAATTGAAGATTTGTTGTACAGACACAATACTTTAATGCCCATGTGTGTTGTTTTAGCACTAATTGCCATGAGCATCTGCGATTGACAGTCCGAACGCATTTTTCTTTAGCAATATTGAAAATGATTTATTTTAGATTAATCTGTATACCAGAATAGTTCGGGCCATATGTTATAACAAGAGAGCCATAGTTGAGCAAGTGAAGAATAAGCAGTTTTGGCCAATTATAGATAAGGAGTTTGTGGGTTGGAGCATATGTTAGTGAGGGAACAGTATAATTTATCTCATCCTGATGAGTTGTTAAGCTGTAGTTTCTGCCTTGTATAAATAATTAGTGCCTTGTTTTAAATCCATTGCCACAACATGAATAATGTATGAGAGGGGTGGGCAAGGGCGGTGCTGATATAAAAGATCAATTGATTGACAGTGGGAGACAGTGTGGCCAATGTGACCTCTCTCTGATGGATCATTTATCTCTCTCCCTGCTCATGCTTCTTATCAAGAACAACCAAACTCTTTAACTTGAGACATCACTGAATGGCTCTAGGCAAGAAAAACTCTGTTTTCCCTTGTTTAAGTCATTATTGTTTTTACAGTCAAACCATGAATAAAAGCTGAAAGTGTTAAACTTTTTTTCAGCCATTCCATATACGTTTAGCAACAGGGAATATATACAATGGATGCAGAGATGTCTCGCTTCAAACATGACAGAAAAACAAACAAAACAAAAAACACCTTAAAAAAATACCATGGTTGTACCCAGTTCAGAACATGGTTCAGAATAATTGGCTGCTTTCCAATTAATGTGTTATTCATTTTAAATATGATTGGTCTCACCACACAGGAAGATGAATTGAAAAGCCAGGAAGTACAATTTACTGAAGGTAAATGAAATCTGGGAAATGCAGTTCACAATAAATTCACATTTATTAATTTCATAATATAATTAAAATGTTTATATATAAAAATCATATTTAATAAATGACTTTTCATATGGAAATTAAATATGAAAGTTATTTATGAAACATTTATTTATTGAATTATATTAATTTATTTATTAAATATGTAACTCTTTTTAATGATTATTTTTTTAATCACATTTAATTCTACTTCCTTATATTCACATTGTAATTGTCATCTATCTATCTATCTATCTATCTATCTATCTATCTATCTATCTATCTATCTATCATAAAAATAGTCCAAAACAAAGTAAAACAGAACAAAATTGCTATTAATCCTATAACAGACTGTAACACGGTCATCCTTTATTTTATTTTTACCAATAAACATATGGTAATCCTCACTCTTCAGAAACCACTTTGATCAGTTAGCGGTGATGAAGGCCAATGAGGCCCACGGATTGCATGAGAGAGTGTTCTCTCAAAACTCAACAACACCAACAAAGCCTAACAAAGCCCTCAAAGCCATAAGAGCGTGGCTAACATTGGCCCGAACAAACAGAGGCTTTGATTGGAATCGAACATGTGAACAGAGTGAACACTGCAGTAGCCAGTTCATGCTATCAGTCAAACCATGTGTTTACTGAACAGCTTTCAAATCCAATTGCTCTTCCATCGTATTACCAGATAAACCATTTCAACTTCACCCTGCAAACTTTTTCTTGATCTGCTGGATAAAGTGTCACTTAATACGCCCTCAACTCTTGAGCTTTCGAGACACGCTGGATTTAGCATGTGCCATTTTCCAGTATTTGTTTATGGCTTATTTGTTATATCTCTGCTTGAATGGATATCTGTCTACATCCTGAGGGACAAATGGAGAGACCAGGTGTTGGGGAAAAGTCTCTCTCTTGTTTTTGACCTCCTTTTATCCATCTCTGTCATTCTTTCCCTTCACTTAGCTTGAGCATTGTTCATGCTCTGTGGAGTAGCTGTAACCTCTGGTGAAACACAAGCGACGGGAGGTAAATCATTTAGACTGCATCTGGGCTCAAACTCACCCTGCAGTATTTCAACACGGGTCTGACCTGAAGACTAATAGCAATGTTTTAAAACCACACAGCCACAAAGCACTTTCCGATTACCTTTGCTGATTGCTCCAGCGCTTTACTTCCTGAGCCATGTAACTTCACTGATTTCTCTTTGGATGAATAGAGGCCGTTGTTTACCTGTGTAGACGTATGCTGTAAGTCAAAAAATTCAATCAAAACCACGTTAGCGTACCACTATCAAACTCCTATAGCAAGGGAATACATTTCTTTGAGATTATATTTCATCCTTAAACCGGCGTGCAAGGTTTTTCTGTATTTGTATGCTAATACAACGTGCCCAAAGCAGATTTTGAATTTGTTGCAGAGAAGCTTTTTTATTCTTTGGAAATATCTGTGGCCAGCTGTTGATAGCCATCAGCCTGCATGTCATCACAGAGCGTGATAATATTGTATCATTATTCAAATGTCTTCATCTCATGGCGGGGAAATCAGAACCGTTTCAATGCGGAACAGAATGAGGCCAGGATATTCTTTCACAGATCAGTACATGGAAATGGCAATGACATATCGGGATCAAAATTGTGCTTGGGCGGTATATCTATCTCTTAAGAGGCGATTTGCAGCAACAAAGTGACCGAAAATCATTAATTTTAAAACGGTTCGATAAAGGATTCGGTCTCTCTAACCCCTCCTTTTCCAGGAGCTTACACGTAACGCGAGTTATGTAATAAGATTACTTTTTTCAAGTACCTACAACCCCAAATTTAGAAAAGTTGGGACATTTTGTAAAATGCAATGAAAATCAAGAATCTGTGATTTGTTAATTCTCTTTATTCTTTATGTAACTGACAAAAGTACAAAGAAAAGATTTTCAAAGTTTTCACTGACCAACTTTGGCATATTTTGTAAATATAAACAAATTAAGATTTTGAAAAAGTTGTGACAGAGGCATGTTTACCACTGTCACATCACCTTTCCTTTTAATTACGCTTTTTAAATGTTTGGGAATTGAGGATACGAGTAATTGTTGATGTTTTACACATGGAATTTTTACCCAATCTTGCCTAATTCAAGACAGCCGCTCTAATTTAAAGGTGCTCAAAGCGATGTCACGCGTTTTTTAGGCCAAAAATTTTTTTGTCACATACAACAAACATCTCCTCACTATCCGCTAGCTGCCTGTCCCCTGAACACACTGTAAAAAAAACACGGTCTCTGCAGACACCTCAGGCTCCACAAACGGCAAGAAAAACAAACTGGGCTTACCCGCACCACGAAACATAACAAACTGTTCCAGCCAATAACCGATAAGAAGGGTTTGGGGGGTTAGTGCGCGGATGAGGAGGAGGGAGGGTCTAGCTAGCCTTCGTTTTGTTTGACAATACTTTAAACGTCAACAAGAAGTGATGTCACCCGACATCGCTTTGAGCACCTTTAATCTAATAATTTACTAATAAGCAAAAATGGCTTTAGATAAACATCACATTTTATTTAATTTTTTTGTTTTATTATTGAAGTAAGAACTTTTCAACTTATTCCTCTGCAATCCTGCAGCACAGCTGAAAGGTTTGTTTGAGCTGCACCCTCATACTGTACAGGCGTGAATTTGTATTTCCTTCATTGGCCTAATGAAGCCAATGAAAACCAGGCTAGCATTATACAAATTTGTTACAAGACTACATAGGCCCTGTCCCAAATGGCACACTTCATGTGGACTTTCGGTCTTGTGGACTTAAATTGCGCATGCTCGCTGAGTCTACGAGTCCGTAGGCCGTCCCATTCATCATTTTAACACTCTGAAGTGTGCTCAGCAGCGCCCCCTTTGTACCCTTGAAGCGGTATTCCGCGAAGCTCGCATGGATGCAGGCTCCACGCACTTTAACTACCCAGGAATCCTTGCGAAAGGCCAATCAGACAACGGATGGGAGGATATTTCGCTCACAGACAATTGTTAACATGGCTGAGAAGAAAATATTTAAGTGTAAGTAACAGATGGGAGGAGATTTTGCTCACGGACAATTGTTAACATGGCTGAGAAGAAAATATTTAAGTCTAAGTAAATATTTAAGTCTAAGTGTCCGTGAGCGAAATCTCCTCCAATCCAGTAGCTGGATTCATTACGTTTTTATGACCTAGGTGTACATTTTACCAGTTAGTACCTACAGTTTATACAAACATTATGGTCATCGACCAGTGGTTGATGTCTCAAACATAGGCTAATAATAGCGTGCTGAATAATACAATCACATTATGATTCATTAAATAAATAGAACCGAATGTCAGGGCTTTACTGAGTCATATGTAACAACAACAATAGGCTGCATATTTCCCCGAACCTGCAGCTCCTGTCCATAACAACAACCAGACCGTCTTCCTATTTCCGGCGTGACGATAAAAAATACCTCTCAATGCGCCCTCGTGGACTCGCACCAAGCGCATAGGTCTGCACTACATGACGTCACCAAAGTGTGGACTCTGAGAAAGTCCAAAAGTCCGGAGTGTGCCATTTGGGACAGGGCCATAGGTTTGTGCAGGAAGGACTGGAATTAAGCTACTAATGACTCGTTTCAGGCAGTTCAGAATCGTTTTTTTATAATGGGAGGCAATTGCTTCATTTATCGTGCACTTTTATCTTTAAACTTTGCAGATCATTTACATTCACATACAGCTATATTACACACTAAATATTCAATTGGTTAACTATCCAAAAAAGTATAATAGCAGCCTTTTATTAAAGGCAGTGTAGGTTATTTGTTCCAGAAACATTTTTTGTTATGCTGGTTGAAAGTCTCTTCACATCCTGATAGCAATCTAAATCTTAGCAATCTTAATCAAGTTAAGTGATCTAAATGTATTTATATGTTTATATAAATATCATTTGTTGAAGGCCTGGGACGATAAAATGTTTGTCCAATCATTGAATTCGGTCCGAATGGAATGATACGATGTCCTGCCTGTCAACATGTATTTTCATAGCATTTCATGCTATGCAGAGTTAGACAGACGTCAGTCACCGAGCACCAAAAACTGAAACAGCAGCCGCCTTGTACAGTTCCTACCGAACCAAAACAACAAGATTATGCAGCGTTCACACCATAATACTGTAATTTGGAAGAGATGGAAACCCGTGATGTTATACTCTGAGCGATTCGTTACTCTTTTATTCAGTGGCAACACTATCAATGCCAAAGTGACTCTGCAGCAGTCAGGTGGTACAGGTCAGTGCTTTTTAATTTGTTTATGTTCATTATTATTGTAATGTTATGTGCTTTGAGACATGAGGTAGTTTAACGCCATATCTCATGATCCATTAGTTTGGTCCCTCCCTGCTGTGTGCGTTCATGTGTTTTGATGGAGGCGTGGCTTTGGAGACGCTCTGAAGGGAGGGAGAGATATTTTGCTTTCAAAGCTAGTTCGCTATTGCTAGAATCTCCGAAAATTACTCAGTAATTACTCACCCTCATGTTGTTCCAACCCCGTAAGACTTTTGTTCCTCTTCGGAACACAAATTAAGACATTTTTGATTAAATCTGAGAGCTGGATCACTCCTCCATAGGCTTCTATGGGATCGAAACTTGCCAGCACAGAAAGTTATGGCTCTTTTCCACTGCATGGTACGGTACGGCATGGTTCGGTACGGCACGCTTTGGCACTTTTTCACTCCATGGTACGGTACCGTACGGCTCGCTTCGACTCGCTTTAAATGGTACCACCTCTGTTGAGGTTCCAAGCGTACCGTACCGATACTAAAATGTGACGTGAAAACACTGCAGATCACTGATTGGTCAGACAGACAGCTCGTCACTACCAGCGTCATTGTATTTGCGAGACATCAAATCCGCTAGATTTAAATAGCCAGTAACAGCCACCGCTGTAGCACCTGTTTTAAAACTACTTGCTTGACTTGCTTGAAGAAAAAAAAACTTCCAAAAAAGAAATGGCTGAATCGTGGTCAGTGGACGAGAAGTGCAGACGTTCCTCTCGTTGGTTGCCGAGGAGCAGATAAACTAACGATCAGTCATAATCCCACCCACTTTGAAGCGGTACTAACTGCCGTGGAAAAGCAAACCGAGCTAAAGCGAACTGAGCCATGCCGCGCCGAGCCGAACCATGCTGAGCCGTACCATGCAGTGGAAAAGCGCCATTAGTAAAAACAATGTTTAAAGCAAGTGACTACAGTGGCTCAACCATAAGTTTATCAAGTGACGAGAATACATTTTGTGTGCAAAAAAACCCCTAAAATAATGACTTTATTCAACTATTCATTTTCTTCTGTGTTGGCCTTTAAATTAGTTCATGTAGTGTAACAGCGCCACGCTTCTGGGTTGTGCGTCAGAACGTAGGCTCACTATTGGCCAACGCTGGTCATGTGTGTAATGCTGGCCAATAGTGAGCCTACGTTCTGACGTCACTTGGACTATTTTAAACATTGTCTTTATGCCAATGAGAGTGCAGACAGTAATTGGACTCCTGATACAGTTATACCTACTAAAAATAAATAGTGCAGCGATTTGGTGTTTTTTTATTATTATTAAATCAATACACAAAATGTGAGTTTAGAGTCTAAATTAACAATGATGAGATGATAAAAGAGTACCTAAGACAATGAAGAGAAAAGACATCAATCTATTAAATGTTTATAAAAAAGAATTGAAAAAAATCCAAGTCCAGGCACTCAGTAGGATACAAATGTTAAAAAGCCTTTATTATTTAAGGGCTAAAACATTAAAACACCAAAGTGTATCGGCCCACTGGCCTTCATCAGGGTGTTGGTAACAAACAGACAGAATCAAGTCATACTTATAGTTGCATTGATTTCAGGTGTGCCACTCTGGTACTCCCCACTGGTACTTGTGGGGATATAATTTGGGTGGGGATATAATTAAACGCCTTAAACAGAGGGAGATATATTGGATCTATTCCTTGAGGGCCACTAGTCATCCAGGTCTCAATGAAGATTTTGACCTTTCACCCTTTTTGTTACTGTTGTGACTCATTATTGACAGGGTATTGCTGTTTGTAAATGATGACTAGTTTTTGAATGCAATAGACCCAATTAACATTTTTTTGTACACTATTCATGTTGTTTTAGAACCATCTTGACATTGAATTAAGAATCATTATGTGTAACTAGCTTATTTATATTTACACTAGATGTTTGTAGTAGTGTCACTCCTATTTTTCACTTGGAGATCTCTCATTTGGTCTTGTGTTTGTATGATTTAACCTCTGACATTAGACATTACCTGAACTATTGCCTCTAGTGGCCAAGAAATTGTGTTGCAAGTACTTAATTCTGTCTGTTTGTTACCAACACCCTGATGAAGGCCAGTGGGCCGATAAGCGTTGGTGTTTTAATGTTTTAGCCCTTAAATAATAAAGGCTTTTTAACTTTTGCAGCCTGAACTTGGATTTTTTCCAATTCTTTTTTTATGAACAATTAACCCTTCCAAGAGCACCAGAGGATTCAAGGGATACCAGCAGCGCTCCAGCTCCCCTTTGTCTACTATTAAATGTTTGGTTGAACACAGAAACAATAATTCAGCATGACCAGTGTAGTCTAATTGAAGTGAATGAGCCAGTTATTTAAATGAATCAGAAAGACTCAAGAGTTTGAATCAATCTAATGATTTACTTCCTGAACATTCACTGCTTCTGACTCACTGACTGGGTTTTTAATGTGTAGATAAATATTCACAAAATGGTATTTAAATAAAAAAACAACAGCATTTAAATATGTCCATTTAACAAACAAATAGTATTGTTTAAAAGTAGTTAGGCTCAATTATGAGTGCAAAAACAGATTTATGTTGGGAAAACTGGTGAACGAGCATTTACAAAGAAAAAGAAGAACAAAATTGATTTATAAAAATTTCCTTAACAGAATCTGGACTGAAAATAACTGCAGCAAAACTTCTCTTATCATGCATAGAAAGAATCAGACTACAATGGCATTCAAAAACCCGATATCCACTGTCTGAATGAACACATGGAGTCATGGCTGTGTAATATCTACTTGACTGAGCACTGCGAAGAGATGAACTGATGAACGTGACACGACTGCAGTGTATTACCAGTGTAGTAAATTACCCAGAGCGCATTTCACAGGTAAACACGAGAGCAGCCTCTTTCAGATCCACTGTTTTGTTAATGGCAGAACTGAAGCTTTCCCAGGTCTCAAGGACAGTGAGGGACGCTTCAGCGGACATTCACTAACATACGCGTTTGCACTCTAACTCGCAGCTGTGAGCACCAAACGAAAAATCAATGAAACAAGTTTTCTGTAATTGAATGTGAGATTCTCCTCTGGCTGGGAAGCTCAAGAGGAAGTATGGCTGTAATCAATGTAAGTGCCGTTATACAAAACCATTTAGGTGTCAATTTGAGGCGTGAAGCCAACAGGCTCGGCACTGGGCATGGGAAGGAAAGGTCACAATCTGACCCTTGTGTGATTGGCGAGCTCCCTCTGAGTCAACTCGCTGTCTTTAACTGGATTTTAACCTGACTGTCAGTTGAGACTGCAGACATGCAGGGAGGAATTCCAGCAACTCTGATGTATTGGCATCCACGACAACTTTGCCAAACATACAAACATATTGTGTTCCTAGGTCAAAATCTTTTTTTGGATCTGGAACAACATGATCAAGGGCATAGGTGTAGTTTTAACAATACTAATAACATTTTAAATTATTTATTAAATATTTTATAAAGCATAAGAAGAATACAATTTCACTTGCACATTTTGCTACTTTAAATGCTAATCTTGAGGCTTTAAAAATGTAAAAATTTATCAAGAATGGTTATGCAATCTAATGTTTGTTTAGATGTTGTTTCTTGGCTTGACACTTGTCTCAACTTGAATGGACTAAGCAATAAATGGTTAATTTTAGTAATTATTAATTTTATGGTTAAATTTCTTCATTCCTTAAAAATGTATACATGGGTATAGGTGTGTGTGTGTGTGTGTGTGTGTGTGTGTTAGGGATGCACAATATCGACCACCATATCAGTATCAGCCGATATATGATAATTTTTAACGTTATCGTTATCAGCCTATATGACCGATATATTAAAGCCGATAAATAATGGATTATTTCCTTCAGCTGAGACACTTCAGATATGTACTGTTCACCATGATGGTTTTGAATTGCTTGAAATATGATTGGAATCACTTCAAAAAGGAAAATGCAGTGAAGTGCAACATGTGCAGTGAAAGTCTGTCATATAGACTACATAAAATTATCATAAGAACATTATAATTGTGTGCTTGGGACATGGCTTTTAATGGTGAGACTTTTGTTTTTGTAATCAGGCTCTCAAAAATTATATAAAAATTTGGATTTCGATTTATCAGCCAATATATCGGTTATCCGATTTCAAATATAGGCCTAAAGAATTATCGGTATCGGCCAAAATGTTCATATCGGTGCATACACTTATATATGAGGTATATATTATATACTCATATATACAGTATATATATATATTTATATATATATAAACAATTTCATTTTACAGGTGAAAACATGGGACAAAATTCCATCACAAAAATGACCACAAGAAATATTGGTAGGGACTACCTGAGGTGAATCTGCTTGGCAAAATCAGTCACGTGACCCACATGCACACATTAAGTTTATCTTTGGGTGTCTCATTCTTATTCTGTGGCTCATTTTCATTTCCGTCAAGTGGCTGCATTTTGGAAACAAGAAGGTATTAGGTGAGAGATTATCTGTTTTGATGCAAATGGAATGATTATGTGAAAGGATCCAATCAATGAGCATTTAGGCATATTTTGGTGATAGATGTGTGTTTTGTATCAAAGGTCTGCGCGTGTCATAATATAGCACAGCATGAAAGGTCGTAGAAGAGAATGAGGAGGAGATTAGGGTGAAATCGGATGCGCTTCACTGGCGTGCATCTGTGTTTGCTGGTTTCCACTGGTGTATGACTGTTTGAACACGGCTCTTTCCAATAATCCTGTGATTAAATGTGAGGAGCCTGCAAAAATAAATTCAGCCACAGCCAAACATTAGAATTCAGTGAGAATGGCATTTCAGAAAAGTGTAATGGAAACAAACTACAAAACAAGTCTGGATTGAACTTTAAGACTAGGCCACAAGAGGGAGCAAGAAAGCCATATAAGGCACAGTAGAATAAATGTAAAATAAATTTACTCACGGCTTGTCAACTGCAAGGCTTTTAACACAAAAGTTTGTCCACATAAATACGTCCACAAGTTTACACAGTCAGAGGCTTTTAAAGGTGTTTTCTGTCACTTTTATATGTTCTGCTCAAACAAACTCAGTCCAATCAATCAAAATGCTGAAAGAGAGACCAATAAATAAATAAATAAATAAAACCTGAGCTGGTCTGATCCATCTGAACAGCAACATATCTCATTTCAGGTGATCTTGACCTGACTGAACCTGAAAAAGAGAAAGCATCATTTGTGAGAGTTCAAATTACCAGGATAATTTCGTCAGACTTCATTTTGTCCTTATTATTATTACTTTTTGAGCATTTGTCATTTGTTATTGCCTCCCAGAAATATTTTTCTTGCCTGTAAACCTTTATTCATGTCAACACAAATTATCTGTGGCAATGTTTGTAGCAGAGTTTCATCATACAATAAAAAATAATAAAAATAAACATGCACTTCTGAATAAGTTAATGTTTTAAACTAAATGCCCTTGTTTAACACCTTAGTGCTGTGCATATATATATATATATATATATATATATATATATATATATATATATATATATATATATGTCACAAACACTTTAAAATGCATTTATTTGTCAATTTTCAAGGCTAGCTCTATACTGTAAAGAAACTTGACTGAACAGAATTGCAAACAACAAGGATAGATGCTCACAATACACAAGCATCAATGTTCAAGGTCATACATGGATGACTAGGCAGTCAAGATGAGTGTATAACATTCATATATTTACATAGTGTTAACGATTTCCTTAATATATCAGTCTTGTTGAATAATAATCAAATTACATTTAAAAAGGACTTTGGGACTTGGGCCAAATGTGGCCCAAACTCTGCAGATTGTATTTCATATCTACCAGAATGCATGCTGTCCAAGTGTGTTGAGTGGCAGGCTGGGAGCGTATATGTGGCATGCTCTGTCCTGTCGGGCAGCACTAGACCAGAAGAGTTGTTGATCTGTCTTTGTTAAACTGGAATGGCTCTTGTGTGCTGTGTGTGTCAGCTGTGGATCAGCTCACTGGCAAAGATATCAAAACTCAATTCAGATTCTCTTTTCCAGCATGATTTCATAGAGGGAGAGAAAGAAGCTCTCAGAATTGGTTCGGAAATATGAGCCACTTTAGCAGTCATCACATCTTGGGTTTCGGCAATTGTGTGGGAAAATGTACTGGAAAGTGAATCGGGCATCTGCATTGTTCTGATTTAGACTGAATTGTGCCTTTGGGTTTACGAATTTACTGGTGGACCATTAGAAGTTAAAAACGGAGAGAGACAGACACTTCAGTGGTTTGATAATATCCACATTAAAATTAAGCTTTTCATCATGTGATTTCACAAGCAAGATCTTACCAAATGCAGTCATAAAGGCTTTCGATCTATTAGCCCCCTGCTGGTGTCATCTCACTGCTAGAAACATGCTAAATGTTTCCCATTACATCTTCTAACCGCGTGTTTGATACTAATCATTTGTTTAAGGACCATCGAGAATTTGCTTGAATGGATGGATGTCATTAAATGAGTCTTTGCCCCTGTTTACAACAGGAATTAACATCTAGAGTCTGATCACAAACGGTCAGCTCTAAATAGGCTATGTAAACAGGGTCCAAAACATTTTATCTTACGATCACTGAAATCATATTCAGAGATGCTTATGACTAAGAATGCATTATGAAGGCAAAATGTATTTTTGGGGTTGTCAAATTTTTCCCAAAAATGAAAACTGTCATTAATTACTCACCCTCATGTTATGAATAGTACTATAGTATACAATGCATTTTAGTGCAATTAATAATAAACAATAAAAAATTAAAAACAATAAAAAAGTGAATTTTTATCAAAAGAGTTAAAGTAAAATAACATTTTGTAATGTCTTCGATTGATCTTAATTTGGAAGCTTTTCTCAGTAAGTATTGATCAGTTGTCAAGTATTGATCAATTAATTAATCAATATCAATAAGTTATTGATTGACAGTTTATTTGTATTTGAATGTTTTTGTTTATATACTTTAATTCAGCAAGGATGCAAAAAATGTATCAATTTTTTTTTATTTCAAATAAATGTGGTTCTTTTGAACTTTCTATTCATCTAATAATTCTAGAAAAAAATGTATCAAAGTAAAGTAGCACAACTGTTTTCAACATAGATAAGAAATGTTTCTTGAGCAGCAAATGATCATATTCAAATAATTTCTGAAGGATCATGTGACTGAAGCCTGGAGTAATGATGCTGAAAATTTAGCTTTGACATCACAGGAATAAATTACATTTTAAAGTATATTCACATAGAAAAAGTTATTTTGATATTATTCTGTATTCTATATTTTCTGTATTCACAGTAAAAACAGTCTTGGTGGTGAGCATAAAATACTTATTTCAAAAACATTAACACATTTTACAGAGCCCAAACATTTGAACGGTAGTGCATGTATATGCAAAATAAAATGTTTCAGTGTATCTACCTTGTTCTCTGTGCTTGAAAATGTAACTGTATTGCTTCCCGGTGCTACAGCCGTTGACACTGGTCCTCTATGCTGAACTGCCTTGTCATCTGTACATATGTAGTCCTCAGTTATCTGGACCCCCCCATCTGCCCTCACACTGTGCGTTTCATCACTCGCAGCTATCAAGGAGCCCTGCCCCTGGTCACGATTAATTAGCCCAACGCCTCCTGGGTTAACAGAAATTAATAGGCAGACAGAAATTTACATTTCTATTCGAGGGTAAGAAAGGATTGATGTAGCCCATTACTAAGGCAGCTGAGAGAGAGAGAGAGAGAGAGAGAGAGAGAGAGAGAGAGAGAGAGAGAGAGAGAGAGAGAGAGAGAGAGAGAGAGAGAGAGAGAGAGGAATGGGAACATGCCATAAAAATGTATGAGGTGGATTTATGAGTGATCAGGTGTGAGGTCTGTCTGTCTGGATATATTAAGACAATCACAAGGCTTGTTGAGGTGTTGGTCATGTGATGACAAGCTGATGTGCACTTGATAACACTTCCCTGAACTCAAGGTCCTTCATTAAACAGGCTGTTTTGTGGTTCATGAATGATTTGCTCTGTTCACAGATTGATTCATTTTCTCATAGGAAGGTGGGAGAGTGTTGTATATGTGGTGTGAGAGGTGTGAATTCATTTGTCTTTATTAGCATGGTACATTGCTACATACAATGCTGACGAAGACCAGTGTACCTCAACTGGTTTTACTGCAGGACTTTACATTGGACATCAAGTGGCGAACTAAAGCAGAACCAAAATTGTTTATTGTACAAAAGTTTCTTACAAAATTGTTAGTCTTACATAAATGTCTTTCAAATAAAAAAATATGCATAAATGCATTAATCTTACCATGAACTGCATAGCCCCAAAGTATTGCCCCAAGTCATTAAATAGGGCCTGTTTATGCTTGTCAACTTTTCTTTAGTGTGTAATGTTGCTGTTTGAGCATGAAAAAGGTCTGCAAAGTTACAAAGCAAAAGTCCACTCCAAAGGGAGCTATTCTCTATATCAGTCAGCAGTAAGCACTGTTTCTGAACTCTGTGAAATGCCTTCATAGTTTTGAGTTTTTTCTGAAAATGTAGATGGCACAATATTCCTCATTTAAATCATTCCCGCCTAAAGAATACGAAAAAAAGGCCTGGTTGAGTTGCGTTCGTAGTGTTTTGAAACTCTCTATGGTATGCTTATGGTAAGGGTTGTGACATTTCGGAAACATGCTCGAAGCAGTTGACCAATCACAACTCACTGATATAGCTGACCAATCAGAGCACATTGCGCTTTTCGAAAGGAGAGGCTTCATAGAGACAGGAACTAAATAGAGTGTTCCTGACAGACTGGGAAGAGAGGTGCTGCAATAATGTAAAATATGGGAAAAACATGAAAACTTATTTTAGAAAACCCCCAAAATAAAATCAAGAATTTGTAAAAAGGCATTATATGGCTTCTTTAAAGCTGCAGTCCGTAACTTTTTTGTGTTCAAAATTTACAAAATGCATATAATAAGCGAGTACATCATGAATCCATTTTCCAAACCGTGTTTTTGTCTAATCCTGAATCACTACAGTACACCTATAATAAGTGTTTATATTCAGACTATTTTATACTTGTGGTATGGGTCATACCACTGCGGAGTAGCTCAGTACCTGTGTGACTCGTCATAGACATAATCAGAGAGAAGTAGCTCCAACTAAAATGTTCTTCCACAAGACAAATGCAGTTCTGTTTATTAACCGCTAGGTCGCCAAAAGTTACAGACTGCAGCTTTAACATAAAATATATGGATATAAATGTAGGTAACTTATCTATACACGAATACCACATAGTGATAAAAAAATGTCTCTTCCATTTCTTCTTCTCCAGAATTAGTTTTAAATCGATTGATTGAAATAGATCCACGACTCGTATTTAGATCATGATGACCCACCAGTTGAGAATTACTATGCACTATAATTTAAGAGTTTTTGACATGCTCTGGACAGCCAATGAGATGGATTCTTTGAAAACACGTTCAGTTGTGAAGAGAGAAAGGGAGTTAGACTGAGAGTTAGTTTGAGGCGAAGTGCCGGTTCAGCAAGAATTTAATGGAAGATTAATTAATTGGGTCTTTTCTGCTAATTGACAACTGACATGTGGCTGCTCTCCAAAACTTCATCAGAAAAAAGGGAAAAACTCATCATGGTATCTAAACCAGGCACAGCGCCTCTGCAGATATTTCTCTTCTTCTCATCTCATCTCTCATATGTCAATTCAGAAAAGGCTACATAGTTTTATCATCTAAAGTCCAAAAGAAAAGTGACATTCCTCTTGACCTGCCAAGCTTTCAACGCTCGTTTAATAATTCATAGGCCTATGCTTAATTTTTTTATTTAGTTAATGTGCTTGGAAACCATGAGCCCAGCTGGATAACTTAATTATATTGCTTCATGTAGCTCTTCCACAACAATTATGGGACGATAATAATTGGGCAAAGGTTTCATGCTCCATTTACATATCGGTGTCATTCAATGGTGAGGAAAAAACTTTTAATGTTTGACTAGTCAAATGCCTGTTTAGGTGAATTATCTCCAGGGCCAACGAGCCTGAATTAAAAGGTCTCATGTTCAGTGAAAAGGACGCTCATATTCGCAACAATATGAAAAGTGATTAAACATTGCAGTGCCATTAGAGAGACAGACTACCAGCTATCCAGAAAGGGACCGCACAGTTTCACATGGATCTGGCAAATCAAGCAAATTAACCCTGTACATCCTGGCGTATTACTATACTAATCAGGATTTTTTTAATTTTTTTTGTGTGTGTGTGTGTGTGATTATATATATATATATATATATATATATATATATATATATATATATATATATATATATATATATAAAATACACAGATACAGTACTGTTAGTATTTTCACCCCCAAAAAAAGAGAGAAGGGTTTTAAACCAGTTATTTATATACTTTGCTGTAGTGTGTCAGTAGGAAATATCAGTTTACATTTCCAAACATTCCTTTTTCCAATAATTCTAATAATCCAGTGAGATTTTTGTATGCACAAGGAGTCTAACAACAGCCAGTATGATCCACACAGAGATCTGATCTCACTATCATCGAGTCAGTGATTAAATGAAGAAACAGAAAAAACTGAGACAGACTAAATCCAGAAGAACTGTGGCAATGTCTCCAAGAGACTTGAAGAAACCCTTTTGCTGTACTGTGAAAGGTTTTAGGCAGGGTGCTTTCACACCTGCCTCATTAATTCGGTTGAATCGCACTAGAGTTCGTTTTCCCCTTTGGTGCGGTTCGTTTGGGCAGGTGTGAAAGCAGCAATCGCACTCGGGTGCGCACCAAAAGCGGACCAAACAAGCGTACTAAGACCTCCTCAAAGAGGTGGTCTCAGTACGCTTTCAAACAAACTCTGGAGCGGTTCGTTTATGGTGAGAACATGATCCGACCTCGAACAGACGCAACTGCCAAAGAACTGCACATTTTTGGACTAAACCAGCTGCCGTAGTCAGCTGCGCTGTGCATTATGGCATTATGGATGATGAGCATGACACTGTTTAGCAACATTAATGCACACCTCCTCCTGAAGTGACTTGCGATGCTCCTACACCGCGTGCAGTGCATTGAAACATTATTTTCAAGCCGCATCCTTGCTTCATTCTCAAATGTTATTGTTTGCCTAAAGTGGTGTAGACAAACTATATAATACACTATGACCGGGGATACAATCAGCCCCTGCAGTCATCTCTCCATAGTAAAAAGCTGTTTGCCGGATTTTCCTCCTCTTTGCACGTTTGCACAATTTTCCCGCACGTTAATTCTGACCAATCGAAGTGCAGTTACCTCTGGCCAACAAGTGATGTGGATGTTGTCACGTGACTGCATTTTGGTTCGTTTCATCAACTCATCATCTGATTCAGACCAGAGCAATCAGTGTGATGTGAAAAGGAACCAAAACACCTGAAAATGATTCAAAGTATAATTTTTTGCCCTTAGTCTGGACCAAATGAACCGAACTACAGATGTGAAAGCACCCTTAGGCACTTGTGTAAAAATGCTGTAAAGTGAGGATGCTTTCAAAAATAATGTCATAAATAGATTGTCTTTATCAGTTAACTTCTATTAACCAAATCGAAATTTGGTGTGACGTCCGGGTACATTTGCACATAGTTTTTCAGGTAGCTTTGCAGGTTATTATTTTTGCTATTTATTATTAAGTTATTTTTGCCGTTACTTTATGAAAGCCAGTATGTCCAAGCAAGAAGACATATATGGCGACACAGAGGCGGACATTTTGGAAATATAAATAAGTTCTTCTACTTACTGAAAATCATCCACCAGGGGGAATAAAAAAATAAAAGGCTTTTCAGGAAAAGTATTGAAGAGATGCCTTAGAAAGCAGATACGTGGCTTTATAGGGTTAAGTCAAAAGGACACTTTAGATCTATATTAGAATAGAATCCCTTGCATAGAATCCTAAGCAATGGTCCCAATCCTGAAATGTGTCCAATACAGAATGCATTATGTTGATCTCTCAAACCCAGTCATAAATGAATCCCTTTCTGAAACATCTCCCATCAGGCAGAAAGCTTACTGTGTCTACATCTACATGCATCACTAAGTGACTTTAAATCCCTCCCAGCCACATTGGAAATGAACATGTTAAAGTGCAATTTTGGAAAGCAGCTGCAAAGCCTCAAGTGGGCTTTTTTTCCTCTTCGTATGCATAGAGTCATCTCTTGTTCTTCAAATGCAGAACAATACAAAGTGCGTAACTGTCGGCGAGCCTTATCTCTTTCACGTCAGAACTCCATTTCAGCTCACCACGCTGAATATTCGGACCAACTCATCACCATTCAGTGCGCTGAAATAATGGAAATGCGTAATTGCAAAGATGCCATCGGTTTAATTGAATTACCAGCCAACAAAGCAATAATACAATTCGTAATAGCCCACAAAAGGACAGCTCTTCAGATAAAGAGTAACTTTAAGTGAGAGGAGAGAAGAAAGATGTCAGAATTTTCTTTTTCGAGGGACATGGACGAGCTTTACAAAGTCATTTGTATACAAGTCTTGTCTTGTCTTCTTTAAATTTACAAAACCTCAGTCAAGAGGCCTAGATCGTCCTTTATTGAGAGCCAAGTGAGGTGTATCCTATTCCAGACAAATTAATGTCCACGAAGCTGAGACCTGTTCTGACTGACTGATCCTATATTACAGTATTAGTGGATATAGGCCTGGTTTTCTTCCATGCTGTCTATACATTTTTTTTTGCCCTCAGAATCTGTCAAAGTATCTTTCTATTCCACAAAAAATACCCCCTGTTGGGATGAACTAGGAATTATTGTCATGGCAGTTATTCAGGTGGTTGTATACAAACCAATGAATAAGTTCCCATGTTTTGTTATTGTATTTTAAGAGAAACAACAGTTAGCCTCTTGATAATAGATCTAATTCGCTTAATACAATTTTAGACTGATTTAGAATTTTTCCTACTTTAAACCCTCTGGATGTTGCTGCCCCCCTTTACATGGATTACATATATTTCTTGTTCTGTCACAGTTTGTCATTTGGAGAAAGGCCCCTAGAGCTCTGAGACTCTGACTCACTTGCTCTGCATTAGATGCGGAGAGAAACGCTTGTCATTTCAGTCATGTGGCCTTGATTGCTGATTGGCCGCTGAGTTCTAGACATGAATGCTGATTGGTCGTCTGCCACTTTTGAAACTTGGCATAAAACGCTCAATATTCTCGGATTTAATGTTTATACAGGGCATTACATAATTTACAAGTATAATATAGAGAAAATAGAGTCATGTTTCACTGGTTAAATATTAAAATTTGGCATTGCATCACTGCTAATGTGGTCGGCTGCGTTTTGATAAATTACTTGTATTTTTCCTCATTAGTACATCAGTGGATGGATAAAAGCATCCACTAAATGATAAAATGGAAAGTCGTCTCACATACAGAAACAAATATTTTCTTGGAGAACTGTATGAATTATACAATTTAAAGTACATAGCAACTAACAAAATATTTACTGTAACAACTTTCTACTGTAAAGTGTGGCACAGCGTTTAATTTATGATCGTTACAATATATGTTTTCAAATAAAACATTTATTGTGCATACAAACAGAAGCACCATTTCAGGGTCTTTAAATAAAGCTTATCGACTGATCAAGAAAAGTAATTTTGCCCCGTAATTTAAAACCGTGTTCTGTGTTCAGGTAAAGGTAAATTGGAATGTAATCAATACAGTGACATACAAAGAGCAACAAAAATGAATCTCCTCTGAATTTTACTTTTAAATGCATTTTCTCTGAATATCCTTTCTTACCGAGAGGATTGGTAAACACAGTGAGCATACATTTTCTTTGAACGCTCATTGATTGGAACCTTCTGCCATTGCTCATTGTCTGAAATACAACAAGCAGAATTGTCATTATCTGGCCTGTGAGAGCTCCCTGGAGGAGCAATCATGAAATTCACTATTGCACTAGTATTTGGAACGAGCAACATTTGTAACAAGCAACATTTGTAAAATACTGCTTACTAGTTTTAAAAGTGATTGTATACGGTTCGGTTTGACCATTGGTGGCCCGAGAAACCGGTAATGAAGACACTTGGGCATGCTGTGGGTCTTCATCCCTTCTTTCTCTAATTCTGGATGTTCAAGTACAAAACCAAGCTTTGAGTTTCAGGGACTCGGACCTTTGCAGAGTCTGTAAGAACATGTTCCATAAAGTTCATCCTGTTTTTCATCCTTCACCACAATCTCTCTCTCTCTCTCTCTCTGAGGAGTGTGTGTTTGTCATTAGATAAGGTTTTAGTAACTCTCTACTAAGCTGAGCTTTATTAGGAGTTAGAGGTCATTAGAAACACACTGTGGAGTCAGAAGTAATGCAGTATGGTATCCCTCATCTTCATACATGCTGCAATGCATATCATTGCATTTCAAACACACCTTTCATGAGAATAAATCACTCTGACTCTTGTGAATAAGCTCTGAGGAAAAATGTCTGTCTGTGTGACTGATCAGAGATGCTGACTGGAACAACACAGAACTGGGTTGGAGCCTCTTCTTGCTTACGGCTACGCGATCACAAATCAAAGTGAGGTGCTTGTGGTTTGTGCTGGAGGCTTTTTAAAACTTTTTATATTATGGCATTTTGCGTGATCAAAAAAAGGTACCAAAATAAACATGAAAGACTACTAAAAGACCTCCATTGTTCACAAGATGTTGTGTGTCCCAGTCCACTTTTAGACACGCACTTGCGAACTTCCCTAAGCACTTACCCTCTGGGGAATCCCTGCCGCCATTTTGAAGTGCGTTCCACTTCGTGAAGTGGACGAGGGAAGTTTATATGGACAGACCCTCGTTCCCTCGATTTTTACCGAAGAAGCGAGTTTACTTCATATGTACACTTCAGGCAGTCCCATATACCACAATGCAACACGATTGTGGCATCACCACAGATCTCATCTAATCACCAAAATCAAAAACAACTCTATGATATATTAATTAGATTTTTTTTTATATATATATAAACAACCCAAACACACCTATTTACATTTGGATGCTGCATTAAACAAATTCTTAAAGGGGAAAAAAATTTAAATAATAAATCAACTCCATAGCTGATTCCAAGTGATCAAGGGCTTAGGACGTTCCAGTTCAGCCCATTGCAGTTTCCACCAGTAGTGGGCACTCTTGCAACACAAGCAATGACGCACATCCGAGTGAACGAGACGGAAGGAACTTAGCGAGTGAAGGGCATGTCAATTTTGGACTGGAACGCAGCACAAGTCTATATAATCCCCAAAAACTAATTTACTTACCCTAATGGTGTTCCAAACCTGTGTTTAAAGATTTTAAATTGTCATTCACATTCATGAGAGATATAACTGTCCAAATCATGAACAAGTATTTGTTTTAATATATTTTAATGAGTTCACACAACTGGTCTGAATTGGACAAATCAGGTTCTTGAGTTCAACTAACACTTTACAATAAGGTCTCATTTGTTCACAGCTCTGCACACAAAGCTATGAGACAAAAAGACATGGAATATGCTGATTAAGTCATATGGATCACTTGTATAATGCGTTTTAAAAGTCCTTTGAACCTTGAAAGCCATTCACTGTAATTGCATGGAAAAGACCATTTTATTTTTTTTTCTAAAATTCTTATTTTGTATTATACAAAAGAAAGTAATATGGTCACCGTGACGTTGCCAAGTAATATTTGTTCTTGGATCCTGGAACAACATTCCTCACTGAAAAATTAGCCCTAACCCTATACCTATCCTTAAACCTAACACTATCCATAAATTTTTCCTAAAATCAGAGATAAATGATAGGTGAATAACACTAATGTAGAAGCACCTAAACCTGGTTGTAAGCCAAAACTGGATGTAAACTTGTCCCACAAATCTAGTTGGTTGACTGAAATGTTGTTCCAATACCAACAAAAACGTTGATCCAGAAACATGCTGTGGGCTACTTTTATATCATAAAACAAAATTAAGCACTTCTTGAACTTTTTGTACAAGAAACCAGTTGTTTCTTTAACTGTTGTACAAGGAGCATTATTCCAGTCATTTGTTTTGATCTTATGGCTTTTTTAATCTTGGAGCGTAGTAGTAAACAGTGGAGAAGTGCTGTTTTTGCAGAGTTGGTGCCAGAGAGCATTACTAAAGGGGACATTTATTATTGTAGAGAGGCACACTTGTGTCACTTTCCAGTTCATGATTTTTTTTAGACAAGCATATGCATATAATAAATATAAATGCACACACATTAAAATATCACAGATTCAAAAGAAATATATACACCTCTCACCCTAACAAGAAAATACAATAAATTGAATGAAATGAATAAAATGAATACAATGCAATACATGAAACAAAAATTAAGAATGAAAATATAAATGAAAAAATATAATCAGTAATCAATGGTAGCCTAATATAAAAAAGGTAGTTTCATAATGATTTTTAAATTTTTATTATTCATATAAAAATCGAGATACAAATATTGTGACAGAGTAGGCTAAATCCCATGGGAAATATGTAATAGTTAGTTTGAATGTACATATGGGCTGCAGGGCCTGGAGGTTGTGGAAGCTGTACTGAATCCTCGTTTTCAGTGAATCAATCGGGTGAATCAATGACTCATTTATAAAGAAATAAAAAATTCATGGAGAAATCTTTACCTGGGGATTTTTCTTTAGGGTTATAAAATGGAAAAACTCCCATAAATACTGTGAAAGTGAAAAACAGAATCCGATGTTGCTACACGGGAGATAGAGGGTCACAAGCTCTGTGCTCTTCATCAGCTGTTCTTCTGCATTACATTCAGAGCATCACACACAAACACATCGACTCTCTTTCTCTCTATCACTTTCTCCCAGAAATGGTCAGAAGCACACATTCCAGCAGACGACACACACAGTGATTAGTACAACAGGCACTGAGAGGAAGCCAAAGGAAAACCACTCGCCGTCACCTTGCGATTCTCTAGACGCCACTGGCCCTGAGATTGCCTATCAATCACGGATAGTTTTCTCTTTCTACCCCTCTCCTTCTCCTCCCCAATCCGCCCATCCGCTCAGGTCCGGTGTACGGGTGGGGCGGGAGACAAATAGGTCCGTATTTAGGGAAACAGAATATCAATAAACAGCAAGGGGAAACGCATCTACATCTCGCCAAGAGAAGAGCCACAGGTCTTAAACAACAGCCCTGAAAAATGAGCCAGCCAGAGACCAAGAGAGCTATTAATCACATACTTGTCTGTCTGTCTGACACACACACACACACACACACACATACACACAACGATAGAGCAGCGGATGCTAGCCTAGCCAATAAAGGAGGAAGGAGGAACATAAAATGCGGTCCTTGTAAAGTCAGTTGTCATAAACTACATCAAAGTGAGGTGAGAGTGACAAACACGGGGCGGATGGGTAGAAGAATGTTTGTGTGGGTGAGGAATGAGGGTCATGCTGCGGAACACAGACGTTAAACAGAGATTAACCGTCACACGCTCTTAAAGCGCCAACGCTGACTGATTTGGCGAAAGAAAAGAAAAAAAAAAAACAACGCTGCGAATCTGCATTGCTAATGCTCCGCGCGCTTATGTAACGCCGCGGTGTTCGCGCGCTCTCATCCCCTGTGTCTCTCAGTGTGAAATCCGAGCAGGTAGGCATTATAATGAGGTCTTCTGTTTACTCACCTGTCAGAGGAGGCAACGCCACTGGGCCATTTGATCTCACGGAGTTTCCAGGCTTGATTTTCCCCCTATTTCATTACTTTCATGCCTCTCCTCCCATCACAGCTTGTTTTTCATATTTTGAGTGATGTTTCCGTTAACTTCCATGTTAAAATCATAGTTTACTTTAAAATGAGCCTTCTGTCATAATTTACTCACCCTAGTGTCATTAAATTATATATATATATATATATATATATATATATATATATATATATATATATATATATATATACACACACACACATTTTATTTATTTATTTTTTCAGAAATCTTGATGGGGAAAAGATTCACATTTCTGTGTTTGTGCAATTACAATGAGTGGACACTAAATTATGGAGCCTCTAAAAGGACACGGTGATGAGGAAAAAATGAAATGGGAGAAAAAAATGTTTTGCAAAACGTTCTTCAGAGAAACTTTTGCATTCACTAGCAATATTACAAATGAACACAAAACTGGTGATGGAAATAATATGAAGTGGGAGGGAAACTATATTTCAATGGTTTTGCGTTTAAACAAGAAATTTCTTGTTTAAGAAATTTTGCATTTGCTCACAAAAGCATTGAAATATAGTTTAAACACAAAAGCATTGAAACATAATTTTCCCCTCCCATCTGATATCTCCCATCACCAGGTCCCATTAAGGGCTCCGTACATCATTTGACTCATGCACTATATTTCAAGTCTAAAGTCTGTTTTGTGTGAGTAACAAACAATTGATGTCGTTTTACACTGATAATCTTTCATTCAAACAATTTAAGAACAAATCATTCAGATCATTTTGAACTGAATTAACCGATTCACTGAAAAGGCCTGATTTCAAAAGAACAATTCATTCACAAATCCAACATCACTATACTGCCATAAAAGCATTGAACAACAACATCACCAACAACTTCCGACCAGTAAATCCTGAATTTAACTAATGTGAACAGAAATGGGAAGACTCCCAATAAATAACGGCAGTTGGAAGTGGAAAAACCACTGTACAGACATGTCTGTAGGACTCTTCTGCGCTCTCTTTTTTTAATGCTGTCTCAGCTAAAAGTAGGCAGGATTTTGGAATCTCTGACATTTCATGTGCGGTTCTATGGTTTAGCACAGCCAGCATGATTGTAAGTCCTTAAGCTCTCAAAGGGGATGCCAGTCATACATTATAGAATCTACAGACATGACTTTCAGGGTTTGATGGATTTTACTGACTAGTCGGGCCTCTTACAGACAGCCGTTAAATGAGTTCCACATGCATTGCAGATGCCTCCTTGGAACTGAACAGTATAGCCATTAGCGAGAAAGCAGATTTTGTGATTTACATGTAGTCCCAGCTAACAAAAATATGTTTTGCTAACATTCCCATTAAGTTATGAAAACGTTCTTCTGAATGTTTTTTAAATGTTTCGAAACTGCCATTTTTGTTTTGTTTTTGTTTATGTGAACATTAGGGGAACATTTCATTCTATCATTTTGAAAATATTATGAAAACGTTCATCAAGTAAAAATAACATTGCAATGAAGTTCCATTAACGTTATTCTCAGAATGTTTTATGGTACATTATGAAAACATTCAGCAAATAATAATAACATAAGGACATTCCAAAAATGTTATTCTAAGAACGTTTTTCTGTCAGCATTTATGAGGACATTCATCAAGTACAAATAACGTCATAATTGACGTTCCATGAACGTTAACTGTTCTAAGAACATTGGGTCTCATTCACTAATAATTATGTGGATTATTTTGTATTTGTACGCACAGGAGAACTTCACATAAAAAATCTAACAAAGCATGCTATTAAAGAAAACTGCCAATTTGTTTCCTATTTTGTTATAAAACGAATTGACATTCATGCATTCAAAAAGTTGGTTTAAGTGCCCAAAATGAAGTCTACCATTACTTTAAATGTTCAACTAGGAAGAATTAAAAAGTTCAAGGGCACAGTCTCTGATTTTTGGAAAATAAAACATTGTCAAAGCCTGTTTATGAATATGCAGACACCTGTAAACTCATGCAAAGAATAAACAATGATCCTCCAGCAGCATTGCCTCTGATCCCTGTGGGACTTCCTGGAGGAATGCATGCCCTTTCAGGTCAACTGAATGCTGCTTTAGCTGTATTTAATGTTTTGTTCATAAGCAAGTTCTCTAAAGCAAGAATGTAACCTTGAAACAAATGCTTTATCAAATGGGAATGTGTGGGGAAAGTGTTGTACCGTGCAGCAAGTGATGTGAAGATATGAGTGGAGCTAAAATAGAAATCCGTCAGCCTTTGGAGTGGAAACATAATTAACCAAAGCTACAAAAACCGGAAGCAACAACCAAGTACCATTACTCTGGGCCACACCACACGGCACTAAAACAAATGATTAGTCTGTTGTTAATATTGCAACATTTGTATTGTTTGTAAAGTCAAGAACACTTAGAACAGCCAGTGTCCTTAGGAGCAGATCTCATGGCAATCTTTGCTTCTATTCTATGGGACATGCAACAAAAAGCATCTACTTCAATCAAATATATGCCTTTCTCACCATGGGTGACACTAAGAACAGGAACTCATCTAGTTCATTTAGTGTCACTTCCTTTGAGGTGCTACCTTTTGGACAAAATTATGAAATATGTGCTTGAATATGGTCTATTATTTTCTAAGATCTCTCCATTTTACACTCCAGTTCCTTCTGTAGAACTCATTAATATTGTAATAGGGTGGTGAGTTCAGTTAATACCCTAAACCGGCTCGTTAGAGTTACTTCATTATAATGATATGAATTTAAATTAATGATCTCAGCTCACCATTATCTGTAAAGCTTGTCAGAAGTCTGTGTTCCAGATGAACAGGATATCAGACAAAGTGTTAATCATTTGCAAAAGCTCATCACCACGAAACTAGCTGCTGCGCATTTAGCGTTAGCTCAGAATAAAAATAAAAAAAAGTTTGTTCCTGAGAGTGATGACAAATCATTCAAGGACAACATGAATATAATGTGCGACACTTTCATTAATACTTAGTTCATTGTGTTTAATCTAATAGCAAACATGCGTGTAAATTTAATTAGAACAGAGCATCCTTGGGAATTAATTATTGTGAATACTTTTCTTTGTCTTGTAAAAACACAGAGGGTGACCTTTCCCTACTGCAGGCATCAGGTAGTGACTTTGATGTCTAAATACCTCAACCCATCCCAAGATGATATGCATAAGGTAGGGGATGTGCTTCGATGAGTGTTGTGTTTTCTGGAGACAAGGAAATCCCGAAGCTCAACCATAGGGACCTGACTGAGTGAAGAAGCAAACGGTCAACCAACCAATCACAAGTGGAAAAAAAAAAATACATATATTTTGAATAAGATGCCTCTTTGGATGGGAAAATACAATACAATTTATTGCATTTTCCCATCCAAAGAGGCATTACAGAGACTGGAAAAAGTGCTTGTCCAAAAACAATTCTCTGTTGTTTCTAGCTAAAATAAACAACCCGATTTCATGACAATTCGTACGAATTTTACGAGATGGCTAATTTGTACGGATTCATACGACCTCACTCGTACGAATTTTGCTAAATCGTACATATTTTATGAGTTGCATAATTCGTGTGAATTTGTATGAATTACCTACCTCTGACCCCGCCCCTAAACCTAACCGTCACTGTGGTTTAGACAAATCGTACAAATTCGTATAAGTGCACTAATTGCAGTAAAACACCAACAATTTCTGTTCCTTTTAACACAAGTTATGAATACAAAGGCATATTATCGATCAATAAAGACTTATTTTCTTGAGGTTCCTTCACAAATAATACTATACCTAACCCTTTTTTGGGTGCATGATTTGTAAACAAATACATTTTGAAGTTTGCATCACATATCCCACTCCATATAACTTTTCTGACATCATAAATTTCCTCGGCACCTCACCTGGTACAGCACTTGCGATGCAGAGCCTTTGGGTACAAGTTCGGTGAAACATAATTTATGAAAAAAAAAAGAAGCTCTTATAGAAGCTAGCTAAATGGCAATTAGCAAATGCATTCTTTAATTAACACTATCGATTATGTTTAGTGTGTAAGTTCGTTAAAACATGATAGAGCATTAACCTTTTTGTGCCACTTACACAGAAATTTAATTTCTGAACTGCTGTCTTTTTCTGATAAAATTGAACACACTTTTAGTAGCACTCACTGGACATGTCACTTTGAAAGTGTCACAAAACTTGTAAGAAGCATTGTAATATTATTTTGCAGAAATGTCGCCACAGGCACGTTTTTGCAATGATCCAGAGTTCGGCAGACTTCCTATAAAAATAAATAAAATAAAATAAAATATATTAGTAAAAGCACTCTGAGATGTGTTATTTGATACACCTCTGCTGAATCTGCTCATTTTCAGTGACATAATCTTTCTCACTATGTCTAGATGATTAGCTAATTGCTATTTAGTCACCTAATTAGGTTCCTCATCAATCAAATTTCACACTAATTACGTACTGTAGGTCTGCTCTGCTGAAGATATTGGAGCTTTGAAAATTTCACACTTTTATAACACAATGATAAACATAATATCTACAATAATCCCAGCTGATTTACACCAACAAAGACATACGCATGATTCAACAAGAAAGGGCTGATTAAGGAGGCGAGTAAATACTTAAATGAAGGTTATATAAGCCATTAAAGAATTTGTTGCAGAATCCTGTCAAGGCAACCAGAAGACTTGATTTAAAAAAAAATATGATGTTTCATCCATTACGGTGTAACCGTCCAACTGAGAACTCTCAGAAGGGCGTATCACACATAAATTTATAAGGGAGGACTCTATTGACTATAGAGGGAATGCATTAACGTCACTTTCCCGCCGGAACACGCCCCCTCAGCCGGACTGAGTGGCAGAAGAGCAGCTGCGTGACTGGATTTAATAGGGGAAACTGCGAAAACGCAAGTAAAACAAACGATTATCAGTTTAAACTAAAGATTGGACTCAATATAGTGTTCCTTACAACTTACTAAAGATCCAGTGATCCATGGATATTGACATGCAGCCAGAAATCGTGTTTCCTGACATTTATGTGCCTGATTTCGACACCGGGGAAATACATACAGCAAATTTGCATGTGAACGCTTTATATAAATACAATATAGGCAGGTCTAAATCCAGGTGATCACTTATATCAATGTTATATATATCATCATATCGTCTAGACTTAAAACTTGTATAGTTTTTTGTCAGTGTTTATTTAAAAATGTCAAATTATACAGAATATACAGTGGTAAATATTTGATTGATGAGTCACTGCAATATATAACAATACAATATATAGAGAATGATTTTACCACTAAATTCAGCATATTGACACAAAAATGATTGCAAACATTATCATATCAACGTTCGCAAAATGTTTTAAGGATATCATTGAGGCCTGAGATGACGGAGTGTTTTTTATAAAACGTTCTTGTAATGTGATGTGTTAACAAAGCAAGAACATTTTATATGTAACATTTTCAGGATGTTGTTGAGGTAAAAGTTTGTAGAATGATCTTTTATAAAACATTGACACAATGTCCCATAATAACAGAGGATGAACATAATCAAATTAACGTTCGTAAAATGTTTTTGACACAAAAATGATAACTGCAAATCCACCTTTCGCTGCCTGGAGTCCAGTTGTTTCTATGAATTGCAACAATCTATTTGCTTCTCTGTTTAGGTAGTCTGTAAAAATATACCTCATATTTCTTGTCAAATCTAGTAGTACAGTCAGTCTCAAAGCTCTTTCCCGTTTTAGACGCGTTCTGTGTGTTTTTCCGCAGCATTAACACTGAAAACCAATGCTGCCGCTCAGTCTTTCTGCCACTCAGTGAGCGGAACAGCAGCGACTTCCGCTTACTGTGACGTCATGCGCATTCCCTCTATAATGGCTTTAACCAGACCCAGAAACACTCAAACCATAAATCCAAACACAGAAGTAGTTGCAAAAGTGTTTATATCAAATATTCCACAAAAAAACATCAAAACAGTCAGTCAGCATATAAAGATAGTTGCATGTACGTTTTCTTTGTTGTAATGGAGAATAAAGATATAAGAAACCAAGCTTATCTGGTCATTGGCCAAGAAATGTTTTTTCTTTAGCGGTCTTTGATAATGGTGCAGGCGAAGATAGGGGTTAAATAAGAAAGGAGTAAACAGTCCAGTAGATCATTTCAAATTATAGCTTCAGTCATTTCATGCTTCTGTAGTGTCTGGACCAAGCGGCAACCTCCCTGTCTCCCTCTTGAAACCAACACGGAAGTGAATTAAACTGCAATTCATTGACTGGCCGCTTGAGGCTGACTGCAAAAGTGAGCCAAATCTGTATCTCTCCCATGTTAAAATGCTAAAATAAAAAATATGTTTACAGCCTGGTGCCTTAAGTTGTTTTGGTCTATACAGCTAATTTTGCCCTTCATGACAACTGTGAGGGGGGTGATTTTTTTTTAGAACTCATCCGTTTAAATTATATTAAGCCTTAAAATGCTGCATAATCAAGGGCGTGGCCACTTGAGTGACAGGTGGATTGCCGCTGCTGTTACTAGCCGTTTGTCTGCTCTCTGTTAGCCATCATGTCACTTCAGCTGATTCCAGCTGCTGAACTTGCCATCTCTGCCGTGTTTGTACTTTTTTCGGGATTATTTCATACAGTTTATTACACGCCGCCCTTATACCTTCGCCCACGCCGTTGGATTCCGACGTTGTCGAGTGTCGAGAGAACAACCAGCGCTGTTCTTCAGTTGTTTTCCTCTGTGAACATGCACTCATGGATGTCTGACAATATCATTGCTTTTTGGAGTTCAGATTTAAAAACGTCTAAGATCTAACGTTAGAGGCCACACTCGTTCTGCTGTACCGTTGATCTCACGGAGCAGATAGACTATAATATGCTTATTTAACTTTTTAGTGTTCAATAAAAAGTACCGTCAGATTAAATTCTGCAGGTGTCAGTGCTTTCTCTTCATCCCTTAAATGAACGCGGATTTCTAGTGCATTACTTGAACTTCTTAGGTAATATCTATCAGAATTGAAAATGGACTGAATAAAGCTCTCTACGAACTTGACGTGCGATGCCGCGCTGACTGACATGTATGCGCATGAATCACTGTCACACTCACACACACGCTCAGAGCAAATATTGTAAGTTACTGCATGAGAATAATAATGCATCACAATACACAGTCTCACGGTTAGTTATGTCTTTTAACTATAATAGTATTTCAAAGGGCAAAAACATGAACTTTAACTATGCTTTAGGTCTACTTCAAGTCAGCTGTCACTTTAGCGCGAGGCCAGTAGCACATTAGCTTAGCCTGAGCAAACTCGATCACGTCGAGCTAGGCGGGCGTAGTTTCAGCATCCAGGCACCTCAACTCCACCCACGTCCCGCCTTTTTGCCCATTTTCGTTTATCCTGGAGTGACACACTGTGACGCGCTTCCAAGATGGCGACGAGCGACTCCGCCCACTTTAGGCTTCAAAAACGCTCTTCAGAAACCTACGGGTGACGTCATGGACACTACGTCCATATTTTTTTACAGTCTATGGTCTGGACCAATCACACACACACACAAATTATTCATTATATTTAATGAATAGTCTGGCAAACTCACTCTCCCAACAAAGGTCTATGTAACTTCCCCCGAAACTAACATCACAATGGAGCTAACACAACTGGTAGAACTCAGTGTCCTGTTACATTGATAAGAATTTTTACGACCCCAAAAGGAAATTCCTGAGAGCTGTGACTCTTACTTAAATCTTGCTGAGAAGGAGAAATAAACCTGTATATTCTATATATAACCACTTGAGAAATGTATAAACATATATCTTATTTTCCCATCTCATGATTTTCCTTTTATGTTGTGTGGCCTATGTTTTTTTGTAAACTCTAATGGGTTAATGTTTCAGACTTTGCATACTATGGTAAACCAAAATAATACGTGGGGCATGTTTGGTCTCTATAAAGAGACCCAATCTTCATTTGTTAATTTACATTACATTTTGCTAACTTTGTGACGCATGGGTATTATAAGAATCTTGAAGATTCTTTTTCTTAAACATCCAATGAAATTACAGATTCAAATGTCCTGCTCGAACACAAAGGGTCGTAAAATGAACTGTTTTAATCTGTAAGGTGTCCTTGAGTGCTATGAAAGGCGCCCACAAATAAAATGTATTATTATTATTATTATTAAAATCTCCCTCCAAAGGGACAACTTCTTACTGGCTCACACACCTCCAGAGGGTGTGACGTCTTCACGCTTTAAAAATCACTGATCAAGATCAGCCCCTCTCGTAGCTCTCTCTCTCTCTTGGTCCTTCCTGAGAAGTCCTGATGTGAAGATGATGCTGAAATAGAAGTGTTCTAAGGACCCCCAAGCTTGTGCCAGGCTGCGGCCTTGTCTTTCCATTCACCAAAGATCCTCTGACTTCAACTGGTTCTCTATCATCAAAACAACATCAGCAAAGATCAACTGGAGCCTCAACAAATTGCATCAGGACAGTTGAATTAAAATGGGCGAGACATGCAAGTAAAAAAACTTAGTCTCATTATTTGATACATTAAGTATCCTTACACCTTTTAAAGAAGGACATGTTAGAACTAAACTGATGGTTTGCTCAAGGCTGTTGGTCTGCTGAATTTCAAACAATGCTATAACTTCTTGCTTTCCTGGATTCTGCTTCAGCTCTCTCTTTCCCTTGGTAAACTGTATGCATGTATGTATGTGTATGTTAGAATAGTTTAGTAAGTGTTTAGTCTAGTTAATACCATCTTGTTCATGTCACACGTAAAGTTGTCCATGTCTCAAGCTCATATCTGGAGTCACTAATCATATATATCTTGACTACTTGCTCTTAGTAGTACTTAGTAAGAAAGACATTTCACATGCCCCGGAAATGTACATTTCTATTAATTAATTAATTAATAACCAATATTGAGGGTTCACAGGATGAACTGAGTAATTGGTTGTAATGTAATGTAATGTCAAGTTAATCTGATTAATTGACCCAAATATTCATAATCAATTATAACAAGTTATGATTGGTTATTAATATTTCATAGAGCTAATTTTCTACACTTCAGTTTAGGGTACATTGCAATAACGATGTCCTTGCAACACTCAAACATCCCTGTTATCAGTTGATTAAATTTATCCAATAATGGTGGCAGAGGATGGTTGATGTCTCAACCCTGTAGAATAAGAAAGATAAACATGTGGATGAGGTATGCAATAGAAGTCCTTCTAAGTAGAAACATATAGGCTAATATTAGCACCAAACATATCACATGAAATGACCAAAATAAGACATAACCCACCAAATACAAACTAAAAAAAACACTTACTTGGATGAGCTTAAGGGGGCTTTCACACTGGCAGTTTAGTTCGGAACGGGGCACGGTTCGCATGAAAAATCGCTAATGTGAACGCTGTCATGGGACCCGGGTGCGCACTGGGGTACCGAACCCGAGACTACCTGGTGGAGGTGGTCTGAGTTCGGTTGCTCCCGAACCGTGCTGCGGTTCGCGTGTATGTGAAAGCGACAAGGACTCGGGTGCGCACTAGTTCAGGAAGTAAAGTATCCTGCGCATGCGTTTTAGACTATTATGATGTAGCCTATTTAGTTAAATAAAACACACGTAAGAGATGAAGATTTACCCTGGATACGAGCAAGAGTGAGTCTGCATTGTATTCGCGCATAGTGCGTGCAATCAGGGCAACAAATTAATGGAAATCCACTGTCTCCTCAAAAGAGTCCATTTGCAAGCAGCGGAAAGACAGCTTATGCGAAACACACACAGTTAAACCTGCGTTGTTTACTCAGCTATGAATAATAGCACCAAATTAATAAAAAACACAATATATTGACCCGCGTCGTGTTTTATATCATGCGCCGTGCACGTTTACAATGACGTAAGATGCACGCAAACGCACCAGAGTTCGATAGAATCAAGTTGAGTGTGAAACCAGACCAATACTGCGGGGGGCGCCGGGAACAATCGCGCACGGGCTCGGACCGCAGCAAACGAGCCCAGTGTAAAAGCCACCTAAAACGTACTCGGTTACTAACGTAACCTCGGTTCTCTCTAGAGAGGGAACGAGTACTGCGTAATAGCTTACGCTAGGGGAAAAACTCTTTTCCGCGAGATATTGAAGCCAAAAATTATCCTTAATTTTTTATTAATGTAAAACGCTTTGCAGCAGCAAGCAAACATAGGCGAAACAGCTCGCGCGCCTATTGGTTGCTCTGCAGCAAATGCAGCAGCCTATCGAGAGAGACTCTGCGTGATGTAATGACCAATGGGGGCAATTCGCGCCCATATCGTCACGTCCCGCCAGAAGGGGCGTGGTCTCGCCCTATAAATATGCTCGTTAGGCTGATACAAGCTGGTTTTTATCGCTGAAGCGAACCAGAGCGTATTCCACGCACGGCAAGATACGCAGTACTCGTTCCCTCTCTAGAGAGAACCGAGGTTACGTTAGTAACCGAGTACGTTCTCTTACGAGAGTATCTCTCGTACTGCTGATAGCTTACGCTAGGGGAACACAATGCAACACGCCGTGCGTACAGGGATCCAACACCAAAGTCCCAGGGGCCGAAGCCCAGGGCTCATGTAGTGCATAATCACCATAAACTCACATAGAGTAGAGGAAGAGAGGCTGGAAGCGTCATTCCCTATAAAAAAGCACCCAGCGGGGCTATTATATGACAATCAAACGCGCAGCCAGGGTGAAAGCATTCAGCCTGATCTGGGTGGCCATACGTGAGTCAATACTCATGGGGCTGCAGTAAACTCAGCATCTGGGCCGCACAGCGGGGCAGATAGCACTGAATTTAGACCGCCAAAAGCTTAGCTTGTAAGGCGGGTACCTCCAGGTTATAGTATTTTATAAATGTAGACGGCGAGGCCCAGCCCGCGGCCGTACAGATATCTTGCAGGGAAACCCCGCTAGACCATGCCCACGAAGAGGCCACGCCTCTCGTGGAGTGCGCCCTGACACCCAAGGGGCACTGTAAGCCCTTCGCAGAGTAAGCGAGCGCAATGGCATCCACTATCCATCTGGATAGGCTCTGTTTTGAGGCGGCGAGTCCCTTGGAACGCCCGCCGAACAAAACAAAAAGCTGCTCCGTCTGTCTGAAAACAGATGAGCGTGACACATAAGCTCTTAATGCCCTGACGGGGCAAAGGAGACTTGCATCCTCCTCCTCACTGAGAACCGGAAGGGCAGACAGGGAAATTACCTGGGCCCTGAACGTTGATTGAGGGATTTCGGGACATACCGTGCTTTGGTTTGAGAATGACCTTCGAGTCATTAGGCCTAAACTCCATACACGACGCGCTCACTGAAAGCGCCTGTAAGTCCCCTATGCGCTTCACTGAAGCGAGAGCCATGAGAAACACTGTCTTGAACGACAGGTGTTTCATGTCCACCAGCTGGATTGGCTCGAACGGGGCGCCTCAGGACCGTGGAAAGGTCCCACGTCGGGACTGAAGGGGGCCATGGAGGGTTCAGCCTCCGAGCTCCCCTAAGGAAACGCACGACTAAGTCGTTTTTCCCCAGCGACTGGCCAGACACCGGTTTTGCAAACGTTGCTATGGCCGCCACATATACTTTGAGCGTGGATGGGGTCCTGCCCTTATCCAGTAGCTCTTGAAGGAAGGAAAGCACTTCCGAAACCCCGCACTCCACAGGTGAAGGGCTCTGGGCCTGACACCATGCAGAGAAAACAGACCATTTCGAGGAGTAGAGCCGCCTGGTAGACGGAGCTCTAGCCTGCGCGATCGTGTTTAACACTCCCTCTGGGAGGCTAGCGGGTACCCGTTGATGGCCCATGCGTGCAGGGACCATAACTCCGGGCGAGGGTGCCAAATCGAGCCCTCCGCCTGAGAGAGGAGGTCTCATCCTCAATGGTACAGGCCATGGGGCAGTGCTGGCCAGCTGCATCTGGGCAGGAAACCACGTCTGGTTCGTTCAGAGCGGGGCTACAAGCAGCACTGGGCATCCGTTCTCCCTGATTCGTTCCAACACCTGAGGCAGGAGCGAGACAGGAGGAAAAGCATATAGGGGGCAGCGGGGCCAAACATGAGCCAGCGCGTCCTTGCTTTTCGAGAAAAACTCTGGGCAATGAGCGTTTTCGTGGGACGCGAATAGGTCCACCTGAGCTCTGCCGAACGTTTTCCACAGCAGCTGGACCGTCTGCGGGTGCAGCGACCATTCCCCTGCTGGAACATTGTTCCTGGACAGTCTGTCTGGTCCCACATTCAGGTGACCAGGCACGTGCGCTGCTCTCAGTGAGAGCAGGTTGTGCTGAGCCCAAACCAGGAGGCGTTCCGTCAACCTGTAAAGGTTTCGTGACCTGACGCCACCCTGGCGATTTATGTATGCCACCACCGACATGTTGTCCGACCGGACCAAGACGTGGTGGCCTGTTATCTGGGGACAAAAACGCCGTAGCGCTTTGTCGACTGCTATCATCTCCAAGCAGTTTATGTGAAGGAGCTTTTCCCGTTCTGACCACAGGCCAGCTAGCGGTCTGCCCTCGAGCAGCGCTCCCCACCCCGAGGTGGAGGCGTCCGTAGACACCACCTTTACACTCGAAGCGGTCCCCAGGCTCACACCTGACTGATACCAGTCGGTTTTTCTCCAAGGTTCCAGAGCTGACACACACTGAAGGTCGACCCTGAGGCGAAACAGACCCGCTGTCCATGCCCTGGGTGGAACCCGCGCTTTCAGCCACATCTGCAGTGGGCGCATGCGGAGCAGGCCCAACTGGAGTACAGAGGCTGCTGAGGCCATCAGCCCCAGCATTTTCTGAAACCTTTTGAGCGGGACTATCGCGCCGTGGCGGAAGGATTTCACGCCGCGCTGAATATTTAGTACGCGCTCTGGTGACAGGCGTGCTGTCATGGACAGCGAGTCCAACACGGTTCCCAGAAAGGAAATTTTCTGACTGGGAGACAGTGAGCTCTTCGCCCAATTGACTGTGAGGCCCAGCTTCTCGAGGTGCTCGAGTAATGCGGCCCTGTGTTCTATGAGCTCCGATCGCGATCGAGCTAGAATCAGCCAATCGTCCAAGTAGTTACAAAACGGCAGCTCGAGAGCCCGTGCATACTGGGAACACAACACCGTGTTTACAGCGTTCGAGGCGGGGGGCGCGCTGATCACAGCGGGCGACCTGGCCGCGCTCAGCTTCTTTATGGCAGATTGTGCAGAAAAAGCGAGCGGGGAAGATCCCGTGGGAATCGGCGTGTCTGTGAGAAAATGTGGGCGCGGGGCTGCGGGCACATTTAATACACTGAAAACACTGTCGTTCATGGCCGACTGAATGTGTGTTGGTTTCGTTTTTACAGAAACCATGGGACACGTAGCATGTAGTGTGAGCGGGCATGGTGACATGGGCGCTTGCACTACATTGTTTGCACAATCGACCGGAGTCGATTTTATTTGTGCTAGCCCTGCACCTGTGTTTGTGTGTGGGAATGGGCACTGGGTGGGCATTCTTACAACACTCATAACACCTTCGGCCGTGGCCGGAACACCAGAAAATGCACTCTTTATTGGATTTATCTGGGTAGCCGTAAGAACGGCTTTTGTGCGCAGGCAAACGGGCTGTGACACCGGCTGACTCTCTGCGAAATACACTGGGACAGTCGCGATGTTTGGAACTGACCGAGTGAGAAGTTTCAGTGAAAATCCGGCCGCAGCGGGATTTGAACACCGTCGTTTTCCTAGAATGGCTAGGAAGATTTTGAGGCCTCGGGCTTGATCTCAATCCTCGGCCGGGGCCCGCGCTGAGGGGGGCGGCGTCCAGCAGAGCGAGAGGGCGGTCTTTGGTCTCGGGCGTGGCGGCGCTGTGAAGCGGCGGCGGCGGGCGGTGCAGGCTGCGGCTGAGAGCTGCGAGCAGGCGGCGGTTTAGAGCGACCTGCAGCGGAGCTCGAGCGCTTCGGAAGGAAGTGCTTCATGGCCTGCGAAGTTTTTTGTACCTCCATGAATCTGTCCGCGAAGTCTGTGACGGCAGATCCGAAAAGGCCCACTTGGGAAATGGGCGCGTCGAGGAACACAGAGCGCTCGGCTTCCGTCATCTCGGACAGCGTCAACCATAAGTGTCTCTCAGCCACGGTGAGAGAGGCCATGTTTCGTCCTATGGCCTGTGCAGCGGCTTTAGTAGCGCGAAGAGCGAGGTCTGTAGCGCTTCTCAGGTCCGCCACGCAGATCGCTCCGGGTCCTTCCTCGTCCAGTTTAAGGACAAGGTCGGCCTGGAAAATCTGCAGGATAGCCATAGTGTGCAGCGCTGAAACTGCTTGCCCGGCGGCGGTGTAAGCGCGACCGTGCATGGATGACGTCACTCGGCAGGCTTTAGAAGGAAGCGTCGTGTGCGCGCGCCGTCCAGCGGAGGGCGGGCAGAGATGAGACGCTACAGCTGGTTCCACAGGAGGAACAGAAAGGTATCCTCTTTCCTTCGTGCCATCCACAGAGGAGAAGGCAGCAGAAGCAGAGGTACGCAGCCTGGCGGAGAAGGGGGCGTTCCACGATTTCGTCACTTCCTCGTGAAGTTCCGGGAGGAAGGGCGCGGGCCGCGTTTTCGTCGGAGCCTCGTCATTTCCGAGAAAGCGTCCGTCCATTCTGTTGCGCGGCGGCTGCGCGGGCGCCTCCCAATCGAGGCCGATGCTTTCAACGGCCTGAGAGAGCAGACGCATCAGCTCAGTCTCAATGCCGGCTCTCTTACCAGTGGTCTGGCGGGAAACGCTAGCGGAGGGGAGATCCACAGAGCTCGCCCAATCCTCACTATCGGACGCCAGAAGAGAACACGCCTCGGAGGGTTCGTCAAGCTCGTGGATGGACGCGGCGGCAGGCGGCGGCCGTTGTCCGTCAGTGAGCGACTCGAGCGAAGCCGGCGAAGCTGGCGGGCGAACCGGCGAGCTTTGGCGGGCTGGAGAAAGCTCGGGAGCCCGCTGGGCGCGGCACTTCTTGCGGCGCGGCACCACGGCGGGCTGCGGTGAAGGCTCGGAGAATGATGCCAGGCGCGTCCTCAGAGTCACCATGGACAAAAGCTCGCAATGAGGGCATCCGCCGTCAGCGAGCGCGATAGCCGCGTGATCCTCACCCAGGCAGGAAACACAGATGACGTGTCGGTCTCCATCGCTGAGCGGGGCGCGGCACGAGCCACAGGAAGGCATCTTTAAAAAGACGCTGCTCTTTTGAGAGAGAAGTGTAAGTCGCGTCAAGTAAGCGAACAAACACTTCTCAACAGAGAAATACACAGAGTGTTGAAAGGATATATAACGCCGGAAAGCGCAGCAGGTACGGCAGTTGAAGGCGGCGAGGCCAGCGACTCCAGAGCTCGTCCCGCTGAAAAGCTTGCTTCGTCGGCGCGGCTTCTCACTCCGGATCCAGCGATGCGTGTGCTTCGCTGAAGAGGTAAAAATCAGCTTGTATCAGCCTAACGAGCATATTTATAGGGCGAGACCACGCCCCTTCTGGCGGGACGTGACGATATGGGCGCGAATTGCCCCCATTGGTCATTACGTCACGCAGAGTCTCTCTCGATAGGCTGCTGCATTTGCTGCAGAGCAACCAATAGGCGCGCGAGCTGTTTCGCTTATGTTTGCTTGCTGCTGCAAAGCGTTTTACATTAATAAAAAATTAAGGATAATTTTTGGCTTCAATATCTCGCGGAAAAGAGTTTTTCCCCTAGCGTAAGCTATTACGCAGTACGAGAGATACTCTCGTAAGAGAACAACAGTTTCTCAACCCAGACTCTACACACAAGGTTATTACAAGAGGAGGCCATGCTTCTCTCCAACCAAACATACTCCAACTCTACTTCACCCTGCATTTTATCCAGAGGAAGAGTAGTCTGGAGAGCCTCCTGGAGCATGGTAGTGGTACTACTGCTTGAAACCATAGTAACTGCTCTAAGGACCTTTGCAACAGTTATTAACATCTAGTGTTAAGGCGATACGAACATCTTCAATGTGCCTAAAATAAGTGTAAACAAGTAAGAAAAAAGTCAACAAATGTGCAATCCGTTATTTTTTTTCTTCTGTTGACTTGCTATTGTGGGCTTGTATTGACACAGAGTGGCACGGATGATTCGTTATGCATTTTTTTTTTTTTAAATATTTGCAGAAATAAGCTATTCACAGTCAGCCGTGATCCATGAGTGTCCATTATATAAGTTTCTAAGACAAAGAGAATATATTTTGACTGGTCATGTGATCTATCCCCTAAAGGGAAAGATAATCCAAAAATATTTACAATATTTACTCACCCTCATGTGGTTTTAAACCTGTAGAACACAAAAGATATCTGGAAGAATATCACATTACACATATTTCAACAGGGTCCAAATAACTTTGGACGTTACGGACTTTCACTGTAAGATGTTTCTTCTTTTTCTAAAAAATATTTTCTTCTGTGTTCCACAGAGTTCCAGACAGCAATATAGTGTTGCCCAGATCCGGCCCACATCTGGTACGCGTGGAATCCACATGAACCAGATGTGGCCCGGATTTGGGCCGACACTATGTTGCTATCTAGGAAGTCATACACTTGTTTATTTTAAGGTGAACTATCCTGGTGACTCGCTCCATGTCAAGTTAATAAAAGTAGTTTTTATTGGCTGACTGATATGACTAGAGTCTCGTGTAAGTGTACATGTTTTTTTAAATATTTTTTTCAAACGTTCTATCCATTGTTTAGTGCTTAAACCTTTATAATGATGAAAAAAGATGTGAGTGAACACAAATACTATAGGTTGAAATCAGGGCTTTTTTTGCTCACCAACCACTGTGATTAGTGGTTTTCCAAAGTTACTAGCCACTCAACATTTTCACTGGCCACAACTTTGACATCAATACCATTGGGGAAAAACTGCCATTGTCGAGCTGAGCTGCAGACCACGCCCTTTTTTGCCTGGGTGTTTTGGTGCTGGGTGTGGTGTCCAGCTGCAGTCAGCTAGTTAGTCATCAGGTGGGAAGGATTGGGTAATTAGGGTATTCGGAGTCACTCACAGGATAGTAAGCAGGCTGGAAAGATGTGTGGAGGAACTGGGAAAATGAACAAGGAAGGAGTCGGTGAGCATTCGTTTGTGCAGTGTGGTGGATTTTAATAGTAAAGTGAATCATATATTTATATTCAGGGTAAAATGTGTGTATAAAATCATGTGTTTAAATTGTAAGCTAAAGTGTTACATTTAACATCATGAAGATTGACAGCGTGGTTAAAAGTAATGTATTGTAAAGTTTTAAAAGGGAAAAAACTGGAAGTGTGGGATTGTGTTTGTAGAGGGTTAAAGCTGCTAGAGTGTAAGGTTAAATCATGTGAGCAGTGCTTTAAAAGTGTCTTCAATTTTTACTTATTTTTAAGACTAATTTTCTAGTGTTTAAATTTAAGTATTTTGATTTTGGATGGTGATGCTTTATTATGGTTACTTGGGTTTATTATGTGTTTTCTTGATTTACTTGTGTTTAAGTTTTTTTACCTGCTTTTGGCCATGACAACTTTCAAATAAAAGAAAGAAAAGAAATAATTGATTCCTGGTCATTGAGTAAAATCCAGTCCAAACCTTCAGAGGCAAGCATACCCTATCAAGTGGGGGAAACTGCAGGGCTGAACTTCACTAGAGTGAGGGCACTTGACAGCCATATATTTATTTTTAATATAATTTCATAATTTGGTAGCCGGTATAAGGCTGCTGTCACTTTAATACCTGATGCACGGACCCATTATACTGTTTTATATAGGCTACTTTTCTTTATGTGCACACACTTTGGGTGTGAACACAAAATCTGCGGGAATGAGTACAATTATGCTGAATATGCGCAATCCCACGTCGAAATTTAAGCCCTGTAACACCAACAATATTCATCCGGATCAAATGAAACGAGTGAGGGGTGGCGGTTTTGCGTGTCAACTCGGTGTCTGAGAGACATTTTGGTATGAGACACATTACCACCATTATGCATGTCTCATCGTTCCGGTACATCAGGGATCCTGGAGGGCCATTGTCCTGCAGAGTTTAGTTCCAACCCAAATGAAACGCAGTGAAACAAGCTAATAAATATCTTCAGGATTACTAGAAAGCTAAAGGCAGGTGAGTAGGCCTATTTACCAGTGTTGTAGCTAAAGTCTGTAGGACAGTCAGGCCCTCCAGGATCGCTCCAGGGTCCCCTGAGGTACGTGGATTTACGCTTTTAACCTTCCCTTTAAAGCACATTCAACTGTACTTTCTTCCCCAGGATTTGTTCCTTCCTCTGTATCCCATATGTGACAACTCTCTGTCTAATGTGATTGGTTGGGCATCCTTCTCACTGGTAGATGAGCGAATAAGTCTGCTCCCCCACTCCTTTATGGAGATGGAGTGTCCTTGGTTAGAGTTTGCGCCCCATCTTTTATCTTTTACACAGGGTGATTTGTTACAGTCTATGCCCTCTCCTCACTTTCATCTCTCTGCATGTCTTACAGGACCAGAGGCAAGTTTTCTATAAGACAGCATGAATTATGAAACGCAGGCAATCAAGAGGTGATAGACAGTGAGTCATAATGCATGTACAACACTGGTGGAGTCACTGTAGCTGTTTTATTACGTGAAATGTGGCTGAAAGCAACCCCCAGTACATCAACAGAAAATATGCCTCATCAGATCATCCCCACACACACACACACACACACACACACACACACACACACACACACACACACACACACACACAATTTCCCCCCTGAAATTTAAGGGATACACTTTAATTTTTATCATTTTATCTCTATAAAGGGATCCATAAATGGCAAGGTTCCTTGTGAAGACAGAGCATCCTCTGTCTCATGTTAACAGTTTGCTGAAATGTGTTTTCCTAGTAGGTTGTATTAATACAATAAGCCACTTGAGGTTCACTAATTATCAATTTTATTTACTTATATAATTATTCATAAAAGTTTTTTACAGGCAAAACCTTTCATTTAAAAGAGGTGTTCATATTGATATCAATATCATATTGACCTTATAGTTCTTTCTAATCAAAAGGAAAGTAAGTGTTCTCACTCATCTCTAGAGTGAAATCCCAAGGGGATACAAGTCAAAGTCCTTGAGTCCGTAGCACAGTCATACATTTCTCTCCTGGGCACGTCTGCCGCTCTCCATACTGTCAAAGTCCCATTCTCTCCAACAGAGACAAATGTACAGGCCCTGCTTTGCATCATCCGCTAAAAGTGCGGTATCTCCAGAGTACAATTGAGTCTTTTTCTCGAAACTCAAGGAAAGACAGTTAACTGCACTTGTAACAATGAAGACAGGACCGTAAATTGGGCTGCTCATTTTTTCACACTAAATCCCTGCTCATATTTTTATCCACACAGTTACCCTGTAATGTACTCAAGATTGTCAAATGGTGCCTAACTATATTCTGTATATTGAGCATGAGAGTCAGTTTTTCTGTGAGGCAGGTCATGTCATCTGCAAAGTGACGTATACTGAAATGCATTTACACTGAATCAAAGAAAAGCATGAAACATAAACTATAAACAAAATCCGAACCATAAACAAAAACCAGAGTAGACTATCAAAAGACCTGACACAAGGAAACATGGAACAGAAACTTACTTCCATACATGACAACTAGACAAGGCAAACATGAGGACTTAAATATATGATTCACTCATTACAATGATGACCAATGAGAACACGACACATGAAACAAAGGAACCAATGAAAACAAGACACATATACTAAAGAACAGTGGGTTCCAATCAGGGATGAGTTTCCCATACAATGACGAAAACAAGACACATATACTAAAGAACAGTGAGTCCCAATCAGGGATGAGTTTCCCATACAATGACGTAACTCGCTGCTTAACTACCATAGTGCATGAAGAAATCAACTAGCTAGTCACGACATATTGTCACTAATTGGTCGTTCAACCACGTTGGTTAATGATGTCACGCAGGTGGTGGAGTAATAACTACTTTTAATGAATCTGTTTGAGGTCGAATTAATGCTAGATGTTTTGTGATAAATTGCGGACATGGCATCTGAGGACTATTTCTAATTTTTCTCGGTTATTTAGCAGATTTCCAGATTTAATCATACGCTCGTTTTACGTAGTAGAGCATGTTCGCACATGTACGCTCTTAAAAAAAGGTGCTTTAAATCTCTTGACAAACTAAAAGACGTAAATGACATTTGTATGTATTCTAAATAAAAGATACAGATTGTACTGAATGTCAGCTTGCTTATTTTGCTCAAGATAAGGATGTATAGGAGTCCACATGTCATGCAAACAAGAAACTATGCTTCTTACCACAGGTCGAGAGCTGTTGTTCCAACTACACAACTTTGCGATGCTGTTTGCGAATGTTCGTTAGAACTATGGTTTCGGGAAACACAGATTCGTTGAACTAAGCTGATAACGACGGTAGTTGCGACCATAGTTTGCTAACGATGCTTTTAGTAAACACATCCCAGAACATCACACATGAAACGAGGTGTGTTCGACTTCATGTAGTGCTGCACAGACCGATCAGCGAAAGTTGCTGCTTAGAGTCAGGGCGGAACTAAAAACGGAGCCATCGAGTCTGACACTTTCTGCTTCCCGTAGTGATGTTTGCATACTTTATCACAGACAAAGTGTATCAGATGCAATATTTGTCAAATACACAGACGTTTCAGACGTTTTCATGAAGCAACAGTCTACTGCTTAATACAGCGCCATCTGTACAAGTATAAAGTTCAACATCAGCCTATATTATTTAAATACCAATAAAGTGTTATTTTGATAAACATGAAACAATATAACATTATGGTTGCATAAAAATTGTTTTTACAGTTATAAAAACAAGGATTTGTGAGCATTAGCGGAACTGATGCTGTCAGAATAAACACAAAACATACGTCATCATTGTCATCGATGAATCTGGCCAATCGTGGAGCAGCTGTGTCGTCATCAGAGCCTGTGCAGCCGCTCGGAAGAAGCTGTGCTGGCTGAGTCAGCCGTCTGCTCTCGAATCACTCTTGCCATACTTTGATGCCATACGTTACAGACGTGGCGTTGGCGCTGTCTCAAGTCAGACAACATTTCTGGCATGCACTCCTTCAAGTCAGACGGCGATCAGTCTGCACAGTGCCGCATGAAGTCAAACACACATGACCAGAACACGGGGAAATCAAGGAATGACATGACATGAACCAAAAACAGATATGACAGATATGTGGTTGTTCTAGTGGGAATTTTCCATGTTATACGTTTATGGCAACATCAATCAATCAATTACTCTGTAAATAATGATACAAAAGATTATAATAAAAATGTGAATTAAATTTGAAATGCATTTTATTATGCATTTAAACAAGTGGAATTGTTTTAAATGTACTAAATGTTTTTGTTTGGTCACGTGTCTTTTTTTACGTGTCAGCAGTTGTCCGAGATCGCCACATCATGTTGTAGAGAGGTCGTGGTAACTTTGACAGAAACACATACCATGGACGGGACCTGAGTGGAAAAACAGTGTGAAAGTCAGTGAAACAAAGAAAAGTGAACAGCAATGACAGAGAGAATGAAGAATGAGACTTTTGAACTTGGGGTCTTTGGTTCTCTGTGGTTTTCCCTTGTTCTCTGTTTTCTCTCTCTCTGTCTCTCTGGAGTATTGACCTAAAGAGGCGAGCTATGCCATTGGATGGAAAGAGAAGCACATTACTCAATGCTGTGCATCTCCACGCAAAGAATCATCACTTCACACTCCTGCCTCCCAATTAGCTGCAGAGATATAGGTCAATAGATGCCTGTGTGTCATTAGAGAAAAATGAACAGAAAACAAGGAGCTACAGGGAAGAGAACTGCACAGATCCTCTTTTAGAGAGGATACAAAGAAATGAGATCTGAATATAGAAAATGCCATATCAAAATATATATCAAAATGTTGAGAGATCATATTTTTGTGTAAAATCACAGAGCATGTGAATATCTACTGGGTCATTTCATTCATTCCATCTGAAAGCTGTAACTGCTTAAAAGAAACATGCTTGTGTTGTATATTCTTTAAAAGGAACTCTATGAAATAAATAGAAATAGGTAAAACGTCAGTTCCAACAGGATGATGACATTAAGGACCTGGCTTTTGTTATTGTGTGTTACAGTATGTACTGTATATATTACAGAAAACTTAACTGAATTGAAATTGGTGAGACAAGAACAACATTTTATTTAAAACATCAATTGGAGAAGGGGAAAAAATAAAAGCACAGATGAAACACAGTTGTCCATTTTAAGACATATACAGGTCCTTCTCAAAAAATTAACATATTGTGATAAAGTTCATTATTTTCCATAATGTAATGATAAAAATTAAACTTTCATATATTTTGGATTCATTGCACACCAACTGAAATATTTCAGGTCTTTTATTGTTTTAATACTGATGATTTTGGCATACAGCTCATGAATACCCCAAATTCCTATCTAAAAAAATTAGCATATTTCATCCGACCAATAAAATAAGTGTTTTTAATACAAAAAAAGTCAACCTTCAAATAATTATGTTCAGTTATGCACTCAATATTTGGTCGGGAATAGTTTTGCAGAAATGACTGCTTCAATGCGGCGTGGCATGGAGGCAATCAGCCTGTGGCACTGCTGAGGTGTTATGGAGGCCCAGGATGCTTCGATAGCGGCCTTAAGCTCATCCAGAGTGTTGGGTCTTGCGTCTCTCAACTTTCTCTTCACAATATCCCTCAGATTCTCTATGGGGTTCAGGTCAGGAGAGTTGGCAGGCCAATTGAGCACAGTAATACCATGGTCAGTAAACCATTTACCAGTGGTTTTGGCACTGTGAGCAGGTGCCAGGTCGTGCTGAAAAATGAAATCAGATGGAAGCATGAAGTGCTCCAAAATCTCTAGCTAGCTGCATTGACCCTGCCCTTGATAAAACACAGTGGACCAACACCAGCAGCTGACATGGCACCCCAGACCATCACTGACTGTGGGTACTTGACACTGGACTTCAGGCATTTTGCATTTCCTTCTCCCCAGTCTTCCTCCAGACTCTGGCACCTTGATTTCCGAATGACATGCAAAATTTGCTTTCATCGGAAAAAAGTACTTTGGACCACTGAGCAACAGTCCAGTGCTGCTTCTCTGTAGCCCAGGTCAGGCACTTCTGCCGCTGTTTTTTGTTCAAAAGTGGCTTGACCTGGGGAATGCGGCACCTGTAGCCAATTTCCTGCACACGCCTGTGCACGGTGGCTCTGGATGTTTCTACTCCAGACTCAGTCCACTGCTTCCGCAGGTCCCCCAAGGTCTGGAATCGGTCCTTCTCCACAATCTTCCTCAGGGTCCGGTCACCTCTTCTCGTTGTGCAGCGTTTTTTGCCACACTTTTTCCTTCCCACAGACTTCCCACTGAGGTGCCTTGATACAGCACTCTGGGAACAGCCTATTTGTTCAGAAATTTCTTTCTGTGTCTTACCCTCTTGCTTGAGGGTGTCAATGATGGCCTTCTGGACAGCAGTCAGGTTGGCAGTCTTACCCATGATTGCGGTTTTGAGTAATGAAACAGGCTGGGAGTTTTTAAAAGCCTCAGGAATCTTTTGCAGGTCTTAGAGTTAATTAGTTGATTCAGATGATTAGGTTAATAGCTCGTTTAGAGAACCTTTTCATGATATGCTAATTTTTTGAGATAAGAATTTTGGGTTTTCATGAGCTGTATGCCAAAATCATCAGTATTAAAACAATAAAAGACCTGAAATATTTCAGTTGGTGTGCAATGAATCTAAAATATATGAAAGTTTAATTTTTATCATTACATTATGGAAAATAATTAACTTTATCACAATATGCTAATTTTTTGAGAAGGACCTGTACAGTACTGAAAAATAAATAGTATAGTAAATTATACAAATATTATATACATAGATATAGTAAAGTAAATTGCACAACCTTTTATGTACTATTCTTTAACAGCATATTAATTAAAAAACATTTGTATTACATCTTGTTTACTTTGCATTTAAACTGAATTTCACAGAGGGAAAAATTTATATTTAGATGCTAATTTTTGCACATAAAAATATGAAATTAATTGGAAATACAGGATGGTATTACTATCGGACTATAATATAGGCACCTTATTTGCTGCGGCAGTCTGTTCATGACATTGAATGTTTTCATTTTGCTTGTGGCAAATAGCTGCAAGATAGTCTTTAAGGATTTCTGAGAAATGCTGTTGAACTTTAAATCAACACCTAAACAAACGATTTTGTAAATATATATGCTAGATGACTCTCCTGTGATATATCCGACCTGGATATATATAAGGGATCTACAAATATAAATATAAATATATATTTTTGTAATGTTTTTTTGTTCTGTCTGTAATGCTAAAGGATTACGGGTAAGAAAATAATAATGAAACGCACGGCGAAGGCTGATTGTTTTCTGTGTGCCTTCTGTGCTCAATGTTTTTGTCGCCGGGTGACACACATATACTGTGTGTTTTCTGCCTGGGTGAAGAGCATGCATGGGAGGTTCTCGAGGGAGCCGCCTGTGCAAACTGTGAGCGTTTTTCTCTGAAAATGCTTCGCTCTCGTCTGGCCCTCTTCTCGAGTGAAGAGGGCTCAGCATCTGGACCTCGTGGTTCAGGTCCTGCTCGTGCTGAGGCAGAGTGGCGACTTGCATAATGTGGTTCCCAGATGGGCTCGTCGATCGATTCGACGGCTGACAAGGGTGAGCTGCAGGTAGATGAGGAAGACTATTCTCCTACTGTTCCTGCAGCGAGTGCTCTTTAGGACGAGCAGGAGATGGTTGATGAGGGTGATAATCAGGTAGATCCTGAGCCCTCTCAGCCATCCTGCCCCGTGTATGCGGAGCTGGTGGATGTTATGGAGCTCGCGGCAGGTTTGACGATCGGTTTCTCCCCGGCCATAGACCACTAGCTCAGGTGAGCCTTCCATTCCTTCCTGATCTTCACACAGAGATCGAGAGGGCATGGAAGAACCCATACGCTGCCCGTATATGCCCGCTAGTTTCGCTGATGTTGAGGGGATCGGAGAGCATGGGTATGTGTATGATACCTTTGCGAACTATCTTGTGTCTGGGCAGGTGTCGACACACACTAAGAGGTCCAACCCTGACATCCAAACCGCTTAAAGCAACAGCACGTTTGAATGGCAGAGCATACACGGCAGCAGGTCAGGCTGGTGCTGCTCTGCACACTATGGCGGTACTACAGGCGTACCGGGCCGACCTGCCGGGGGATCTCAACCAGGATGTCCCCTGAGGTGGTTGCTGAGCTACGCCGTACCACGGATCTTGCTCTCCGGGCCACCAAACAAACTGCTGCCGCGATCGGTCGGTCAATGACGGCGATGGTGGCCACGAAGAAGCATCCGTGGTTAAACCTGGCCGACATCAGGGAGAAAGAGAAGGCCAAACTCCTTGATTCGCCGGCCTCGTCCTCTGAATTTTTTGGCACCTCTATGGAGGCGGTGGTTGGAAAGTTCAGGGAGGCGAAGGCGCGCTCAGCTGCTTTCAGGACTTACTGCTGAGATCCAGATCCACGCCCAGACAGGCGGGAGGGCCTGGCCCCTCATGGTCCGAGGACCGTAGACTGGGCCAGAGAGCCAGTGTCGCCTCTCGTGCACCCCCTCCATGGAGGAGCAGGTCGCAGAAGAGGCGTGACTCCCACAAGAAGAGGGATCCGAGGGAGGTGATCCAGCACAAACACACGCAGCGTCAGTGATGGTTCATCTCCCCGGAGGGTGTATTACATCTCAGCCCTCTCCTATCTTCCGGACTCCCCAGGCGTTTCTTACATCAGGCCAGGGGCTGGGCCCATGATGAGAACGATGTTCTGATGGCCCGCCTCGGCTTGGTTAGTGAGAGCACCTCTTTTAGGCATGTAAAGTGTAGACCCCATTTTTATAGAGAACCGTCTGGTGAGTCTTCACTCCGCACGCCGCAGGTGAGCTGAGTGGTCTTCTCTAAGAAACATTTTTTTGTGTGCAACTAACACTGTATTTCTCTACAGACCTTTTGTTCCCTGTGTAGAGTTATGGGGTCATATTATTATCATTGTACATTAAGGTAAGGTAAGGTAAACTTGGATATTAGGGCCTGAAGTTCCCTTTTTAGGTGGCTAGAACGATACAAAGAAGCACCAATTATATGGGCGTCTTTTGTAAATATGTGATGGCTTTCTTTTTTGTGTATTCACGGGGTGTGCCACCGCTCATTCTAGTTGCAAGGAACTATGTTAATAGCTTAGGCTTCCTCTCATGATGAGAGCTTTTTGAGGCCGCCGCTCATTCACATAAATGGAATGTTAGCAGAGCGCTAAGTGGCAGAACGTCATTCTAGAAAGAATGGAAGTGTTTATGCTGCCGCTTGTTTTATTTCTGAAGACACATCTGTGTTAGCCCTTGGGCTATTAGCCACCTCGGGATAGAGTAGTTTGTCTCCTCCCAAAAAAACACACACAAAAAAAAAAAAACACTGCTAAGCTGGCCTTAGCAGGCAGTTGCTGAAGGCGAGCTTGCGCCCTGGCTTGACTAAAGTGTTCATTCTCTGCTACTAGTTCCCTCCTGGAACCTCTTTTATCCTGCCTACAGCCTGGTTTGCCTACCAGGCGGACCATGTGCTCCCCTCACCGAGGGTCTCTATGAGTACGCGGACTCCTGAGTCTGGTCAGACGGTCGTAGGCCTCGTGTGAGGCCTCCCAGTTAGATCAGCCCTGTAAACTGTAAATGTAAACGCTGAGTAGATCCATGGATCGAGCAGAGAAACTCCCCTCACTGGCAAGGGTGATAAGCACTATGCTGAGTCATGCTCTCCGGGATATCCCGTCTCTGAGATCCAGGCCGAGTGGTTCACTGTCAGCTTCACAGTCCCTCAGGTTGGATGCCTTGCCTAAGGCAAGTGTCCAGAGGCTCTGTCTTCGGACAGACAGGAAGCTGGCCAGACTGTAGTGTCCGAAGTGACACCAGGTCAGGCCTTCCTGGTGGCATTTCGGGTGATTTTGTTCCCCTGTATAGTGATTGGCTGGGGTTCCCTCGGGTTCCCTAGCCACATTCCCTAGAAGGGACCCCTTCTAAATTTGAAGATGTGGTCCTAGGCCCTTGGCAGGCCCGGGTAGGCCTCTCATTAAACTAGGTTTATGGAGGTTTCCTGTGAAGCATATAGCTTGGGCTATGACCGTAGGGAATGCTGTCACTGACAGCCCAGGGTGACCTGAGGGTGAGTGGTTCTAGCGTTTCATTGAATTTGCTGGTTCTGACAGTTGTCACTGCCTATGGGCATGCACTCCCCTTAGCATGGTGGCGTGGGTATATCGTTCCCCAAAGCGCCATTTGACACAGTGTGAGTTCCCTGCGTCTTCTTGCCATGCCTCGGGGCCTGCCTACCAAACAGTCTCTTCAGACGAAAGGATGATTGTCATGTTTGCAAGGCGGCCTTATATCCAGATCGCACGTTAATCATTCACGTTAATGATGCACGGGCTGTCGCTGGTCAATGAGATTGCCGGTATTTGAAAGTGATTTCAGACACCTGTCACATCAGAGGCGTTCCCCAAAGCACCATTCGACGCAGTGTCTCGTTCCCTGTTCTCAGGGAACATAGGTTACAGTCGTAACCTGAGACGTTTCACAGAACCATGATGCGGTTTTTGAATCACAGCTGATTCACCTATACTTGCGCAAGCTGTCTGATGCCCCAGCCATTAGTCGCTGCCTGTGTTGCACAGTGAATGTGTTGCATATCAAATATCAACAGTGTTTCTCAGAAATTGCTTACTGCACCTTTAAGGAAACTAGATAGCCAAACTATCACTTTTGGTGCACAGTTTATTGCCCTCTCCTAAACATCAAATTAAATAAAGAGGAGAAACTGGCGAGAGTGCCTTAGAATATCTCAATGGATCTTTATTGACCAAATCTAGCTGCAATATGCATACAATTTAAAGGTAGAGTAGGCACATTCTTAGAGGCTAGAAATAGCAAGCTAGGTTTGAAAGCATAAGATCCCCATTTCCTAAGCTACGCCTCCATCAAAACAGATCATCTCAAACAAAGCATTATTGATTGCTATCAGGATGTGAAGAGTTTCAAACTGTATAACAAAAAGTGTTTGTGAAAAACATTGCCTACCCTAACTTTAATGCAATATTCAATGAGTTAAAGAAACAGAGAGTACTGGCAGTTTAGAAGAGAAATAATTATTTACCTGTACTGTGAATAAAATAGCACAGAATTGCTGATTCTGAGTACGCCATATCACCCCACTTCACGCACTGGTCACGTATGATGGGGACGTGTAAATGTACATCATAGCAGGAAATAGAGTTCCTGCTCGAGATTTTTAGACTTGCACAGTGTGCCGCCTCCAGCCTTGCAAACCACCTAGATTGAGATGGGATTTTCCCAAAGCTCAAGGTAAATGTCCTGCGGTCTAATCTGGGCTACTTTTCCCTAGCCTGTATAAAATCTGCCCGGGGGGCAAATGGATTCATACCCAGGGGCCAAAGCCAAGCTCCCGATCCAGATAAATCTTGCACTTACCTCATTATTGTTTGCGGTTCACTCACTGGCACCATTAAAACAGAAGGATACAAATCCTGGATCGGGAGACACAGAGAGAGAGAGAACCCACAGAGACAAAACGCAATATAACCCTGACAGCAAGGCTGAAATGATAAAGTGCTCACAAAGATAAAAAGATGGAGGGAAGAGAGGAAAAAGTCAGAAAGGCAGATTAAAGAAAAAAGAAATAGAGAGACAAAAAAATCTCTTCATTACTGTCACTAGCTGATCAAGGTGGGAGTTGTAACTCAGGCCCATTACTCGCTGGGGAGAGTCCACAGGGCACGACTTTGGTCTAAAGACTGGAGAGGCATAAAGATGAGAGGATGGTTGGAGAGCAGAGTCATAGGCATGCTAAAGGAGGCATGTAGTCATGTGCATTGTGGACCTGCTGTATTCTTAAGAGTCAAGTGATGGGGGTCAGGAGCACAAACAGATGTCTGAAAGAAGAGCTTGTTCACAGAGTCCATAGTGACTACATGAAATAAAAATATAGTAGGCCTATTCAAGAACTTTTTTTTGCAGCAAAGCTATTCACACCAATTCAACAATACTCTATCAATGTACTAAATACACAGTGGTGTGATGCAGTCAGACGGCACAACAATCACAAACTCCCTTTGAACTCACACAGTCTATTTTTGCTCTTTATAATTCACATTTCAGTTTGCTTCTAAATTAATTTTTTTTTCAAATATCTGAATTTTACTTGTGCCAATGCTCAAATTGCATCAGAAGTGGTGGTGGTATATTAAAATCAGTTTCAATCAAAACTTATTTTACAGACAAATGACATCAATCCTGCTAATGTACATGCAATCCTGTGCTATTACATTTTAACTACTAAAATTGTAATTCTGTGCCAGTGAATGTATAACACTAGAGGGTCTAATTTGGTTTCATTTTAGTTAGTGATTTGGTAAAATTTTACAATAAGGTTCAATATGTTAAGAATTTATAGATCTAGATTAATGAAACTTCTATATACTGTTCAAAAGTTTGGGGTAAGTAAGACTTTTTTAAAAAAAATAAATGATAGTTTATTCAGCAAGTTAACAGTACATTTTAACCAATTAAATATTTTACAATATTATTATTATTTTTTTTTTTTACTGTATTTTTAGAGCAAATAAATGCAGCCTTGGTGAGCATCAGAGACTTATTTCAAAAATATTAAAGAAATCTTACCAACCCCAAATGTTTTAACTGCAGTGCATATTTATACATTTTTAAAATTTCAAGTTGTATAAATTAAAATTTGTTTATTACAAACTAACACAAATTACCAACAATATATATTAATACAATTATCATTAAAATATCCAGAAATAAAGATTTTTGTATACCCGAATATCAGAAAGTTACCAATGTCTTAACTGACTATATCAGGGATGTCATTTTTCCATACGGATTTCCATATTTTCCAACCTTAAAAGTATGACCCATGTGAATCGTATAAAAGAATTCAAATGTTTTTTTTTTGTCTTTAGCTGATCACACTCCTGCAATATACCATGAGATTGTGTTGAGTCCAGAATGCTCAGACCAACCCTCAGTTCCTCAAGATTTGTGGTTTATCCTATTGAAGATATTAAAAGCAAACTTCTGAGTGTTTGTGTAGTAAGCTGTGTGAAGCGCAGACAGCGGTGTCAGTGTATGTGCGCTCTCTCTGCTGAATCAGAGATGTAATTAAGATTGGCATTAGCTTGGCTGGATAGAGGCGTGCCACTGCCAAGAGCATCACCACATGGAGAACAGGCCTTCTTTAATTAGGACAAGCCTCTGTGATGTAGCACCTTCTGTGTTTACGTGTGTGTTGGTTGACAGAATAATAGTGCAGTGGTTTCTAGGAGTGTGTGTGAGGCTCTCTTTGTGTGTAGACTCCTATGTTCACTTCACCTGATGCAAAATGACAAAAGCACCGGGCGGTTTCTTAATTAACACTGTGACCTTTTTGCATGCTTTTATTTAGCCTTGGTGATTAATATACAGAGAGAGAGAGAGGGGGATGGATTAAGGCCTAATTTAAAAGGGGAAGAAAATAATTAGTTGTAACGTGAGAGGGTGAAAAACATGAATCTCATAGTGTTCTGAGAAAACCACGCAGGTTCACACTCCTCCCTTGAGGAAAACAGGCAAAGTTTCAAGCTCACGTCAATTTTCACTTCCATTACAGTAATCCAGATAAGAGACGATATTATGAATATCAATGGAGTTTAAGAACTTTAATTACTCTTAGTAATTAGCAGTGGTTTATGAGGTCTGTAACATCAGTGATATCAAATTAAATATAAAATACACTGTTATTTTAGATTTAAAAAAAATTTACTATTTGATTATTAAGCTGACTGAATAAAAGGAAAGAATAAACAATGAAAGAAGAACGGAATCTCTCAAACACAACCTATGTCACTCACATGAACACCAACAAAAAATTATACATTTAGTCCTGGTTTGCTTAGCGATTTTATGACATATATCTTACGACGGAACTTTCGAACATCCAAAACAATGCTGTGTGCTGGGACAAATGTGCTCGCTGTTTGTGAGTATGGAGCTGAAAACTCGTGAAGAGTTCCTTGTTGAAAAAAATATTTATTTCTAATGTATTGCATTAGAAAACAAAATACAAAAGTCTGCAAACAAATGACTGACTATGCTTTCTGAGCCGTTTAAGCAATAATGTCTGATTTTAACTGATTTGAAGGAGATTTTAGTGGCTTTATCAAGTCTGTTCCCCATCATATTATCTCTGAGCATGTTAAATGTTTCAAAAGGTTTTTTAACGTTTTTAAGGCTTAAGGGTCCAAACATTGTTTGGGACTGTGGCTCAGAACAACAGAGCAATCTGAATGAATGACTTTGCTTAGTTCCTGTACCTTCAGCGTGTGTTCAGTGCTTTCAACTGTCTCATCTCAGAATTTACACTCCCAGAAACCCTCTCCGAGGGAGACGGCTGGAAGCCGCTTGGCATTTTGCCACACATACATAGACACACACAAATGCAAATTTGCTTCTGTATAGACCCCAGCAATTAAACCGTATAAGTCACAGTTAATCTGTTGGTTGCAGTTTCTTGCGCTCATTTTATCAGCCATTTTTTTCATTATTTGCATTCAGAGAGGAAACAGGAAAAATGGATATGATGGTTCCCTGGAGACTGTGAGGAAAGAAAAAGGGGAAAAGAGAGAAAGAGATAAGGGAAAGAAACAAAGAGAAGAAAGTAGGTGAGAGAGGCAGATATCACCGACACAGTCTATTCCTCATGGCAGAAGTCAAAACACTTTGTTTACTCACCGTTGCAGAGAGATGACGGTCTGCACATGCCGAGAGCGTTCTCAGTCTGACCTCCTGCACATGACAGCATTTCTGCTTACTCACAGACTTTTTTTGCATAAGAAACCCCAGAGGAAGTCAGTGCCCAAATCACCATGACCAGGAAATATGTCCCTGGTCGTCACATGCAGCATATGATGGAAAAGAAAGACCCCCCAGTATACTGGTATAAAAAGGTTTGAAAAAGTTTAAAAGACCAGGTGGTGGCATTTAATATAAACATGTTCATTCATACCAGGGTTATTAACTAAAACAAAAAAACAGAACAATGATCAAAACATAGATGGAGTAGATCGCTTCCATCAACACCCCCAAAGCTTCCACAGTCCCATACCTCTTCTCTTCCTGGGTCGACATTTCATTCAGTAGCGCTATAGGCAGTGATAGAAAAGGTGATAGAGCTTTTTCCGTTTTGGGTCCGAGACTGTGGAATTCGTTACCTCAATATGTTAGGTCAGCTTCCTCTTTATATGCATTCAAGACAGCTTTGAAAACACATCTTTTTTCTCAGGCGTACTCATAACTGAGGATATGTAGCCTTAGTGAGTTAAAATTTTATACTATGAAATTTTGTACGATTTTTGTTTTTATTGTGTTTTAATTGTGTTTTTGTGAAGCACCTTGGTCAGCAGAAATGCTGTTTTAAGGTGCTATATAAATAAAAGTGACCTTGACCTTCTGTCACCAGTATTGTCAAATATTATTGACAATTAACATACAGTTTGGATTGGTGGTATGGTTCTGTTCTGGGCAAGAACTCCATGCGCATCCATGCAGCCTCGCATGGATAAGAGCAAGGAGAGCAGCAATAACCCCCCTTAGGGTAAACAGAACAGAACCAACATGAATGTATTGCAGATATCATTAATTTAATATTTTAGAGTACAACATAATTTGAGAATTTAGTCTCATTCAAGGGGGAATCAGAATGCCAAATCCTGACAAGACGAGAGGAGGAGCGGTGGATGGAGGAGGGTAATTCACTCCTGAGAAACGCGATAGCTGCTGATAATCCTGAAGGAGCTTATATATGTATACAGTGATAGGCGTCGTATTCCTATAGGTAGATGTGGATCAGCTGATGCGAGCTTGACTAACGTGACCTGCCAGAACTGACGCTACGCTTGATTTTTCAGCTTTTTTTAATGAAACGTACCTATAAGTGTTGATAAAAAAAGAATGCATGAAGCTAGAAAGAAAATGCTGACTTTTTTAAATACACTGGTGAGGAAAGAGCGAAACCTGAACAAGACAATCAGCTAGAGGATCAAACATTTTGACAGTATTAGTTAACAAAAAGGAGCTCTCTGCTGGAATGGTACAATACAACGCTATCTCACGGCCAATTCCTACGAATTCTTACGAGTGATTAAAAGGTGGCTAATTCGTACGACCTCACTTGTACGATTTATCTAAACCCACTTGATGGGTAGGTTTAGGGGCGTGGTCAGGGGTAGGTTATTCATTTGAATTCATACGAATTTGGCAACTTGTAAAATTCTTACGAATTGCCGTGAGATTGGGTTGGTCAGTCATGTTTGAAGGAATACGACTTGTAATGTTATCTGTATTGAATTTGATTTTAATGAACAAGGTATGATTCACAGATCATGGTCTTTCTGAGAATTTTTTTAAGGTGACAGCCCCTGAAATCCAGCAGTGAGTCTGTCATTTAGCTTTCACCCTGCAGACATCTCCAATACCCTGACAACCTGCGGACGGCTGTGTGTATGTGTGTGTGTGTTCTCCACTTGTGAATCTCCCACTGAGAGCTGCAGCATTACGCCGATATCACCTGCAGGAACCTGAACACGCTCGCTCGTGTAACCTCACCTGTTTCTGACATGCTTCATGAAACACATTCATCTCTCTTTCTCATTAACATGACACTGTTCTGTTCTCTCTCATTGTTCGAGAATGAAGATTCTAAGATAGACTATGGTGTCTCATTTGCAGGATCACATGAGGTGATGAGTTTGCCTCTTATATTACTTGCTTATCAAAACCCTCTAATAGCTGAACAACTATATTACTGCAGGTTGGTGCTGTCATTCATTTAGCAGGAAACACAAAATGTATGTAAAGGAGATTGAAAGTGAACTTGCGGTAGTACTAGTGCGAACAGGGTCTTTATCTTGATCTGTGTGCTCTTATAAAGCTCAGATTGAACTGTCAACATCCTGTTTACAAAGACACTAGGCCAAACGTTCCTCGCTCCATACATTTTCTTAATCTAAATGGGTCTTCATTTTCATCTTTTCAAGCAAAACGGCTTCATCTCCCTCTCAATGTCCTTCCTTCAATTTTCCATCTGTCTAAACTCCTCTTTTCAAACTGTTAAAGGGATAGTTCACCCAATAATGAAAATTCTGTCATCAATTACTCGCCATCATGTCATTCCAAATAAAATTGTGAAAAAATTTTTTGGTGTCACCAAAATTGTTTGGTTATTGCATCTTCAAAATATCTTATTTTTGCCGTATTGCTGGAAAAAAGGGGTTTGGAATGGCATGGGTGAATAAATGACAGAATTTAAATTTTTGGATGAACATTCCATTAATCCCACACATCTTTTGACCATTAATTTATTTACCAATGAAAATCAAATCACCATTTTGCCATTCCAAACCTTTACCTCCATTAAACAAAAAAGGAAATGTTGAGTAGCAGTAGATCCTTTACTGCCGTATTGCAACATACATCTGAGTGTTACAGATTATCAAAAAACATATGCATCAGTTTTTGACAAGATTTTGATATGTGGACACTGCATTCAAAAACAGAGGCAGATGAAAGAGAGCATGTAAGTGTGGGGTTTAAATTGTACGTTAGAGAAGTCTGTTGTTTCACAACAAAAAAATGAAAAACATGCACAAATGAATTGTTCATCAAATCAATGACATGCATTTTAAAAAATAGATAGTAAATCTAGTCAGAAATGTCATTTTAAGGTGTACTATTCCTTTAAGAGAGTGAGAGAGAAATGAAGAAAGAGACAGAGGTTTTTCAATTAACTATAATATTGAATGTATTTCTCTGTGTATTTGCATGTGGCTCAAGTGACATTTCGTTGTATCACACTGTCAACTCTGACTTTATCTCTCCTGCAAAAAATAATAATTGAAAAATGCAGTGAAAATATTATAACCATCACCACTAGCCCTGTTCTTCTGCTCGAGTACAAGCACATACCTGCGACAACAATGTCCTCAGCCTCACTGCTAACTTAAAACTTTTCTCATTCAGCCAGCTCAAATCACTCTGAGATCCAAAGGAGCCAAAAGCGAAATGTTCTTTCTAGTCTTTAAACCCCTATGACACTAGACACGTCTCCCTGCGTGGATGCAGCTCTGCTCACTTCATTGTAATGAGCAGTGATGTTCTGGACCATGTTCTACATTGTATGTTTGACCCTGATTACACTGAGCCGGGCCCGTCGGGTGGTCAATCCTTTCCCCAGCATCCTCTAGACAGCAACATCAATATAATGTCTTGTCCTTCCCCTCCAATGAAATATAAATGACACATGAAGAAATGCAAAAGAAACCAATTCCACCAGGCTGGACGTGAGTGTTTGCACCAACGATTTCAGTTTGCTTTTCATCCGAGACCAGATTAGACACTTGACCCAGACGCACCCGACAAGATTAAGTTACTCCTTCTGGACTGAAGGCCCTCAGGTAAAGGCACAGAGAGAGAAAAAATGTGCGAAGAGATAGAAACCATGTGACAGTGTGTGAAAGAGACAGAGTGTGAGAGAAAGAGAAAACAGTGACAGACACAAGCGGTGAGTTTGCTTACAGGTAAATTACATATTATTTAACCAGAAGAACTGAGAAGAGAAGAACTGGCTCAAACAATCTTTCAACCACACAATTTATGTATTTGAATTTCTGTAATATATATACAAGTAAGATAAAATTTTAGGGTTTAAAAAAAAAAAAAAAAATCTTTGCCATACCAAGCTCTGACTCCTTCACTGCAATGCACTATAATGCAAACAAACATGGCTGACATAGTTGGTCGTTTATAGGTAATATTTGTATTATATAAGTGTTTGGATAATATTTTAATATATAATTTAATACAATAATATAATATGTATGGGTGTGCCAATACACCTAGGGGACGTTTACACGATATCGTTTTCAACTAAAAACGGAAAAAAGAGAGATCGTTTTAACAATGCTGTCGTCTGTATGTGAAAAAAGCAAAGGAAAAACGTTTTAGTACATCGCTTTCGTGTAAACGTACCCTGAGCTCACGAGATTATATTGGGTTTGTGAGAATGAGATGATATTTCAACTCATTTTTCAATTACTTTTTGGGGTGGAAGTAAGATTTTTTAATAAGAGGTTTATTAAGAAGTTTTTATTCAGCAATGTTGCAAAAACTGATCAAGAGTGATAGTAAAGACATTTACACTCACCAGTCACTTTTTTAGGTACACCTTGCTAGTATTATTATCATTAATTTTGAGCACTTTTGCCTCAAAAACTGCCTTAAAGGGATAGTTCGCCCAAAAATGAGAATTCTTTCATTAATTACTCACCCTTCATGTCATTCCAAACCTGTAAGACTTTCACTCATCTTCAGAACACAAATAAATAATTTTTTTAAGGAAATTTGAGTGATTTCTGTCCCTCCGTTGACAGCTACTCACTTTGACGCTTCAAAATTTCATAAAGAGATCGTAAAACTAATCCATATGAATTGAGTGGTTTAGTCCACATTTTCTGAAGAGACTCGCTTCACTTTATATGATGAACAGATTGAATTTAGGCTTTTATTCACATTTACATATTGATTAGCGAACAAACAGAATCTCAACAGAACCTCCTTGAAGTGCGAGAACAAACTCGCACTTTAATGTGGATTAGTTTTACGATCTTTTTGTGAACTTTTTGAAGTGTCAAAGTGTTAGTTGAGTAGCAGTCGGTGGAGAGCAGAACGAGGCTGAGGGCCGCGAGAGAACGGCACGAGGTCGGTGGTGTGATTGATAATGAGCGACACCTGCACGACGCACCGGTATTGAATCTCTCACGGAGGAGCGGAAGCATAAAAGGAGGAGCGACGACACTTGGATTTATGTTTCTGTTTTATTATTTGTGGCGGCTGCTGTCCGTGAGGGGCTGCCGTCTTTGCTTTCGTTTTGTATTTGTTTGTTTTCTTATTAAATTACTACTACTAATAATAATTTGTTACATTTATATAGCGCTTTTCTGGGTACTCAAAGCGCTTTAAATAGAAGGGGGAATCTCCTCAACCACCACCAATGTGCAACATCCACCTGGATGATGCGACGGCAGCCATATTGTGCCAGAACGGCCACCACACACCAGCTTACTGGTGGAGAGGAGACCGCGATGAAGCCAATCAGCATATGGTGATGATTAGGAGGCCATAATGGACAGAGGTCAAGGGGAAAATTTGGGATTTTTAATGACCTAAGACAGTCAGGACCTCGGTTTAAAGGACAAGTTTGGTATTTTACACTTAAAGTGTAAATTGCAGGTTAAATCTTTCACGAAGATAATGCAATGTGCTTATTAAACATAAAGATAAGAACCGCCCACCCTTGTTTTGTATGTTTTTTTTATACCAAAATGCTGAATATAATATGAAAAGTTGGTACTTTTTACACTCCCTCTCCCTTCCATTAGGCTGGGCGTGACGTCATAAAAGGGACTCCAAGCCTAGAGTTACCGTTAGTCTAACGGCAAGTAGGCTAGCAGTTATATTGGAGACCTAACTCAGCAAGCAAAAATGGTGTTGATGAATGAAATAACCCAATTGTAAACATACTCGTGTGTGCTGGCTATGAGATTACCGTGATTCTGCCTGAAATTAGTGTAAACTATTCGCAAAACAAACGGGTTCAGGCAGCATGCGTCAAAACCAGGATGCTGTGTGAGGCACGTCAGATTAATGGATTATTTGATGATAATTTTTACTTTTCACACTGTTTTAAAAATAAAAACAGACAGTACAGTATGCAGTACTCATAACTTCGAATTTTATTATAATTGTATTTCATATAATATACAATAATGTCATTTTTACTTGTTATATCAAATTTGATAATTGCTAGTAGCATACATTTAAAATATCAAAATATGCTCCCCATACAAATTTTAAATGAAATAACGATGTCATAATATTGTGAGATTTACACCATTATGGAAACAATAGAGAATGAATCGACATTCTCTGTGATCGATTCGCGCTTGGGCAGCATTTTTCGACAAGGCAGCACAAATCGTCTGAACACCGGTCGCGGCGCGGGTCGAGCTGCTTCCACTTAACTCCAAAACGCGTTCACCTCACGGCAGCACATACTCTCCACTGCTGATTCCATTGGGTGGCATAGCCCACACAAACACCTGTCAAATACAGCGATAGGGACATCGATCTCTTTTTGTCTTTCTGACAATGAGCATCGCTAATTAGTAGCGATTTAGCACACGCAATATCGCGTCCTGTCTGCAGATGCCAGCAAAAGCGCCATTGTGCCTGTGCAGTGTGTGCATCTCTACAGCTCTGATTAGGACTACTAACACCATGTAAGTAAATAATGTCTTCAGTCGTTGTCCCTCCTTGCTATTCTACATGATGACAAGATTTTGAAAAGACTTTGGCTTGTTCCCTAATGTTATCCGGGTTAGCACCAGGTTAACCTAGGCTAGCTCTAGTTACTCACCATGACACCTGGCCAACCCTCCACTCATTTTCCTCACACCAAGCATTGATAACTCTTTGAGGGCCATGATTTCTGGCAATTTCCTCCCCTCTCTCATCCCTGACTGGTTCAAAATTGTCCATAGTCAAGCCACAAACAGAAGGAATCTAGCAGAGTATGGGTTGCTACTCCCTTTTATGACGTCATCACCCAGTTACGGTAAAAAAAACATGCTACCTTTGAAGAAAACCCAATAAATGTTATTTTAACGCATTTTAAGACAGAAATGTTTAAATATTTACATATTGAGCACTTCAATCTACACATTAATTGGTTGTGGTGGTTAACCTGCAATTTACACTTTAAAGCCCTGTTTTAAGATCGTTTCTGATGAAATAGAACGGTTAAGATTGAAATTTGGACAAATGCTGCTGTCCCGAGAATTTTAGGTTTCTGTGTTAGCACCCCCCACCTCCACAATGGTTTCATAGGGGCACTGGAAGAATCATTCATAAAACGCATTAAACTTTAGTTTACAAAGACGTGAAACTCACCGAGTGGTCTAGGGTGTTCACTGATATGCTCACACAAAAATCGTTGCAAATGATGCTTTCCAACAGGTGTTTTACCATTCGTTGTAAAACTGTGGACCTATTTTTCCAAACGCCTCACAACCGGACATTCTTCCGTTGAGAGCTTGAATAATAGACACTCCAGCCCAGTTGGTGGCGATAATGCACCTTTGCCAATGTTTGAATAGCGTAGCCTACGATACCGCGACTGGAAGACTACAGAAAGAATACAAACAACCCCATTTCCGTTTCCGTCGGTGGAGTAATAACGTACCTCACAGAAAATCCAATACAAGTCAATGGAGTTGGACAAAAACTACGATAAAACCTGTTGGAAAGCATCTTTTGCAGCGATTTTTGTGTGAGCATATCAGTGAACACCCCAGACCACTCGGTGAGTTTCACGTCTTTGTAAACTAAAGTTTAATGCGTTTTATGAATGATTCTTTCAGTGCCCCTATGAAACCATTGTCGAGGTGAGGGGGGGGGGGGGGAGGGGGATGCTAACACAGAAACCTAAAATTCTTGGGACAGCAGCATTTGTCCAAATTTCAATCTTAACCGTGCTATTTCATCAGACACGATCTTAAAACAGGGCTTTAAGTGTAAAATACCGAACTTGTCCTTTAACGTCTCATCCGAAGGACGGTGCTTTTTGACAGTATAGTGTCCTCGTCACTATACTGGGGCATTAAGACCCACACAGACAACAGGGTGAACACCCCCTACTGGCCTTACTAACACCTCTTCCAGCAGCAACCTGGTTTTCCCAGGAGGTCTCCCACCCAGGTACTGACCAGGCTCAACCCTGCTTAGCTTCAGTGGGCAACCAGTCTTGGGCTACAGGGTGATATGGCTGCTGGCTAAAAGTCTTTGAATGTTCGCCGGTTCCCGTCTCCTTCTTCCCATAACATACTGCGTTACACTGTCTATGGAGGGACAGAATTCAGATTTAATAAAAAAAAATCTTCATTTGTGTTCTGAAGATGAATGAAAGTCTTACGGGTTTGGAACAACATGAGGGTGAGTAATTAATGACAAAATTAAATTTTTTGGGTGAACTAACCCTTTAATTCTTTATGGCATAGATTCAACAATATAAAAACATGGAAACATGAATAAGTTAACAAATATTTATATGTAAAAAATAAACTGCTGCAAACCCAGTGTCAATTGCTGTTGCTGTCCAGAACCAAAGTTAATGTATACAGAGTTGACAAATTGTTACTGCATTTATGCAACATAAATGAAGGTCTCACTTCTGATTTCATGGGCACTCAAAGTTTTGAATTTAGAGGCGTCTAGGGCCATCGTAGGCCACACATCTTGATGGGATGTTTTAGAACAGCTGGCTCTCAAGGTTTCTTCTCCCACAACACTTCTGAGCGTCATCTTTGAGACCATCACCTTTCAGTACGCTCCACTTGAGAGGGCATCATTTTGTGAGTGCCCTTTTCCACTGTGTGAGTGGAGCTTGTTCTCTGTAATTAAATCGGCTCGGGGTTCTGTGTCTGAGTCCATACTGCTCTATTCAGAGTTCTGCCCTGGGGCTCCAACACTCAAATTAACCTTTAACTATTATAATCACCTTGGAGACACTCTCTTTCTTTCTCTCCAAGTCTGAACTGAGGTACTGAAGCAGCTCATTGCAGTTAAAATGAATACAGTCCCGACAAGTGACAAGAGATGGTGAAGGTTTTCCTTCTACACTTCAATAAATGATGCAAGATGGTGCAAGAAATTACTTTCTAACACATTTTCCTCTAGTGCTTTTGTATACATGCAATTTAGAATTCAAGCTAAATTGTAAACAATTGTGTTTACACCAGAAAATGTTTTTTTTTTGCATCAAAATCAGTTCACCCCAAAATGGAAATTCTATTATCATTTACTCACCCTCTTTCTAAACCCATAAGACTTTGGTTAATATTCAACACAAATGAAGATATTTTTAATGAAACCTAATAGGTTTTGGTCTCTTCACAAGACTTGTATAAAACCGCTCGATTCATATGGAATCATTTTACGACAACTTCATTACCTTTTTGGATTTTCTAGACTTTTATTTATTTATTTTATTAATTTATTTTCTAACACTAAGCAAAGACTTATGAGTCTGGAACAATATGACGGTAAGTAAATAATGCCAGTATTTTCCTTTTTGGGTGAACTACTACCCCTTTAAGAATGCACATTCACAAATATTTATTCCTTATATCTACATGTCAGTTTTCCAGTTTTAGCTGTTGGTTTGGTTTTAGACAAAAATCACACAGAAAATCAAGAAGGCTCATTTTTCACAGTGCCTGAACAAACATTATCCACCTTCTTTCTCCATCTAATCTATAGAAATTGACAAATGGAATTTATAGAGAGCACCCTTGAGGGCTAACGTAATACATCCAAACTCTCAGAGGCTTTGGCAGTGGTCAGCTCATGAAGATTCAGTACCAAACTTTGATCCTCTCAGCTTTAAGTAACAAGATTGTGAGGAGAGTGTAAGATGAGCTGAAATGACACACTCACCCTTGAATACAAACAACAGCAGGTGAAAGTCCAGATGCAGTAGAGAAGAGATACCATACAGCATGCAACCTCAGAGGTCCCATCTATCCAGAAGTAAACATTTCTCTGCTGCATATCGTAAGACAGGCTTAAATTGATGTCAGGTCTCCAGGCACCGCTGAACCAACGAAGCAGGATGAAATTTTTCATGGTAAGAAGAAATAAACACATCAGCACGTTGTCTTTGGTGACCCCAACAAAAGTGGCACCATCATATGTGCAATGCTATGAATTTCAAAAAAGTAAAATTCGCTGATAGACAGTTTACCAAATGCACTCAATTTAAAGAGTAGTAAAAGATAATTATTTTGAAAGATGAAACGAGTTCAAGGTGAGCATTTAAATTGAATTCAGATGTATGACAGGTAGCATAATGTGATAAGATTTTAAGGATAATTCCATTAAAACATAAACCTAAACTTCTACAGCAATTCTTAATCTTTTTTCTTACTTAAGTAATCTCCAATGTTTCCATGCAGAGATTAAAATTAATATTTAATCTCAGACATTAAAAATAACAATTATAGCGGAGTCAGTACCTGCCAGAAACTGCTGGTAACAGTGCATGCAATCCTTCTAACATTAGACGCTTGGGTTTGTTGACATAAAATGATTACATCTGTTTGGTTGCATTCCCAACTGAATATTAGACATAGACATAAACATAGACATTTTGTGGATTAGATGTGTGCTTCTACTTCTGCAAACATTATTTTTCAATTGCAAGTGTAACTTCTGATGAACTTTTTTGCCTAATGATATGGCTAAGCTTATTCCCAAACTCTCGATCTTTCTCGGCATGCTGTCAGCGTTCTACTCAAATAAGTCCCCAGCTAACATCTTTCCCTCGGCTAGCAATGATACATGCCACTGGAGTGCTGCACATTAGCCATGGATCAGCTCGCCAGGCCCAAATAAAAGGGAAGCCTCTAACTAGTTTATAAGAACCATGTAGACGAAGCACCTATTAATCAAAGATGTGCCCTGTAGTTTGGTGTTTAAGGCTTGTAATCCAGATAGTCTGTCCTACAAGATATTAAGACATTAGTTGGAGAAAATGTCTGAGAAAACCAATCAGAAAAAGCACAATGTTTAATATGGGGAGGTAAAAAGCTAGTACATTTGCTGCTTAACCAAAAATAACTCTTGACTCAGTCATAAACTGCGATTACACCATTTACGACCTTTCTGAGAAGGTCTCCTGAAAACTACTGAGTAAAGGAAAATTGCTTACCTAAAATCTCTCAGTGTGTCATGACATGGAGGGTTGAACATCAAGCATGTTCCATTTCTGAAATACTATTAAACCCTTTAAAAACCAAATCCATTACCAAGTGTTTTGGCGAAAAACAAACAAACATCCATTACTGATCCATTCATCCATTCATTTCCAATCCTCAACATCCATTCATTTCCAATAATTTATACAGAATTTTTTCACCATAGAAAAGTCCATATCAAACAAAAAAAAAAAAAAAGAGAAAGGTTATCCATTTTAACAGCTTATAGAGTTTACATTCTGAAGATGGACACCATGCCCTGGTCACTTCAGGAATCTGTTCAGGAATAGCAGTGGTGCAGGTAGAATCATGATAGTGCTGATGAATTAAGTGCTTATTCTCAGGGGCATCATGCACTGCTTTTTGAAGGGCCACCAGTCACAGTCCTAAAAAATACATGACCAATAGGAAAAAAAGAAAAAATGTTTTTTTAAGAGTTGCTTTTATAAAATGTGTTAGTCTAGTGGTACAGCTTTCATTTAGTGTGAAAGGGCATCCAGGTTAAAATCCGGACTTTCAGCAATTGAACAAGACAGCTATGATCACCATTCATTTTCGGTGTGTGGAAAAGTGCCGTTTTGATTTGAAACTATAGAAAAATAAATGTGTTTCAACTTCTGCCACCTTGGTTTAACCCTCTTTGGTCATTTTTGACCGAAAATGTTTACTAATGTTTACTCTCTAAAGTTTAATTTTTTAAAAATAATTTTTTACTTCATCGGAATGGTACGAAACTTGAAACTTTTTTCCACACACACACACACACACACACAAAAAAAACAACCTCATAGACATTATTCAAAGAGGTTAAATGGTCCTAAAAAAAAAGAGTCAAACTTGTACTCCTCATGGTCAAAAATGACCATATTGGAAATTAATGGAAAATGGATTTCGTCTAGTGGAAACTTTTGGTACTGCGCCCAAACAAAATCTTCATGAAAGCAAATTGTTTGAGATATCAACCTCAAATTTGGAACAACTTGTTTAGATTTATGGCTTTGATTTTCTTGCAGTTTATGAGTAGAACATGTTTTGGAAAATATACATTCATATAAAAATTTTATAGTATTTTTCAGAACAATAAAAGTGAAATTCTATAACTTTTTTTAAGTTCACTTTTTAAAATGTTTTTTTTTTTCACTGCAGCAATAATCTGCCGTGTCCTCTTTAAAAAGAGACAAACTTAAGTCTGTGCTTCAAAACATTCAAGATTTAAGACAGTTTAAGTTGGAAATTTCATTTTCATGTCTATGATCAAAAAGTGAATAAATGGATTATAACTACTGCATAAATATAATTTAGTATCATAAAATCCCCTAAAAATACCAAATATTACATGAATAACACAGGGTTCGTACGGGTGCTTGAAATCCTTGAAAATGCTTGAATTTTTTTGTTTTCAAGGTTTGAAAAGTGCTTAAATTTTGGATAAAATGCTTCAAAATGCTTGAAATTGTAACTGTATTTCTTTCACAACAAATACCTATCTGACTGAATAGTTCGTTTATTAAATGGAGAAATAAAATGTAGCCCTTCAGTTACAGAGCGATTTGCGCAACGCTGGCCAGAGCAAAATATAGGCAGAGTTTTCATTTCGATTTCCGTGCTTGTTTGGATGCCCCGTTTTTATTGGCCGCACAGGTAATCGTCACAGAGCGCAGCGCCTATGGCACGTTCATTTGTGGAATATGCAGTGAACATAGCCAAAGTTACAGCACAGTAACTAACGTTAACTACCCGCAAATTAAAACCTGCAAACGTTAGCCCAGTGCATAACAACAATCGTTGATTGCTGAACAGAAATCGTGTCAGATGGAGTGTCATGCAAGTAGCCGACTGTAAGGTTGAGGATGGCCTTATGCAATATTTGCACTGCTCTATAAGGCTTTAAAATGGACCTTGAAAGTGCTTGAATTTGACCTTGGAAAAGGTGTACGAACCCTGATAACATTATCAAACTAAAATATGGTACATTAATTTCATTGAAATAATGATAAAAATATTCTGTAATTTTTGACTGCCACGTGAAGACCACCAGAGGGTTATGGACAGGATGCTGCTTATTCTGCTATACAATACTTGGAACACATTTTTTAAATTAAAGGCCATGTTGCAGGTTAACCACCACTGTTGATTAATGGGTACATAAATCACTCAAGATATGTGTATCATTTTTAAAATGTCTCAAAAATGGTCTTAAAGACCATTTTTTTTACATTTCTGGTATAATTTTTTTTTTTTTTACGCAACTCTGTGATGACGTCACGTTGGGGAGAAGCGGAGGAAAGGGTGCCTCAGCCTAGTATTAGAACTATGGCGACTGACTGGGATGAGGAAGAGTTGGCAAGAAGAACTAACATGTATTATGGCCCGCAGCCGTATAATTTTGAACCTGCTAGACGTGAGAGGGCAAATGAAGAATTGCCAAGAACTGATGGCCGTCAAAGCCAATTGAATGCATGGTCCGAGGAGAATGAGTGGAGAGTTGGTGAAGTGTCCCGGTGAGTTGCTATCATTTACCAACGCAGAAATGAACACTGGAGCTAGTCTACAAGCTATGGCAAGCCGTTTTAACTTACGAGCAGCAGTGCACAATAACGACACATATATTTTTTTTTACGGTCATTGAATGGCACCGAGTGAAAAATCAACGTTTTCTTTATATCTAGTGGCAGTATATGATCATGACGTTAGTTCAGATAAGTACCGGTAACCTTTGTCATAGTGTCGTAGTACTGGTAATGTTTGTCTTTGTCATCTAGAAATAGAAAGCATCATGCTAGCTATTAGGGGTGGAATGTATTCGTAGTGTGTGTGAGTGTGAGAGAGAGAGGCGCGGGCGCTATCGAACAGTGGAAACATAAAAACATCGTCATTTTGTTCATACAGGATATCGTTCAAACTGCAAAGTGTTTACTTATATTTGTGTACACTCGCAACAAAACACAACATTGTGCTTCTGTCACACTCAAAACTCTTGTCAAACTGTAACCTACAACTGTATATATTTCTATCTAGCTGCTAACGTTAGCTATATCTGCTAACGTTATGCTGTCTGCCTATCTCTCTCTATACTTGACTATCTATATATCTAGTCTGTCTATATATCTAGTCTATATATATATCTCGTCTATCTATCTCTCTATATCTATGTATTTATCTATAATCTGCGCTATCTGAATACTCTCGTCTACTACTCGTCGCTCTCAACAAGGCGGGCAGCGGGCTTTGGTAAATTCTCTCCCCAAGGTGATGTAATGCAATGCATTGTGGGGAAAAGGAGAATCGTTTCAAACCGCTGTAAGATAGTACCTACTTTTTTCGTTTTGTGATACCCAACAACATAAAATACAATGGATAACAGTTTAAATGTTTACTACCAACAAGCAAATTGCACAAATTCGTTGAAAAATTAAACCTGCAACATGGCCTTTAAACAGCTGAAAGCCCTTTTAGTAAAGAAAAACATAAACCGACCCATCTATTCAATTCCTGACCTTCACCAATAACAGACTTAAATATAGAGTACTAATTGATTAACATGATGGTTTGCATGTTATATAACTGAAAGCCTTTTTGGCCTAACAACTTCTGATAGGTCTTCTGAACATGTGAACAAGCTACAACAAGCTGATGTGCAGGATTTGTGCAAAACACACTTGTTTAACCCTCTACTGCACGGTGTTGCCATATGGCAACATACCCTTTCTTTGGACATTTCTTGAAATTTGAAAATAAATATGAGCTCTGATTAATCTTAAATTCATGGTAGAACCTGGTGGTAACCAATGATATGCTTTGATGACATCACGACACTACACACACCCGTGCAACGTCATTCTTTTCACACACTTTTGATGACTCCAGCTGCTGAAAAAGTGCTTGTGTATATGTAAAGATTTTCCTAATTTTTTTCATATTTCTTCGGAATAAAAAAATACATCAAGCATCTGTAGTAAGTTCTAATCCTTTTTCAATCATTGTCACATTGTTTTGATACTTATATTACCTTTTTATTTAATAAAATAGGTATGTTGCCATATGGCAACATTGTGCGGTAATGGAACAATATTTTGCCCATGCTAATGCAGAGTAGCTTTGTATGAATGACAATGTATGGATGCACTGATATAGTTGGATGGTTGTATTTTACTCATATATTTATATATATTTGTATATATTTATAAAGTAAAGTAAAAGTAAAGTATAAAAGTAAAATATATATCCGTCTTGACCGCTTTGATCACTGGCCAGAGATGGGTGCACCAAAAGGAAGGTGTAAGAATCCTGGCTGCAAGGGCATCGTCAGAGGGGTTTGCTCTAAGTGCAAGGTGCACCTCTGCCTTAAAGGTGGGGTATGTGATTTGCAAAACGGCCGGCAGATTTTGAAAATACACAACTCAAAAGGTCCTACCTTCTTTCCTCCAACACTGGCCCTGACTCCACCCACTCCACCCATTCGAAGGGGGGCATGGGGAGGGGGGTATGGTACGACCGTTTGATTGACGCACTTACTGTCCAATGATTCTAGGTGGTCTTGGAAATGATTGGCTGGAGTTTTTCGAGTTCTGCCCGTTCCACAGATGATTAAATTTTTTAATTTTCATGTCATTGCTTCTAACTAAGTGGCTGTAAGTGGGTTAGGAATAGGATTTCAAGTGATTTTGAAAAAATGGTCAAAAAATAAAATCACATACCCCACCTTTAACGGAGAGAACAACTGCTTTAAGGCGTTTCACATCGAGTAGTTTCACTTGAACAGTTCTTATGAGTTTGCGTCAGATGTTTTGTAAATGTTGTTGAAATAATAGTTTCACATTGAGTAGTTTCACTTGAACAGTTCTTATGAGTTTGCGTCAGATGTTTTGTAAATGTTGTTGAAATAATACTTTGAAAATTAGTTTCATATTTTGTACGCAAAGCTCTTGAAAACATTTTAAATAATAAAAACAATTTCATTTCTAAAAGACAGGTCTGTAATCATCTATGAATTTCATGTCATTTTGGGAGAAAACGCATCAGGCTGATCCATTGTCGCACAATGTTCCATATGGCAACGCACCCAAAAGTACCCCCCCCCCCCCCCCAAAAAAAAAAAAAAAAAAAAAAAAAAAAAAAAGAAATGTTAATTTGTGTCTATTTTATATATAAAAAAACACTGTAAAAAAATGATTGCATGATTGCATAATAATGCGTGCAGTAGAGGGTTAAAACACACTCAGAATAACATGCAAATCAATACTTCAAAAATTCACAAGGTGAAATCTTTATGGCAAAATATTGTATTCAAACAATCCATTGGCAGTAGGTCCACAAATTGGAAATGGATTTTCTTAACTTTAAATTCAACTTAACTACCTGACAAAGCAGAAACCTAAATAAATTATTAAAATGAAATACAAACAAACATACCCAACCAAATCTTTTGCAGTTAAGTATTAGCACACACTAGAATGTAACTTTTTCTGCCATATGTAACGCTGGTTGCACAAGCTATGCGTAAGTTAGGAGTTAGCCTAGTTTTGACGTAAATGGGCACTAAGTTACAACTTACAATATTTTTGCGTAGCTCCATTCAATTTAGTTGAATCATAACTCTATGTATAAAGTAAATATTTACAAAAGCCTACAGTCAAGAGTAACGGTTGGAATATAATAGCAGACTGACTGAACTCCATCAATGCTCTCGTTTTACCTGACAGACTTGAGTTCTTTAGATACGTATGATAATGCTGACATTTACTCGCTTACATTTTAAGAAAGAGAACATTGTGAATAGATTCATTTGTTAGCGACACTTCAACATGGACCCGTCCTAAACAAAGTGTCTCTGCGTGCATCGCTCCGTGGACCATCGGACTTTACGTTCCAATTTATGTAAGAACTTACGAATGGCAGGTACAACCGAATCCAGGTCAGTAGTATTTGCACAGCAATTGCTTTCTGAGTAATATAACGCAATATAAAGCATAAAAGTATGTTTTATATTACTCTTCTAACCACTTCTAAAATTACATTACATTATACTTGAAAATAATTCTTAATTAACTTTTACTCTACATGAATAATCATTTGCATGGGACAAGATAAGGAGTGCAAATGGATTAAGTAAACTTCAGTTTTACAAGTTTAAATGGATTCCACACAATGTAAAGTTGTTACAAAATACTTGCATTAGTTCATTTTAATTAGCAAATTGAGCAAAGCAAAAATTTTTTATTTGGAGTGCAGTCACAATGCTCTGATTTCTTTACATTGGATTGTAAACTAATTTTATATATCCATTAACTCCACATTATGTTTATAAATTGTGTCTCTGAGCACCAATTTTATTGTCCTTTTGTAGTATCAAGAGAGGTTTTTGAAAGGCTTCCTCAATATCATTTCAAACATATTACGATTGGCCCATAAGCTTATTAAATCTAATCAAGTGGGGATTTCAGTTGGAATGCATCCAAAACATTCTTTCCCATTTCCCACTGGGGAACAAGAATACCTCTAACACACTGAAGAAAAAGAGAAAGTCTCCATATCAAAAGGTAAATAAGCCCCTTAAAAAATCTATATTCATCCACACTTGATTAAGGCAGAACACTAATCTTTAGACGGAGGCAACGAGCGACCCAGTGTGCTTTTCTCGTTTTAATTGCACTTTCCCACAGAATCATCGCAGCATTTCTTTCAGATCCCCTTTGTGTGTTTATTCATAGCAGCCGCTGCAAAGGTGGATCTGTTGTTTAACTGTCACTGACACGCTATAACACAAGTCAGTTCTGTCTGTTTGGCCCCGCGTAAGTACCTATAAACTTCACCAATATTTACGTGAACATACTAAAGTTTTGTGAGTGTCTTCTATATGAGCTCAACAGTTTGGGTTCCACTAAAATCTAAACTTGCATACAACTGTCCGTGATTCTGAGTAAATGACAGCAGTTAACCTCTTGAATGCAATTTCTTTGACAACTGAAGGCCTGTTTGTTGCATGCTAATCCACAGGAGGCTCAACAGGCCTCAACGTACATGTCCCTTTGATAAAGCACTGAGCTTACTTTGGGTTATGGAAATAGTCAAGGATAGTGTACTTTTACTATGAAAACTTCGGCTCAGAGGCCGATCTTTCATAGCTCAAAAGACTCTCAAATCAAATTCTCAAACGTTTCTCCCACAAATTCCTGAAGAGATAAAAACAGAAAATGTTGACACAGAAGGCTATTTGAATACAAACAGAAGAACTTTAAACTTGAAAATTGTAGTTTAGTATTTCCATTTTTAAACGTACTGTTAAATGTACTAAGCAAGAATAGTGAAACGCTGGCTCAAAACTGTCCTGTGATTGGCAACGCAGGCGAAGCATCAGTTAAACACTGGCTCTGATCCACACTTTTAACAGGCGTCCCAGCAGTAGAAACCACTGTGTATCTCTGGCATTAAGGTGACATTCTATATGGAGATTAATGCAGCCTGACAGGAATATTGATCAGCTAGTACGCATTTCACACTAGGGACTTCTGCGCTCCTCAGACAACTGCTACGGGACTTCTATCCGTCTAATCATTCTTTAACCTTCTCTCATTGCAATCCACAATGATGCATTGTGATTTTCCCTAAGACTTCTCTCAGACTTCCTTAATTATATATATATATATATATATATATATATATATATATATATATATGGTTAACATGGTCCAGTTAGCGCCTTCTGGTAGATGCTGTAACTACACCATTTTATGGGCAATTATTTTTGTATTTTATATATATATATATATATATATATATATATATATATATATATAAGCAACATACACTACAGTTCACAGGTTTGGGGTCAGTTTTTTTTATTAAAATTGTTTCAGCAAGGATGCATTCAATTTAACAAAAGTGACAGTAAAGACTTTTACATTGTTAAAAAAATTCTAATTTCAAATAAATGCAGTTCTTTTGAAAGAATAGAATTCAAAGAATATACAAAGTAAAGAATGTTTCCACAGTTTCCACAAAGCAGCAGCAGTTAACAGTGATTATAAGAGGATATGTGTCATGAGCACCAAATCAGCATTTTAGAATGATTTCTGAAGGATCATGTGACACTGAAGACTGGAGTAGTGACTGCTGAAAATTCAGCTTTACAATCACAGGAATAAATGATATTTAGAAATATATAAAAAAAGAAAATGGTTATTTTAAATTGTAATAATATTTGAAAATATTTCTGTTTTTATTATATTTTTGACCAATAAATGCTACCTTGGTGAGCTTAAGAGACTTCTTTCAAATGCATTAAAAAATCTCACTGACCCAAACTTTTGAATGATAGTTCATACATATCTCAGTATTTAATAGCACGTTTTGTTGGTTCATATGACAAATAAACAAATAAAAAGAAAAACCAGATAGCTTTCTCCAAGTATTACAGATCTCCTTTGGTGCAAAGTATGTTATTTATTCTCCCTCATTTCATTCCCATATAGCCTAAACATTCATCATTGCACACATCAGTTATGGTAAACAGAAGCTCAAGCCTACTTGCTTGATGTGCGAGAACAAATGAGGTCCAAAAGCCTAAATTCAATCTGTTCAGCGTATAAAGTGTCTCTTCAGAAAATTTGGACTAAAACGCTAAATTCATAAGGATTAGTTCAAAGATTTCTTTATGAACTTTTTGAATCCACAACATAGTAGTTGTGTAAACTGTCAATGGAGGTACAGAAATCGCTCAGATTTCATTAAAAATATCTTAATTTGTGTTCCGATGATGAATGAAAGTCATAAGGGTTCGGAACGACATGAGGATGAGTGATGACAGAATTTTTGGGTGAACTAACTCTTTAATCTTTGCTCTCACAAAACCACAGACAGTCATTTTCTAACCCAATACACCTCGCTTGCATTCAACCCTCACTGGGTTACATAACCATACACACACACACACACACACACACACACACACACACACACACACACACACACACACACCTTGGATCACAGCTGAGGGTTGCTATGGCCTGGTGTTTCGAGTTTACGCAGCGTTGTTCAAATTGCCCCCCTCTTGTGGTCGTCTCCTTCCCTCAGTAATGGAGCTCCCTGCAGTGGCAGAGCCCGAGAGATCCCACACTCCTCTCTCTCAGCCCGACACCCTATCCATTCCCCTCCACCCCCTCATCACCCACAGCCAAACTACACCGTGCCACAACGCAATAAAACAAGATGAAAGCCCTGCATGGAAAGTCAATACGAATCTTTCAATAGCTGCTCTCTCTCCGGGGACTGAGAAGGAATGGGATCATAAATATAACCCTCTCTTTCACTTGCTCTCTTTAGGAAGATCCTGGGAGAGTATTGATCAGACTGTGGCTCTAAAAGGCTTTAATTGGCCATCTCTTATTAGGGAGAGTGAAAGGTACGGGAGAGAGACACAGTGAGACTCACTTCCTCGACTCCACACAGCATGTTAATTCAGTGTAAAATGTTTTTATTTTTATGTTATTTTTTGCCGACAGCCTCAAACGTCATGTGGTATGATACAAAAAAGAGAAAATCTGTGCGTGTGGCCTCATTTCCACACAGAAACCTCCTCAAAATGAAACTCTGCACAGAACGCCCTCCGGCTCCTCTGATGGCTTTGAGACTTGTCACTCTTAGAGATAATATCTGTATTCCTGTCATCTGTACTTGCAGACACAAAATGCTACACTGCAAATATAAAGAGATGTACATTAAAGTTCAACTTTAATTAAAAAGTGAGTCTGTTGTACAGTATGTTTTCCTAAATTAAAATTACGGTGGCCAAGAGAGCTTAACGTGACGCAACTGAAGAAAACACATGTAAATAGAAAAAAATATAGCAAATTAATCTTCATCAGTTTGACAACATATGTGCTGCAACACAACCAAATACAAAAACACGCCACAAATACTCACAGCGCAGCCAAATACAAAAATGCGCTACAAATTGTACACTCAACGTGCTGCAACTGATGAAAACACATGCAAATGGAAAAAACACCAGCAAATTAAGAAAAAAATAGTTTGCTATGTGGTTTCTAGTGTATTCTGGATAGTTGTTAAGTGTTACTCAATGGTCGACGTGACATTTAAGAGCCCATACACAACTCTCTATGATATGGCTCGGGTCTCTCCTGCAATGTATGTCTATGGATTTATTACATTTTTTTTGCCTGTTGTATCATCTACCAATTATTCTGAAAGTTAAATGTTTTTCTGAAAGTTTAATAAAAAAAAAAAAAATCATATGCCAGGTAAAAATTGCTTAGAAAAGTATTTAGAAAAGTAAAGTACATTTCTCGTCAACAATTTTGAGCTTGATTTGAGCTGATTTGATCAACATGATTTGAGCTGTCATTCAAGTATGTAGCACAGACCGAAGTTTAATTTAACTGTTTAAGGTAATACTGAAGCTTGCCTTAGCACTACATGCGAACACCAGATTTGCCATGTCAATGTTTGTTTGTCACTTAAAATAAATGACATACAGGTTTTTCATCACTCCATTTGTTGTAAATATTCTGGGTTAAATACACATTTCATCAGTACACATGTTCCCTGGGAATTGAACCAGTAGATGTGGAATTTCAAGCACCAGTTTAGCTACAGAAACAGTAGAAAGAAAAAGTAGTTTAAACTACTTATATACATTCCAATACTACGATATACATTCCAACATTTGATACAGTTTCACCATATGCAACAACAAAAGAAATTGTAATAAATACTGTGCTTGTTAAATTCCCAATTGTCATGCAGAGATATATAAAAATCAGGACACTCTGCAATTAAAATCAGAAATGAGAACCGGGTGGGTGAAATAAGACTACAAACATAAGCCAGCTATCTTATGAGAGAAGGAAAGAGCTATGCATTTCAAAAGCATAATCACTGCAGTATTCAAAAGGACAGTTATAAAGAAATGCAATTTAGAGACACTAGCCTCCCAGCCAGATGATTGTCCTACTGCTGGCTACATTAAAAGCTTTGAAGTACAGGTGAAGTCATAATTACTGTCCTTCTCTTTCTTTTCCTTTCCACCCATCTATCCCTATGCCTCTCTCCCAGCCACAGCAATGCGGTCGGAATGTGAACATGGCATGTGTACTTGTTCCCCGAAACAAGCCTTGCGAATCAGTCAAACATTTTTCCCACTGCTCCAGGCTGCAGAACAAAGTGGTGCGCACCATTCCAAATTGCTGTGGCTTGTTGCAGCCCCTGTGGTCATGTTGTCACAGCTTCTCATTCTGTAGAATAAGGACGACGGATAAGTCACATTGGCATGGTCTGCCCCTTTAGGCCAAGCAGAATGTTCAATAATGCAATTTACAATGCTCAATAGTTGTTTCTCTCAAAAGGATTGGGTATTTAGCACTGCATTTACTAAAAAAAATTTAACAATGCAAGGCAAAGTGTGTAATTTCGGAGCCCCTAGCAGCACAGAATGGAACTGAACAAACGGGTTTCATAAACACACCTCGTCTTCCACTGTTTGGACAAACAGACTGTCCTCACACCATTGGTTCAGCCAAAACTGTTGTTTCAAACAAGAAGGTTGTGTAACACTTTATAAGTACACAGTAATAAAGTACAAATCATTAACAAATAACTATTAGTTTATAATTAAGTCAGAGTTCATAGAGTGTAGTCTCTTATACTTATTATAAATGTGCTACTGAATGTTGCAATTGTGTTTGTGGCTAAATGAAACACTGCACATTTAATAAACCAGTTGAAGTGTTATTTTTTGAGATGCAGTCAAGGGAGACCATGGAGTGCAGAAACAACTTTAGTTTAACTACTTCGAAATTAGGTACAAGGGTCATGCATACCGTTATATCCTACATGAGAGAAGTTGAAGTTGTGAACAAACAAAGGATTTACAAGAAAATTATCAAAACCAAATTACCAAAAGAGCAAATGGTGAGGTAACAGTACTTTCCTCGTTTGCTTCTACTGGACCTACAAAAATTGACACTGTCACAATGTAATAAAAAAATAAATAAAAAAAAATCTTGACACTAAGATACAAACAAAAACTATCTACTTAATTTTTACCTGTTAGCTTTTAAATCATTTTTTGAATAATATTGTTCTTTTAGTTTACCTTCTTGAATTAAAATGCTTCAAAAAAGTTTATTAAATTGAATGCAATTCGATTTACTTGCTTAAAATAGAATATAAATGTTTTTAAACTGATAAATGTTACTAAACGTAATATAAATGTAACATTTCTAGTAAGCTTAAAGTTACTAGAAATGTCCTAAATGTCACTAAATGTTAAAGAAACTAGAAATATCGTGGGCGTGGCTGAGCAAATGATAAGTATTATAACAATATTTTCCTCCTTGGCTTCTGTTGGACCCACAAAATTGCACAAAATGGAACAATTGTGAAAATGACTAACACGCACACACACCCCATCTTTTTTTTCTCTTTAATGTATGTTGTTCGGTATCTGTTCAAAAATATTTCCCTTTTTGCTGTTTTAGAATATTATTTTTATTTTGAACCTTTTTTAATTAAAATGCTTCAACTACATTAAAAAAATAATAATTAAATGGGGTGGAGCTGATGCATAAATGTACTTATTACATATAAATAAATTTATAAATGTACAAATTTACTAATGTCTAATCAAAATATATAATAAAGGCAAATAAATGCAACTGCAAATGTGTAACTTTGTGTTACCCACCCAACTCATTTGCCATTAATAATGTTGTAGATTTAATAACAACTTTAATAAGCCAAATGTGGGACGTTTACACGGAGTCTACAAACACAAAGATACAGACATTAATGCATTCATTAAAGGTACACTGTATAGTTTAAGTATTTTATTAGCTAAAATCAATGTCTTTATTCATAAATATGTCCTCATTGGTGTAAAATTACCTCTGCCAATGATCTGACTTATCCTCGTAAGTGAAGAATTTCTTATCTTTATTTACATTGGACGGGTACACGCCACACACGCAAGTATTTTACATCTGTTCGCCCCGCGACATTTGTAAAAGAGCAAATTTTCTGAGGCGTTGTTTCAAATGCCTTCCTGCGCGTCGTGCAGAGACCTTCTCCCGGACGGGGATCGTCACATCATCTGCGCTCGCTGCCTGGGCCGGAACCACGCAGAAGCTGCTCTGACCAAGGGCGGATGCCCGGAATGTGACGACCTGGGTCTCTCCACACTGCGGGCTCGCTTCGCCGCTTTCGCCGCGAGCGAGCCCATCGCCGCCACCCCTCTGTTTGAGCCGCGCTTTTAAAAAAAAGCAAAACAAAAAATATTTAAAAGGAAACGTGACTGAGGGTAAATATCATGATAGCTTTTCCCAGACATGTTGTCATAGCTTCTTGGTACATAACGGCTACCGTAGTTGCAACACGAATTTGAAAAAGCGAGGCGCTATAGAGAGCACTATTCGTTTGAATGCAAAATACAATTTCACCGCTAGATGGGAGAAATTCCAACAGTGTACCTTTAATGATGAATGCCAACTAATGATCTCTTTTAACAAGAGGAGCGTTTGTTTATTAGAACAAAACAGATGCAACATATTGTATGATCCATTAAGACATGAAGATTGTCTTCAAAGGCTCACAGAGTGTCTTTCAAAGCATCTTTCTCTGCCCAGGGCTGGACTGGTAATCTGGCATACCGGGCAAATGCCCGGTGGGCCGACGTGCTTTTTGGGCCGATACATCTCATATTTTTTATTTTATTTTGTTTTTTACGGACCATAAAACTCGTACATCGGCAGCCCATTCGTTTTGTTTTGTTTAATTGACGGCGCTGGGTTAGTGCCGATGTAATGCATTGGTCAAAAAAAAAAAATCATATTTTTTTCCAATGACAGACCGGCCCATGAAACACGTAGATCAGCGGCCCATTGGTTGTTCCCTTTCGAGAGGTCTCTCCTATTGCGTAAGTAGCTTACGCTATGGGAAAACTCCTTTTCTCGAGAATATTGAAGTCTTTATGTAAAACGCATTGCAGCTGCACAGCTGACAGCAATGAACGAAGGAGCTCGGTCATTGGCTGTGCTGCGGCAACTTGCTCGAACCAATGACGGGGCGACTCTGAATGCGCGACCAATGAACGCGCTTCGCGCCCGCGCGCGTCAGAGCCCGCCAAGATGGGCGTGGCCAAGCTATATATTGGGCGCCCCGTCATGAGAGTTCTTTAGATTTAATCTCCTTCAGCGAACACCTTCTTCGCTGGATCCTCCGGATTATTGAAAGCCTTCGCCGCCATGGAAAAGCATACCAGCGGGATTGCTACGAGGACGTCGGCACCTTCAGCCGCCTTCGAACACCATCCTACTGAGCCATCCGGCGCGCCACACACGCAAGTATTTTACATCTGTTCGCCCCGCGACATTTGTAAAAGAGCAAATTTTCTGAGGCGTTGTTTCAAATGCCTTCCTGCGCGTCGTGCAGAGACCTTCTCCCGGACGGGGATCGTCACATCATCTGCGCTCGCTGCCTGGGCCGGAACCACGCAGAAGCTGCTCTGACCAAGGGCGGATGCCCGGAATGTGACGACCTGGGTCTCTCCACACTGCGGGCTCGCTTCGCCGCTTTCGCCGCGAGCGAGCCCATCGCCGCCACCCCTCTGTTTGAGCCGCGCTTTAAAAAAAAAAAAAAAAAAAAAAAAAAAACCGCCGCTCACAGAGGCTTCCTGAACCTGAGCTCAGTGACGTCACGCCGAGCCAGTCTCCGCGTGCTTCACCGCCGCTCTTGCCTTCCCCACCGCCGGTTCAGTTCACTCAGCCGGACCCACACCCCTCTAGCAGAGCGGTGGGCCTTGTGACTTTCGGCGCGTCCGAGGACGACGGGGGAGTGGATGACAGCCTGTCCATCGACGCTGCATCTGACGACTGGCCGGGCTCCACTTTCGACCCCGCCCCGTCGACGCTAGCTAGCACGAGTGCGGGCTCCACCATGGATACGGAGATTATCCGCATCCTCTCGAAGGCCGTGGAGGACCTCGGGCTCGATTGGTGTTCTCCCTGCCGCACTACCTCTGCTCTCGCCAGTCGCGCCTACGCCGCCGCCGGCCAAGCTGCATCAGCGCTTCACTCAATGGCGGTACTTCAAGTGTTCCAAGCCAAGCTTCTCCGCTCTATGGACGAGTCTGGCCCCGAACCCGAAGCCTTCAGGGACCTACGCAGCGCAACTGATAGCTCTGCGAGCCACGAAGGCCACCGCCCAGTCTATTGGCCGTGCTATGGCTAATTTGACTGTTCTCGAGCACCATCTGTAGCTGACTGTGACTGAGATGAAGGACGCGGATAAGGCGCCATTTCTCGACGCGCCTATCTCCACCAGCGGGCTGTTTGGACCGGCGGTTAAAGGTTTCGCAGAACGCTTCACTGAGGCCCAGAACGCTTCACAAGCTATGCGTCATTTCCTGCCAAAGCGCTCAAGCTCATCGCAGAGCAGACAGAGACCGCCACAGCCGCAGCGGGCTAGAACAGCTCCCACCGCCTCTCAGCCCGCGCCTCAGGCTGACGCTCGACGCCGCTCGCGCTCTCAAAAGCCGTCCTAGCCACAGAAATGAGAAGAGAGAGTGCGTGTCTCGCAAAAGCCGGACCACTCTCTGCAAAAGCTCAAACATTACCCAGTCCCCTTACAGGCGGCTGGATATGTCCATACAGCAGTCAATGGGCCAGTCACAGAGCTCGCTCATCTGCAAACAAACACCGTTTTTACGGCGACGCACAGAAAAAAAAAAAAAAAAAAAAAAGTATTTTTCTGCCTGCGTCACTAAGGGTTAACATGTCCACAAAGTGTGCATTCCCAGATACTGTCAAAACAGTGCCAAATTCATTCCCAGCTCAGGCCGCGCTTCCCATGAATGTAGATCACGTGCCTACGGTCATGTACGCACCACTACACACAAGCACTGTTCACACAGTTATAAATTCATCCCCAGTAAAAGCGGGAAACATTATAAAGGTGACGTGTGTGCCTAACACTGTTTATGCACCCCCACTTATAAACACTGTCCTTACAGTGTCAAACACAACCTCCGCTCAGGCTGCGAGTTTTACAAACACAGCGCGCGCTGTAATCACACACGCGCCCATTCACTCAGCTGCTCAGCGCGTGCCCGCGCCTCTGAGAGCTACGAGCTCAGGCGATTCGCTGGCCAGGTCCCTACGTCACAGCGGCCCGCCCCTAGCCGGTATTCAGCCCATATCTGTACACGCAGCGGCATGGGAAAACATTCCAGATATGCCGAAATGGGTATTGAATATAGTAAAGCACGGATACTCGCTCCAGTTCGCTCGCAGACCACCACGTTTTACGACTGTGGTCGAGACAAAAGTGAGAAAGGAGTGTTCACATGTTCTACGCACCGAGGTGCGCAAACTAATAGAAAAGGGCGCTGTGGAAACTGTTTTCCCCCTCTCTGAGCGGGACAGGTTTTTACAGCCGCTATTTTCTCGTCCCGAAAAAGGATGGGACGAAAGGATCCGCCCCATCCTAGATCTCAGACACCTGAACAGAGCACTAATTCAGAATGTTAACAACCAAGCATATCCTCGCGCAAGTATGCCCAGGAGATTGGTTTCTCTCAGTGGATCTGAAAGATGCTTACTTTCACATTCCAATAACGCCTCATCACAGGCCGTTTCTGAGATTCGCTTTCGAGGGACAGTCATACCAGTACACAGTACTTCCGTTCGGCCTGTCCCTGGCTCCCCGTACATTCACGAAATGTATGGATGCAGCACTTTCCCCCCTAAGACGAAGGGGAGTGCGAATACTGAATCATCTCGACGATTGGCTGGTTCTAGCACAATCAGAGAGTCAGTTAATAACACACAGATCTTGGATTATCAGCCATTTAGAATGCCTGGGTCTAAGAATCAATTTTGCAAAAAGCATACTATCTCCCAGCCAGAGGATTTCTTTCCTGGGAATAGTTCTAGACTCGATGCAAATGACAGTGCGTCTCTCATCAGAGCGCGCGCTTACCATCCGGCACCTTGCAACATCATTCAGGGCGGGCGCGCGCGCGTGCCCCCGTCAAACGGTTTCAGAGGATGCTCGGTCTCATGGCCTCAGCATCGGCCGTATTCCAGCTAGGATTGTTGCATATGCGCCCTCTCCAACGCTGGCTCAAAGAGCCGCGTCCCTACTCACGCGTGGCGTTCGGGCCACTTTTTAATCAGAGCGAACCACGGCTGTATAAAAGCCCTGACGCACTGGAAAGCCGCCGACTGGTACCAGTCAGGCGTGAGTCTGGGTGTGAACACAAGGAGAAAGATGATAATGACAGATGCCTCCAAAATAGGTTGGCGGGCCCTTTACGAGGGCAGGCCTGTCTCCGGCTTTTGGTCAAACCCGGAGAAGCGCCTACACATAAACTGTCTGGAAATGAAAGCGGTCGCTTTGGCTCTCAGAGCCCTGCTCCCACATCTAAAAACGAACACGTCCTGGTCCGTACGGACAACATGACGGTAGTGTCGTACATAAATCGCCAGGGTGGACTCAGGTCGAGCTCCATGCATTCAATGGCCAGGAGACTCATTTTATGGTCCCAGCACAACTCGCGCTCGCTGAGAGCAGCGCATGTGCCAGGCGCCCTGAACCAGGGGGCAGACATGCTATCCAGAGACAAGATTCTCCCAGGAGAATGGGCTCTCAACCCGCTGACGATTCAGTGGTTATGGAAAACCTTTGGCAAAGCGGAGATCGACCTCTTCGCCTCCAAGGAGAACGCGCACTGCTCTTTTTTCTTCACGAAAAGCACGGACGCGCTCGCCCAGAGCTGGCCGAGCCGCCCCTTATATGCCTTTCCCCCGATCGCGATGCTGCCACAGGTCATCAGTCGGGTCAGAGAGGAGAAAAACGCAGTGCTGCTGATAGCCCCACTCTGGAAGAACCAAACATGGTTTCCAGATCTGATGCAAATGCAATCTGCACCACGGCCGATTCCACTGAGGCCAGACCTCCTCAGTCAGGCCAACGGGATGATATTTCATCCCCGCCCCGATCTGTGGGCCCTTCATGCATGGCCCCTCAACGGGTTCCCAGGAACCTCGCGAGCGGAGCACTAAAAAACCATCGCTGAGTCGCGGGCGCCCTCCACGAGACGCTTATATGCCCAGAAATGAAAGTGTTCAGTGACTGGTGTAATGCCAAGGGCCTGAACCCTGAGACATGCGAGATTACGAATGTACTCGTTTTTCTACAAGGGCTTCTGGAGGCGGGCCGCACCCCCTCCACGCTCAAAGTATATGTGGCGACCATCACAGCGTCACACGACCCTGTAATGGAACGTCCATTGGGAAGAAACGACCTAATTATTCGTTTCCTAAAGGGCGCTAGGAGGATGAACCCTTCACCCCCCCCTCAGTGCCGATCTGGGACCTAGCTACTGTCCTAGACGCTCTTAAAGGGCCCCCGTTCGAACCACTCCGAACCGTGCACCTTAAACAGCTCTCGCTCAAGACTGCGCTCTTGCTGGCACTCGCCTCGGTCAAGAGAGTGGGCGACCTGCACGCGCTTTCGACAAGCGCTGCCTGCCTAGAATTCAGTCCTAACGACTGCAGGGTCGTCCTTAGGCCGAAACAGGGGTATATTCCTAAAGTGCTCACCACTCCCTTCAGAGCACAGGTTATCTCCCTAACTGCGTTTTCGTCTCCAGCAGACGAACACGACGCTAATCTACTCTGCCCCGTTAGGGCTCTCAGAGTGTATTTGGAGCGTGCTGCCCTATTCAGACAGACAGAACAACTGTTTGTATGCTTTGGCGACCGTACGAAAGGTTCCGCCGTTTCAAAGCAGAGAATCTCTCACTGGATAGTTGAAGCTATAGCGCTGGCTTACGAAGCTAAGGGACTTCAATGCCCCTGGGGAGTCAAAGCACACTCCACCAGGAGTGTGGCTTCTTCCTGGGCACGGTCGAGCGGGATACCGATCGAGGATATTTGTGCGGCGGCAGGCTGGGCCTCACCGTCCACATTTATCAGGTTCTACAACCTACAGGTCCCGACATTGCATTCCAATGTGCTATCAGCATGATGCTAGTTGAACTGCGAGTTCGCATCTAGATTATGTATGTGCTTGTGTCACACTGAGCGCCTTCTAGCCGCTCTGTATTTTTTCCCATATATAAAGCTCGCCTCTGCCGGCTAGTTGGATGATAACTTTGCTTTTTAGCTCAGGCACCTGCCTCTGGCTATCATAAGGCGAAGTTCAGCACGCACGGCGTTTTGCATGGTGTTCCCATAGCGTAAGCTACTTACGCAATAGGAGAGACCTCTCGAAAGGGAACGACTCGGTTACTAACGTAACCTCGGTTCCCTGAGAGGAGGGAACGAGTATTGCGTAAGCTGCCGTGCTTGTGCTTGGTTAGTTCGCTTCAGTCGTTTTAACCTAAAGAACTCTCATGACGGGGCGCCCAATATATAGCTTGGCCACGCCCATCTTGGCGGGCTCTGACGCGCGCGGGCGCGAAGCGCGTTCATTGGTCGCGCATTCAGAGTCGCCCCGTCATTGGTTCGAGCAAGTTGCCGCAGCACAGCCAATGACCGAGCTCCTTCGTTCATTGCTCTCTCATCAACTCTCAAAGTGCACCAGATTGATGAATTTAACATTAAAATGCACACAATTTTCTTAGGGGGGAGGGGGCATGCCCCCAAACCCCCCTAGAGGGACAGAGGTCCACCCACCACAGTTTTACCAAAGATCCTGTGGGAAACACTGGTATTGCTATGCCAATGCAGCTTATAGCTTGTTTTTCGATGCATCACTTCGGAGTATGAAAAAAATTAAAAAATAATAATAATCACTGCGGAGTATTGTAATTGTATTAATAAATTACAATTTTGTACTTATTTCATCTGTTAACTCTCACTCATTCCTACTCACTCATTACATGCCATTAGTGGTTTTAATGAATAGGAGTTGAACATATTCAAGGGCTTGTAAAGATGGGTGGTGTTTATGATCATATGTAGTGGGCCAGTCTGGGCCAAAATGCCAGGGCCGATTTTCTGTCCCAGTCCAGCCCTGTCTCTGCCCTATTTATCGTGAGAACATTCATCCATGCAAGCCTGAGCCAGAGATAGCAAAGCCTTTGCCTGAGAATATCTGGCACCTTCTCTTCAAATGCAATCTGACAGACAAATTATCCTTCAATGGCTTCTCCACTGCCCAAACCATCCAAGCCAGCACTCACAACTTCTGTGGTTTGACAATAACTCTCCATTTATTGCCTAAATGATTTCGGCATTGACAAAATACATTACTCCGATTAAATGCCCACTCCTCTCCTCAAGTAGACTGTTGCATTGCTGTCAATCACAGGCAGCCATTCTGCGTTGACAGCTTCAACAGGTCATTTCGCACCCTACCCAATGACCACAAATACACTAAATCAGAACCATCGAACTGCGGCAAGACTTTCCCCGCTATATACGAAACAGGAACAGTTTTAATCCAGAAGGAAACATGATATAAGTGTGGGGCCATTTAACATGACATATTATAAGTCCCTCAGCTGTCTGTAAATATTGATCATTGGTTCCTGCTTAACTGAACAGTCTTATTGCTATTGGAAGGTCTGGAATGTTTGACATGGGGGAAAAAAGACGGGGGGAAAGAGAGAGACTGCACATATGAATGTAAATGAAATATGGATTTATTGGAGGCTTCATCAAAGCACACACAAGACTAAACTTCTGCTGTCACCAAATGTCATCATTAAATGTTTTTTTTTAATCATCCTTTTATTGAGACTTATAAATGTCATTTATTTTTTATTTAAATCTGATTTAATGGGATGATTATTTTCCACCTAAGATATAAGATATTAGTAGGTTTTTTTTTGCACCCAAACCAGGCATAATTGAATTATGGACCATTTCCCGCCTTCACTCTGAGAAATAAACAAGCCAAATTAAATCTGTTACTGTGCCTTTAAGATTCATACATAAACACCCTGATGACATGTAAAATGGGTGACAGTGGCTTGTTGCAAACTGCAGGATTGCTGTAGAGTCTATGTAATTTTAACTGCCCCATACTTCAACAACAACCTGATTTACAAAGTGTCAGGTTCACAGAACAATCTGCAAGGAAATGTACCACACAACATGTCAAAATCAAAGCCTTTCAGTTCTCTGAAAAACTGTCTAATTTCCTGTTTTGGCCCTATTTGTAACACTAAAGACATTTTCACACCAGACAGTTTTACTGCAGAATGTATATTATGCACAATAAAACCTGATGTTCCGAAATAGCTCAAACTGAAAACTGCACTTATTTATTCACAGCTTTGTAAATAAACTAAAGAAAACTTTAGCCAATTGTTAATAATGTTCACATATTCTGTAAGTATATGCAGAGAACCAGGTGCAGTTTTATTAGGGATGCACAATATTAAAATTCTGGACAATACATAAGCCGGTAATTATTTTGATATTATGGCTGAATAATGTTATTCAGTATATATTATATCCAGTACTGATAAATACTGAATCAAATTCTACTTTCTCTAAATAAATTAAAATTGAAACATTAATATAATGTTAATGGAATTAATTCCATTTTGGGCTCAGATCGCAAATCTATCAAAGATATTTCTTGTAGCTCAGACTGCAGTGCATGGCGCTAGCAACGTCAAGATCATTGGTTCATTTCCAAGAAAATGCATACCGGGTTGGATAAAACGTATATCTTGAATGTATATGTTTTAAATTTGGTAGACCCATTTATCCATTTGTCTCTAAATTGCAAAGTGAAGTGACTTCACTTTGGATAAAAGAGTCTATCAAATGCAAATCTGGGAAAAATCTGAAAGCCAAAAAAGGAAATAAGCAGTCACAATTGTATACCTAATCTCAGCCGATATTTATTCACCATCAACCCATAACAATAAATTAAAATCTTGGGGCCATGTGGTACTGTCATGTATCTTGCATCCCTAGTTTTTATAGTACAATGAACCTTTTTATATCAAATTAGCAAGTAAAATTGGATTCCTCAAGATATGATTATTACACCTTAAAATTATAATTCTAAAGACATCAGGACTATAACAGAAAACCTGTAATGTGCTAACAGAATGATGAGGACCACATAAAATCAATAAAAATAAAATAACTGTTTTCCAAAAAAAAAAAAAAGTGTCTTTCATATTTGAAACGCCCTTCACGGTAACTCCAATTTCTAAAGAGTGTGTACCTGCAGGTTTACAGTCGAACATTTATTCTTATTACTTTCGCAGAAGCCTGATCGAATTGCGTCGTAATCAGAAGACTGCCAGCACATCTATCAACGCATGTACAAATAAAATGTCCTGTTCTCTAAGGTCGCTGAAAAAAAAATTTGCCAAATAAATGATTGTCCCAGGTTTGGCCGTGGCTATTTGTTTTTCGCGGATGATGAAAGTGAAGGCATATTTGGGGAGACATGGGGGATGTTAGGTAGGAGAGGGCCACGGCTTGTTCAGGTGCCCAGGGGACCAGGGCAATTTCTCATCAGAGGCTAAAACCCTGAGGCCCATTCCCTCTCGTCAATGAGAACTGAGTGAGATGAAGGGAAGAACAGAAAGCTGGTTAATGCCACTCTGTGGCGGCACATAGCCAGGCTTTGCTCAGCAAGAGCAGTCAGTGAAACCAGAGACCTAAGGCGGGTACGTGACATACAACTACTGGCTTTTTATTGATTGTTCTGTTACTGATAAAATGTTTAAATGGGAAGAATTTCAACAGTGCCACTTGCCCTTATATTGCTGCAGAAATCGTCTCAGGTTACGTATGTAACCCTGGTTCCCTGATAGGGAACGAGACGCTGCGTTTGAGACGCGATGGGAACGCTCTGCGTGATTACGTCGTGAAGCAGGTGTAAAATCAGTCCAATGGAAGCCCACTACGACATAGGTGACGTCATAGACCAGGAAACTATAAAGCAGCCCTGAAATCAGACCGCGACAGCTTCTGAAAAACCTGAAGCAAGTCGATCAGGGCATGCAGGAAGTATGGCAGGCAAACGCAGCGTCTCGTTCCCTATCAGGGAACCAAGGTTACATACGTAACCTGAGACGTTCCCTTTCAAGGGAACTTGAGCTGCGTTTGAGACGCGATGGGAACCCCATACCCACTACGTCATAGTGACAAATGCCCGTTCTGTGTGAAGTCCTGCGCACACTAAGAAGCAAGCAACCTCGCCCCAGGAGTGGAGAGGTAAAGGTCATAAAACCTGACAAATGTATGCGGAGAGGACCATCCTGCCGCATTACACACGTCAAGAAGGGAAACTCCCGAAATTAAGGCCATAGAGGCCGCCATACTCCGAGTAGAATGGGCCCGCACAGCCATAGGTGAAGGCTGTCCGGCCGCTTCATAAGCCAATGAAATAGCCTCGACTATCCATTTACTCATCACCTGTTTAGATGCAGGGCATCCTCTCTTGAGTGACCCAAAACAAACAAATAATTGCTCAGATTTACGCCACAGAGCAGCTCTGTGAACGTAGGCATCTAAAGCCCGGACTGGACATAACAGGTTAAGCTGTTCCTGATCTGGGGTATTAAAGGGTGGAGGATAAAAGGCCTGCCGCACTATTGGGCCCCCAACATTTAGTGGGACCTTAGGAATATAACCCAGTCTAGGGTAGAGGAATGCTTTCACCATACCAGGTGCAAATTCCAGACATGAAGGAGCAACCAACAGAGCATGTAAATCACCAATTCTCTTGATAGACGAAATAGCAAGGAGAAATATAGTCTTTAGAGTGAGGAATTTTTCTGAAACCTCCTCGATGGGCTCGAAGGGAGCCAAGGCCAGACCCTCAAGTACAATAGGCAAATCCCAAGCCGGTGCTCTAGATTGCAGTGCAGGCCTGAGCCTCAATGTACCACGGAGAAAACAAATAATAAGAGGATCTCTCCCAAGAGAAGAAGCCCCGAGAGGGGTGATAAGCAGATATAGCCGCTACGTACACCTTTAAGGTGGAGGGAGATAATCCAGCAGAGAAACGGTCTTGTAGGAAATCGAGAACTGTACCAACCGGGCAGTTAACAAGATTAAAAAACGTTCTCCACGCCATGTTTTCTCGTGGAAGGAGCTCTGGATTGAAGGACGGTCTCAACGACCTCAGTCGAGAGACCGGATTCTATGAGCTGGGCCCCCTCAGAGGCCAAGCCCACCGTTTCCACAACTCCGTTTAACCCTTTTCTATTCTGTGCAGGACCCATTGAGAAATATTTGGCAGAAGTTTCCACGCTGCCAGAAATTCCGATAAGGGAACCAGTCTCTCGAGACTGGCCTCTGGATTTGATTGAACAATCATTTCGGTGCCCTGAAGCGGCGAACCGGCAGGGAACAACCGAACTGACCATTCTACAGCCCTCCTCAGAGGATTGCACGGGGACGCTGACACCTCGGCGCCCTGAAGCGGCGAACCGGCAGGGAACAACCGAACTGGCAGCGCTGCGACCCTCCTCAGAGAGTCGCACCCCAGCAGAACTCCCGGGAGCATTGATATCGGGGGGAATGTGTACAGGTGCAGCCTCGGCCACACCTGCACCATAGCGTCCAGTCCGAGAGGAGCTGGATATGTGAGGGAAAACCATAGCGGACAATGGGTTGTATCGTATGATGCGAAAAGATCGACCTGAGCTTGACCAAAGATCTCCCATAGGAGCTCCACCACCTCGGGGGGTGAAGTCTCCATTCCCCGGGCCTCAGCCCCTGCCTCAACAGGATATCTGCTCTGATATACGAGATCGTCAGTGTGTTGTCCGGACCCTCCACCGAGCGACCACTCATGATCACTCCCGACTTGTGAGGGAAGCATCCGTCGATAGCATTATGCGTCGACAAGAAACCCCCAACACTGGGCCTGGGCGAGGAACCAAGGTTCTTCCACATGACCGACGCACGTAGGCATAGCCTCGTGACCTTGATCATGCGAAAACAGATTTCCCCTCGGAGAAAACCCCTTGGTCCTGAGCCACCACTGCAGGGGTCTCATGTACAGAAGGCCAAAAGTAATTACGTTGGACGCAGCTGCCATGAGACCCACAGTCTGAAACTGTTTCACAGTGAGTGACTAGCCTAGATAAACCCATATTACACCTAGAAAAGTGGTCGTCTGAGCTGGGAGGATCACACTCTTCTTTGCGTTGAGTGGCAACCCCAACATCTTTAAATGAGACAGAACGACATCTCGATGCCGAACTGCCATATGCTCAAATTGAGCTAGGATCAACCAATCGTCGATATAATATAATACGCGAATGCCCTGGAGTCTCAAAGGAGCCAGAGCTGCATCCACGCATTTTGTAAAGGTGCGGGGTGATAAACCTAGGCCAAATGGAAGAACCCGATACTGGTATGCTTCACCCCCGTTTTTTAGTATTAGGATTGCTACGCTTTGCTGTAATTTCTGTCCAATGTCTTAAGTGTTGGTCTTTTTAGTTATTAATAATTGGATTTACTGTAATTGAGTTTTCATCCTGGGGCAATGCCAAAAATGTTTTGCTGAATAAATAGCCCAAAGTCCCCCTTGCCCATCTTTTTTTATCTCTCTCTCTTCCTTTTTCAATTCATGTTATAAGTCAACATGAGTTTACAACCCATTTAGCTTCTGTAATGCGTCTGTAAAATATGAATCTCCAATGTGCATTCACGCAACGTCTGCTCTTGCGTCAACACAACACGTGTTCAACACAACATCATGTTGTTCTTGTGAATGCGCATTAAATAAAGTGGTAAATTAGTTTTTTTGCGCAAACAAAGCATGCACAATCATAGCACTCGCGTCGCGTCATAAAATTAGGGTTAAACTATGTGGGTCACATGCTTTTATGATGTCTTTACTACCTTTCTGAGCCTTGAACGTGGTAGTTGCGTTGGATGTCAGTAGAGAGACAGAAAGCTCTCAGATTTCATTAAAAAGATCTTCATTTGAGTTCCGAAGATGAACAAAAGTCTTACGGGTTTGGAACTAAATGGGGGTGAGTATTGGGCGAACTAACCCTTTAAACAAAATGTGTTCCCTTTCGTTGTCACTCCGAGTTACGTCGGATGACGACGAATGGGGTTTCGCTTAGAAAGCCTATCAGCTTCGAGTATTACAAAACGAGCCTATGGCAAAGAAATGCCATGGGTCTGCGGAATTTGCTTGACGTAACTCCGCCCCACATCGTGGGTATAAAAGGAGGAAGTCCGCAACAGCAGTTTATGTTTTCGCTTCGGAGCCAAGTGTATTCTTCTCTCCACAAGCCATCTCTGAATTGTCAGCTTTACAAACGAGTACCTCGAGTGTTGGTGTGACGGCGATCTACGGCGAGCACGTGCTTCCTGCTGATCTGTTGCAGTGGTCTGCCAGTCGGTGCGTGTCTCCCCGGGTGCTTCAACACTTGAGTTTTCTCTCACTAAAAGAGCTTGCACGCGGCACGTCTTTTTAAAGACGGCTCGCCCGTGCATTTAAAAAAAAAAAAAAAAAATGAATGGTGCGGCAGCTTGGTATCGGACTCTGATGGGCACGAGCGTTGTCTAGTATGTTTGGGCTTGATCATGCTAGAGCAGCGCTCGTGGATGACTCATGTTTTCTTCATGGAAACATGATCATCGCGTCATTAAGGTCGAGACTCGGTGAACTCACATGAGTGAGAGTCCCCTCATCCAGCCCCCAATCTTCGGCTGGTGGCCAGGGTGACCTGAGGGTTTCGGTCTGGAACAAGGCGCCGACTATGTGTCCGCGACCCCAGCCCCCCTCTTCAATGACGGTGCCCGCTAGTGAACAGGTGATTCCCACGGGTCTACCCTCTGGTGGCCCGTGTGTTTAATTTGAAGCTACAGAGGATGATATTATGTTTGTAGCAGCTTCACTAGGTGGGTTTGATTTTCCTGGAAGTGACGACTCGTCGAGTCTGATCCGGAGATGACGGCCATGCTTTCCCGGGACGATTGGTTTTTGGGTGAGGCCGCCGACCCTCGTCCATGGCAAACCCCAATACCGTTCTTCCCGGACGTGCATGATGAGATCAGGGGCCATTCGCTGATCTCATCCGCCTTTCCTCCCCTCGATGGGGCCGCTGCCCGTGGGTACACTGGGGTTCCCCCGGCTGAACGCTCTGTTGCGATGCTATGTGTCCTCAGAGTGCTTCTTCTCGGCGCAATCCTAAGCACCCGTCCGTGGCCTGCAGTTTTTCGTGTACGCTTGTGGCGAGATCCTATAGCGCCACGGGACTGGCGGCCGCCTCACTGCGTACCATGGTCATTCTGCTGGTCTACCTGACCCAGATGCTCATGGACCTGCACGAGGGCGGGACTGACCCAGGGCTCTTCACTGAGCTGCGCGCCGCCACTAACCTTGCTCTCCGAGCGACGAAAGTGGTCGTACGCTCCCTGGGTCGGGTGATGCTCACCATTCGGTGGCCGTACCTGTTTGATGTGCTGGATGTCGCGCGGACCCGTCTGTCCGACATTCCCACATCCCAGGTCGGCCTCTTCGCCGGTGCGGTTGAGGGCTGGCCCAACAGCTCTCAGCCGTCCATGAGCAGACTGACGTTGATTCTGTCCCGACGGCCCCGCCGTCCGCTCAGATCCCTCGGTCTGCCCACCGCCAGAGGCGCCCTCCCGCGGCTCCCACCCTGCCCGTTCACCCGGCCCGGCTCTGGGGGCCGCGGGCGGATGCCACAGCCCTCTCTAGCCCCGCCCCCCGCTACACGCCGGGTTAAGCGGCGCTCCTGAGACGGGCTCCTCGGGGATGGAGCAGGTTGAGGTCGACTCTGTCCCGACGGCCCCGCCGTCCGCTCAGGTCCCTCGGTCTGCCCACCGCCGAGGGCGCCCCCCCGCGGCTCCCACCCCGCCCGTTCACCCGGGTCGGCTCTGGAGGCCGCGGCCGGACGCCACAGCCCTCTCCAGCCCCGCCCCCCGCTACGGGTTAGGTGGCGCTCTTGAGAGGGGCTCCTCAGAGATGGGACTCTGTTCTTTCCAGGAGTTGGGAGCAGGACCACTCCTTTCCCCGGCCGGGGAAGAATCCTTATTCGCAAAGAACTGACTCTCCCGTCTCTGAGCACACAGGGTTCTCGGACGACACAGAGCGCCGCCCTCTAGCCGTGCTCTCCTCGTCCCCCTCTGTCCCAGAGGTCGTTGACACGGCGTGCCGTCAACGGACCGCTTCGCCCCTGTCCCCCTCTGTCGCCAGACCCCTGGCAGAGCAGGCCCCATGCGGGACGACCAGCCTGGTCCTCCCCTGGCCCCCTCTGCCAGGGCGCGGTTGCTAACTGTGCCCCCACACCAGGCCGCTATGCCGTCCACGTCTGGGCCAGTTACTCCGCTTCGCTGCCCCTCCGGGGGGACGCCTGTCGTCGCGTGATCCCGCCGGTTCAGTTCCTGGGAGCCTGGCTAGAGCTTCCCCGTCTGTCCCGCTGGATCGCGCGCTCCGTCAGGCTCGGCTTGCGATTCAGTTCGCACGGTCTCCTCCCCGCTTCAGGGGAGTCCGCTCCTCTTTGGTCGCTGGCAATGCCCCCGTCATGAGAGCAGAGATTGCCACCCTGCTGGCGAAGGGTGCAATCGAGACTGTCCCTCCAGCCGAGATGAGGTCCGGGTTCTACAGCCCCTACTTCATTGTCCCCAAGAAAACCGGTGGGTTACGGCCAATCCTGGACTTGCGCGTGCTGAACTGCTCCCTTCACAGGCTGCCGTTCAAGATGCTCTCCGCCAAACGCGTTCTCGAATGCGTGCGGCCCCAGGATTGGTTTGCAGCGATCGACCTGAAGGACGCCTACTTTCATGTCTCCATTCTTCCTCGACACAGACCGTTCCTACGGTTTGCTTTCGAGGGGCAGGCATACCAGTACGCGGTTCTCCCTTTCGGGCTAGCCCTGTCTCCTCGCACCTTCACGAAGGTCGTCGAGGCTGCCCTTGTTCCCCATCGGGAACACGGGGTTCGCATCCTGAGTTATATCGACGACTGGCTGATCCTAGCTCACTCTCGAGATCAGGTTTGCGAACACAGGGACCTAGTGCTCCGGCACCTAGCTCGTCTGGGCCTTCGGGTCAACTGGGGAAGAGCAAACTTTGCCCCGTGCAGAGGATCTCTTTTCTCGGTATGGACATCGACTCGGTCGCCATGTCCGCGCAGCTTACGAGCGAGCGCGCGCAGTCACTGCTGACTTGCCTGAGACATCTCAGGAGCAAGAATGCGGTTCCACTGAAACATTTCAGAGGCTCCTGGGGCATATGGCATCTGCAGCCGCGGTCATGCCGCTCGGATTGCTTCATATGAGACCGCTTCAGCTTTGGCTTCGCGACCGAGTCCCGAGGTTGGCATGGCATCAAGGCACGCTCCGGGTACCAGTTACTCCGACCTGCCGTCAGTTCCTCACCCCGTGGTCGAACCTCAGTTTTCTAAGGGCGGGTGTCCCCCTGGAACGAGCTTCCCGGCATGTTGTGGTCTCCACGGATGCCTCCACCACGGGCTGGGTCGCCATGTGCAATGGACATGCTGCTGCGGGCTCCTGGACAGGACCCCAGCGGCTATGGCATGTCAATTGCCTCGAGTTGTTGGCAGTACGCCTTGCCCTGCACCGCTTCCGGGCGTTGCTCAGGGGTCAACACGTACTAGTCCGCTCAGACAATACCGCTACTGTAGCGTACATCAACCATCAAGGTGGTCTACGCTCCCGCCGTATGTCACAACTCGCCCGCCACCTCCTTCTATGGAGTCAGAAGCATCTGAGGTCGCTTCGAGCCATTTTCATTCCCGGAGCCCTGAACTGTGCAGCCGACGAGCTCTCACGGCTTCAGCCCCTCCCTGGAGAATGGCGACTCTATCCCCAGTCGGTTCAGCTGATTTGGGACCAGTTCGGGGACGCACAGATAGATCTGTTTGCCTCTCACGACTCGACCCATTGCGCCCTGTATTTTTCCCTGACCGAGGGCACGCTCGGCACGGATGCACTGGCGCACAGCTGGCCGCCGGGCCGCAAATATGCGTTTCCCCCAGTGAGCCTTCTTGCGCAGACCTTGCGCAAGGTCAGGGAGGACGAGGAGCAGGTCATTTTAGTCGCGCCGTACTGGCCCGGCCGGACCTGGTTCCCCGAACTTGCACTCCTCGCGACAGCACCTCCCTGGCCCATTCCTCTGAGGAAGGACCTTCTTTCTCAGGGACGGGGCACACTGTGGCACCCTCGCCCCGATCTCTGGAGCCTCCACGTGTGGCTCCTGGACGGCTCGAGGTAGGTTTGAGTACCCTTCCACCAGCGGTGGCGGCTACCATCACTTCCGCTAGAGCGTCGTCCACAAGACACGTCTACGCGTTGAAGTGGAACCTCTTCGTCGTCTGGTGCTCTTCTCACCGAGAAGACCCCCGGAGATGCTCGATCAGCGTTGTGCTTTCCTTCCTTCAGCAGGGGTTGGAGCGAAGGCTGTCTCCCTCCACCCTTAAGGTCTATGTTGCCGCCATTGCCGCACACCATGACCTAGTCGAAGGTAAGTCGGTAGGGAAGCACGACCTGGTCATCAGGTTCCTGAGAGGAGCGAGGAGACTAAATGCTCCTCGCCCTCCTCTCGTTCCCTCTTGGGACCTCTCAGTGGTTCTAACTGCCCTGAAGAGTGCTCCCTTTGAGCCCCTGCAGTCAGTCGAGCTTAAGTTCCTGTCAATGAAGACAGCGCTCCTGGTTGCACTGGCCTCCATCAAGAGGGTAGGGGACCTGCACGCATTCTCCGTCGACGAAGCGTGCCTGGAATTCGGACCGGCTTTCTCTCACGTGATCCTGAGACCCCGGCCCGGATATGTGCCCAAGGTTCCTACCACTTTATTTCGGGACCAGGTGGTGAACCTGCAAGCGCTGCCCCCGGAGGAGGCAGACCCAGCCTTGGCACTGCTCTGTCCAGTACGCGCTCTTCGCGCCTATATAGACAGGACGTGGTGTTCAGGACCTCAGACCAGCTCTTTGTCTGTTATGGTGGGAAGCTGAAGGGAAAGGCTCTCTCCAAGCAAAGGTTGTCTCACTGGATAGTGGACGCCATTGCCTTGGCTTACCAGCAGCAAGGTCGACCGTGCCCCCTTGGTGTGACGGCCCACTCCACCCGGAGTGTGGCATCCTCTTGGGCTCTAGCGCATGGCGCCTCGCTAACAGACATCTGCAGAGCTGCAGGCTGGGCGACACCTAACACATTCGCCAGATTCTATAATCTCCGAGTGGAGCCAGTGTCCTCTCATGTACTCGCTTCAACTAGCTAGTACCGGACCCGCTCAGGTGTCTTCGCTTGCTCGCCATTCCACTCCACGGAATGGATACGTGCGATATTCTCCTCAGGTGAGCTTCCCCGAAAGCCCTGAGTTCCTCCAGCACTCCTGACGTCGGCGCCAGTGTCTATTGCCTGCGCGTCGGCTAGGTGCCTCCCGTGTGCATGGTCCCTCCCCTGAGCGACCCCCACATGTGTATTTCCACTGTAAGCCTCTCTGAGCATGTGTCTTTCCCTTGGCAAGCCACCTTGCCACCCCTGGGGTTGAAATATTCCACCTGCGGCTGGACACCCCAGTGTTCTCCATATGTTTCCTTCGGGTCATATGTGTATTCTCTAAGTCCCCCCCCTCTGGGTTGGCATTAATTGCATACTTCCCCTAGCTTGGGATATGCTTCCCAGTGTACCTTGGTATTCCTGTGTTAAATGGAGTCCTTCGTCCAGTCTAGGACAGGGATCTCGATTTACGCAGGGCACTGGAAGACAGCTGAGAAGGTGGCGTGATTAGACTGGTAACCCCATTCGTCGTCATCCGACGTAACTCGGAGTGACAACGAAAGGGAACGTCTCGGTTACGTATGTAACCCTCGTTCCCTGAGTTACGTCTGCCTGCCACTTTCCGCTGTACCGCGGGGATCGCCTGAGCTCAGTCTTGGCTCCTCAGCGAAGAAACATAAACTGCTGTTGCGGACTTCCTCCTTTTATACCCACGATGTGGGGCGGAGTTACGTCATGCAAATTCCGCAGACCCATGGCATTTCTTTGCCATAGGCTCGTTTTGTAATACTCGAAGCTGATAGGCTTTCTAAGCGAAACCCCATTCGTCGTCATCCGACGTAACGTCTCCGTTCCCTACTCAGGGAACGAGGGTTACATACGTAACCGAGACGTTTTCTTGAAAGCGGAGCGTCCAGAAGAACAGACATTTTTATCTTTCTTTTTCTTTATTTTTATATCAGAAAAACGTATACATATAAACATATATATATATATATATATATATATATATTCTCGAATATATTCTCGAATAGAGTCAATGCTGACATCCTCACATTCATCTATGTCCTTAAATACTTTACCCACCAGTACTGCCTAATAAAATGTATTTATTATTAAAGATGGCTGGTGGGTAACGTCAGGGTTAAAAATGATGACGCCTACTCGGGAGAGAGAAAGCTTGCAAGCGTCTCTATAATCCAAGGCACTGTCATACCATGATACTTAATACACATAACATTACTCTAGTTAGACGTTTGGGTATTAAACACATAAAATAGAAACCGGTTTATTCCACGATCTCGACACCTCAGTGTGGAGATAGGGAAAAACCAGTAGTCCCCGACGAGGAGGCTGAGATACAGAGTTTTCCTGTTTTTTTAGATATATTTCATCTAATAAACTCTTTTTATTTTCACTCTCATAATCTTCAGCTGTCCTGTAAATATTTAACTAGCAACAGCATTAGAAAAAGCCTCCTTTTAAAAGCTCCTCTTTATTCAACAGAGTTATGAGCTGCCTATTTATTGAAAAATCAAACATCTGCCTTTTTCTTAATATTTTTATTTGTCTTGTTCACTTTTTCTTAACAAAACACTAACGATACCAATTCCTCGGAACTGGAAATCGCAGCACACTGGATCTGCAGGTGAAAGCTGAGGTAGGGTGGGGCCCATCCCAACCCACGCTGTCAGATCTGTTTGCGAACCCCAAAATGCGAGTCGCCACCGTGTCTAGGCAACAGCGGGACCCGCGCGGGGAGCTCGAACCGAACCGTCCTCCTCAAAGAACGATCGGCAAGAGCGGAGCGTCTTCATAGATAGGCTCATACAATGCTCACAATCAGCCCCCTCGAGGACTGACTGGGCATGCTCCACTCCCAAACAAGCAACACAAAGCTGATGTGTGTCCCCACCCGTAATATAATGAGGGCAGGGAACAACACACCGTCTATAATCTTGCTTGCTCGCCATAATAATGATAGATATATTGGGCTTGACAGACAACAATAAATAGACAAGGACAGATATACAGAGAGCGCTTGCTGAAGGTACAGAAGCTGTCGCGGTCTGATTTCAGGGCTGCTTTATAGTTTCCTGGTCTATGACGTCACCTATGTCGTAGTGGGCTTCCATTGGACTGATTTTACACGTGCTTCACGACGTAATCACGCAGAGCGTTCTCATCGCGTCTCAAACGCAGCTCGAGTTCCCTTGAAAGGGAACCTCTTTAAGTTGGATGAGCACAGTAAAGGATTGTAAAATGGACCAAAATAAATATAAAAACGTTCTTCCAAGATGAAAACATGCAGGGGAGATCGCAGATTTTCTCCCTGGAAAACAATTGGGTAACACTGATTGAAACTTGCATATTTAATGCATTATAAAGTTATTCATTCATACAGAATTAAGGCCCGTTCACATCAATAGGGGCTTTCTCAGCACATAGTTATAGGAACTCAGTTATAGGAACTAGCCACCAGAGAACTAAATTTGGTTTCACTTTATTTTGATGGTCACTTTAAAGTGCAATTTTTTCGTCGTCAGAGGTTGCATTTTCAAAACAATAACAAAGACGAAGCTATGAAGGAGAGTGGAACTATGGGAGATGTCGTTTTCACCATCCAGATATGTATAGAATTCACGAAACATATAAATTATAAATCAGCTAATAAATTAGTATCACTAATTTTTTTGTATCACCTGTACGTTTGATGTCATCGTAATGAATTAGCTGCCAGGAACGTGAAATGTAATGCTATATTAGCCTGTTACTAATATGTGACTATTTGTCAAATGATTTGGTGGGTTAATGCTGCGCAGTTTTACACGTTTAAAACAATTGTACTAAAAGTACATTTGAACAAACCCACAGTATTTGCAAGTAATGGCTAAATATTTTTGTGCAACATATACTCAATTTCACTGCCATAGACTTGGTCACCAGACTTGATAAAAAGCGTTACTGAAGTACAAACAAAGTGCAATATTTAACTGTAGAGTACAATAAATAATATATATTTGCTTACCTGTCTATTAAACGGGCATTCGGCAACTATTTCAACTTAATAAAACCGTTTAGAAATCATTTGGATGGTTTAATAACCTGTTCTGGTGAGAATGGTGACTTTCCCCGCTCCCCCCAGCGTTCCTAGGCGGAAAACCAACCTTGCAACATGAGGATTAACGTCCCGGTAAGTTGGAAATAGGAAGTCGAGAAACACAAACTGCTTTACGGCAATTCGACATAAACACACACGCCGCCCTCAATGTGTATGATGTATTACCCACCTCGGTAGACATAGCTCCACACGATAAAGTTGGCCGGCTCCGATAATAACAAATGCACATGAGCAGCGGTAGAAAGGGGGAGGAGGGTGCCGCAAGTGAGTTTTTTTTACGACATTGTTGTGAAATATACGCCTCACAGCTGTAGGGGGAGCTCGTTGAGAAAACTGTCACGGTTCATGAATTCGCTGTCTCCTCTTTTGTTTAATTGTGCGTGTGGGCGGAGCCGCTGATCACTGCTGCTGATCATCACACACAGCCTGATTAGCGTGCCAGCTGCAGTTGATCAGTGCTCTCTATTTATTCTCTCTGTTTTCTCCTTGTCTTTGTCAGAGCGTTATTGGTTGTCCTCTGTGTTCCTGCCTGTTCCAGCCTGTTTCCTGCTTCTGTGTGTTCCCGCCTGTCGCTGTGTGCTCGTCGTTGTTCTGCACTTCAGTCACCTGCGATTTCTACTTCCTGGTTTCCGCTCCCGTCTTCCTCACCATTATCCCGGACTGCTTCCGCCATCCTCATCTTCACCTTCATCATCACTATCACGATCGGATCTTCACTGAAGGACTGGGCTGTCCTCAGCGTCCCTGTGCTGCCAAGAGGTATTCATCTCTGGACACTATTTCCACCATCCCTCTCACCATCTCTGACCCACTCTCCTAATAAACTGAGTTTTACTTGCAATTGAATCCTCCTCATTTCATAACAAAAACATGCGACAACAAAAGTGAAAATCAGCGAAGAAATAGCTAGAGTTGCCGAATGCCCCTTTAAAACACGCGAGAGCAGAGTCTCTGTGGACAGATCAAGTCCAAGATTGTCACGAGCTCTCCCCATCCAGAAAATGCCACGCCGATATTGATCCTTGTTTTATTTCTCCGGTTTTCCCAAAGCCTGCTTGCCTTAGTTGATCTATGTTTACATTTTTGGGGGATTTTCTGTACTCGCCAATCTATAATCGTGAACCATGATGACTGAAAGACACAACAGCGGTATGCAAGATATTGTATCATAGATATACATGCATAGATTCCTCATTAGCGGCTTATAGCGGCCCATTGAAACAGCCGCTAATGAGGTATCCATGTATTGTACCCATGGTTTCTACAAGAGGAAACCGAGGATAGCGCGGATATTACGTCATTGATAGGTGACAATGACCAGGGACGAGCCATTATTAAAAACTGGAATTTCTCTGGATTTACAAATCCTTGGGAACTTTTGGGATAATATAAGTACACAACTGCATGAAATATATCACACTGTGAAAGAGGTTTTTGAATATTTTATTACAAAAATCTTACATATTGTACCTTTAAGCAGACAGTCTACTAATACTCTAATGAGAGTTAGATGACATGTAGTTGCAAAGTTACTTATAGTTAGTACAGTAGAACGTTTAAATGGGACCATCAAAATAAAGTGTTTCCCTAAATTTTCCCCCAGGGCCATTTTCCTGGTTGCATTTGCAACACTAGTAGATGTAGCAACTCTGAAGTGATGTATGCCGGCAGACAGCAACTTCATTTAAGAGCGACATTCAAAAACACTACTGGAGGATGGAGGACGCCGTGATCGGAGCTGTGTTTTTGTTGTGTGTCGTGGATTTCGTGATAACAGAGATGGAATGTAGATGTATAAGTTATGTGATTGAGAGAGTAAAAAGGAGGGCTAGGAGACGAAATCTTCTATGACAACTTGCAGTGCTAAGTATCATTGAGGCTGAGAAAACGTTAACATTAGCTTTCTCTATGTTTGTGTTGTTAACATTAGCTTTCTGTATGTTAGTTCGTGGAGTAAACGTATACTGTGTGTTTACACAGCTTTTTAAAAATGGTGGGTGGCGGATGTTTTGTATGACATGTGTTCGACCAATCAAGATACACTTATGTCAGTGGTAGTTCCTATTGTGTTGGGTTAGACCCTACTCTGAAGTGGGAGCTAATTCAGTCCCCCAAAAGGTGTTCCTAACTATACTCTTAAAAATGTTGGGTTGTTTCAGTTTGGGTCAAATATGGACAAACCCAAACGATGGATTGATACAACCCAGAATCTTTCCAAGTTCCTGTGGTGCGAACACGCCAAAAAGCATGTACTTCGGCTATTAGTTAAGTGGTGAGGGAAAAAATTTATTCTGTTCAGTATCGCGATATTTTGCGCACACAATTATATCAATACAGTAGTATTGCAAAGTATTGCAATATTTAATTATAAAATTATCTGTTTTACTTCCCGGTTTTCTCATTGGTTTTCTCAGAGTTTACTCTGATAATTTACATTTGCGTATTATGTACATCCACAAGGTGGCGCTTGTTGCGGTGCTTTGTTGTCATGCAACAGCAAATTCAAATGAAAATGGCTTCACTAATTACAACCGGTTGTACACGACGCTCCGTCTTCTTTCAAATCGAAAGTGTCGGTAAATTTCGTTTTTTTATGATTATTCTCAGGTTTATGTTTCTCTATTGTATTTAAATAACTTTAAGTTTTGTGCTGGGAGCTCAGTGAGCTTTGTTTCATATTAAATATTAGGCCTGCCTGCTCGGTCCTGTCTGTCAACGCATTGCAGTGTCCTCTATTTTTCACTGCTTGAGAACATGGGTTGAATCCGAAATCGCCCCCTAAACCCTCATTCATTAAGTAAGGCATATTCCCTGAGTTAGTCCAGTAATACTGTTCACTTAAAGGAGCGAATGAAAACGAGTGAGCGAATTCGGACAGCCGTTGAGCGTACATAAGCTGTAACTTATTTCATTCGTTAATGCAGTGCAATGTGGGACAGAGACGCGATCTGACACCCGTCTCATTTTCTCACAAATCTCTATGTTAATTTAAGACTTTATTTAAATCATTTAAGACTGCTCTTATGAGGACACTCGACAAAACGGACATTTTGGCATAATTTGTGTGTGTTATGGTTTGTTCAAGCCCGAAAGAGAATTCGATAGACTACTGACGCGCGTCTTTTCTGTGTGTGTGTGTGTGTGTGTGTGTGTTTGTGTGTGTGTGTGTGTGTAATAGCCTACAGGCAGGATTTAACGATACTGCGTAATTGCGTTAAATATTTTGAACGCTTTAAAATTTTTTGTTGTTGTTGTTGCGGTGCCGCGGTGGGCAAGTGATAAAACCGGTGTTGCGACTGAACACCGTGTAAAGCCGCCTTTCCACTGCACACGACATTCGCATACAATTGTCGCATTTCGTCCCCTAGTGTCAGTCGCACGGAACTTTGAAATTGGTCGTGAAGCAACCATTTTACCCTCGGCTATTCATAATGGTAAAATGAATTTTTAATTAATGTAATGCATGCATGAATATATCCACACAAAACAAATGACCCTCAATACATCTAAAATAAAAACATATTAGATTTTAGAGCTAATCAATATTAATATTGATTTAATAATTATAAAATATTTGTCCTTCCATAATTATTAATAACCGACATTTTACAGAAATAGCCTTTACAGAATAACATTAAAGAGTTAAAATATTGGTAATTCTAGCTTCGCGCTCATAGTTTTGAGTATAATACATCACATCCGGTTGACCGGTCGCATAAGTTCAGATATTTCAACAGATCCTAAGCTCAAATTGGATCCGAATTTTCCGCATACGCATATGATCGGAACTCCCCGCAGCTCCCGTACCACTCTCCATTGGAAATTAATGACTTCCGGTCCGGCGGCTGTCGTTTGTCGTGTGCAGTGGAAAGGCGGCTTAAGGCGAGACACGGCAGGCAAAAACATCGTTTTTTTTTTACTGGTCAATTTTGAGATTGTGGGCTATTTGTCTTCAATAACATGTCTTCTTTCAGACTTGTGGTGAAAAAAATTCCAAAATACACATTTAGGTCTTTATTTTACTACACTTTGTCTGTTTGCGTCTGTAGATTTCTCCTAAATTCAACAAAATGTTGTCGTTCTAAATCAACATGCTGCTCTGCGATCGCGATCTGCACCCTGTCATCACACACACCATTGGAAAGAGCTCTCTCTCCTCTACATTGTTGTCGAATCCAAATATGGTCATTTTCTTTTAATCAGCAACCAATCGTGAAAGTACAATGGGCATTTAACTCTAAAACCGAAATCTCATTGGCTGATGTCAATTTCTGACAACGTGATTCGTTCAGATGCATCACGTGACGTGCTCTGGCATTTAGATGTGTGTTTTTGACTGTTTTTCTGTTCATTTGAAGGTCGTAAATGCTGTGTTAGCCTATAAGTTGTAATGTGAATTAGGTGGTTTGTATTGTTGTTGCTAATGATTTGATAAGATATTGTGTCTGTAAATAGTTGTTTCACTAAAAAAGTATGAATTTTTACATTATAAAACTTTAAATGTTGTTTTCTCAAAATGAGTTTTTTGTCATTCTCCAGTAGAAACTTCTCAGCCTGTGTAGCACCTATGTACACCAAACTTTCCAGTTATACACTTAGCAGTATTCTGAAGATATTTTCAGAGGGATTTGTTTATAAATCATTCCTGGCCTGATTTATGTGACATTTTAATAAAAAAAATATGGCGAGAATTGATTTTTTTAAGGCTATGGACAGAATATTTTGATTTTCTAGGTAATGAAAGCATATATCCTTAAATCCCTCTGAAATTCTTTTTTCATCTTGTGTGTAAACAAAATGAAAAAATAATTTTGCACCTGGCTTTATCATATGGTCAGATCTATCTACCGAAAATATATGCAAAACTGTGCATATTTAATGAGATAATGCCTAATTTGCATAATTAAACATACAAATTTCAAAAACTTGTAATACATTTTTTTTATATATACTTGTGTAAGTAATCAACTGAGAAAGTTTCATGGTGATATATATTATTTAAAAAATGTACCCTATTCACCTGTAGTGTCTCGCCTTAACATCGGTAACACCGACTATCGTAGCAAGCCTAAGAGCTCACCATTCATGTGAGAGGTCTCCTATTCAGAGAATAATTACGTCCTGTAATAAGGTCCTGAATGTTCAAGAACAAGTTTTCAAGTTTTTGCACTACCCTCCTAAGTTTTTGCACTTCAGTTAATGTGTAGAAGATAATGTTTACAGAATTAAATGTGAAATTTAAAGTGAGTTGAGCGGTCTTATTTTCCTAATTTTTTGTAATGCCTTTGAATAATATGGGGGACATGAATCGCAATATCGCAGAATCGAATCGCAATACTTGCTGTATTGCAATATATTGAGGATAGCAATAATATTGAACCGTGGCCCAAATATCGCAACACTTTTGAATTGTCACATTTTTGCCAATTCCCACCCCTATTAGTTATCGGAACTATGAAAACGTTCCTCTGGTGTGAAAGCCCCGATGATAACTATTTTTTTTTACCAAAGATGATGATAACTTTCTGTTTATTTTAAGAGATCACTGCCTGCCATTCTGCCACTTTAAATGCTCAAGCTCTTTTAAAGTCAGGTAGATTGTGATTGGTTGTCAATGTTTTAATTGTTCATTTGCTGGAAAAATCGTTATCGATATCATTCCTCTCTCATTATTGTTATAGCTGTGGTGTCTGTGACTAAATGTAGTATTTCAATTTATTATCATCTACATTATCATTATCATATTTCTGAATTTAGAAATTATAATGCATAAAACAGTGCAAAAAAATCGTGTCTTTTTTGTCTTATTTTCCAGTTAAAATATCTAGGCTAAAATTGAATAAATTTACAAGATATTGCACAAGATATTCAGAGAATGTAAAATACGAGTGCAATTTTGTCTTACTGCACTCGCACTTTTTACCCACTTAAAACAAAATCTGCCAATGCAAGTCGAAGACAAAATACACTCATTTTAAAATTGCATCCTCTGAAAAGAACTTATTATATTGTTATCCTTTGCAGTGTTGCTTCTCAAATAAATTTAGCTGATGTTAAGGCCTTTTAGATATTTTTACGAAAAACCAAATCAAAAAGATGACAAATGGCCGAAATCATGCGTTACATCACACTCCATGCACACTGGTTAGCATGTGTGAATTAGTTATGTAAATTTTAAACTACTAATTTCACCGTGACTTAAATGAGAGGGAAGTAATTCCATGAATCTCTAATGGAACTCAATAGGAAGGCAATTGGACCGAAATGGCTCTTATATGACTTCTATGCTACACCTGCACTAAACAAACATCCCAAAAAACATTTGTGTAGTTAACATCTCTCCATTTTAGAAGACAACAAAAGAGGTAAAACCTTTTTGTAAAACAAGCTCCTGAAGCTGAGTTGTTGCACATCCAACAACTATTCTGTAAAAGATGAAGGGGCCACAGTGGCTCTCTCATCCGCTCTACAGATGAAACTGCTTCTCATCTGTATTCAGTACACATAATCCATTCACTTCTCCATCCACTATGAACACAGAAATCATCCTCTCTCTTTCACAGATTGAGGAAAAAACAAATGTGAAGTGCAGTGTGGCGTAAGTGGCGACATGGCATTTAAAGAAGCCTGACTCAGGTCTGCAGCACAGACAGAGCTCTGGTGGAATAACTGGATGTTTCCTCTACAATAGAAATGCTCTGAGAGGTTGCTGGCTGCAATACTTTTTTTTTTTAAACCAAATGTGCAGCGATTCATTCCAACCCCGTAATACATTGCACTTGCATGCTTATACAAATGTGATCAAGTCGGTTTATGTATGGTTTCTGTGCGCACTCATGCAGACGAACGGTTTTGTGTGTGAGTTGGCTTGGGTTTGTCTGTTCTGATAGAGTAAAGGTGAGCTACAGAGGTCACTGCTCACAGATGTTTGAACAGGTGTCCGGTCCGAGATTCTTTTACTGGATCTGTTCCAGTAAATCCCCCAGCAGAGTTGGCATTCATTACCCAGAAGCCCCTGCAACAGCGAAGGCTCACAGACAGCTATTAATATAACATCTGTGGGAAATACCAGACTTTAACACCATTTTCCCTGTTCTATTAGTGAATGGCATTCATTTGACTCCACCATACACAAGAAAAATAACAATTAGGAAAAATTGCATTTTATAAGAGATTTAGGTAACATTTTACTATAAATTTCAACATTACTAGGTATCATGAACATGAGCAAAACCTTTAGATAATTGTTTTAATTATTATCGTCTAGCTTAATTTTAATGTGTACAATGCATTTTTTAACATCGTAAATATAAATATTATAAAAATTAAATGTATTATGAATGAAGAGGAGTTAACATTAATCTAGATTACAATAACTGTTGTTGCAATTTACAGACAATTAATTTGAAGTTTGAGAATATAAACATTAAATTTTCAATCTGTCATATTACAACAAAAGAAAAATGAAAGAGAAATTTGCTGAAAAACTCATTTTGTGCTGCACCAAAAAGTCGGAAATGCTGCTAATTCTTATTAAAATTTGACAAAAGTGTGTCATGCAAATTGATGGGCATGCATATTGAGCTACATTTTATACTTATACTTTCTTTTTCTCAGTAGTCTGGAAGAACCTTGATGTAAAAAAACAAAGATAAAGAGAAGAGAAGAGAAAAGAAAAAACATTGGGAGGGAGCACACACAGCAGGGGAGCCCTACAGAACTAACAGAGCTATGCCGTTCCTTCAGCGAGAGGGCAGAGCACACCCAGATGGAGGGAAAAAAAACTCTTTTCTTTTCTTATACTTTAGCTTGACAGTGACAAAAACTTTGGCTTTGATAAACGAGCTTGTCTATCCAAATCCAAACACACACACACACACACGCAATTGAAATGGTGCACACACAGTGGGATTTAAAAGTCTTGTATAAAAAAAAAATACTAATTTAATTTCTAATTTAATACAGTTTTTTTCATTACCAATTATATTATCAGCATAACAATTTGAGTGAGAAATTTAAATTAATTTCTTAACTTCTCAGTATTCCCACTTTTGCTTTAATGACAGCAGCACTCAAGCTGCACCAACCCTAGGGTTCTTGACTCAAGTTTAAAGAACCCTTTAAGCGCACACGTATACACACAGTATGGTTATTTACGGGAGTGACAAACACATTCTATAACCGAATTCACACCATTAAATTTTCAGGAGTCACAACCACATTCTCAGAAAACTGGACAACTGTCTGTCACGTCATACAGTGCGAGAGAGTGAAGGGGTTTCGTGTGTGGTTTTGCTTTCTGTAACTTACAGCGACATAGATATGAGATGTGTGTCCTCTGAAGGTTATTGATCCAGTGTTCTCCACCGGAGCGGCTTCTGTCAGTTTTGTGTTCTATGCGCGAGTCAAATCCCTGTCATGATCTTTGAAAATACGATGGCTGAGAGAGCTCAACGCGCTGCAACTGAAGAAAACACATGCAAATAGAAAAACACCCACAAATTAAGAATAGCTGTTATTACCAGAAATATCTTATTATTGCTGTTAACTGTTTTATTTAACTGTATTATTGCTGTTAACTGTTGGTTGTGCTGTGAACTTTCGCAGCGCGTTTCTGTATTTGGTTGTGTTGTGAGTATTTGGAGCACACATTATGTTGTGAAACTGATGAAGATGTTTCTTAATTTGCGGGTGTTTTTCTATTTGCATGTGTTTTCTTCAGTTGCAGCGCGTTGAGCTCTCTCGGCCACCGTATGAAAAGCTGGAAAGGACTTGAGACGTGAGTGCAACAGTTAAATGCATCCGGCTAGCACGTTTACATCAAAGCTCCTGTCGGTTAATGAAGATTTGACTGATGAACCCGTGGCTCAATTAGACCGTGTCAAAAGTGAAAAGACTTTTCAGTTTTATGGATGTCGCCATCTTTGATATTACATTGGTCAATGTTGCTATGGTTTGTAGGCTATGGGGTTTAAAAGTCTTCATTGTCAATCAGAGATTCAAAGATTCAATTTAATAACAATTTAATAAACAATTAATAACATTTAATAAAATATATATATATATATATATATATATATATATACTATGCGCCTGTATGATGCCTGTCTGTAGATGCAGTGTGAATTGGCCTTTAGGGGTTCCCATCATAGGATAATTTTATGGACTTAGTTTTAATTCATTTTGTTTTAATTCTTCTTTAATGTTAATGAAGCTTAATGATTTAAACAGATTGTAAACATACATTATCACAAGAAAAATATTTAAATAGCCTGTTAATCTTTAAGATATTTCTACTTATATTTCCAGGTGTAAGTTCGGTGTTATGGACTCTTATTTTTATATTATGTTTAATTTCCTTTAGTTCCTGTTTCTCTGCTCTGTTTAGTTAAGGTTTCTTTGGTTATTGATTATGTCCTCGTTTGTTTCTATACATATAATGTGACCCTGGATCACAAAACCAGGTACAAGTCGCATGGGTATATTTGTGGCAACAGCCAACAATACATTGCATGGGTCAAAATGATTGATGTTTCTTTAATGCCAAAGGATATTAAGTAAAGATACATATTTTGCAAACATATTTAGTAAATTTCCTACCGTAAAAATATAAAACAATATTTATATTGTGAGTAAATGCAGCACAATCGCGAACATAAATGGACAACTTAAAAGGCAATTTTCTCAATGTATCGATTTTAATTAGTTTTTTTTAATTTATAAATTTATTTGCACCCTCAGATTCCAGATTTCCAAAAAGTTGTATCTCAGCCAAATATTGTCCTATCCTAACAGACCATACATCAATGGAAAGCTTATTTATTCAGCTTTCAGATTATATATAAATCTCAATTTAGAAAAATGTATCCTGGTTTTGTGGTCAAGGGTCACATATCAGTTTAGTTTCCTTTGTTCTTACCCTAAATTTATAAAACTGTGTTTTAATTGTTCTTTGTCAGTTCTTGATTATGTTGGTTTTGTGATTACGGAGTGTTACGGATTCTAAATAAAGTTTGCTGTTTCTCCAGTGTCTCATGCATACTTATGGTCGTAGCTGGAAAATCTGGGCCCCGGTGCAGGTTATTGCTGTGAGCCCCCTTGAAATCGTGTTATGGGTAAAGTCTCTTTGGTTGAAATCGCAGGCCCCCCTAGAAAAGTCACCACTTTTCGCCCTGCTAGTGATGGCCCTGTGCACTGTAAATAAATCAGAACAAATGCACACAAATAGCGCACTGTTATCATAATTTTTATTTCTATACTTCGGGGAAATGAGCAGAGCACAAATTCAGCCTGTGCTTGTTAATTAGCTAAATTCGTGTTGAACTCTATCCTTACATCACGAGCAATGCACTAAGACAAATGGCATCCCAACGTGTCTGTGTAAAAGTTGTCAGTCTGTAGGGCTTTCCTTTGGTGCTTTATTTGGGATTCTTGACAGCGTGTCCCAAGCGTGAGCTCCATGGCCCCTGCAAAAGCAAACACACCGCACGTTACAGGAAAAAGGCACGGCTACAGTGAGGAATAGCGGAATCAAGTGCCATCTGAAGTGATTGCTCTGTCATGTTGAACAATGTCAAACACATTTTCTCCATTATCGCCAGCTCAGACTGCGGTGTGACGGACAATCTTGGAACGCTGGGAAGTTCTTCACAATTTCCCCCGCAAAGTCACTGCCGATCTATTGCCTCTGCTGCTGTTTATCAATCTGTCTGCTCTCTTATCACACTGTATAAGATTGAAGAAGATTGTCTGATCATTTCTTTCAGGTGGTCGGTGTGTGTGTGTGTGTGTGTTGCGGAGGGTGGGGGGTGGGGGGGGGGTGTATTGACGTTTGGATATATTAGGTGCTACAGAAGAAATCTATATTGTTGAGTCTGAAATTTCTATAGGAGAGGGAAAATAAGAAGCAGTTCTATAGTTTATTGAGCTTTGAAAAAGCATGTAGAATATTGTTTTTGGTCTGTTCACTGTGGGCGTCAGTTTTTTGAGCATTTCAAGAGTTGTGAATATTTATTTGTGTGTACAGGGCTAGGTGATATGCAGGGGTTAAATTGGGATTTATAATGTGGGGGTGCTCTCCCTAGGGGGGTCCGGTGGTATGCCCCCCCGGGAATTTTTTTCTTGCAGCTGAACAAGAATACGGCCGTGTTCCGATTGTTCTCATCTCAGCTCTACCGAGACAAAATAGACATGCCATTTCAAAAATCTTTCATTTATTGTCAGAAATATGTTTTCAAAAGCATCACTTTAATCAAATTTTATGTGACAATTTCCAGTAGGCAACTGACTGCAAACGAGCAAGCTTATGTGCTGGGGCTGAGCCCCGGAGAGCCCCGGCCCAATTTAACTACTGGTGATATGCCTGAAATTTCACAGTATAAATCATGAAATTCAACCCCAAAAATGTTTTATATACAGGTCCTTCTCAAAAAATTAGCATATTGTGATAAAGTTAATTATTTTCCATAATGTAATGATAAAAATTAAACTTTCATATATTTTAGATTCATTGCACACCAACTGAAATATTTTAGGTCTTTTATTGTTTTAATACTGATTATTTTGGCATACAGCTCATGAAAACCCAAAATTCCTATTTAAAAAAATTAGCATATTTCATCCGACCAATAAAAGAAGTGTTTTTAATACAAAAAAAGTCTACCTTCAAATAATTATGTTCAGTTATGCACTCAATACTTGGTCGGGAATCCTTTTGCAGAAATGACTGCTTCAATGCGGCGTGGCATGGAGGCAATCAGCCTGTGGCACTGCTGAGGTGTCATGGAGGCCTTAGGGGACTTAGTCCACTGCTTCCGCAGGTCCTCCAAGGTCTGGAATCGATCCTTCTCCACCATCTTCCTCAGGGTCCGGTCACCTCTTCTCGTTGTGCAGCGTTTTTTGCCACACTTTTTCCTTCCCACAGACTTCCCACTGAGGTGCCTTGATACAGCACTCTGGGAACAGCCTATTTGTGCAGAAATTTCTTTCTGTGTCTTACCCTCTTGCTTGAGGGTGTCAATGATGGCCTTCTGGACATCAGTCAGGTCGGCAGTCTTACCAATGATTGCGGTTTTGAGTAATGAAACAGGCTGGGAGTTTTTAAAAGCCTCAGGAATCTTTTGCAGGTGTTTAGAGTTAATTAGTTGATTCAGATGATTAGGTTAATAGCTCGTTTAGAGAACCTTTTCATGATATGCTAATTTTTTTAGATAGGAATTTTGGGTTTTCATGATCTTTTTCAGATTCTTCTAGTGCGCAGCAAAAAAGTTGTTATAGATAAGCACTTTAAGCTGAAAATGATCACAACAAGCTCTGCATGGGGCCCAAACAACCCATTTACAAATGATTGCCCTGCAACTGGTGTTGATACATTTTTATTTCTGTATAAGGCATCACACAAACCCAGATTTTACTGATTAAATTGCATGGACAAATATATGGCAAAACACAGAGTGACCAGACTTCACAAAAACTTACATTTAAACTTACAAACATTATACAATTCCTTGTGCTTTTATGTATTCTATATTGGATAAAAGTGCCTGCTGCCTAAATGTGTCACATTATGTCACAAATTATGTTGCTCACTGACGAGAAAAATTTCATTTTCTGATGGGTGGGTGCCCAGTATTGAGTCATTCTGGGATGGATTCAGAAGGAAAGTTTTTGGTTTGTGTCACCTCACTTCAAGGACCTGTTAACATCCACAATTCTTTGGCTGTCCCACGCTTTCTTTATCTGGCTTTAACTCTCTTCGTCTCACTCAATGACAGCAATTCATACTCCCCCATACAAATGAATGGCACACAACAGCATTTCAATTACGATTTGCCCCCTTTTTTTCCTCCTCTCCTTTCTAAACTGATAACTGGAGCCATTTAGCACATCCTGAATTACCAAAAGAAGTAGGTCATCCATTTCTTTGCAATTTTTCTCATATAATTTCCAATAAAGTACTGTGTAACCTCTGAGAGACGCTTGGCTCAGCATTGATCCACAATTTAAAAGCCAACACACCAATAATAAATAAATAAAATTCCTGCCTTTATCTAATTAAGATTATCTGCTTTTTATGACCAAGCCACAGAAACTTTCTATGAATAGATCAGCGAGGAAAGAGATCATCTATGGCCGCAGCGTGAATATTTTTCACATCAAAGATTTCTTTTGATAGGCAATCAAACCTTCAATCCTTCTGGGTAATAGAGGACACAAAACAGCTTCAGTCAAAGACCCTGTGGCTGCCTTCGCAAAATCTAATAAAAAACATGGTGGTGTTTCTCAGACACGCTGTGTGTGGTCATTAACTTCATTGACGGGAGGCAGGATGACACAGTACAGGGTCCTTAGCCAGCTAACAAGTCCCCCTTACTGCTCCCAGATGGTGTTCCATTGTTTTAAAGAATCCTCGTTAGACCTACGGATCCAATGTAAAGCCTGGAGACTCACACCATCTGTCCCCTTGAGAGACGTCTCACAGCAGGACGCAGTTAGAGGGCACACCTGACCGCGAGGCTGTTTCATTACGGTAAAGAATTCATTAGGAAATGACATGAAATTTCACGCACCTGTCACGTGGCATGGTCAATGGGGCGATATGTGTTGCCTTTTATTTCATAGCTTTCACATCTCATGTCCAGAAAAGACACTTTTGACTTTATAATATAGTGTCCACATCACTGATTAACTCACTGATCTCAACGGTCTGTCTCTGCACACAGCAGGAACATGACTGGATGTCCAACTTGCTCTTATGTCAATGGAAGATATATGAATTAATCTCACGATAACATGTCCAGATCAAATGTCACCCCAAAATCAAACGAAATAAATGGAAATTAAATGATACATTTTATAAATAATGAATTATATTATAATAATTATAATTGAATTATATGCAAGGAAATGAATAAATATACAATATATAACAATAATTATAATAATACAATCTCCAATTAAAATAAAATAATAATACATTTAATATTTAATTTTTATATTAAACATAAAATTAAATACAATTCAAATAAAAAATATTAAATTAAACTTTTTTTAATTAAATGTAAATAGGAAAAAAAAATCTGATTCATTTTGATCATGATGTGAAATTAATGGGTTTGATGACAACCAAAAGTCCAATTTCACCTACTATTTTCATTATTGGAATGCTTCGATATATGTATGTCATTTTATGCATATGCACACACACACACACACACACACACACACACACACACACACACACACACACACACACACACACACACACACACACACACACACACACAGACACACACACACACACACACAATAAAAAAACAATCTGCTGTAAAAAGTAATAATAAAATTAATAATGAAGCTACATATAATTCAAAAAAATAATAATTCAACTTTTTTTTAATAAATGTAAATAGAAATATAACATTATATATATATATATATATATATATATATATATATATATATATATATATATATATATATATATATATATATATATAAATCTATATATTCTGATTATGAGGTGAAATTATTGGGTGTATCCCAGATGATGTAACACCTAATAAGTGAAGTCAGCTCTATCATCATAACTAGTGAATAATCACCGCACAATCACAACAACACTGTTGTTATTTATGTGCTACAAAACCAAAACACGTCCTCCAGACTCATAGACTGAACTGGGGTGAAATGTGCAGTATTAAGACTATGGCTGTTGTTTAAATAAGGTTGGATTGCATGAGTTTCGTGAGCAAACACTAAATCCCATCGGCTCAGAGGCGCAGATGCAAATTGTATTTTGTGCTATTGTTTTTGGATCCCCATTTTTCTCCGAGGGAAAGGTTTGGAGTCAGCAATTTTTTTTCTCAACAGTGGGGGAGACAAAGAGAGAGAGAGAAACAAGGAAAGATAGAGAAAGAGAATTATCTGTCTGGCCCGAGACTGGGTTGACCCCCCTCATAATGTATTCATAAGAAGAGACCTGCAGATTCTACCAGTTAAAACCACATGCTTACTCAGCAACATTTCATATTTCCTCCACATGCAAATACAGTGTATTTTGTGTTGTTGTTCACCAAAAGCCATGGCTCAGAAGAATCAAATGTTTTCTTTGATAAAAATAAGAAATGTTTCTTTAGCAGCAAATCCGCATATTTTAATTATTTCTGAAGGTCCATAGTTTATTAAAATAGACAAAAATATTTTTAAATAATATTTCACATTACACATTACAGTTTTTTTCTCTGTATGTTTAATCATAGATGCCTTGGTGAGCATGAAAAAATCTTACAGACCTAAAACTTTTGAATGGTAGTGTAAAGCAAAGTTTCAAACACTTCAGTCTCCATCAGGCAAAACTCCTCTATGGAACAAACCTCAGCTACAAAGAGGCAGGGTAAAAGTCACATGATACTAATCAACACCAAACAATGTCAAGAATAATAATACAAATGCTTTTTATCAGATTCACAAGAGGGAAAACCTTTGTACATATAGTTACTTGTCCAAATAAAAATGTAAGAATAAGAATCTGTAAATTCTGAACAAAATTCTGAAACCATAAAGACCTAAAAAGACTTAACTTCAATCTCATTAGACCTTTTGGAGATAAAAAAAGGACCACTTGATTTTGTAATATGAAGTTATTGTGGTGGTTTCCAATAGTATCCAACTCACAAGAGATCAGTAGTATATGTCATCTAAATCATAGCTCAAACTGAATAACATTCTTTTCTCTGTCATTTTGAATTAAGGGTTCAATCAACAACAACAACCTCTCCTTTGAAGAACTTGATGAATTGCCAGGTTTGGCCCAAAAACTGGCCCGTCCCATGAGGACAAACAGAAATACAATGCATAAAGTCGCTTTCACTGCGTGTTTTATCAAGTGGGTTCTTGAATCATAGAGGGCAATCAGACGGCATTGATTTTCCCTTTGCCTTAGTGTTTTTCACAAGGCAAAATTCAGCTGAGATTACAATTAACGCAGGAGATCTACAATCTGTCTTTCGCTACCTTCCCACTAAACTGAAAGGAAGATAAACTAACATTAATTACAGATTTGAATCCAGGATAATTGCCAAGGCCTTTATCTCTCTTCCTCCCTCCCTCCTGTCTGCAACTGCTGTCCTCTTTTCCAGGCACTCAGTGGAGTTTTTCTGAACAAAAACTCACTTTAGCCTGTCAGTATCAGTTCAGTGTTATGCAGCTACAATGCTTTAGTCTTTATCTAATATGACAGCACTTTTCAGGTGTCAGGTACAGACGCTGCTGTAACATCTACACAGGGGAACTGTTCTGACTGCCAAAGCCTCAAATTCAAATATGGAAATGATTTCTTTTGATGTTTGATGCTACTTTTGAATTGGGAAAATATATTTTCAAACGCAAACTGGAGTTTAGGTTGTGTATGTGGGAAGGCCTTCGTTGTTTGAAAGTGAAATGTAAAATGTAAAACTCCTAAGGTCATAGATTATACTCTGTGATAATTATTTTATTTTAGGTTATGACACAAGACAAATCTACCTAATAACAAAATCTACACGATATTAAGGATTGTTTTACAGAGATTGTATCTGGAGTATTTTTTCTTGTGGCATTTTATATAAAGATAGAGATTTAGAGATAGAGCTATAGATAGAACAATATAATGATAGACAGAACTAAGAATAGATAGATATACGGACAGACAGACAGACAGACAGATAGATAGATAGATAGATAGATAGATAGATAGATAGATAGATAGATAGATAGATAGATAGATAGATAGATAGATAGATAGATAGATAGATAGATAGATAGATAGATAGATAGATAGATAGATAGATAGATAGGAGCCTTACGATATGGACTAAAAGCCACAAAAATGAAATTTAGATTTTATTGGGTCTTTAATATCATCCAAATTTATTAGTCAGCTACACTTTCCAGCCAATGACACATAAGTCACTGTCAGCAATATAAACATGCTGTTTTTCTCTGTCTGGCAGCTGCGCCCCTCATCGTTTTATGACCTGAATGCCTTTGAGGGTCGGCTGATGGCTCTGAGAGGGCCAGCCTTCCATCTAAACTCTTGAAACCCCAATACTGAGCAGTCCAGTAATGAACGCATTAATATTCTGTTCAATATTTATGTAGCTGCTATCTCAGTCCCCCATATCAGATCTATATGGAGAAGAGCAGGCCACAAGATTCCTCTTGGGACGTAAATAAATCAATTTTGGTAATGAATAGCTCAACATGCTCATGTTTTTTCTCTGCTGCTCAGCAAATGGCAGGCAATGCCTTTAGATAATGGCTCAGAAAATAATATGTAAGAGCATGCTTCTATCTCTGGCTGCATACATACCGTACAGTACATAATCACTGATCACTATTTCTCGTGTCTGAAATAGACATTTGCACAAATACTCCACGGCAGACACTGCATGCAGGATACTTTGAACTTCAATGCAGGCTTTCAAAGCTTTTAAAATAATTACTGACAGTCTAAATAAGCATAAATTGCACAGAGTGACAAAGCTAACAAGTGTCAAGGACAGTACATTGTGTGTTTAAGCAAAACAAAAGTTTAGAACGGTCACATCAAGAACATAAAACATGGTATTTCAGATCAAAGTCCTCTTCCCATACTGTTAAAACGTCTCCGGTTACTTAACTGAAACCTTGTTCCCTGAGAAAGCGGAACGAGATGCTGCGCTGCTCAGCGCATTGGGAACATATTTTATCGTGACCAGCTGTGAATATTGTGTATAACACGTCAATGAAATTGACCCGGAGGTCATATAGCCTCTGTCAGTGACGTCATCGGCGCGGCCCCGCGACACGAGGCTATAAGTAGATGAGCCACAGGTGCATGGTCAGGATATTTGTCTGAAGAGCAGTCCTAGGACATCTTTAGCACGGCAAAGCAGCGCAGCATCTCGTTCCGCTTTCTCAGGAAACAAGGTTACAGTTGAGTAACCGGAGACGTTCCCTTTCGAAAGCTACAATCGATGCTGCGCTGCTAGCATCCCTCTAAGCAAGAGCGATAGCATCCCTGACCCAATGCGACATAGTCTGCTTGGTAGCAGCTCCTCCTCTGTTGCTGCCCCCATAACAGTAACATACCCCCCATAACACACTGCCTGAATAAACTAACTTCTAGCAAAGATCTGTATCAGACAAAAGGTAGAGAGAGAGTTTGGACGTTCACACATGCACAGTGATGGTCTGAAGACAAAAGACCTGACGATGCACCTGTGGCTCATCTACTTATAGCCTCGTGTCGCGGGGGCACGCCGATGACGTCACCGACCGAGGCTATATTACCTCCGGGTCAATTTCATTGACGTGTTATACACAATATTCACAGCTGGTCACGATAAAATATGTTCCCAATGCGCTGAGCAGCGCAGCATCGATTGTAGCTTTCGAAAGGGAACAGTATATAGCTCTAATAAATGTGTCTGTAAATGATATCAATATTTATGAGGCATATTACCAAGAACAATTGAGCCATTAGTGCAGTTTTCTAAGGCAAGTATCATACTTATGGTTAGCGACTTGAATAAACAAACATGATTTTTCTCTTGTGGATAATAAAATGAGTAAAAAACAAACAAACAAACAAACAAACAAACAAACAAACAAACAAACAAACAAACAAACAAACAAACACCCTAGCAACCACCAAGCAACATGATAGCAGCAATTTAGAACAACACAATGAGATGTCTTGCAGTGCTTCGGGTCTGTGATTAAAATGGTCAAAAAAAAAGTGCAACAGTAATTTATAATATAACAGCATGATACCTGACAGTTGGAAAAGCGTTGTATAGAAATACAATTGCCACAATTTTCTATGTGTCATAATCATTTGTTAACAAAAAAGTATCCATTACTTCACTGAGCTCATTGTTTTTGCCTTAAATTATTACATTGTTGAAATTAATAAATTTTTAGCTAACTGTGATTTGTATATGTACATTTCTAAAATACATAACTTAGACAGTTGCCTCTGATAACAGATCACTCTAAATTGTAATGTGGACTCATGCATTTTCTGTAAAGTAGCTTTGAAACGATGTGTATTGTGAAAAGCGCTATACATATAATATTGAACTGAAATACAAAGCTTTCAGACTAGAAATTTCCAGCTTCATCCTGAGCCTGTCTCCATTGCCCATGAGGCCTGTCACCACAGGACTTGATAAAAAAAGAAAGGAAACAATGCAAATTCCCACACTCAGATATTTAAAGTGGAGGAAGGTCACATAATCCTAAGTCAAGTCACCTTCAGTTGTATAGCGCTTTTAACAATATAGATTGTTTCAAAGCAGCTTTACAGTGATAATAGGAAATTTAACTAACAGATTGTTTTAGCTTTTCAGCAGCTCTAGAATAAAGTTATTTTCTAGCTAAAGTCATTTTTGATTAATTCACTTCCGTCGCAGCGATCATTAGTTAATAACTTAGGGGCCGCTAACACGACACCGTTCTAACAGAAAACCCTTAATGCGATCTGGCTGCTCATTTGCACAAAACAGTGCCTGGTGGCTCGAGAACGCAAACCATGAAACAGGTTCCAAGGTACAAGCCTTGAAAAATGTATAATACAGAATTATTTATCGCTTCCGCGTAGCCACGTGAACCGGAATTATCCCGAAAACGTTTTATCTGTACAGAGGTAAAGGGAAGGGAAGGAGGACTTCACAGGGGAGAGACTAGTTGACACTTCAGGACTGCGTTGCCGTCGTGTCCAGGCGCAGGTCCTTCATCAGGATACGGCCTGGATCCGGCGGACTGCGGTAAACCTCGGGATAAACAGAGAGACTAATATTAGCGTAGACGCCATCCTTCTCATGATGTAACAAGTACATCAGGTTTTATGGGAAGTGTTCCCGGTTCCAGCTGACCAAATCTATGCAGCCTAACATTGAATAATAGAAGTCTATAATGTGTTATGTGTATGCTAGGTCAAAGAGATGTGTTAAAAAGGCCATTACTAGTAATATGCCTTCTGACTTAAATCTTTTTCTTTTGCCGAGATTGATCGACGCACAGCCTACAGCATAGCAGCCGATCAGCATTCGCTGATCTACGTGCATGCGAACATCCCGCCCACAGCGCTCAGTGTGAAGTTAAGAGTTGATTCTGTCGGAGCGCTAACGCTGAACTTTGCCGTAGTAGAATAACATTTAGTTCGTTCATTTCATGGGTGTTGTGCGTCAATGCAAAGTAAGTGTATTGTTTTTGATCTCTAGCAATCATATGTGCAATCCTAGACCTGTTTAATATTTAGTTTGCCGTTATAACGGGCATTAGCTCGTTGAGGTTAATTATAGGAATTGTCACGTCTTTGGAACGATGTTGCGCTGTATATATAGGATGTTATATATCTGCTTAGTTGTTTATATTGATGTCATTTATGTATATTTCATCGGTGTTTGGTGCATTTCAATTGTCAAAGACTGCGTTTGAGGTATTCTGAAGTTGTAAACAACTTAATGCGTGTGCGTGGAACAAGCCCAGACAGAGCACCGCTGACAAACTATGTGATGCAGATAAAACTGTTTAGAGTTTAATTTAATGTATGACATAGCAAGTTTGTTTTTCTTTCTTTATTAATCTAATTTCTGTATTTTGTTCATACTCATCATGTATCGGTTTTAAAACATTTAATGTTATTATCATGTATGTTCACACTTGCCTACATTTTCTGTTTTTATTGAAAAACCACATCTAATTATACACCTTGATTAAGGACAACTGCTTTCTTATCTGAGTTGATGTGGTGACGAATAAACGGGTTATTCCCAAATATTGGACATCTACTGACCAGTCTCTTACCAGACACCCTGTGGTGGGTTTTCAACTTAACTGGCAATTTAAATAAATGGGATTGAGCTGTCATCAGCCAACTCATTTCTACAAGATGTGTTTTTAGTCTAGATTTAAACTGACAGAGTGTGTCTGCTTCCCGGACAATGTTAGGAGGACTGTTCCAAAGTTTTGCTGCTAAATAGGAAAAGGATCTACCGCCAGCAGTCGATTTTGATATTCTAGGTATTATCAACTGGCCAGAATTTTGAGATCGCAACAGACGTGACGGATAATGCGTTAAGAGCTCGCTCAAGTACTGGGTAGCTAAACCATTTAGTGCTTTGCATGTAATCAGCAATATTTTAAAATGTATATGATGTTTAATAGGGAGCAAATGCAGTGTTGACAGAACTGAGCTAATATGGTCATACTTCTTGGTTCTGGTAAGAACACTAGCTGCTGCGTTTTGGACCAGCTGTAGTTTGTTTATTAAGCGTGCAGGGCAACCACCCATAATAGCATTACAATAATCTAGCCTTGATGTCATGAACGTATTAACTAATTGTTCTGCATTTGTCATTAAGAGCATATTGTCACGGTGTCGTGCGGGTTGAAAGAGGACTCAAGGCAAGACGGCTCCAATGCAAAGATTTACTCATAACAAACTCAAAACAGGTACAGGCAGGCAAACGGGCAGACAAAACTCACACTAACAACTAAGAAAGACTAACAACCGACCCAGACTGTATGAACTGAGGGAACTAAATACAAGCACAAATCAAACATAACAAGGTGAGGACAGGTGACACAGATGATGATAACGCTGAACAGGTGGATGATTGAGGGAGTGAGTTCAGGTGTGGAAACAAGAGGGATTCTGGGTAGTGTAGTGAAGACTAAGACAGACAGGTGCAGACGAAGACTGTGACAGAACGCCCCCCTTCAACAAGGCGCGACCCCGCGCCGCAGAACATCAATGGGGTGGGGGGGTGGGCACCCTGGAGGCTGACGAGGGGGAGGCCAATCTGGAGCAGGAAGCCTCCAGGGCGGAGCAGGACCTGGGCGTGGCCAGGGCGGAGCATGACGTGGCCAGGGCAGAGCAGACGAACCCTCGGGCGTCCAGGGCGGAGCAGGCTGTGGGCGTGACCACGGCGGAGCAGTACGTGGGCGTGGCCAGGGCGGAGCAGGACGTGGGCGTGACCAGGGCGGAGCAGGACGTGGGCGTGACCACGGCGGAGCTGTTGGACCATCGGGCGTCCATGGCGGTGAGGACCCTTCGGGTGGCCATGGCGGTGAAGACCCTTCGGGTGGCCATGGCGAGGACCTTTGTCCCCCCCCCAAAAAATTATTGGGGAGTGTGACAGATTTCAACCCCGACTCCAGAATAGGCTCTGGGTGGGCAGATGGGACGTGAACAGTCTCTGCGTGGCTGACGTGAAGCTCTGGCTGGGCGTGGCTGACGTGAAGCTGTGGCTGGGCGTGGCTGACGTGAAGCTCTGGCTGGACGTGAAGCTCTGGCTGGACGTGAAGCTCTGGCTGGACGTGAAGCTCTGGCTGGACGTGAAGCTCTGGCTGGACGTGAAGCTCTGGCTGGACGTGAAGCTCTGGCTGGACGTGAAGCTCTGGCTGGACGTGAAGCTCTGGCTGGACGTGAAGCTCTGGCTGGACGTGAAGCTCTGGCTGGACGTGAAGCCCTGGCTGGACGTGAAGCCCTGGCTGGACGTGAAGCCCTGGCTGGACGTGAAGCCCTGGCCGGACGTGAAGCTCTGGCCGGACGTGAAGCTCTGGCCGGACGTGAAGCTCTGGCTGGACGTGGCTGACGCGAAGCACCGGCTGGACGCGGCTGACGTGAACAGTCTCTGTGTGGCTGACGGGCACCAGCGGTGAAGGCTCGGCTGGGCTGTGCGGAACCAGCGGTGAAGAGGGCTTTGAGCTGGGCGGAACCAGCGGTGAAGAGGGGTTTGAGCTGGACGGAACCAGCGGTGAAGAGGGCTTTGAGCTGGGCGGAACCAGCGGTGAAGAGGGCTTTGAGCTGGGCGGAACCAGCGGTGAAGAGGGCTTTGAGCTGGGCGGAACCAGCGGTGAAGAGGGCTTTGAGCTGGACGGAACCAGCGGTGAAGAGGGCTTTGAGCTGGACGGAACCAGCGGTGAAGAGGGCTTTGAGCTGGACGGAACCAGCGGTGAAGAGGGCTTTGAGCTAAGTTCATGGGCTGTGACGAATGTGTGTGCTGCCCACACACACAAAACAGCCATGGATCCCACAAGGAGCACTGCGTCCTCCAGAGCTGGCTGGACGGTCTCTGGCTGGACGGTCTCTGGCTGGACGGTCTCTGGCTGGACGGTCTCTGGCTGGACGGCCTCTGCGTGCCTGACGTAGTCCAGCAGTGAAGAGGGCTTGATGCTGGACGGAACCAGTGGCGAAGAGGGCTTGGTGCTGGACGGAACCAGCGGCGAAGAGGGCCTGGTGCTGGACGGAACCAGCAACGAAGAGGGCCTGATGCTGGACGGAACCAGCGGCGAAGAGGGCCTGGTGCTGGACGGAACCAGCGGCGAAGAGGGCCTGGTGCTGGACGGAACCAGCGGCGAAGAGGGCCTGGTGCTGGACGGTGGGATTGGAGTGGGGCTGTTGACTTCGTCAACGGTGAAGGATGAACCGCAGGATACCAGCACCCACTCCACATAGTCGGCGAAGCTCCGAGGAGGTTCCCCGGACAACTGCGCTCGAGTGGCGTTGTTCAGTCCCACCCGTAGAAACGTGCAGAGGCAGTCGTCCGGGAAATCGGTCTGAGGCACCAGATCCAGGAACACTTCCAGGTGTTCCTCGAGAGAGCTGTCTCCCTACTCAAGGCACATGAGCTTGACTGCAGGGAAATCCATGATAACAAAAAAGGAAAAAACAAACAAAAAGAAAACAGACTGAAGACAATACTTTAACTATTTTTGTGGTCGGTTGTTCTGTCATGGTGTCGTGCGGGTTGAAAGAGGACTCAAGGCAAGACGGCTCCAATGCAAAGATTTACTCATAACAAACTCAAAACAGGTACAGGCAGGCAAACGGGCAGACAAAACTCACACTAACAACTAAGAAAGACTAACAACCGACCCAGACTGAATGAACTGAGGGAACTAAATACAAGCACAAATCAAACATAACAAGGTGAGGACAGGTGACAGAGATGATGATAACGCTGAACAGGTGGATGATTGAGGGAGTGAGTTCAGGTGTGGAAACAAGAGGGATTCTGGGTAGTGTAGTGAAGACTAAGACAGACAGGTGCAGACGAAGACTGTGACACATATGACATAATTTAGATATATTTTTAAGATGGCAAAATGCGGTTTTACAGATACTAGACACGTGACTTTCAAATGGAAGATTGGTATCAAAGAGCACACCCAGGTTCCTAACCGACGACGAAGGTTTGACAGAGCAGCCATCAAGTGTTAGACAGTATTCTAGTTTATTACGTGAGGAAGTTTTTTGTCCAATAAATTATAATCTCTGTTTTTAGCAGAATCAAGTAGTAGGAAATTACTAGTCTTCCAGATTTTTATATCAGCTATGCATTCCCTTAATTTTGTGAATTGGTAAGTTTCGTCAGGGCGTAAAGAAATATAGAGCCAAGTATCGTCAGCATAACAGTGAAAACTAATGCCATGCTTCCTAATGATATCTCCTAAGGGTAGCATGTACAGAGTGAACAGCAGGGGTCCTAGTACTGAGCCTTGTGGTACGCCATACTGAATCTGTGATCCAGTCATACGCTTTTGATCGATTAGACATCTCTTAATTTACTGCTACAAACTGACAACGGTCAGATAAGTATGATTTAAACCATGATAATGCAATTCCACTAATGCCAACATAATTTTCGAGTCTATTTAAAAGAATTTTGTGGTCAATTGTATCAAATGCAGCACTAAGATCGAGTAGCACTAATAGAGAGATACAACCACGATCGGATGATAAGAGCAAATAATTTGTGACTCTAATGAGATCTGTCTCAGTACTATGGTACGGTCTAAATCCTGACTGAAAATCCTCGCAGATACCATTTCTTTCTAGCAAGGAACATAGTTGTGAGGATACTGCCTTTTCTAGTATCTTTGACCGAAAAGGTAGATTCGAGATCGGCCTGTAATTGACTAATTCTGTAGGACCAAGTTGAGGGTTTTTTAACAAGCGGTTTAATCATAGCCAGCTTAAAAGTTTTTTGGTACGTATCCTAAAGACAAAGATGAATTAATAATATTAAGAAGAGGATCTATGACCTCTGGAAGCATCTCTTTCAATAACTTAGTCGGTATAGGGTCTAGCTTACATGTTGTCGATTTAGATGATTTAACGAGTTTGGAAAATTCTTCCTCTCCTATAGCAACGAATGAATAAAATCTTTCCTCAAGGAGACTACAATGCACTGCCTGATGCGATACTGTAGTAGACGGTTGCATAGTTATAATTTTCTCCCTGGTATTATCAATCTTGTAAGTAAAGAAGTTCATAAAGTCATTACTGCTGTGCTGCTTGGAAACGTCTGGGATTGAAGCTTTATTTTTAGTTAATTTAGCCACTGTTTCAAATAAACACCTAGTCTTTTGTATATTTTCTTCTAATAGGGTTGAAAAATAAACAGATCTAGCAGCTTTTAAGGCCTCTCTGTACACAATCGTGCTCTCTTTCCATGAAATGCGAAAAAACTTCGTTTTCTTCCAGTTGTGCTCTATTTTTCTGGCTGATATAGCCTCAATGAGCAATCTCCTACTTGATGGATTATAAGTATACAACGTTCTTAAAACCCAGTTTAGATGAGAAAAAATAGCTCACAGTCACAAGTACTGAAGTATACACTAAAAAGATTAGACCTTTCTGTTATCAAGCACAAGGTAGCATGCAGTACTTCATATCTGAAGATTCAAGCAAGCTGAGAGTTTAAGCAGTCAATTGGAAAGAAGTTGCATATGCACAGGTGAGTGTCTCCATCTGGTTGATTTTTTTTCCCAAATACAGTAGTTAAGTAAATGTACACAATATGATAATCGTACATGTTCGTACAGCTATACCGCTGCAACCCTAATAACGAACAAGCTGAGCTTTTAACAAGAAGGACGGCTGAACCACATTATCCTTCTTTCTCGTTCAACCACTCATCTGTTATCGTCTGTCTGCTTTCTTGTTTTCATTTATTATTCTTACCACAGTGTCCTGCATTGCACTGTAAGTGCCAATCAATAAGTAACCAATCCACCTTCACTTTGAGAGGCCATTTGTCAGTCAGAGTTGTCTGTCACCAGCCAAAGTAATCATATTTCTCCCCCTTTTTTGTTCTTTTCTCATTTGCCATTTCCTCAGAAGGGCTGGGGTGATTTAATGGATTGTGAAGTGGGCATGTTCCAGCAGCTAGACTGTAGCTGTTCTTGTTGCACTCAGAATGAATGTCGGCAATGGCTTCCGCACTACACATAGACCAACTCTGATTCATCGCAGACCTCCTGCAGATAACTGCTGTATCCCTCGCACAGCCTTCGTAGATACAGATACAGCCCGTTTACTTGCTCTAAGGCCCAATCTAGGCTCAATATGTGAGATACTTGAGCTAAAAAGAAACCGGTTCCTTTAATGGACAGGACACCAAATGTTTACTGCAGCAGGGGCCTATTTGTACGGATATCATTTACAATTGCTGTCTCTCTGTATCTCCTCAACCAGACTAGCAGAGTGAGTCACTGTTGCATTATGTTACACTGTGATGCATAGCACCTCTCCGTCTAAATCAAACTCCAGCTGTGCTGCAGTCATTATATGCATTGTGCAAGGCAGTTAAACATGCAAAATAAGGCCTCCAGGGCATCATATGCTGTGAGATTGAAAGCAAAGCCTTGATAACTGGGTTACTGTTAGTTTCATAATCAGGTAATCTGTTGCTATATTTATTGTGATTCCACAAAAATTCAAGTCATCACCATCTTCTTTTAGGGACTCGGCAGTTCATGCATTCAGCTGTGGTCTAAGAGAGGATACTTAAGCATTCATGGACCACCTCTGGGGTAGATGAGGGTTAAATGACTCAATCAAGGGCAAAATGTCAAGAGCAAAACATGTAATTAAACCTGAAATGCAAAAACTGACTGGGTGTTTACACATACACTACCGTTCAAAAGTTTGGGGTCACTACGTTTTTTTTTTTTTTATGTTTTTGAAAGACGCTCACCGGGGTTTAATTTATTTGATTTAAAAAATACAGTAAATACTAGGGCTGGGAATCTTTGGGTAGATTCATGTTTTCAATTTGATTCAAGAGCGATTTTTGCTAATTCAGAAAGATTATATTCGAGACGATTCACTATAAAATTCAGTCAGGTAAGATTAACGATTCGATTCTGCATTTTTTAAAGGGATAATTCCCCCCAAAATTAAAATTGTCATAATTTACTCACCCTCATGTTGTTCCAAATCTGTAGTCGGTTTTTCTTCTGTTGAGCACAAACAATATATTTTGGTATCCAGACAGTTGACGGTAGGAAAAAAAAAAAACTATGGTAGTCAAGGGCTACCGTGACCTGTCTGGTTACCAACATTCTTCAAAATATATCTTCTTCTGTGTTCTGCAGCATAAAGAAACTCATACAGGTTTGGAATGACATGATGTAAGTGATAAACTATGATTAATGTGTGCTACAAAGCTCTGTAAAGAAAAAACAATACAAAACAAGAACCATAACCATGCAATATACTCGTTTCACATTCACAAATATCTATTTTGTCGAGTATGTGGCACCTGGTATGTATGTCTCTGCCCATGGTGCTGAAACGGCAGACTTTAGTCAGTTGAGAATAGCTCTTTGCAAAAAAAAAAAATCTCTTGATTCTCAGTCTTGTTTTTGGTTTTACCTTTTTTAAACATATGTGATTTGAGTAATTATTAGACATGGAAAAGCTTCTGAAATCTCAACTCCAGTTAACTAGTCAGTGTATTACATGCTATGTGTCCTGCTCTTACTCTAATGTAATGGGCAGCAGTCGACAATCATGCTACAGTTTTCTAGTCTCTCATATTTCATTTCCTCCAATTTCAAGCATCACTTCCTTTGCTGCCACTATTTTTCATGCAACATTTCATGTTTTTGCTAAATACAAAAAAAAAAAAAAAAAAGTGTCATGTGGTAACGTCTAATTAACTGGTTTAATTCAAGTCAAATATACTTAATTTCACCAACTCAACCTGAGCACCCATGCAATACCTCCAAGCCTAAAACAGGGGGTGCTCTCCACACTTCAAGAGTCACTTGGTTGAGAAAGTAAATGATAATGAAAGTAATTTTAAAGCTCCTTAGGGCAACAACTGTCTGTTTTCACTTTTTCAGTGCAAAGAGGCAAAATCATGGCCTGAAAAACAGCAATTGCTAGTTTTAGAATCAACTTCATACAACCCGTAATTTTGTTGGCATAACCTAATTTGGCAGGCTGATTTAATCAAATAAAATACAATTTCTGACCTGAATAAAAACAGTTAGATGTTACTGTATGTTACCACATGATGCAACTTTTTAGGTTATCTGAAGCAAATAAAAATACACAGAGTACATACAGTGCTACAATATAATTCTAAAAGCAAATACCTCTCTGCGTACAATGTATAGAGCCCCAAAGGCATAAAACTTATTTTAGGCTTATTTAGGTATTCTTTGTGAAATCCTTCTTTAATTACTACCTAGTCTCTACCCTTAATTAAATGGCTTCCTGGCGATCGGAAATCCACACCCCACCCTCCCAATCTCATTACTGGTAAATTCTTGGCAATTGCTTGGTGCCATTTGTTTCAAATGTTCAATCGTCCAAGACAAAAGGCAACTCTTGTTGTGGTACCTACGGACCATCTGTCAGCCATGGAAACTTCTAAAAACATTCCACGGGATGAGACAATATTTTAATTACTCCCTTGAGACTGTTTCAAAGACAAGCAGGTTTAAACCAAAACCTGGTATAACAGAGAGCAGGTGGTGGGGGTGACTCTTATTCTTGGATAGCAGAGCTAGTGAAATTGTATTCATACGTGCGGCTCCGCAGCCAAGCTTTTATTATATTATTTTTAGAGATGTGTCTGTGGATCTTGTTAAAACTCTACAAAATAAAGAAATGTGCAGACATTTGTATATAAATAAATTGTTACGGGCATGTTTCCCAGAAAGAATAAAGTCATTTCTTTATTCTGTAGCTGATTGTGAGAAACAATAACATTTAATTCTGGACATAACAAAATCCAGAGGAGTTCACCGAGTTCAGAAATAGTTTTCTGAGACTATTTATTCTATAACCTTTTGACCACACTCGGCTGCGATACATTTTTCTAAAGCACACCTGACCTGCTGCTGGATATATTCATGAAGGAAACACATCAACTAGTCTATCATACGCTTGCCCATAAGTTATTCATAACCAGTGTTGAGTGGGGTGGGTTTCCAAAACGTCTCTGAAAGTGGCTGTTTTCAGAGACCCTCCAGACATCATTAGGCACAGCAACGACCATCAGGAGGCTTCTGTGCAAGGCTGCAGTTGAAAGGCAGTAATTGTTAACACGTGTAAGAAATTAAAATTTTTTCTGCAAACTGTCAAAGCATCAAAAGGCCCTACTTAGAGCTTTCAGTGTCTGTGAATTGCTGGTTCATTTGCATTTCTTTCAGATACAAACTGAATACACTGCTAAAATCTCATTTATTTGGGTCAATGAGCAATGATGCCAAATAAAATCAACCTAAAACCTACGATTGACAAACACAGATTAGACCCCAATGAATTAACCAATACATGTTTCATCAAATGCCTAGTTTTTCTTTCACCCTTTCTCGAAGTCGTGCGGTGATCTACGTCTTAGTAAAGCAGGTTGTCATTCTCTGTAAAACTCTTTAAAACTGATGCTACAGGAAAGCTAATCCTTCTGTAAAAGTGCATAAAATGCCAAAAAAATGCCATAATTACTGCAGACAGAACAGAACAACGTGACACTGTGTAATCCCAGCTTTTTAATGTCCCGTTAAGGAGGGCCAGGATTACAAAACAATGAGCTTCCTGCATGGGGGAATATAAAGTATATGTGTGCATATATGCATGACTGTTAAATGTGGGAGGAAAGTATGTGACAACATAACAAATGCAACCTGGAGCACTTTAGGGATTCATTTCATTACAGAACAATGAGCCCTTAAACACACACACACACACACACACACACACACACACACACACACACACACACACACACACACACACACACACCTACCTACCTAGATGTAATTATTTATATTCTGTTTACATGATGGCTTCCAATTTGCCACAACATGCTTCAATTTAGTAATTAAGTTGAGGTGAGTGGAGGTGAGGCAGTTGAGGCAGTTGAGGAGTTGAGGCAGTGGAGGTGAGTATGGAGGTATGTCTGAGAAGTTAAGGTTAACTTTTAAGTTGTTCTGGAAGTTTGTCATTCAGCCTGTGCATGAACAAAAAAGAAATTAGATAAGGGCAAAGGAATGAAAAAAATGTGGGGACTTAAAGGAGGCTAGCGATATAAGAACATCAAAGGAATCACCTTCCTTGTTCTTGCTGTTCTTGTTTCTCTTTACGCCTCTGTCTGTCACACCTATGTATCCACAGGCCAAAGGATACAATAGTGCTGCAATAAGCGTTACTTTTACTAAAGAGACCCAAAAATATTTCAAATACGCTCTCTCTTCATTGTAGTCAAGAAAGAACCTGAAGCTACAGCTCTACAGAAAGCGCAAGGGAGAAACTTACAACATCCAGTTGAACTGTGTATAAAATCTCACATTGTGTTCACCATCATCAACTCTCTATCTCTACATGTCATGTAAGTCCTGAATATCCAAGTGGGGAAAGACAGTCTTTCTGTGTTAGGTGAAATCAGGTCATTGACAGGAGTCTGAAGCAGTGTGAAAGCATCAATTTGATGTAAAGGGTTATGGGAGGATTCTACTATAAACCCACTGAACCAAGCGTCGCTTCTTCAAAAAGGATAAAAAGATACAGTGGAAACTGGGGGAGGTTTGGACAAGCGGTTAAAGATCTGGAGTGTGAAGCCTCCCTTTTCAACCCCAATAGACCTTATTCACAGCAGCGCCATCTTTGATTTTTAATGGGAATGAAAGTGAGGCTGTGATGGATAGACATACATCTCTTCAGTGGGCTGTACAGTTTTTTTTTATGCATTTTTTGGATTGTTCTGCTGACTGCAAAGTGGGAGGTCAGTAGACAAAAAAACTCAACATGCGGAAAATCATAAATTATCTAGGAGATTTAAACAGGTTTTTACAGTGGAAGCCATTGAAAACACGGTAAGCCTATCCCTCACAGCCTTGCTTTTATACCTGTCATGGTGCTGCTCAGAGCAAGGTCTATTTAACCCTTTATTGTGACCTTGAGCAAGGCACCTGGCCCCAAGTTGCTCCAGAGGGGTTGTGTATAAATCACTTTGAAAGAAATTTTAGCCAAATTAGCAAATGACTAATTCCATCCTAAACTTGAATATAATTATTTAGAAATAAATTATATTTTAATGAAAACATTACAGTATGTTGTGACACCCTGTTCACTGCTGTAATTGGGATGCATCTCATAACACGCAGGATGAAAGTGAAAACACACACTGTCTACTGTCTGTATTACCAGCCATAAATAATGTTGGATTTACCTTCTAATGCCAAAGTAGATAGATCATTTTTGACAATTAAGGGTAAGATGTTATATCCAAGCCAGCATGGCTTTTACACTTTCAAATGACTGCCCACTTTATACATCTTTCAGATATTCATTTATTTGTTGTATTTTACTGTTATATAATTGAAATACACTGTCCACTGCCACTAAACACTATCCAACCAGACACAACAAAAAATATATTTTCAGATGTTTTTTTATATAAAAAAGGTTTAACAATATACTGCTAGTATAATAATTGTTATATATATATATATATATATATATATATATATATATATTCATATGTATTAAAGTATATATATTTTTAATACTATATACACATATATTTCAAAAATATTTAGTTACTTTGAATGCATAATTTGAGCAAAAAAATATTTAAAATGATTTGTAAAATGTATGAATTGCGTGTAATTTAAAAAAAAAGTCATCCATATACTCAAAAAAAAAATATATAAGATGTTCACCATATGTTCATCAATTAATGATTGCCAGGTGCATGGAATTTTGAATAAATGGCAAATGAAAACCTAGATGCAATTATTTTCATATATCTGTTGTAGTTTATGTTCAATGTAGACCCCATGCAATATTTATTAATTGGTTATTTATTATTTTAATGGGAATTACTGTACATTCAGCTCTACCATGAGTATTTTAAAGATTATAAAATAATGCAACATATTGTATTTTTTAAATGAATTTTTTAAAATAATTTTTAAATAAGTTTTCTAAATAATAAATAATAATAATAATTGTAAGACAATAATTGTAAGAAAGTATTCAATGTTTATTATATGTTTATTATAGTATGCTATTTTACAGCACCTTCAACACCTACATCACAACCCTAAATACATGGTATCCACTATGTGAAACTCTGAAAATAAAAACATCAGGAATTATTATTTTCTTGTTCTGAAATAAAACATTAAAAGAAGAAAAACATTAATGTATTCTTCCTTTCCGATTGAATAATTCATGCATCAGAGGGTTAAATGCTCCTTTCCCTTATTTGGCCTCTGTGTTAATCTACAGCAACAAATACCTCAGGTATCACTCGATCGCTCTTTATCACTCGTTACCAGAGAGGTGTTGGTCTAGTCCCACCAGGGGTGGATGGCCCTGCAAGGCGATCATATCAAAGTAACCTTATATCCCTAGCAGTTTCAACCACATCACCTTAAAGAGAAAAAAAAAGAGCAGGCCTCTGGCAACAACTCTGGCATCTGACAAGCAAGGAATAGGCAGTGGTACATGATCTTAAACAGGTAAACCTGCGTAAACACACCGAAAATGATTGTTTAGCATTTGCATGATAAACACAATTTTTTGGACAGGTCTAAATTAGAATCTGGCACTTTAAGACCAGATGTGGCCTCGTGCTTTCTCCTGTGTCACTCTCCCCTGCCAAAGGACACAAATCTCAGTCTAACGTTTGATATAAATGCACTCTGGCATTTCTGAGGCTTCTGGTTGAGTGTTCACAAGAGTAAACTGCAGAGGGATGAAACGAGACTTAATGAGATTTGGAGTGTTCGGATCTCACTAACAGTCCTGCCATCTGCTTCCCCTGAACGTAGGCCTGCCGAAATCATATGACAGCACTGGACAAATACAAGCGCTAATGCTCTTTTAATGAGTTGTGCCATGTGAACACACGTACTGACTGTAAACACAGACTCACGTGCTTATAGTTGCCGTGTGTGGTTAAGGATAATGCACAATGAGTATCTCAAACTTGCGAGTCTGGGAATGTAGCACGCAAACACAAGCTACAAATAAGTGGTATCAGTTTAGCAGATCACATACTCAGTGCATACTCAAATACTTGCCTATTTAATTTAGATTTTAATTAGTGAGATCAGCTCTGGTTTTCAGACAGCCCACCCACAGACTGTTCACTGACCGTCTGATGAATATTGCATAAAAATGCCAAGACCTTTCTCAGAACTGATAGCTCTAATCTGATTGGTTGACCCGAGAGTCATGGTGCAAGGGTTTTTATCAATCTGATGGGACTTAACATTGTGTTTCTAGGCTGCCACATTTAACAATTCCAACTTGGGCTGGTTATAAATATTGATATTTAAATTGATTCTTTTTTATCATGACAGTGTTTTCATATACCGCTTACCAGCAACGTTGCACCACTGCAGCTGAAAAGCAAAAGTAAGTAATATTTTACCAGAGTTTAAAGTCTGAATTTAATCTGATTAAAAGGGCCTGTATCACAAAATGACAGAAATATACATACATCTTTCAGTTGAGTTGTCTTCACAAACTGCATGCAACAACATACAGTGTGACTGTCTGATTCATGAACAAATTACTCTAATAAACAGGTTCTTCTTAGTAAATTACAAATACACGTGACCGGCCTTCGTTTAGATCTTCGTTGTGTTGGTAGATGAACGAGACCGGGCAACAGAAATTACTCAGACCAGATTTTATTCTGCATGCATAAAAAGGTCCTAAAGGAACCACGCACCGTATTCAACAATACTGCAAAATGACCATGTAACCATAGAAATATGACATTTCAATTAATAGAAATCAATATTAGAAGAATAAATTAAATGAAATATTAAAATAATAATTCCAGAATACAAAATAATGAAAGAAATACAACAAATGATAACAAAGGGAGAGATTTTGAGTGAAATTAATAAATAAATATAACACCCGTTATATGCACCTCCCCTAATTTCACCAAAATACTATATGTACATAAAGAGGATTTCCTAAAGAATCACAATGCAAAAATTCCACAGTTACAGCAAAGAAAGCTATCCGTCTTGACAGATACAGAGAAATTTGAGGGTGATCAGGCCTAAAAACCTCTTAGTAAAGTATGTTGCCAAATACACCATACCACACTTCAGCTTTGCAACAAATCCTCATTCACATTATTCTTATATGACATGGCAATGAAAAAAATTACCCCAAAAAAGAAATAGAAAATAAACTTCCTACCCAATCAAAAATATTAGAATAGGCTTAAAAGGGACTGTGACTTTTTCTGGAACCTGTCTGGCAAGCTTGGCATTTTTAATGGCTTTTGAGCCATGGTCTCAATCAGACGGTGTACTTTTTTTACTACTCTACCAGCCCGTGTTGTAATTGTGCCTTGCGCTTGTTCAGGACCTGGCATTGACACATCACGTACAGGTAAATCGGAGTCAACGATACCTGAATTAATACAGTCAAATGTTGCCAATACATTGTCACAATCAGAAGTTCCTGTGCTCAATGTTTTTTTAGGGAGCATCTGGTTTTGGCTGTCTTGACCAGAATTAACACAGTAAGTGTCATCACTTTCCTCTGTATCCTGTTCCATTTGTACATCAAGAGTTTCTGAACTCTTTGAAACATCCTCATTCAATACTAATGAATGTGTTTTGTTTTCAGGATCTTCATCCTCCAAGGAATCAGTGGAATTTGTTGATTGGCTCCCACACTCAGAACTGTTCGAGCAATCGGCAACTGTCAATCCACGTTTGATCCTCAAGACATGTCACTGGTAAGAAACTGATGTCTAAGAGCATGTTCCGATGTACCACTTTAATGTGTCCTTTGTCATCCTTCACTTTGTATATGTGTGTCTGGGGATCACTATCCACAATGGTGTACACAGTAGGTTCCCATCTATCTGCCAACTTCCTTTTTCCTCTTTCTCCTTTATTGACAATGAGCACTCTATCTCCATTGTTCAAATGTACTCCCTTGATCTTGTGGTTATAAATCTTGGTCTGTTTCCTCTGTTCTTGTACAGCATGTTTTTGAGCAATTTCAGCTGCTTCGTGAAGATGAGACATTAAAGTGGCAACATAGCTGCTATAATCAACAATCACTGGATCCTTCGATACTTGCTTGAACATTATGTCTACAGGTAATCGTGGGACACGTCCAAACATGAGTTGGAAAGGTGCGTAACCCGTCGTCTCATGTTGTTGAGTTGTAAGCGAAGGTCAGAGTCTGAATTTGTTGGGGCCACCTATCCTTAGATCTCAGAGGCAAGGAGCGAAGCATACTTCCTAATGTTAGGTTGAACCGCTCTGTGATGCCATTTCCCATAGGATGATAGGCAGTTGTACGAGATTCGGAGACCCCAGAAAGTGCTAGCAATTCAGGTAAGAGCTCACTCTCAAAATGAGTACCTTGATCCGTATGGATCCGCTCAGGAAACCCATACACACATGGTACCATATCTTCCGAGCAATTTGCATAGCCGTCTGATTGATGCAAGGAAAGGCGTGTGCAAGTTTAGTGAAATGATCCGTCAGGACCAACACATCCACTGAACTCTGTTCGTTATCTTCTGCACTCCAAAAGTCAAGACAAACCAACTCCATAGGTGCAGAAGTTTGAATACTTTTCAGTGGAGCTCGAGCAGCTGGCTCAGGTGTTTTTGCCAAAATGCACTGCCTGCAACACATATTCTCTGATCTCGCGCTCCATCTTGGGCCAGAAGAAGTGCTGTCTTGCCAAGTGAACTGTTTTAGCCTGTCCTTGGTGACCAGCAAGATTGTGAAGACCGTGTAGAGCTTTTTCTACCATGCTCTGAGGCAGAACATACTGATGTCTTTTCTGTCTGCTTATAGGGACCTTAGTCACCCTGTACAGAATCCCATCAAACACTTTTAAGTGATCCCATTGCTTGACAAGGGCTAAAGCTCTATAGTCGAGCTTTTCCCTCTCTCTTCTTGAAGGGCGGTTTTTACGAAGCACAAAAGGGAGAACCTTGGAAATGGTAAGGTGGAGCTCTTGACTTTTTTCCAACTCTTCGAGAGAGAACATAGGCAGAGGCTGTTCACCATGGCTAGTGTCTGCAATCTGCTGAACTAACTGCACCAGCTGAACTGCTCGTGTCACCGTCGCCATTTCCCAGTCATCTTGGACATGGCAAAGTGTTTTGACGGTAACTGAATCACATGACTGCATAAGACAGCCTGATTGACATCCAACCTGATCACTTATCTTGTGGCACTCAACCTTCAGACGAAACACATCCTGTATTCCTTCTCCTACAGCATCAGCTTTGGTAAGTAAGCGGTTGAAACTCTCATTCATGAGCCTTTGAGTAATTGATCTTGCAAATGGATCTCTGCTTAAGGCACCAGTTACAATTGTTCTTGACTCCTGCTTTATGTCGAAAGAATAAGGGGCTAATTTTAAAACCCACCTTTGTTCACAGGCGGCTTAGTCATAATTTGCGTAAGTGGATTGTTGTCAGTCCAAACTGTGAACCTGTGCCCCTTGAGCCAGTGACTGAATTTTCCCACACACTCCACTTCAAAGCCAAATATTCGAGCCTGTGCGCAGTGTACTTCTTCTGTGACACGGTTAGGGTCTTGCTGGCGAAGGCAATTGGCCGAGCAATTTCTTCCCTTGCTGGAACTTGGGATAGCACAGCACCTAACCCATCCAGAGATGTGTCAATTAAAAGAATCAAATGCCTAGAGAAATCAGGATGTGCAAGCACAGCACAGTTCAGCAACCTCTCCTTGAGTGTATTGAAAGCAATATCGCATTCCTCCGTCCAATCACTTGGATTCAGCTTCCTGAACGTGCCAACAGGCTTCTTTACTTTCTCTTTACCTCTTCTCTTCTGACCCGCAGTTAGAGCAAAGAGACACTTGGCGATCGACGAACAATTAGGAATAAAGTGTTGATAGTAGAAAATCATTCCTAAAAATGACGTGATTCTTCGCACTGATGGAGTGCAACCATCTTCCTCCATAAGTTGCATCTTGGACATTTTGGATATAACATCCACCTTCGTGAAGTCCACAGAGACACCATGGCCAGAAATAATATGGCCTAAGAATTTTACTAAATCACACAAGAAATTACACTTTTTGGGACTCAGTTTCTGGTGATGTAACCTAAGCCGCTAAAAAAACATATCAAGCCTGCTCAAAGCCTCTTGCTCTGTGGACGCAAACACAAGTAAATCGTCCAAATAGCAGAGTAAGCTGGTAAAGTTCATTTCTCCAAAAATGCTAAGCATCATCCGCATGAACGAAGCTGGACTGTTACACAAGCCTTGTGGCATGCGGTTATACTCATGTAGTCCCATAGGAGTAATGAAAACGGTTTATTTTTTGTCTTGTTCATGCCTAGGCAAATTGTAGAATCCGGAGTCAAGTCCAAAGTGCTGAAGTAATTGTTACCTCCTAAATAATGATGGGGACGAGACCGCCTATGCCGAGTCCAAGTCAAGACCGAGTCTTTGAAGGGTCGAGTCCGAGTCGAGACCGAGTCCGTTGGTTTTCAAATACAGTCGAGTCCGAGTCAAGACCGAGTCTTTGAGGAAGCAAGTCCGAGTCGAAATTTTGTCTCGACATGTCAGTTTTGATATTCATGATTTAATATCACCCCAGTTAATAATCAACAGTTAGGCCTACAGACTAAGCTAGATTGGGAATTGTTTAGAGGAGCAGTCTTAACGTCTTAATATGGACCAGGGGCGTAGCAAGCTTTTCAAAAGTGCGGGGGATGGATGTGACATTTAAATGTTGGCATTAACAGCTATTAATGACTAAAAAGCTTAAAAGGAACTGTGTTGTATATGCTGGGGTACAATTTATAAATGATCGTTCTTTCCCACTGGATTTTGTAAAACTATGTTGTGTGGACCTCTGTCCCTTTATGGGGGGTTCGGGGGCATGCTCCCCCGCACGTTTTTTTTTTGTGCATTTTAAGGTTAAACGCTCAATCTGATGCACTTTGAGAGCTCAAAATTAAGAGCTTCAACTGGGTTCCACCCATGACCTGTGCACATTGAACAAAGAAAAAACATTGACTTGTACCTAAAGAGGGCTCAAACATCTTTTTAGTTATGATATAGAGTCTCCGTCTACATTACATTATCACTGGTGTTTTAGAATGCCAAACATTTATTATAATAATATAATGATTTATAATAATTATTCCTATGATGGAAAATCCATATAGCCTATAAATGTATGCTACTGTATAAATGAAAATGAATATTTCAAAAGTATATTTTATATTACGCTATAGAATAGGAAAATTACAATACTTTTGTCCTCATTTCTTCACTTGTAAGAAATAAACCCTTGAGCTTTTATTTTGGAGAGAAGTGTGAGCAAAGTGCACACTTTTCTTTAAATCACGCAGCACAAACAGAATGCCTAAGTCTTGTGCAGTTTAGTGTAAAAAACGAAATATCATACTGAAAACACTCGACATGTCAACAAAACATAAACATAACATCTTCCTAAACACATATCAAGCTTATTTAAAAACCTCGAAAGCATAAACACTCATTCAAAGTACCTGGAAAAGGGAGATGTAAATAACCATAAGTTCCCGCCTCCTCAGCACGAGCTGACCGATAAATCTAACACACCAAGAGAGGCGGGACTTAAGGCAGAACAGCCAATTATCAGCCGGTCACACTCAATTTTTGAGAGGAATGGGGAGAGGAGACGCAGCGAGCATAGACACAGAGCGGCCAGAGAAACGACTGAACGAGAGCGACTGTAGTAAGGCGTTTGTGCAAAACTGCAGAAAAAGTGCGGGTGTTGAACCCTCTCACTAGGAAAGTGATGGGGACGAGACCGCCTATGCCAAGTCCGAGTCAAGACCGAGTCTTTGAAGGGTCGAGTCCGAGTCGAGACCGAGTCTTTGAAGGAACAAGTCCGAGACGAGTCAGAGAAAGCAGAAATCGGTCTCGAGACGGGTCTCGAGTCCGAGACCGGACTCGAGTACTACATCACTACTCCTAAAGCAGCAAGGCAGTCGGACTGGTGAGGGAGTGGGTAAGCATCTTTAAGTGTTCTCGCATTAAGCCACCTGAAGTCCGTACAGATGCGGAGGCTTTCATCCTTTTCCCACACAAGTACCAATGGCGATGCATATTTGCTAACAGATTTTCGAATTATTCCTTGCTCCTCCAGTTAGTTTAACACCTGACGCAACTTCTGGTAGTGAGCAGGAGGGATCCTCCGATATAGCAACCGGAAAGGCCTCTCATCTGTAAGTAGGATGCGGTGTTCAAATTCCTTAGCCTCACCACAGTCTAAGGGATGCTTAGAGAACACATCATTGTAATTCACCAATAACTGGACAAGTTTCTCTTTGGATGCTTCAGTGACTTTGGAGAGACCAATGTCAATTTAGATTAACCCAACATCTTGCAATCTCAAATCTGAAGCACAATTTAGAGTAGCTTGCATCTCTGAACTATCTTCCTTCATCTTTCCAAAAACCTTCTACAGCTAGACAAGGTGAAACATCTGCCAATTTCCGATTCTTTCTTAGCGTGACAGGTTGGTCAGGCAAATTGGTTATTTTCATAGGTACCCACCTATCACCTCACAGATGTTATCACACGAGCTACCATGATGTTTCTTGGCATAGTCTTGGAGGTAGTTGGTTCAACAAGAATGGTGCTCCCAAGGGACAATGGAGTGTTGCGGGGCAGTCTTTCCCACACTAAATGCTCTTGTCTAGCAGCAAGAGTGACAGCATGATGGAGCTTTACTGTTCTGATTTTGCTAGGGATCTCATCATGTCACCAGCGTGTGAGATTTTACAACATCCAAAAAGGGTTCACAGTCCGGTGATAACTGTGTAGCACGTTGCGATATGAAGTCCCAATACTCATCTGTGTTCTTCATTCGATTCACAATATGTTTGATCAAGTTGGTGCCAAGAATTAAATCATTATGTTGTCCTGGAACAACGAGAACTGGAACTCGACAGCTGATGCCATACACTTTCATACTAACTTCGTACAAACATTTTGGCTGTGCGGTCCTACCCCAAACACCGACAAGAATGATATTCTCAGGTAGTGATTTTTTGTCCAAGACAACATTTTCAGCCAACAACTTTTGTTCAAATGTCTCACTGATGGTACAAGAGATGGAGCCAGTGTCAAGCATAAACCGTCTCTTCTACAATGTGCAACTGTAAAGTGGTCCATGCCTCTGCACACTTGGCAAAACTTCCTGCTCACATTCCCATGCCTAAATGAATCTACAGGTACAGAGGGGGTTTGCATGCTTTGTTTCAGCACACGATCAAGCAAACTGATAAGGGACTGAGTGCAGCTGTCACCTGTCTGACCTGGTGGTGTAACTGGCAACCCACCTTGACCTGCTGACACTTTCGGCTCATTTCCAGATGTTCCATCATCTCTATTCGACATTTGGGCATTGGCAGCTACAGTCTTGGCAAAGGCAGAACGATTAGACTGCGCCTTCATTTGTGCTCTTTTCTCAGCTTGATATTCATCAAGACGTTCTTGTATTTCAGCCGCCGTCCACCTATCAGCAGACTTGAACCTCAAGATAGCAGACAGAGATTGGTCAGGGCAATGTTTAACAAACATTTGTGTCACCTCATGGGTAGGATCTTCAATACTTCTGCCCTGCCTTCTCAAACACTCGTCAGCAACATCAACAGCTTTATTAAGGCGAATCCAATATTCCAATGCATTCTCTCCTGCTACAGGTAAAGTGCAATAAAAGTCAGCAAGCAGCATAGATTAATATGTCAATTCGCTGAAGTGTTGTTTGAGTATGTCTGTGACAATTCTTGGGTTTGTTTCAGGCTTCAGCGATGGATTGCTGCGTAGTGCTATCTTGATTACATCTTTGGCTCTTCCTATTAAGTTCAACATGACCTCATCCACTTGTTCAGCTTTCTTCCTCAAATAAACTTTCATGAGTTCTTCCCATTCGTGTACTGAAAATGTGTCAGATCCATCCCCTCTGAAACAGGGAGGTGCCTTAACATCAGGCTTCATTACTAACTTCACTCCAGTCAAATTAAGAGAAGGTGACTCCATGAGAATCTGGCTCGTCCCTATGCTCTGCGTTTGAATATCAGGACACTCAATTTTTTCACTGCTTTTTTTCAGGTGATCAGATATTGACTGCCCTATTTCTTGAGCAAGCTGTGTGATTAAACTACTCAAGTCAGCGTTACTGTAGTCTCGGCTGTCTGAAGCAGCACCTTCACATTTTCTGATTCAGTAGTATGTACTCTACCGGGATTACGGGTAGAACAGAAATCAGGAGAGCAACTGTCCTTCTGAGTAGCGTCTGTTCAAGTTCACCAAATATACGCCCCCTAGCAAAACCCAATTCAAACCCATTATTAGGGGAGTAACTTGTCTTCTCACTATTTTGTGACATCTTGAGTTTTACAGATCAACAAAAATAAATTAAAACAGATAATGACGACAGAAAAAAAAATGTTCACATGTGCACACACCTAAGAGTAATACACAACTAAATCAAACAAAAATGTTTCTTTTTCATATTCAACCTTTTCTTTGTCTCTTTCTTTTTTCTCTTTTCTTTTTCTGAATTATATACAGTCTAATGTCCAACCTGTCTTTCCTTTGGCACAGAATTTGGACATTCCAGAATGCAGCAAACCCCGGCGAACCAAGCTGATGTTGATCAAAGAGGATCCACGATGACTTGCATCAAATAAAAGTCACGGCACCAATGTGACAGGTCTTCGTTTAGCTCTGCGTTGTGTTGGTAGATGAACGAGACCGGGCAACAGAGATTACTCAGGCCAGATTTTATTCTGCATGCATAAAAAGAAAGATCAGAACAAGCTCGAGTCTGTGGCCTTCTCTCACAATTCAGCCTCTCTTCAGTCGCATTTACCGTGAACTGCAACACATTTTACAATTTACAAATGACATCTTTATAAACATGTATTTCAGTTACTCATATAATCAAATTGTGTTTGTTCAACAGATTTCATAAAAAAAATAAAGCACTTTACATAAATTCAAAACAATATTAACAGAAGCATGAAAGAGAACATACCTGCAATGAATAAAAAGAAAGATCAGAAAAAGCTCAAGTCTGTGGCCTTCTCTCACAATTCAGCCCGTCAGTGAAAGGCATTATTTTAGCCAACAGAGCTTGCACACTCATACGTCATGCTTAATGAATTCTCTCCGAAAATACATGTAATAACTCATCACATCATTCACACAAACTTCATACATGTTTGAATAAGATTAAAGTGCATTTTAGAACAAAATTACATGTTGTATTACAATAAACAAAACTCATATCAAACTATTTAGACAGAGCATCAGTACAACTCGAAGGAGAGCAACCGGAACCGGAACATGAGTCTTAAAGGAACCACAAACTGTATTTAACAATACAGCAAAATGATCATGTAACCATAGAAATATGACATCTCAGTTAATAGAAATCAATATTAGAAGAATAAATTAAATATTAAAAGAATAATTCCAGAATACAAAATAATAAAAGAAATACAATTATAATAACAAAGGGAGAGATTTTGAATGAAATTAATAAATAAACACCCGTTACACACAGCACAATCAGTGTAGCCTGATTCTGGTTCTCGAACAAATAACTTGAGTTTTGAGTTACTGTATTTACATTTTCTATACTCATTCATGTGAGATTATAGCTAGGGTGACCAGCCGTCCCGATTTGCGTTGTACCGCACAGCATTTTTACCCCTTGTCCCGCACGTCGCATATTGAGAAAATGTCCCACATTTTCATCAGTCTGTTGGTTTTTAATTATCATATTAAGAAAACGTGCAAGCATTCTTTTGCCTTTTTAAGAAAGCATTTTATTTATTCTTTTTGCGGCGTAGTTTTTCACATTTAACAGCACTTCGTCAGAAGTACAAATACAACAGCCGTTTTTAAAATCCTATCCAATGGTTGAAAGCAAAGGAGTAAACACGCTCACTAGTAGGTTGTGACGGCTGTCGATCAAAATGTGGAGCGGTGATTTGTTCCATGTGTTTCTGTTAAAAAACAAATGGATAATTCGGTAAATTAAAATTAAAATTTAACAGAATTTATCAACTTGTTGCCTGCTGTGGTTGTTTTAATTCACATCCTTTCTAAAAAAAATATGAACGTTTTTGGTTTAATATATTCTTAATATATAAGACTGTCAATTATCTAAATTCATGTTGGTTTATATTTTATTTGTTCATTATTTATTTTGTTGGATTTTAGTTGGACTTGGTCAGAACTGTTTCAAATATAGTTATTGCATGATGCCTGCTGCCTTTTGGCTCAGGCAGAATACAAATGTTTTTATTAAGTTAGATAAACATCATATAACAGTTTCAGGTTATGTTTTAGTGTTGGTAACATGTCCCACATTGTCCCACACAAACTTATAATCGTCTTACATTTGGTTTGTTTGATGTTGGTCACCCTAATTATAGCTGATGTGTTAGGGTTGGGTATCGTTTGAATTTGATAGATTTCGATACTTGTCGATTCCGGGTTCTGGTTCCAATATGGTAATAATAATAAAAAAAAAATAAGTCAAACATTTAGGGCCTTATCATACACCCGGAGCAACAGCGCCATGTTTTTGCGTGAGTGTTTTTTGCTAGGGTTTCAACCCGATGCATTTTCACGTCCTGCGCCACATTGTTTAAATAGCCTAGAAAATCCATTTGCATCAATTTGTGCGTCTATGGGTGTGCTGGTCTAAAAACGAGGTGATGGGGTTTGGCGAGTTTAATTACAGCAATTTGATTGGGGAAAAAGGTCAACCGTGCAGTTACAATGCATGTTAAATGGTTAAGAACTCATGCACAAATCCAATATATTGTTTACATTCCCTTAGTTAAGACATAACTGACTGTGTTTACGAGGATATTTTGGCATAATTTTGTGTGTATTTGTCAGCTCAAGCGCAAGAATACATGAAAGAGAACTCAATTCAGCATCCGTGCACTATAAGAAATGAGGCTTTTTGTGCAAGCGCTTCTCGATGTGCATATCACAGAAAACAATGGGCGAGTGCCGAATTAAATTCTCTTTCGCATCTTGTTTTTGATTATTATATGCTAAATAAATGGCCTTTTAATTACATAGTTTGGGCACTGCTGTTAATTTGTGAACATTTTTCAAAATGTAGGCCTACCAAGTTAGAAGCTTCCTTATATAATTTATAGTAATAGCTGAGAGAAATGTTCTTTTATATGTAAGCAAAATAGGCATTGTAAATGAAACGTACCCAAATGAATCGATATAAAATTAATTATTTCTGTGAATCATAAAATGTGTATCGATAAGTGGTTGTACTTCCAAAGAAGAATTAAACATTGGAGTTTGCAAAAGTTCATGACACTGAATCTTTAAAAGAACAGCAAGTAAACAATATATAATTGAGCAAATATATTCCACAGGGTTTTACATGATTTACCCAAAAAGATATACTCAAAAGCACTCTTTTCCCACAAACCACATTTTTCCCATTTAGCAACAGAGCTGCTATTGATTTTTACAGTACAGAATTAAAAATAATACCATCTAAATGCATTCAATGCTTACAATTATGTACAAAATAAAACAATCATTGCTAATCTTCCATCACATCAGAATCTTCATATTGGTTAGAGTCTTTGTGCTGACCTCAACTGCATTGGCATAAATAATCACTAAGGGACTAGTCTTCATTAAAACCGAAGCAGAACTCAACAATTATTCCTTGTACTCAGAGCAGTCTGTACAAACCTCTATTTGTGCCAGTCCCATAGTTTGATGTGAAGCAAACATGGCAGTAGATGATTTCTCCCCCTCAAGTCATACTGATGTGTCCAATCTCCAGATGACATATTGATAAGGGGATGAATAACAAGACTGAAAATCTCTAAATCCATCCAATTTTACTCTGACACCAGCTGCTTAGAGGGCTGTGCACCACAGAGTCATTGGATAGGGAAATTAATAAGGAATAATTGGGCATGACAAATCAGAAATTCACCGTCAGACCAATTAAAGCCAAATCGGTTTGACATACTCTCACCTTCTGATTAGGAGAGGAAGGAGTGGAATTACTGGAGATTCAGAGGAGGAGATTTGGCACATCTGGAGTCACTGTGGCAAGGGAAGGGAACAAGAAATATTGTGCGATCAATGAAAGCAGTTTGCTGAACAGGAGAAAAATGACAAGAATTGTGGTTAGGAGGAACCTGGAAGTGTAGTTTTTACGTTCTGTTGACAGCTAGAACTGGATAAACTGATCAATTCAGAATCGATTTTTAATTCAATTTGTAATAGTAACATCTGGTTGGATGCACATATACTAACAAGATTGAACCTTAGTCTCAACCTCAGACATCACGCCCATGGACCGTTGGCACACAAAATGGGAAACACTTTGAGTGTTTCAAAGTCGTCATCTAATTGGATGTTCCCTATCAGTTATGATCGACGTTATGCGACGTGACAACGTTATTGGGATCTCTTCAGGGAGCCCTATCATCTTCGAGTGTCTACAGAACGAGCCGATGAACGTTGGTGTGTGTGAATCGCGTCACCCTCCCCGCAGTGGCGGAATAAACAGGAAGCGGGCGCACGCACACATTGTCTTTCACTTCGGAGCCGAGTTTCCTGTTGGTCTTCTGAGATACAGACTCCAGTTGCATTGAAGAAATCTCTCTTCTCCTCTTCTGTTCCAGTGTTGGTGTGACGCCGAGATCAGCGAGTGGCCGCGAGCTCAAAGCTCAAACAAACTGCTGTTATAACAGCACTAAAAGTGTTGTGTCAGTGGCTGGGCGTTTCCCTAAAGTGTACTAGTACACAGAGCCCATTCCCTGGGTGCCTCAGCACTGTGAATGGGCACTAAGAGAGCTTTTTTTTTTCACAAAAAAGAGCAACACAGCGTGACTCTACGCCCTTTTCAGGATGTCATTCCACTTGTGCGTTTCTGGATGCGGTTGTTCCCTGGCACCAGCAGACGGCCACGATAGCTGCCTCTCGTGTTTGGGCATTCAGCACGCTGAGACAGCTTTTGTGAATAGCTCATGTTCCCATTGCGGGAATATGACTATGGCAGCGTTGAGATCGAGACTCGCTTACCTGGGTGATTGAGATGCTCCTGGGGCATATGGCATCTGCAGCCTCGGTAACGCCGCTCGGATTGCTTCATATGAGGCCACTCCAACACTGGCTCCACGATCGAGTCCCAAGATGGGTGTGGCAGAGTGGCTCGTGCTGGATCAAAATTACCCCGCACTGTCGCCAAACTCTCAGCTTGTGGTCGGACCCTTCATTCCTGCAGGCAGGTGTTCCCCTAGAACAAGTATCCAGACATTCTGTGGTCACCACGGATGCCTCTGCCACTGGCTGGGGGCTACGTACAACGGGCATGCAGCTTCAGGTCTGTGGACGGGGCCTCAACTGCATTGGCACATCAACTGCCTTGAGTTGTTAGCAGTACATCTTCCGCTGGGCTGCTTCAAAACGCCGCTACTAGGCAAGCATGTACTGGTCTGTACGGACAGCACTGCGATTCGTACGTCAACCGTCAGGGTGGTCTACGCTCCCGCCACATGTCACAACTCGCCCGCCATCTCCTCCTTTGGAGTCAGAAGCATCTGAGGTCGCTTCGTGCCGTTTATATTCTGGACCTGCTCAACCGTGCAGCTGATGAGCTCTCACGGCAGCAGGTGCTACCTGGAGAGTGGCGACTCATGTGGTCCAGCTGATATGGAGGCGCTTCGGGACCGCACAGGTAGATTTGTTTGCCGCCCCGGACACGTCCCACTGCCAGTTGTTCTTCTCCCTGACCCTGGCCCATTCCTCTGAGAGAGGACCTGCTCTCTCAGAGATGGGGCACCCTATGGCACCCATGTCCAGAACTCTGGAAACCCCATGTCTGGTCCCTGGACGGGATGCGGAGGTTCTAGGTGACCTACTCCAAGCGGTAGTCGACACCATCACTTCCACTAGGAAGTGGACCAGCAGACGAGGCCCCCTCTACGAGGCGCCTCTATGCGTTGAAGTGGAACCTGTTCGTTGAGTAGCAGCAACTGCAGCGTTTTCCATAGGGATCCCAATTACGTTGTCAAGTCGATGTAACATCGAACGTGAGCGACTGATAGGGAACGTCTCGGTTACTAATGTAACCCTCGTTCCCTGAAGGGACATCCCGTCGCCACTGTTGCTGACCATCGCTGAAACGGCCGCCACAAATACTTTGTTTCCTCCCTTCCTTTTTGTCATCCAAAATTACACTGTAAAAAGCTTTATGCTTTGTAATATATCTGAGAAATGCAAGCAATGCCACAAAATTTGATCATTTTACTGTAAGACGGCATATTAATTCAGACATGCCTCACATACTTTTCTTGAAGCTCTCGGCTAATTCAGAATTGCATTTTAAATCAAAACGTCAAAGAGTGTATGTATTGGCAATGCACAGTCTTCATACCAACATTGTAATATTGGCGTTCCCCAAGGGTCAGTGCTGGGCCCAATCTTGTTTAGCTTGTACATTAATGACCACCCTTAGCCTGTCCCTCTATCAGCATACAGATGTATGTTCTACACAGTTCTATATGTGCATGCAAAAAACAAACAACAAGCTGCAAACAAACTAACAGCAGCCATGGCACAAGTTTCGAACTGGCTAAATAATTGATCTTTTCACATATAACATTGCTTTACAAGCTGGTCTCAAATGAACACTACAACTCTGAAACCAATTGAGTCACTGTACAAACAGAAAATAAAATCTCTTGATAGAAAGGTTAATAGTTATCATCACTGTCACATAATAAAAAAAATACAATCTATTCACTTTAGACAGTTTAAAAAAAAGTTCAGATGCTTGCCTTGTTTACAAGGTGTTATATGGGCTAGCCCCTCCGCCACTTAACCAATTTATAAAGCAGAAAGACAGTAGAGGTAGGGTAACAAGGGCAGCTAGTAGAGGGGACTGTATTATACAATACAGGCGTAGTAAGTTTGGACAGATGGCATTCTCAGTTAGAGCTACACACTACTGGAATAGTTTACCTGTTGAATTGAGAGAATGTAACAACTTTTTAACCTTTAAACATAAACTTAAGACATGGCTTAAAGGCACAATATGTAAGAATTTTGTAATAAAATATCCAAAAATCACTTGCACAGTGTGATATATTTCCTGCAGTTGTGTACTTACAATATCCCAAAAGTCTCCAAAGATTTTTTATTTCAGAGAAATTCACATTTAAATAAGTGGCCGTCCAGGAAAAAATGTCGCCTGTCAATGACGCAATATCCGCGCTATCCTCGGTTTCCATTCATACTGCCATAGCCATGACGTAACCATGGCAAAACAAGTAGACAACTGCGTAGTGCGTAACATTTAGCGGCACCAGAGCCCGTCATTCTCTGGCGGCACGCAGTTCTTGTTTCGTTCAAACATAGACCATCCATGGCAAGCAGACTTTGGGACAAACAAGGAGAACGTCCTGGTTGCGTATGCAACCCACCGTTCCCTGAAGGAGGGAACGGAGGACGTAGTCGACGGTCGACTGAATGGGGATCACGCCAGGGAGCCTATCATCTTTGAGTACTATTGAACGAGCCAATGTAATTGGCGTGCGTGATTCGCATCACACACTCCACCCCCGCGGCGCCGGTATAAATACGGAAGTGGATGCACGCACTAGTTGCTTTTTCGCTGAGGAACCGAGCGTAACCCGGAGTCAGCGGTGGTCCAGCGGTAGTGGCAAGGGGACTACGTCCTCCGTTCCCTCCTTCAGGGAACGGTGGGTTGCATACGCAACCAGGACATTCCCTTTCAGTCAATAACGTCAGACGTAGTCGACGGTCGACTGAATGGGGATAACCTTTGAAAACGCCACTAAAGCTGCCACCTTCAGGTGCCTTGACAAAAAAGCCTCCTGATGCCCCCGCAATTCTAGGCGGGGAAGGACAGGGCTTAGGCAGGGAAGTCACTGCTGTTCCTACAGGACCACTGGGAAAGCGTTCCCGTACATTGGAAGGAAGGGACGCTGCGGAAGCACATCCTACCCGAAGGGAGGTAAATGTGGAAAATACACATATGAACTGGGCGGATGACCGGGCAGTATAACATATGGAATAACACTGTGGAGGCTCCAGCCTAAGACGGGGGGAGACTCACCGGCCAGTGACGGCAGAGACTCTGCCGAGGGAAGACACGGGCTCGCCGTAGGGAGCCGTATCGTGGAAGAATACACATATGGGGTTGCCATAGGGACCGCAACATATGGACCCAGCCTAACACAGGTTCCACACTGCTTACAAGTGGTAGGCCTAACACCAGACGTTCCTCACGTCCGACGTCAGAGGGGTGTGGAGGAACTCAACAGGGTTCAATTTTAAGGGAACTCAACTGGAGTAGAAAGGCGCACGTATCCAGTCCATAGGAGGGGAATGGCGCAGCAAGCCGACACTTGAACCGGGCTCACGGTGAAACTGGCTTCATAAGAAGGGAGCCCACGGGAAGCAGCGGTACGACTAGGTGTCGTCCAGCCCCCAACTCTAGAATCTGTTAGCAAAGCATAGCGTCAATGCCCAGGCTGAGCACTTTACACTCATCATAGAGGAGCTCAACACCTAAGTGGACATGTTGCATCTCGGAATTTTTACCGAAATGAAAGCAAGCACTAAGTGGCCAACTTTGCTTGGAAACAGCCTTCCCTCTCTGCTGAATTCCTAACAGATATTTGTAGAGCTGGTCTAAGGTCTATGGCTTGCGTTCTGTACAGGTCTAACCGCTATAAGCGAACGGCAGAGGTAGGAACCTTGGGCACAAACCGAGCCGGGGTCTCAGCTTGTGAGAGTTAGCCGGCCCGAACTCCAGGCACAATACGTTGACCGAAAGCGAGCAAGTCCCTACCCTCTAGTAGAGACCACGCGAGCAGGAGAACTGAAATAACAGAATTTTTAACTCACTGCCTGCAGTGGCTCAGGGGTGGTCTCTGCAGTGCAGTAGCACCAGAGACTAGGCCCAAGAGGATAAAGAGGGACGCAAGGATTTACATTACCTTGCTCCTCAGGAACCTGACGATCAGGACGTGCTTCTCCATACTTCTGCATCACGATGAGTGTCGTTTAAACACAGAGGCAACATCATTTTGAGAGTGAAGGAAAACAACCTACTCCAACCCATCTTGCAGGAAAGAGAGCACTGAAATGATCGAAAGCTTTCAGGATCTCCTTTGGAGAGAAGACGCACTCAACGACTAGGTTCCACTTCTAAAGACGTAAGCACGCTACCCATTTCTAGGGGGTGCTCGCAGAAGTGATGGTAACTATCACATGTCCTGTGATAGCCACCTGAACCTCCGCGTTCAGACGTAAGACCGCCCGGTATCTCCAGGGGTAAAACACGGGTGCCATCGTGCCCCGTCCCTGAAAAATTGTTCAGGGGAAGTCAGGAAGGCTGTCGATGGGAACCAGGTCTGGTTGGGCCAATAAGGGGCAACTATGAAGACCTGCTTCCTCCTGACTTGGCACCGTAGGTGCAAGCGACGGGCGCAAAAAGACAGGAGCACTGCTCAACACAACATGTGAAGATCACTGAGCTTCAGGAGCATTTCTGCTCAGCACTTGAGTGTGATAAGTTCACTGAGCTTCAGGAGCATTTCTGCTCAACACCTGAGTGTGATAAATCACTGAGCTACAGGAGCATTTCTGCTCAACACTTGAGTGCGAAAAACTTCACTGAGCAACAGGAGCATTTCTGCTCAACACTGAGTGCGAAAAGGATTCACTGAGCTTCAGGAGCACTACTGCTCAACACCTGAGTGTGATGAATTCACTGAGCTACAGGAGCATTGCTGCTCAACACCTGAGTGCGATGAACTTCACTGAGTTTCAGGAGCATTTCCACTCAACATGAAGTGTGATGAATTCACTGACTTGAGCAGGCGCAAGGTGACCATAAGTCGCAGTCCTTTTAGGAGGCTCACTGGGGAAACGCATTTCTGCGGGCCCCCGGGGCAGCTGAGAGCCAGTGTCTGTCCAAGGGAAGTCCGCTCGGACAGAACACTGGCAGGAAGACGAAACCGGAGAGGCAACTGAGCGGCCCCGGAATGGTCATGACCCAGCTGGACCCAGGGGATGGAGTCTCCACTTGCCCTGGCTATAACTGTCGTGAGGCTCGTTGGCGGCTCGATTGAGTAGAGCGGGAAGAGTGGAACAAAGCGTCCTCAGAAGCTTCTGACTCCAAGGAGGAGGTGACGGGTGAGTTGTGACATGCAAGGGAAGCTTGCGCAACGGTCGCAATGTCTAACAACTCGAGGCACGAATGCCCGTGTAGTCGAGGGTCGCCCAGGCCCCCGTTAAAACACGCCCTTTGTACACGGCCCCTCAGTTGAAGAGGGTTTGGCAGCAGACCGGGATGACTATAGTCACACAGGGTGAGCTGCTCTGCCACGGTCACCTCGGGACCCGATGGTGAAGCTAGTGCTGAAGCAGTCATCATACGGAGGAAGCCAATGGCTGCATCTACCATATGCCCCAGGAGCCTCTGAAAGTTCTTTCAGTGGGACCCTTTCTCACTTCAACACCAGCTGAACACACTCTCATTGGAGAGACGTGTTGGACCGAGTCCATCTCCAAAACTGAAAAAGAGATACTCAACCCGTGGGCGAGATTATTCTCTCCCAGTTGACCTGAAGACCCAACGGGCTATGGAGCACTCGAAGGGAAGGACTTGTACTGATACTTCAACCCTCACACGCAACACACAGGATGGCCTGCGGCGCGGAAGGTAGAGATCTGAAGCACATGTCTTTCAGGTCGGAGCTGCAGACCAATCTTGGGCCAAGATGGTCACGACCCACCACCTAGTAGCATGAAGAACGAGTTCACATCTGGCCTTCATACCGGCTGGAGGAGTGGCTATATCAAATCCTTCGCCAGCAGGATAAGATAAGCACGCATAAGTCAGGAGCACTGCTCAACACTAGGTGTGATGAATATCACTGGATTTTCAGGAGCACGTCTGCTCAACACCTAATGTGATGATTATCACTGACTTGAGCGGGATAGCCGAGCCTGAGGTGGGGCAGCAAAGTAGAGAGAGTGGTGTTAGTGTGCTGTGCAACACTTACCTGTCTCCACTAGCGGCAGGGGGCACGTGAGAAGGCGGATGACCCGGTCCTCGAACGCACCAAGCTGCCTGCTGGCAGCTGAGGGGTGTAAGGCTATACAGGGTCACACCCGCCAGACTGACCCTCTTGGGACCCAGGAACAGATGAATTTGCTCTCTCTCTGAAGTGTGGGTACCACTTGCTCCGCTTTTTTTTTTTTTTTTTTTTTGGGAGCCAGCGGCGGAACAGACACATACAAACAAAGACTCCACCCGGCCCTCACCCGGGGGGAGGGAGTGATCGTGCCACTCCAAGAGCATCTCATCCATCCCTGGGCGGCCCGCTCCGGAATGCTTTCGCTGTCGCTTGCCACCTGGCTTGGCAGCGCCTGGAGCGGGCTGGGCGTCTCTACTGCGGCCGGTTCCATGCTGAGGCCTGGGTGGAGGCTGCTGCGGAGGCCGGGGAACGCCCTCGGCGACGAGCAGGCGAAGGAGCTGCCACCGGCGGCGGGTGGAGGCAGCAGCTGGCCACCGGGGCAGGATGTGCCGGATGACCTCCGTCTGCGCTTGAGCGGCAGAGAACTGTTGGATGCAGTTCTCCACCGCATCGCCGACCAGCCCAACCTGGGAAATTGGGGAGACCAGGAACCGAACCTTGTCCGCATCCGCCATATCAACCGGGCTGAGCCAACGATGGCGCTCCTGGACCACTAAGGTGGACATCGCCAGACCGATCATGCACGCTACGACACTCGTGCCCCGGAGGGCAAGGTCGGATGCAGTGCGGTGCTCACCTATGAGCGCACGGTCTGGATTACCCTCGTGCATGCCATGGGTGCCCTGGCCTGACAGACCTGAAGCAACGCCATGGCATACAAGAGGAAGCGGCTTGCCCATAGGCTTTGTAAACTCTGCCCGTCGGAACGGACGAAAACTCACAGGCCTTAGGGGGGAGACGAGGATCCCCCCAAAAGGCAGCGGCCGCCGGACACAGGTGCACCTGTGTCGACAGACTGCTCCAATGGAGGGACACCTCGCAACCCTTCACCGTTCCTCCATCAAGGGTAGTGAGGGGGAAAAGCTATTCAGGCAGTTTCTGGCAGAGAAAGATGCTGTTAACCACCTGATAAGCTCTCCATGCATTTCGGGAAAGAAAGGCACTGGGGCGGCGAGCTGAGAACCAGCGCGGCCCGCCCCAAGATAATAAACTCCAGATTCCAACTGAGACTGAACGGGACACGGTGGAGGTTCCACTCGAGCCTGGCAGCCTCGGCGGCCCGTTTCAGCATAGCTGACATTTCTGGATTTGGCTTGGGCAACATTACACTCCCAGAGGGAGATAACACAGCCAAGTCGTCATTTCCAGAGGCCAGCTCACCCTCCGATGCTGCCATCGACATCTTATCCTCAGGGGGAACCCCCATTGAAACAGCTGAGCAGTCCATTACAGAGGGACCAGTATGCTCAACAGGAATTCCATCGGCTGCGGTGTGATGGAGGAGTGAGGAGCCCACAGGGAATGGTTACCGGGCGAGACATCCATCACTATCCTCCGATCACCCATCCCACACGGCACCAGATGTGGGGCATGGTAATGGGGACTCGCACTTCGCGGACGAAGGCGAGTCTCGATTTCAACACCGCGACAGTCATATTCCCGCAATGAGAACATGAACCGTCCACAAAAGCTGCCTCAGCATGCTGAACATATATGCACATATGCATACATATTTATATACATATAAACATATAGCTCAAACACGTGATGCAACAATTGTGACCGTCAGAGAGGAAAAGGGAACGATCGCATCCAGAAACGCACAGGTGGAATGACATCTTGAAAAAGACGCAAACGCACCCGTGTTGCTCTTTCAGAAAATAGGACCATCACCAGTGCCGGAGCACACAGGGGAATGACCGCGGCAACACTGAACAGAGAACTGAAACAGTGAAGCACTCACTTTTCCGCCCTCTAACCAGCCGTCAACACACACAAACATTTAGAAATTTGTTGCTGTTAAAACAGCAGTTGAGAGCTCAAAGCTCGCGATCACCGCTGCACTCGCGCTGTAGAACACCAGCACTGGGAGAGTCTTCCTGAAGAACACCGACACACTCGCTCGTTGTAAACAACAGCACTCTCAGAGACATCAAACGATCGGCTCCGAAGCGAAAGACAACTAGTGCGTGCATCCACTTCCGTATTTATACCCGCGCCGTGGGGGCGGAGTGTGTGATGCGAATCACGCACGCCAATTACATTGGCTAGTTCAATAGTACTCAAAGATGATAGGCTCCCTGGCGTGATCCCCATTCAGTCGACCGTCGACTACGTCTGACGTTATCGACTGAAAGGGAACTAAAATGAGGATCAATATCAGCGTGGCGTTTTTGAGATGCCGAGAGCTCCACGTCGGCGACTAACTTGAACTTGACAGAGCTTCACGAGTCACGACTTGACAGCTTTATTAGCTTTCAACACACATTTAAATGCCGTTTAGTGTGATAGTGTAACGTTAGACCAAGTGAAGCAGCGCTGCGTTACCTCACAAGTTTAATTCGTCTAATAAACTGACCTGTGTGAGTAATCCAGCACTTGTGGGTAGTTCGGTAGAATTAAATGTTCTTATTCCTTTATATCCGTGGGACTCGCGTGTGATATCTGTCTCTTTAGCAATCGCGACCTGCTTCATACTACTGTAATGTTAAAAAACATGAATGTTTGCACTCATCCATAAACATTATTAGATCCATCAGCTTGACAGCAAGTCCCATCATTCAGCTCATCACTGGGTCATCGACCGACACCTGTGTTATTGTTGTAAACTGCGCCCTCTTGTGGCGAAAAATTCTTACATATTGTGCCTTTAAGGCACAACAGACATGCAGCCACTAGCAATTTATATATTTTTATATTTCTTATATATATATATATATATATATATATTTTTTTTTTTTTTTTACATACTGTACTTATGTCACTTTTGTAATGTAGTTTTGCATGACAATTTTATTGTATTTTTTTCTTGCAGTATTTGTTGAAGCACTGTACTTATGTATTGATGATGTTGGACAATAGTTAGTATCACCTGCTCAGGGACTACGGATGCAAATTAGCTATTTAGCTAACTCTGGCACATTTACATTGAAGTTTTACTGTTGATTAATGTGCATTGTCCCTGTTAAAATAAATAAATAAATAAATAAAATAATACGAAAAACATATTGGAATGCAGTACATATAGTGTGTGTTGTGTGCCGGATCTGTTTGCAGTAAATACTATAATTTTGATATAATACAAGGAAACCTTTCCACCAGCTTCCTTCCTCTCAACGCTTTGTTACACTGTTGCATAATTTTTACGCTGGTTCCATTTAAGCAAATTGTTTTCCCGTTCATTTTCATTTTCCCGTTCAGAGCTTGTATGTATGTGTGTGTGTGTGTGTGTGTGTTCATGCACGTATTACAGCTGAAACCATACTGCTCCAGGACCATTATCCAGAGAAAATGAAACACCTCTATACCGCCTGAGGCCGTGAACACTTCCCCAAACCCCCACACTGCGGAGAAAGAGAGAGAGAGTAGGGTGAAAGAAAGAGATTTCCCTCTGAAATAAGGGAAACACAAAATAAACTGGTAGATCTCAAAGCTAAAACTGAATCTAGAAGCACAAATGTGACAGAATGTCAAAATTATGAGAATCAGACCACAGCCTCTGCACTTTTGGATACATTTTGAAAGACCAAAAGTATCTCAAAGCCCGGACTACCTAAAGTTTGTTTACTGCCTGCCTGATGCATTTCGAACACAAACTAGCAAGTTCTATTCTAATTAACTGGCAGGAAGATTGTGGCAAAAAAAAATAAAAATAAAAAATTCAGAAAAATACAGAAAGAGGCTCTTAGTAGAGTGCAATCAGAATATTCTCAAACACTACTGTATATTCCAGTATATATTCAGTTATATAATTCTTATTACTTTTGGACTGAATGAAATTCGAAGCCTAAATTTTCAGCAAATTTCACAGCGTTAAACAGTTAACACTTTGTTGCGGAATATATTGGTTAGACAACTTTTCTTTCTAATTTGGCTTTTTTTTGCCCATGAATAATCTGTTAAGTGGACCAAAAGTAGTCAAAAGTCAAAAGTATAGCTACAAAAAACAAACAAACAAAAAAGCTATAGTAGCTTTTTTCTTTTATTAAATATTCTGAAAAATAATATTTTTAAACCATATTTGTGTTAACAAATTTCATGCAAATGACTAATTACTACTAAACCGATCAGAAATAAAACTCAATGCAATGCAAACCAGTGCTTGAAGTGGGAAAAAAAAGGTGCCGGTACTCTCTTGCATTGGCAAATCATGACATTTGAGATTTCTACAGTGAAAAACAAAACTTATAACAAAACTTATTGTTATTTATTAACAACATAAATGTATTAAAACAAGTCGTGCGTGTGTGCACGTGCGTGCGAAAACGGAACTCCTCCAAGTCTGCAAGTCCAAAAATACATTTAGATTACTACATTTTAATTAAATGCATTTATGGTGAGATTATTATATTTTCATGTCAATCTGTGTTTTGACCACGAACCATGAGCTGTCACTTTAATTCAGCGCGTGCAGCACAGCAAAAATAGACTCGGAACGATCACTGCACCGCTGTAGGCCTATACGCACAGCACCAGGAGTGCATTGACGGACCGCATGCGCGTGCAGTGTGAAAGCTCGAACCTGTTAACATGGGTGCGGAAAAAATACGCACTGCATACGCACTGCAAACGAAGTATATCAACGGGCGTGACACTGGCGCTTTTTCTGTCAGTGGTCGAGTACCGGCTACATGCGAGAAGTAGCGGTACGCAAGAAAAAGTGCAGGTACGCTTAAGACTAAAATGTAGAAGTGCCGGTACTGCGTACCGGTGAGTACCGCCCCACTTCGAGCACTGATGCAAACAGATAAATGTCTCTACTCTCTAAATGTCTAATCTAAATCATCACCAGTTCTTTCTCAGTTTGACACAAACACTAAATACATATATATTGCTGGGGTTTATTTGGCATATGTCCATTGATTTATTCAAATGGAATGCAAATATATAGCAGGCTTACTACTTGTTGTCACGGTTCATGAATTCACTGACTCTTTCTCGCGCTGTGTTTGTGTGTGTGTGGGCTGAGCCGCTGATCAGTCGCTGATTATTATACTGATCAGTATCAGCTGGACCCCCTCGAAATTTCCATCATACCACTCATGAACCAGATTTCTGTCAACGCACTCAACGGACAAGAACTACCCACCATTATACTCACCACTGATCAACTGACACTCATAACCTCAGGCAACCACACAGAAGAACTTTCATTTCTACTCCTTGACTCCCCCCACATTCCGGTTGTCCTCGGTCATCCCTGGCTCACCCAGCACAATCCCAGGGTTGACTGGGGTCATAACTCCATCTCCGCCTGGAGCACTAAATGTTATGCGTCTTGTTTAGTGTCTGCCTGTTCTTCAGTGTCCAGTTCTGTTTTGCAGGAGTCGTAGGTGAATTTGTCAAACGTGCCCGCGGAGCACCTCGACCTGAAGGAAGTGTTCAGTAAGTCTCGGGCTGCTTCTATTCCTCCGCATCGTCCCTATGACTGTGCTATAGATCTTATGCAAGGTACGTCTCCGCCTAAGGGCAAGTTATACTCACTTTCAGTTCATGAGAGGGAGGCCATGGAGAAATTCATTTCTGATTCTCTAGCATCCAAGTTCATTGTACCTTCCTCTTCTCCAGCGGGGGGCGGGGTTCTTTTTTGTTGGTAAGAAGGATGGGTCTCTGCGACCGTGTATTGATTACCGAGGGTTGAACAACATCACGGTAAAGAATACTTATCCTTTGCCGTTGATGTCTTCAGCTTTCGAGCGGTTGCAGGGAGCCTCTGTCTTCACAAAATTGGATTTACGCAATGCATATCATTTGGTTCGCATCAGGAAGGGGGATGAATGGAAAACCGCAGTTAAAGGATTAGTTTACTTCAAAATGAAAATTTCCTAATAATTTACTCACCCCAATGCCATACAAGATATCCATGTCTTTCTTTCCTCAGTGGAAGAGAAATTACGTTTTTTGAGGAAAACATTTCTGGATTTTTCTTCGAATAATGGACTTTAATAAAAACCACTGTTTTGAAGTCCAAATCAATGCAGTTTCAAAGGTCTTTAAAGTGCTTGAAACGGCTGTGCACGATCGCAGCTGATGAAGAGAGTCTTATCTAGCGAAACGATAGGTCAATTTAAAAAAAAAAATATATATATATATATATATATACTTTTTAACTACAATTGTTCGGATTGAGCTGATCTGCAACGCGCCGGGAACTACATCATCACGTTGAAAGGTCACTGTCAATGTCGCCGGCGCCAGCGAAAGTACCGGCTATATATATATATATATATATTTATTTATTTATTTTATTTTTTTAAATGACCTATCTTTTCGCTAGACAAGACCCTCTTCCTCAGCTGCGATCGTGTACAGCATTTTTAAGCACTTCAAAGACCTTTGAAACTGCATTGATTTGGACTTCAAAACAGTGGTTGTCATTGAAGTCCATTATTCGAAGAAAAATCCAGAAATGTTTTCCTCAAAAAACTTATTTTCTCTTCCACTGAGGAAAGAAAAACATGGATATATTGGATGGCATTGGGGTGAGTAAATTATTAGGAAATTTTCATTTTGAGGTGAACCAGGGTTTCCGTTGTCCGGTAATTATCCGATTAAAATTGACTAATAATCCCGCCCCCCTAACACAATCTGAATTTGAGAATAAGCCTAAAATGTATAAAGCAAAAATACTCCGACCTCTTGCTATGTTATAAAGGAACAGGCTCTACCGTTTGAAAGTTATTAAACAACATTGCATGCTGCATTTCAAATAAAGCGCACGCCTAAAACGGTTGTATATAGACCTAAACAACGAACGATTGAGTGAGACGTTTCAAATATGGCCAGGCCCCGGCAGACTAGGCTTAAAAGCTTTATTCAGAGGCCAGACGCGACGGACGATGGTGAATCAGGAACGCCTGAAGCCTCGGATGTCCAGAGCCAGACAGGTCCATCACCACCGGACGCTCATGTTTTTTTCCGTCTATTTGAAAGTTAGGCTAGTGGCGGCTCGACCCTGGTCGCTGCGTCCCTGGCGAATCAGAATTTGATACATGTTATTTTATCCAACCTGATTGGTTCTCATTACCTGTCATTCAACTGTACGCTCTTGGGCCACTACTGCGAGTGCGCAGGCAACTTCGACAAAACCTTGCTATGCTGATCACTTTCGTAGAGATAATGGCAGCAGTTAAACCACATTTAACCCGTCATTGATTTACAAAAAAAAAACCCTTTCACAAGACGTTCGCTGGAAGAAAAAAAAAAAAAGGATAAAGGATCTCTGACCGGACCAACCCGATTTACAAATCTGGCAGCAGCCAGTGACAGGACGAGCTTCACCCGGAGTTTCACCCGCACTTGTCATCATAAGAAACGTGTTGGCACTGAAGTTTTGTGGACAATAATGAGGGTAAGAGACCTCAAACAGCTCTCTGAAATTTATTTTCGCCCAGCCCCCCCCCAAAATAATTATCACCAGCCGCCACTACCATTCCATACGACCTGATTATGTCATTTTTTAAGTTACATAGCCTGCCTCCAGTTTTCCTCAACTTGATTAATTAAGAGGCAATATGACCGGCATATCATCAAAATGTCCATTTTGCACCATTTTTTTCTAGCGGAAACTCTGAGGTGAACTAATCCTTTAACACTCCAAGGGGCCATTTTGAATATTTGGTTATGCCGTTCAGGCTTTCCAACTCCCCAGCGGACTCCACTCCAGGCACTCGTCAATGACGTGCTGAGAGATATGGTTGACCAGTTCATATATGTCTACCTGGATGACATATTGATTTTTTTCTTCTTCTCTCCAGGAACACGTCCAGCACGTCAGACGAGTGCTTCAGAGGTTGCTAGAGAATGGGCTTTTTGTCAAGGCGGAGAAATGCGCTTTTCATGCACAGTCTGTTCCTTTCTTAGGTTACATCATCTCGTCTGAGGGAGTGCGTATGGACCCTGACAAGGTTAAGGCTGTGATGGATTGGCCAAGCCCAGATTCCCGTAAGGCCCTACAGAGGTTTCTGGGGTTAGCCAATTTCTATCGCGTTTTATTTGCAACTTCAGCCAACTAGCCGCTCTTCTGACTGCCTTGACCTCCCCCAGAACGACGTTCAGGTGGTCCGATACAGCCGAGGCTGTATTCGCTAACCTTAAGAGCCGCTTCAGTTCAACTCCCATCCTGATTGCCTCTGATCCATCACGTCAGTTCGTGGTGGTGGTCAATGCGTCAGAGGTGGGGGTAGGTGCAGTTCTATCCCAACGCTCTTCCACAGATGACAAGGTGCACCCTTGTGCGTTTTTGTCCCATCGTTTATCGCCTGCCGAACGTAACAATGACATTGGTAACAGAGAGTTGTTGGCAGTCGAGTTAGTGCTGGAGGAATGGCGTCATTGGTTAGAGGGGTCGGGGGTACCTTTTATCGTTTGGACCGATCATAAGAACCTGGAATACATTAGATCTGCCAAAAGACTCAACTCCAGGGAGGCTCGGTGGGCAGTTTTTTCCGGCCGTTTTGATTTTTCTCTCTCGTACCGCCCGTGTTCCAAGAACATCAAACCTGATTCTTTATCTCGTATTTTTGACCAATCCGAGCGCCCGGTTACTCCCGAGTGTATTTTACCCGAGACGCTATTTATCTCCACACTCACATGGGAGGTCGAATCGAAGGTCAGGATGGCCTTAGAAGGGGTAACGCCTCCACCCGGTTGCCCACCGAGTCGGTTATTTGTGCCGGAGGGGTTACGGTCCGACGTTATTCGATGGGGTCATTGTTCCAGCGTGGCATGTCATCCAGGAGTTAACCGCACCATTTTTTTGGTCAAGCAACGATTCTGGTGGCCATTAATGGCTCGCGACATTCGGAATTTGGTTTTGGCTTGCTCGATTTGTGCCACTGGTAAGACTTCCAATCGACCCACAGATGGGTTACTCCAACTGCTGTCTGTCCCTTCGAGACCCTGGTTCCATATAGCGCTAGATTTTATCACCGCCCTCCCACCCTCCCAGGCTAAGACGGTCGTTTTGACCGTAGTGGACCTGTTCTCGAAGGCAGCTCATTTCATTCCCTTGCCCAAATTAACCTCTGCCAAGGAGACAGCGGTGACTGTCATAGATCACGTCTTTTGCTTGCATGGCCTCCCGATGGACGTGGTCTCTGACAGGGGGCCCCAATTTGTGTCCAAATTTTGGCAGTAGTTTTGTTGATTGCTGGGATCGACTGTAAGTCTGTCTTCGGGTTATCATCCCCAGAGCAATGGCCAAACCGAGAGAGCCAACCAAGATTTGGAGAGAGTGTTGAGATGTTTGGTGTCTAAGAATCCTTCCTCTTGGAGCCAAAAACTTTCAATGGTTGAGTATGCACATAACTCGTTACCAGTGTCATCCACGGGCCTATCTCCATTTGAGTGTAGCTTAGGGTACCAACCAACAATTTTTTCTAACCTGAAATCTGAAGTCACGGTCCCCTCCGCTCACGCCTTTATGCAGAGGTGTCACCGCAAATGGACCAGAGCCCGAGAGACTCTGCTCCAGGTGGGGGCGCGCACCAAGGTCAAGGCCGACCGCCACCGGTCAAGACCTCCCGTATACGGCGCTGGTCAAAAAGTGTGGCTTTCAACCAAGAAAATTCCGCTCCGCTCCGTTTCTAACAAGTTGGCACCCAAATTCATTGGCCCGTTTACTGTCTTCCAAGTCCTTAGTCCGGTGACAGTCCGACTCAAACTTCCTCCTGCGTAAAGGAGAATTCATCCCGTGTTTCATGTGTCCAAATTAAAGCCCGTATTTCATTCTCCCATTAATCCGCTGGTCCCGGTTCCCCCACCACCGCGACTCGTAGATGGGGAACCAACTTATTCGGTCAATCGTATTCTGGACTCGAGGATTTCAGTATCTGGTGGACTGGGAGGGTTACGGTCCGGAGGAGAGAAGTTGGGTTCCTGCTAGAGAGATTCTGGATCAATCCCTTATTGATGATTACAATCAACAGGTAGGTCCTCCTGGGAGTGCCAGGAGGCGCTTCTAGGGGAGGGGTACTGTCACGGTTCATGAATTCACTGACTCTTTCTCGTGCTGTGTTTGTGTGTGTGTGTGGGCGGAGCTGCTGATCAGTCGCTGATTATCATCAGCGCCAGCTGATACTGATCAGCAGCTTCTATTTAAGCTCATGGTCTTTCGTCTTGTGTTGTTGGATGTATCCCCGTGCTGTGTTGGTCTTCGTCTTGTGCTTCCCGTTTTCCGCTGGATTACCCATTGAGTTCTGTCTGCCTGCCGTCTTCCGGAGGATTCTGTTTCTTCTCATCATCTCACGGACTATCGGGTTGCCCATCAGTTCCCTGCGCTACCACAGTGCCTAGGCCTGCTTCTTCACTCACCTTACCATCTTTCTGTTTGTACAATAAACCTGGTTTATCGCACTTGCATCTTCTGTCATCATTTTCCCATAACACTTGTACTGTATGTGCTGTCTGTACTCCAGTCCCATAGTTTTCTATCAAAGACAGTTCTGCTTTTGACATGCAATTACACACACACTCAAAACTCAAAAAGTTAAAATAAATCATAAATTGCTTAATGCTTGTTTGTAGGGCTGCACAACTTGTTCAAAATATTGTGATTATATATCATTATTATTATTTTAATAATTTAATTTTACATTACAACTGTAAAGTTACAATACTATTAATTACAATAATATTACAATCTTAATTTCTTCATTTTCAAATGTCAAACCATAAGACTTTAATTTTGATGGATTATTTTCATGATAAGCACTTCTCATTACAAGTATGGGAAGATGGTTGCAGCATGTCATGTGTGTGTTAAAGCGGCCAAAACTCAAAGCAGACAGAGATTCAGCATTCACTCAGAGATACTGCACACACAACAGAAAACGAGCTGCTCATGTGTAAGAACGCAGTGACACCTTTCACTATGAAACATGCAGTGCATATATTTTTTTAAAGGGTGGTTGATTATGATTTCACTTTTCTAACTTTAGTCAGTGTGTAATGTTGCTGTTTGAGCATAAACAACATCTGCAAAGTTAAAACGCTCAAAGTTTAAAGCAAAGGAAGATATTTGCTTTAAAAGAAATCATTTTTTAAGGACTACAACAAACGGCTGTTAGGGACTACACGACATTCCTCCTGGGTTAGTGACATTACTAACCCTAAAATTTACATAACCCCCGCCCCCGGGAGTCCATGTTGAGAGGAGGAAGAGTTGTTGTAGTCGAGCACATTTGTGAGTCTGCTCAAGCTGTCGCTTCCGTCTTTTCACATGCAATACGAGTACGTAACACAAATGCAATAGCATGTCACTCTGTAGGCATCTTACAACAGTTCCCACACTAGCGATTTTATAGATTATCATGACAGAATATGCTAATTAAAGATAGTTAACTCCACATCAACATAAATTCATCAACTAACCATTCAGAAACGTCCTGTTGCATTCTACATGTTATCACTTCTTCTTGAGTCTCTTCATCATTGTCCGACTCCAGTTTAAACATAAAAGGCAGAACAGTTTCTGACATTTTAGTGCTTGTCTGCATGAGGTAATCGGAGCTACTAACACACACACACACAAACACACACACACACACACACACACCAGCTCTTGAAGCTCCGCCCTCTGTGTCAGGAGCAGCAGCTCATTTGCATTTAAAGGGACACACATGAAACTATGCTTTTTTTACTGACCCTCAAAAAGGGACAATTTTAACATGCTGTAAAAAATCATCTGTGGGGTATATTGAGCTAAAACTCAATATTTCACAGCCTTTGTGATTTTGGTTTTATTTCGATGAATCATGCAGCCATGTGATTATAGCTTTACTGAGCCAAATGTGAAATTTGTGTATTTAAAGGTTTAAGATGTTACATATTTCTGTGTGAGAAGCAGAGTGCAGATACTGCGGTCATGCCAAAGCCTGAATAGCATGAAGCGTCTTTATCATTTTAACCCTGACTAATAAACGAATATTCCAGAGTCCCACAAACAGACGTTTCATCTGATGCCATTTGAATGCCATTTCCTGGTGGCCCTGATGACTTTGGCAGGCCAGACAGATGCACGCACGTGGGCGCGCGGGTCCCTACCGGATGTGTTTATCAGATTCTCACAAAGGCCTCTGGGGCAAGCTGCCATGCCGCTGACGCTGACATGTGGATGCGTGCCTGCTAAGTGAGATGGATGGGATCGGCACCCGCTCAAACAAAAGTCTCACTCTCCTGCACACACATGCGCGGACAGATGCGCACCTCCCAACCTGTCACACACACTTCAGCATGTCATCTATCTCATGCTTATCCAGCCTCAACACATACACGTAACAGCGGCCTTGTGTCCTGGTCAAAGAATTCCAAATGACTTCTGTTTTTTTCCCCAACATCTCTCTTTCTGATTCTTTTTTCTTCAGTCAATGTCTATGCAGACCGACCCTGTCACTTAACCTTTATTTCTCTCTCTCTCTGTCTTTCTCTGGAAAAATAAAGACAGAGTAGGGAGATGACATATCCACTCTGAGCCCCGAAGCTCTCTTTATCACTCTCGCTCTCTTTGGCCGACAGACGGTCAAATCGTTTTAAACGATCACAGTAAGGCACTGGGTCAGGTGAAATAGGAGCGTCTTTCTGTAATGCAAGAAAAAGACATTTATTGTAATGTAGCATCTGTAGGTCAAAACTCATTTTTCAGTTGGTACAGGTTATGGCTTGTTCCCAAGATGACATTTATCTGAACACCATCGGGCCCTTCAGTGTGGCAGGTATCTATTAGCCTTAAGTAATATGTCACATATAAATGCTAATTATACAACATTATTATATTAATAATGTCATCCGGACATACAACATCCGTCATGCTGTAATTGTCATGTGACCTACCAGTACCAGTTGCATCACTTCACTGCCATTCATAACTCCTCTCCCATGGCCTTTTGGGATATTACAGTTTTTTTGAAATGCTAAAACACTAAACCCCATTCTTTGAACCAAATTCTCAATAGCCTAAACCAATTGGTCAAATAAATCACTCTTTCTGTAAAACATTAAACAAGTTCAGGTAGTTAAAACACTGTTTGCAAATCTCATGCTCTCTTTTTTCAAAACTCTAAACACATTTTCACTCACTAAAACACTGTGATACACTTAAGTTTCAAAATGCAAAACACAGGCAGGCAAAAGTTAAACACAACTACAACACAGTTGTCATCGTTTACACACAACGACTCAAAATTGTTCACACTTATTTCTAATTTCAAATAATTCTAATGTGGTCAAACCAACTGTACATAATACAAATCAGTTCAGAGTCCCAAAATTTACTAAAAATGTTGCACTGAATGTTGATACCAACAATGGATGGAAACAATATAAGAGGGAGAGAAGGACGAGGATGAGTAAGAGGTGGTGAACAAGCAGGAAGAGGATGAGGATGAGGAAGAGCAAGGTGTGGAGAATGTTGTCAAGGCTGGATCTGCTTTAGGGTTTTTCCCTTTGCCTGCAGAGATGACATTGTCTGTGATGTGGAGAAACTCCTCCGGCCGGACACAACACGAAGACATGATGCAGAAGCAGAATCAATCTCTCTCACTGACCTTGATTTTGCAGTTACACAACTCTTCTGAGTGTACTTTACTGTAACATGCTTTTCATTTAGAGTTTTTTACTGTAACCATTTGGCTTTTGCAGTTGGGTCACTGTATTTTCACAGTATGCAAGTGGTGAATAGACAGACATTCGATGGGCATACTATTCAATATTCAGTACAATACTATACTTGCAGTGGATACAGTACAATTTATTCATCTTACTACTGTAAGTTGTTATTACTATAATTTTTTATGTAATTGCAAAATTTGTTTACTTTGTTACAATATACATTTTTCTGTAACTGCATGCTTTGGATTCTGTGTTCTTCATTTTTTGATGTAGTGTCTAATGAATGATCTGTAGTGTTTATAATGTTTGACTCGCTGTGTGTATGATCTGAGAGCATTGTTTGATTTTGAGCACAGATAAAATGGAGGCAATTGTTTGATATTGCCAGAAGAGTCAGAGGTTCTGTGAATGTGGTTTGAAAATGTGGTTTTGCGTTTAAGGTTTTGAGAAAGTGAGTGATGGTTTCAAGAAATGTGTTTTAGCAATTCAGAAAAACTGTAAAGCGTCTAACAGATGCGCACTTCGGAATCTCGGCTGAAGGTCATTCAGGCAGTTTAGGCTACTGTAAATTCTGACATACTACTCTTTCACATACTATGTTTTGCCTATTATATAGTAGGGAAGACTATCTTTATGAGTCACTGATTCATTCACTCAACCTATTCTTTAAAAAAACACTGGTTCATTACACAGTGTCCTAACCAGACGCCACGCAATACGATCCTAGCGAGAGATGAGACAAAATCAATAAAAAAAAACACAGCCAATCAGAAGCTGGTGTGTGCAGTCTCTCTGCAAGTGAGTGCACTAGCAACGAAATAGACAAATATAGCCTAATCAAATTCATAAATCTTAAATAATTTTAACATTATTAAAAACGCATACTGAGTGACTGAAAACAAATCTGTCATATACACACTTGTTCACATTCAGATAACAGTTTGAACGTTCTTGTTTCCTTTCATTTATTTTCAAGATCTCAGGTGAATTATCCATTTCTATTATTCATTGCTTTTTAGGGCTATTAGCCTGGCTAACGTCAGACCCAAGTCTCATTGAGACTTGGGTCTGGGAAGCACATGTTCATTTTCTCGTATTTGAGGCGTGGTTTACGAATGCCCAGAGCCGTTTATTGGGTGCTAAGAATGTCTATCAAATGTGCCTGTACGTAGCTCATAGCCAATCGTTTCAATTATACCAGATGACGTAAGTAGAGCGACAGAAATTAGACGAGGAAGAAGCACTAGCGGCGCCAGGAATTTGATTGTAGGTGGGCCTCCAGAAAATTGGATGGGCCAGTTAAAATAAGCAACAAAAAAGCTCAGTGCAGTAACGCCTACTGGGGGGTCGCACACTGGACAAGAAGCGTAGCGCTGTGCCGCGTCGCGTCTAGGACAACTCGAGGTATCGCAAACTGGACGCGCACTTTCTCAGTTTATGGCCAGCAATACTGTTATGTTTAAGCACATTATGGAATTAAGATAATGTCTGTACTATGTTATGATTGTACTGTACAATTAAATACAATCGTTGCTGACTTTGCAGTCTGAACACTTTACCTCAGAGCGTCCGTTAACTGAATGAATTGAGAATATCAGCTGAAATTCGATAACATCAGCAATTTTCATTCAAGCAGCTATCTGTAAATGAATATAAAACTAAATGTATATTGCATCACTGGGTGAAGTCAGTATATACATTAACGACGATTTGAGACAAATACAATTTAAATTTAACATAAAACAAATGGCGCTCTGTGGTGCGGCAGGATTTTGAACAAGGTCCTGAGCCGTTGCTGGGCGCCGCAGACAGACGACGAATGGCGCCGCCGGTGTGTGTACACTCATAGAGAATAAAGTGTTCGAAATTTTAAAGATTTTAAACTTTGGATTTTAAGATTTTAAAAATTTAAACGCTGCCGCGCTTCTCGTCTGGTGTGCGACCCCCTTAAGTCACACGTGGGGTAGAAGCCGCTGATTGGTTGAGAAGCTTTTACTCAAAGCTTTCCTCGGGCTGCTTATTGGATGCTAGGTCCATTGCATCCAATGGAATTGCATTGCATCCAAACTGCTAGGGCGGGCCCAGACCTAAAATGGGTGGGCCCAGGCCCACCCGGGCCCAATGGTAGCGCTGCGGGTGGGAAGAAGACGATGGGTCAGAGATTTATGTGTACACGATGGCGTGTATCGCGGCCGTTTCACACCGCATGCGTGAGCGGCGCGTATTTTTTCGGCGTGCATGTAAATCAACGAGTGCATTCACACCGGGAGCAGGAGCGGCGCGTGAGCAGCAGTGAAGCGGGGGTTTCGGTGCACTGAAAAAAAAATTATTTATGAAAAAAAAATTATTTTTGCTGCACTGCTCACGCTAAATTAAAGTGAAAGCACACTTTTGATGGACAAAAATAAATATGATTTCACACAAAAAGTGCCCAAAATGCACAGAATAAGCATGTCTAGTGAGTTTTAACAAGAACTTGAGAAGGCAAATAAAAGAAAATGAAGACTCAAAAATATTCATAGAAGATTTAGGCTACCCGGTAAAAACTTGTTTTTAATTATTCAGTTTGGGTGAAAGTTGTGTATTATATAAAAAAAAAACTAAAGTAAACAAGCCAGAAAATATTATATATAAACGTTATTTTAGTTTATGTAATACACAGACAGCTACATAGGCTAGCACAACCCAAATCAAACCCGAGTGTGTGTTTTTTTTGTGTGTGTTTTGTTTTTTATCCATTTTCTGGGTTGTTTTGTTGTTTAACATTTATATGCGAATGTTGTAGGCCTACACCTCCCCATAACAAACCAAACTTTCAAGACTATCAATGTTATAAATTACCAACTTCTAAAAACAAATGTATAGTTATCTTTGTAAAGAACTGCTCGCTTATATATGTAGCTTTGGAGCCGCTGCTGTGACACTGTACAGACGCTTCCAGTGTGAATACTCTCACCGCTCATGCTTGTGGTGTGAAACGGCCGTAAGGCTGCATCGAAAGGTAACTTCGCGTCTGCTGCCATGTTGGATCCATAGGTATAAACAAACTGCTTCGGTGTGTCGCATAGACGTCGTCATCGTCTTGCTGCTCCCTCCCTGTTCTGTGATTGGTTCCCTAGATGAGGCGAAAATCTGGACCATGGAATCCAGACTGCCTAGCAGCATGAATAAAATCGCGCTGCAGCAAGGCAGCATGGGGAAACCCAGGCTATGTGGCTATAAAGGTCACAACATTATATTCAAACTCATAATACATTTGTTTAACATTAAATAAAGCACATAATCAGTACCTAAGATTAACTTTGTCATACTTTGTATGTTGTTGTTCCTGGCGCGACATTGCAGAAATAGAAATCGTTTCTAAATCGTCGCCTATCGGCTAGCAGTGGCTGGTTAGGACAAAAGCTCCAATTAACCTTTTATCGCTTGTCGTGGTGCGTCTGGTTAAGTCACGGTGTTAGGAATGTGTTGCTTGAATACATGCAAACTGTAATGTATTGTTCATGCAAATCTATATCATGCATTACGGTAGTTTCTCCGTGTGTGTGGAGAACACTGGGTGGAGCAGGGTGTGTGTAACGAGAGAGCGGAAGTTGAAGCACACAGCAGTAAAGCCTCTGCAGTGAAATGGTTGTCAGTGTCGTTCCTGTAAATAGTAAAACATAACAGTGGCGACGAGGTGGTTTCGGAAGCCTCAGTGCATAGAATGAGCAAGAAAGACTCCGACGAAACAAACAGTATAGAAGAGGAAATTGAACTGGTGCGAGTCAAGCAATAGCGCATGAAGGCAGCCACAGTCACATGCTGAGCTTGTGGGAGTAGAGCGGCATCTAGAGGACAAAATGATTACAACAGCCACGAAGGTAACAGCCGGTCTGTTGACATTCACTGCTCGAAATTAACGACATATATATATATATATATATATATATATATATATATATATATATATATATACATAAAAAGAGGAAATAAAAGGAAAAGGAACATAATAATAAACCAAGGAAAATGGCCACAATAGGACGAGTGCCTGAGTTTGACAGTACCATTTAGGATTTTGATACCTATTTGGAGAGATTTGAGCGATGGCTGGCAGCAAATGAAATTGACAGTGAAAAAAAAACAAATGTTTTCCTGAGTGTTTTGGGACCAATCGAATATGGCCTTTTGAAAAGTTTAGTTAAGCCAGGAAAAGTGATTGATTTATCATACCAGGAAATTTCTCAGTCCCTTTCCGATCACTTCAAGCCCAAGCCAATTCTGATTGCAGAACGTTTCAGATTTTACCAGCGCAACCAAAGTCCTGGGGAAAAGATTTCTGATTACATTCTGGCATTAAAACGTCTAGCAAGTTCATGTGAGTTTGGAACATTTCTGGATGATGCTCTCAGAGACAAATTTGTCTGTGGACTTTCTGGTAAAGTTTATCACAGAAGGTTACTGTCAGAGAAGGACCTGACTTTCAAGAAAGCCTGTGATGTTGCTCTTGCATTAGAACTAGCGCAAAAGGACACCAAACAGCTGAGTGCCCATGCGACCATAAAGGACACAAGTGTGCATAAGGTGCAAAATGTCGGTGGTGGCAGAGAGAAATACAGAGGATGGGGAAATTCTCAGTACAGTTCTAAAAAAGGGGCCCAGCAGCAACCTTTTCCCAAGCATAGAAGCAACTGTTACCGCTGTGGGAGAGGCAACCACCATCCCACAGAATGTCGTTATCGTAATGAGAAATGCCACAACTGTGGAAAAGTCGGACACTTATAGCGTGTATGTAAGAATCACAAAACACAGCGGCTAGACAATTCTCAATATGTGTCAGCGGACATATCTGACAATCAGTGTGCAGTGGATGATGACCTGTTTGAGCTCTTCACTGTCTACTCTCCACAAGACAAGGCGGATGGCATTTATATTGATCTTCAGCTTAATGGCATAACAGTTAGCATGCAACTAGACACAGGAGCCTCTTTGTCTTTGATTCGAGAACATATCTATACTGAAAAATTGAAAGACTGTTTATTGTGCCCAACCTCCATTCATCTGCCCTCGTATACTGGAGACAAAATCCCTGTGTTGGGTGAGATCAAGGTTCCAGTCACATATGAGGGACAACAGTGTTCACTTCCATTGATTGTGGTCAAAGGAGACAAACCACCATTGCTGGGACGTAACTGGCTCCAGAAAATTTCCTTAAACTGGAGTGAGATCTTCAGCGTGACACCAGTGAGTGTTCCTTCCCTCTCTGATGTACATGAAAAACACAAACAGCTTTTTCAAGATGGGTACGGAAAAATTTGTGACTTTAAAGCAAAGGTGAGAGTGCAAGAAGGATCTCAACCCATCTTTCATAAACCAAGACCTGTTCCGTATGCTCTTAAAGAAGCAGTAGAAAGGGAACTTGATCGCCTGGAAAGGAACGGAATTATCTCTCGGGTTGGAAGGAGCGATTGGGCAGCACCCATTGTGGTTGTCCCAAAGAAAGACAAGTCAGTTAGGCTGTGTGGCGATTATAAAGTCACAGTGAACAAATGTATTCTTGCAGAGGATTATCCATTACCTCCATTACGTGGAGGATCTTTTTGCCACATTTGCTGGGGGAAAAATTTTCAGTAAGATTGATCTGTCTTTTGCATATCAGCAGCTGGAGTTGGATGCTGAATCCGAGCAGTACCTTACCATAAACACTCACAAGGGTCTGTTTAAGTACCATCGTTTGGCCTATGGTATGTCCACGGCACCTTCAATTTTCCAACACACAATGGACCAAATCCTACAGGGACTTCAAAATGTAGTGTGTTTTATGGATGATATTCTGGTCTCTGCGCCATCTCCTGAGGAACATCTGGAAGCCCTGGACAAAGTGCTGTCACGACTACAGCAACATGGAATAAGAGTGAAGAAATCAAAATGTGAATTCCTCTGTAAGTCTGTGGAATACTTGGGATTCAAGATTGATGAAAAAGGAGTGCATCCAACAGAGAGCAAGGTGGAAGCGATCATGAAGGCCCCTGCTCCAACTAATGTCTCAGAATTACGTTCCTTTCTGGGACTTCTGAACTACTATGGGAAGTTTGTAGCAAATCTTTCCACACTGTTGCACCCACTCCACCGATTGTTGCAGGCCAATGTAAATTGGCAATGGTCTTTGCAGTGTGCTCAAGCTTTTAACGCCTGTAAACAGCACCTGTTGTCAAGCAAGTGGTTAGCTCACTATGATCCCAAAAAGCCATTAAGACTCGCCTGTGACGCCTCTCCCTATGGTGTTGGAGCAGTTATCTCACATGTGCTACCTTCAGGGGAAGAACACCCCATTGCGTTTGCATCAAGGACTCTGACAGCAAGTGAAAAAAACTATGCGCAGATTGAGAAAGGGGCTCTGAGCATAGTCTTTGGTGTGAAAAAGTTTCACAAATATCTGTATGGCCGCAAATTCCATCTGCTAACTGATCATAAACCCCTCCTTGCAATCCTAGGCCCCAAGTCTGCCATTCCAACATTAGCTGCCCTCCATATGCAACGGTGGGCTTTGACCTTGTTGGCCTATGATTATGAAATCGAGTACAGACGCTCTTCTGATCATGCAAACGTGGATGCGTTGTCCAGATTACCGTGTGAGACAATCTCTACGGGGGGAGAGGGAATGGTGTTTCAGGTCTCACACCTAGATGAATTGCCCATCTGTGCAAGAGATATTTCCACTGAAACTAGGAGAAATCCCTTGCTATCAAAAGTGTTGGACCTAACTTTGTCCGGATGGCCCAATCATGTCACGGATGAGCACTTGAAACCGTTCTTTGTAAGAAAAGACCAGCTCTCAACAGACCAGGGCTGTATCCTGTGGGGCTCAAGAGTGATCATTCTTCTGAAGTATAGGGAGAGACTGTTGTCTGAGCTGCATGAGGGTCACCCAGGCATAATAAGAATGAAAGCATTGGCAAGAGGATACCTCTGGTGGCCAGGTCTCGACCAAGACATTCAGAACTTTGTAAGTAAGTGCGCTCCATGTGAGTTGGGACGAAACCAACCACCCTGTGCTCCTCTTCACCCTTGGTCTTGGACGACAACACCCTGGGAGCGCATTCACGTAGACTACACTGAAATAGACAAGCAACACTTCTTAGTGGTTGTGGATGTTCATTCAAGATGGGTGGAAATCTTTCCTACTCAGCTGACCAATGCAGAGACTATAAACCTCTTGCGTCATCTCTGGGCTGCCTATGGATTCCCAAAGGAGCTGGTATCGGACAATGGCCCACCATTCACCTCTAGGGAGTTCGAGGAGTCCCTAAGGTATAATGGTGTGCGTCACATTCTGTCTCCTCCATATCATCCAGCCACAAACGGTCAAGCTGAGCGAGTGGTACAAACCTTCAAAAAAGCATGGGAAAGGTTACGAGCACAATCTGTAGCACCTCATCTTCGCCTGGTTCGTTTTCTGTTGACCTACCGCAACACTCCCCATACAGTAACAGAGCGAACACCTGCTGAACTGTTTCTGAAAAGACAGCCTCGTATCCGTCTCACACTGCTAAAACCAGATACTTTGGCTGTTGTTCTCAAACATCAAGCACAGCAGAAAAATGCTCATGACACACCTTCCAGGAAGCTCAGATCTTTTGAGGTTGGCCAGAAGGTCATGGTGCGGAACTGTCGAGACTAAAATCGTGCCTGGCTTCCAGGGGTCATCTTGTTCAAGCATGGACCTCTCACATACCAAGTGCAAGTCGGAGATCGTAGTGTGAAGGTACGTGTGGATCATCTGCTTTCATCTAATGTACAGGACAGAATGGATGCTATGGGCAGTACCATGGCCAGTGATTAAATACTGTTAAAATAGTTAATAACAGGTTAATATTTAATTACTGTATATATATTTGGTGTTTCTCCCCTCATTTTTTTATATTTATTATTTTTTTCACATTGATTTAAATGCTTATTTTTGTTTATTAAAACAAAAGCTTTGCAGTTTAACAAATTGCTGTGGAAAAATCATCTTTATTAATGATGTTGTTACAACACTGTGGCCAGAAGTAATAGTCTCATACATTTTCAACTAAATTAGGAGATTTTGGAAGGAGAAGAAGGATTTTAAAGAAAAAAGAAAGACTTCTTACATAAATCATGAACTTAATGAACCAGTGTTAGATTCTATTGAAATGAGGACTTGCGCATTTAATCTGGAAACGGTATAGAAGATACTTTTGAGGAGGAATCTCTTAACTGTGGTAATCAGAGTCAACCCATGAGTGATTGAGTTATGCACTGGAAGGGTAAATAATTATGGTATTTTCATATTATGGGCTGTATGATACAAATGTTAAGCCTAATGCAGAATGTAATTACATGTGATGGCTCGTGTCATTAACAATATAATGATATACAGATGCAGGACAGTCAGAAGTATAATATCTCTGCATCCTGTGTGTTTGACCATGTTAACATTAAAACAACATTGTTAAAATTTGAATTATCTGTGTAATTCTATTTTGTAACATTACAGTAAGTAATAAAATGTGTAGTTAAATGAACGAGTGCAGGGTATATATATTTGGCTTAAGAGTTAGTAGCAAACTCTTCCAGCAATTCCATTAACAAGCAAAGCAAATAATATCAAGCAAAGTAATAACAAATCTTTACATGGCTGTAAAAGGATCAATAAATTGTGCTTGCATAAAAACAAAACTGTACTCAAGGTTATTGCTTTCCAAGAATGCATTAATTCACAATACATCACAAAATGGTAACTATATACGGTAGGAGCTACTTTTACACATCAATGCAAATCACACAATTACGCCAAGTATTTGTTAGGATTGCATTGCAAACAACTTACAAGAAGTGAGTCACAGAGCTTAAACAATGATTTGGATCTAACATCCACTAACCCAATTCAGTTAATGATTATTATGCGTGCAAAACACTAACTAAAATAAATTACATATGTAAAATCCTCACGATATGTGTTGTTATTAGAATATAATGACATTATGTGCAAAATTCTGTGGAGAATAAAACTAGCCTTGAAAGGGAAAAACTTTTCCAATAAACTTCCTCAGCAACAATGTTACAGTTTTTAACAAATTTGGCCTCGGCATTATTTTTTGCACACCAATGGTATTTATTTTTAGCTGTAACACTCCCAGGGTAGTTGGTCAGTAGTCTTTCTCAAGATTATGTAAGAATTCTCTCCATTTTAGCCTGGCTACATGCTGTATGTCTAGAATCAGACTGTGTTGCCTGGCTAATGGCAAGTTTGTTTATAGGCCATTCTGTTTGCCAAGATAGCAGTTACATGTTATAACAACACAAACGACTGGATATGATTAGCAATCAGAATATGTCTGTGAAATTTGAGGAAATAGAAGATAGAATTGCACCAGAAGAATAATTAAAAATAACACACCTGTCACAAATATCTAGCAGTTACTGTACCTAAAAAGATATTTGAGATATACAGTATTCCCCTATATTAGAGATTGAAGTATTGCCTAGATATACTTACATGTACTATACCTCATTTTGGAACATACATTCAGAATTGAAACGAGAATGCCTTTAAAATTCCATTTAATTTCTTGAATTTGATATTTGAATGTAAAGAAGAATTCAAATGAGTGCAATTCAAAGAAATCCATATAACTGTAATTTTCAATGCCATGGATGGATGGCATCCATTTTATGGATGGAATTTTATTTCAAATTCCAATTACCCAACCCCATTTACTTAACCAAAAGAACATACAGTAGTTTAGACTTACCAAGAGTTCATAGCCGCAGACAGTTTTTGTAATTTCCCCTAATTTTACTCAATAATCAAGTTGTAAATACAAATTTACTGTGCACACAACTGTCACCTCTCTATAAAGGTAAAAAAGGTTTCATCATTCAACATGGTCTAATAAAGCCATAAAATAACCTATTTCCAAAGATACGGCTATGAAAAAAGGGTCATAACTATCCATCACATTCGCAGTCAGTCATGAATTATTAGCATTATTTGTTATACTCATATATAAAGATGATGCACTATATTGCCTAACTGTTACTAAACTGTTTCAGATTCTCAATTTAAAACAATTGTGATGATAATGTGTTACACTCTGTACTGCAAGCTGAACCGCTATTTCCTGTTTTATAACTCACTGAGACTCACTCTGACATGTAAAACTGAGCCAAAGATTCTTCATTAATAAATTCATGTTGTATTTACCTGATGAATCCAACCATCCCTTTGAATCTGCACTAACGGCATCGGAGCCCTTTTGAGCCGTGCGCTGTGACAGTTGAAAGGAAATGCGCTTTCAAAGGCATCTGGATCCAGCGATCAGCGTTTACCGCTGCAGAATGACACTAACTCCCAGCAGATGGCTCTAATTATTTATTGCTCTGAGCTCAAGCCGAGATTCATAAAATGATAAAAAGTTGCTGCTCTAGGTCCAAACCTTTAAGTCAAAAAATAAAAAGCACAAACAATCTCACATCTGGACCCATCACATCTAAAATAGCATTTTATAAAAGACGCTGTACAGCCCTTTTTTGACTATCCACTCTAATATTAGCTCACACACAATCCCACATAGACTGTTTAAACACTTATAGCTTCCAAATACATTTTTATTGCTAGATCAAGAGGTCAGTGGTAAAGTAATGCAATGCAGCCTCTTAGCTTTCAGCTCATACTAAAAATGATAGGAATTTTGCGAGCTCTTGCTGATTAATGAGGACATTATCAAGGTCAGTCTCGGATCTGGCAGCAGGAGAGTGCAGTGAGAGCCCAGACACAGAGCTGTCAGCTTTAGTGCAGTCAGTGTGCGTGTGATAGCATCGTTAGCTTGACCACCTGCTGCTCAGGAACACATCCGCAACAGGTTGTTTCCATAAAGAGTGGGGCTTGAAATCGACACGGAGTGGGCCAAAGCACAGTGGTAATTTGTTAAGACTTGCCCGTGGAGCACATAGGCCTAGAATATTATGTGTGCTATATTTGCTAAATGTCAGGGTGCAAAGGCTTGGCTTTAAGAGTCACAGTATTAAAGGGGTGGTTCATTCAAAACTGAAAATCCTCTGATCGATTACTCACTCCCAAATCGTCCAAATTATATGTTTAATGTTATTGATCTTATTCTGAATGATTTCCATACATATGTTTCATTTTGTTTTAAATGGTTTTGACCTTGACCTTGATTTCTAATCAAAATGTCATAACTCAATCCTCCAGTGTTTATTTTTTTTTATGGGGGGGGGGTTCTCGATATAAAAGAAAATATTAGAGTTTTTATGAAATTAATGGGAACTAAAACTTATTTGGTTACCAAAAGTTCCTCAAAAAAACCCTCACAAAAACACATACAGGTTTGGAACAACATGAGGGTGAGTAAATGATGACAAAAAATAATGTTCCCCTATAATGCTATTTAAAAAGTTACTAATTCTGTTTTGGATGTATCCTACAATACTTTACACGCATCCAAGGTCAAAAAACCCTTTAATTTGTTCAGTCTCTCAAAACCCCTCCTTTCAGCGAGCCTACTCTGCTCTGATTGGTCAGGCGGCACAGTCAGTTGTAATTGGTCTATGGCTTACAGTGCATGTCGGAAACAAAATGGCTATTACCATATCTGAATTTCAGCCCAGGAGGCTTCCTCAGCACTTGATGCACAGTGATACGAAAAGAGCAAGTTCTCATCCTTTTGAAGTGCATGCAAAGTGAATTCACAGCACTGAAAACAGTGTCTTCTCGACATGTCGACAACACAAACTGAACTTTTCTAGGCCTCAGCAACAACTACAGTGTTTGAGGGCGGTTCAAAGTAGACGTTGTTAGCGGGCAGCCAATGAAAACCATAGTTCCCTTTCGAGAGGTCTCTCCTATTGCGTAAGTAGCTTACGCTATGGGAAAACTCCTTTTCTCGAGAATATTGAAGTCTTTATGTAAAACGCATTGCAGCTGCACAGCTGACAGCAATGAACGAAGGAACTCGGTCATTGGCTGTGCTGCGGCAACTTGCTCGAACCAATGACGGGGCGACTCTGAATGCGCGACCAATGAGCGCGCTTCGCGCCCGCGCGCGTCAGAGCCCGCCAAGATGGGCGTGGCCAAGCTATATATTGGGCGCCCCGTCATGAGAGTTCTTTAGATTTAATCTCCTTCAGCGAACACCTTCTTCGCTGGATCCTCCGGATTATTGGAAGCCTTCGCCGCCGTGGAAAAGCATACCAGCGGGATTGCTACGAGGACGTCGGCACCTTCAGCCGCCTTCAAGCACCTCCTACTGAGCCATCCGGCACGCCATATATGCAAGTATTTTACATCTGTCCGCCCCGCGACATTTGTGAAAGAGCAATTTTCCAATAAGGCGTTGTTTCAAATGCCTTCCTGCGCGTCGTGCAGAGACCTTCTCCCGGACGGGGATCGTCACATCATCTGCGCTCGCTGCCTGGGCCGTGACCACGCAGAAGCTGCATTGACCAAGGGCGGATGCCCGGAATGTGATGACCTGGGTCTCTCCGCACTACGGGCTCGCCTCGCCGCTTTCGCCGTGAGCGAGCCCATCGCCACCCCTCTGTTTGAGCCGCGCACTAAGAAAAAGCGCCGCTCACAGAGGCTTCCTGAACCTGAGCTTAGTGACGTCACGCCGAGCCAGTCTCCGCGTGCTTCACCGCCGCTCTTGCCTTCCCCACCGCCGGTTCAGTTCACCCAGCCGGACCCACACCCCTCTAGCAGAGCGGTGGGCCTTGTGACTTTCGGCGCGTCCGAGGACGACGGGGGAATGGACGACAGCTTGTCCATCGACGCTGCATCGGACGACTGGCCGGGCTCCACTCTCGACCCCGCCCCGTCGACGCTAGCTAGCACGAGCGGGGGCTCCACTATGGATACTGAGATTATCCGTGTCCTCTCTAAGGCCGAAGAACCAACCCGGAGCCGACTGGATGAGTGGTTTCTGCAGGGGCGCCAGCAGGCCCCTCGGCAAAGGCCTTCTCCCTTCTTCCCGGAAGTTCACGACGAACTCACCAAGTCGTGGAAAGCCCCCCACTCTGCGCGCCTAAAGCCTTCTTTTTCTTCTTCGCTCTCCTCAGTGGACGGCGCGAAGGAAAGAGGCTACGAGGGAACGCCGCCCCTCGAGGAGGCCGTGGCCAATCATCTCTGCCCGCCCTCCACCACCGGATGGAAAGCCAAAGCTTCCCACCCCTCGAAGCCCTGCCGCACTACCTCTGCTCTCGCCGGTCGCGCCTACGCCGCCGCCGGCCAAGCTGCATCAGCGCTTCACTCAATGGCGGTACTTCAAGTGTTCCAAGCCAAGCTTCTCCGCTCTATGGACGAGTCTGGCCCCGAACCCGAAGCCTTCAGGGACTTATGCTGCGCGACTGATATAGCTCTGCGAGCCACGAAGGCCACCGCCCAGTCCATCGGCCGTGCTATGGCTAATTTGACTGTTCTCGAGCGCCATCTGTGGCTGACTCTGACTGAAATGAAGGACGCGGATAAGGCGCCATTTCTCGATGCGCCTATCTCCACCAGCGGGCTGTTTGGACCGGCGGTTAAAGGTTTCGCCGAACGCTTCACTGAGGCCCAGAACGCTTCACAAGCTATGCGTCATTTCCTGCCAAAGCGCTCCAGCTCATCGCAGAGCAGACAGAGACCGCCACAGCCGCAGCGGGCTAAAACAGCTCCCACCGCCTCTCAGCCCGCGCCTCAGGCTGACGCTCGACGCCGCTCGCGCTCTCACAACCGCAAGCCGCCTCCTGAGCGACGGGGTCCTCGGCCCAAGATTGTGCTGAACTCTGAGCCTCGAAAGCCGTCCTAGCCACAGAAATGAGAAGAGAGAGTGCGTGTCTCGCAAAAGCCGGACCACTCTCTCTGCAAAAGCTCAAACATTACCCAGTCCCCTTACAGGCGGCTGGATATGTCCATACAGCAGTCAATGGGCCAGTCACAGAGCTCGCTCACCTGCAAACAAACGCCGTTTTTACAGCGAAGCACAGAAAACACAAAAAGAGTATTTTTCTGCCTGCATCACTAAGGGTTCACATGTCCACAAAGTTTGCATTCCCAGATACTGTCAAAACAGTGCCAAATTCATTCCCAGCTCAGGCTGCGCTTCCCATGAATGTAGATCACGTGCCTACGGTCATGTACGCACCACTACACACAAGCACTGTTCACACAGTTATAAATTCATCCCCAGCAAAAGCGGGAAACATTATAAAAGTGATGCGTGTGCCTACCACTGTTTATGCACCCCCACTTATAAACACTGCCCTTACAGTGTCAAACACAACCTCAGCTCAGGCTGCGAGTTTTACAAACACAGCGCGTGCTGTTGTAATCACACACGCGCCCATTCACTCAGCTGCTCAGTGCGCGCCCGCGCCTCTGAGAGCTACGAGCTCAGGCGATTCGCTAGCCGGGTCCCTACGTCACAGCGGCCCGCCCCTAGCCTGTATTCAGCCCATATCTGTACACGCAGCGGCATGGGAAAACATTCCTGATATGCCGAAATGGGTATTGAATATAGTAAAGCACGGATACTCGCTCCAGTTCGCTCGCAGACCACCACGTTTTACGACTGTGGTCGAGACGAAAGTGAGAAAAGAGTGTTCACATGTTCTACGCACCGAGGTGCGCAAACTAATAGAAAAGGGCGCTGTGGAAACTGTTTCCCCCTCTCTGAGCGGGACAGGTTTTTACAGCCGCTATTTTCTCGTCCCGAAAAAGGATGGCGGTCTCCGCCCCATCCTAGATCTCAGACACCTGAACAAAGCACTAATGATTCGCTCGTTCAGAATGTTAACAACCAAGCATATCCTCGCGCAAGTGCGCCCAGGAGATTGGTTTCTCTCAGTGGATCTGAAAGATGCTTACTTTCACATTCCAATAGCGCCTCATCACAGGCCGTTTCTGAGATTCGCTTTCGAGGGACAGTCATACCAGTACACAGTACTCCCGTTCGGCCTGTCCCTGGCTCCCCGTACATTCACGAAATGTATGGATGCAGCACTTTCCCCCCTAAGACGAAGGGGAGTGCGAATACTGAATTATCTCGACGATTGGCTGGTTCTAGCACAATCAGAGAGTCAGCTAATAACACACAGATCTTGGATTATCAGCCATTTAGAATGCCTGGGTCTAAGAATCAATTTTGCAAAAAGCATACTATCTCCCAGCCAGAGAATTTCTTTCCTGGGAATAGTTCTAGACTCGATGAAAATGACAGCTCGTCTCTCATCGGAGCGCGCGCTCACCATCCGGCGCCTTGCAACATCATTCAGAGCGGGCGCGCGCGCCCCGTCAAACGGTTTCAGAGGATGCTCGGTCTCATGGCCTCAGCATCGGCCGTACTCCAGCTAGGATTGTTGCATATGCGCCCTCTCCAACGCTGGCTCAAGAGCCGCGTCCCTACTCACGCGTGGCGTTCGGGCCACTTTTTAATCAGAGCGAACCACGGCTGTATAAAAGCCCTGACGCACTGGAAAGCCGCCGACTGGTACCAGTCAGGCGTGAGTCTGGGTGTGAACACAAGGAGAAAGATGATAACGACAGATGCCTCCAAAATAGGTTGGGGGGCCCTTTACGAGGGCAGGCCTGTCTCCGGCTTTTGGTCAAACCCGGAGAAGCGCCTACACATAAACTGTCTGGAAATGAAAGCGGTCGCTTTGGCTCTCAGAGCCCTGCTCCCACATCTAAAAAACGAACACGTCCTGGTCCGAACGGACAACATGATGGTAGTGTCGTACATAAATCGCCAGGGTGGACTCAGGTCGAGCTCCATGCATTCAATGGCCAGGAGACTCATTTTATGGTCCCAGCACAACTTGCGCTCGCTGAGAGCAGCGCATGTGCCAGGCGCCCTGAACCAGGGGGCAGACATGCTATCCAGAGACAAGATTCTCCCAGGAGAATGGGCTCTCAACGCTCTGACGATTCAGTGGTTATGGAAAACCTTTGGCAAAGCGGAGATCGACCTCTTCGCCTCCAAGGAGAACGCGCACTGCTCTCTTTTCTTCACGAAAAGCACGGACGCGCTCGCCCAGAGCTGGCCAAGCCGCCCCTTATATGCCTTTCCCCCGATCGCGATGCTGCCACAGGTCATCAGTCGGGTCAGAGAGGAGGGAAACGCAGTGCTGCTGATAGCCCCACTCTGGAAGAACCAAACATGGTTTCCAGATCTGATGCAAATGCAATCTGCACCACGGCCGATTCCACTGAGGCCAGACCTCCTCAGTCAGGCCAGCGGGATGATATTTCATCCCCGCCCCGATCTGTGGGCCCTTCATGCATGGCCCCCCAACGGGTTCCCAGGAACCTCGCGAGCGAAGCACTAAAAACCATCGCTGAGGCGCGGGCGCCCTCCACGAGACGCTTATATGCCCAGAAATGGAAAGTGTTCAGTGACTGGTGTAATACCAAGGGCCTGAACCCTGTAACATGCGAGATTACGAGTGTACTCGTTTTCCTACAAGGGCTTCTGGAGGCGGGCCGCACCCCCTCCACGCTCAAAGTATATGTGGCTGCCATCACAGCGTCACACGACCTTGTAATGGAACGTCCATTGGGAAGAAACGACCTAATTATTCGTTTCCTAAGGGGCGCCAGGAGGATGAACCCTTCACGCCCCCCCTCAGTGCCGATCTGGGACCTAGCTACGGTCCTAGACGCTCTTAAAGGGCCCCCGTTCGAACCACTCCGAACCGTGCACCTTAAACAGCTCTCGCTCAAGACGGCGCTCTTGCTGGCACTCGCCTCGGTCAAGAGAGTGGGCGACCTGCACGCGCTTTCAACAAGCGCTGCCTGCCTAGAATTCGGACCTAACGACTGCAGGGTCGTCCTTAGACCGAAACATGGGTATATTCCTAAAGTGCTCACCACTCCCTTCAGAGCACAGGTTATCTCCCTAACTGCGCTTTCGTCTCCAGCAGACGAACACAACGCTAATCTTCTCTGCCCCGTTAGGGCTCTCAGAGTGTATTTGGAGCGTTCTGCCCTATTCAGACAGACAGAACAACTGTTTGTATGCTTTGGCGGCCGTACGAAAGGTTCCGCCGTTTCAAAGCAGAGAATCTCTCACTGGATAGTCGAAGCTATAGCGCTGGCTTATGAAGCTAAGGGACTTCAATGCCCCTGGGGAGTCAAAGCACACTCCACCAGGAGTGTGGCTTCTTCCTGGGCATGGTCGAGCGGGATACCGATCGAGGATATTTGTGCGGCGGCAGGCTGGGCCTCACCGTCCACATTTATCAGATTCTACAACCTACAGGTCCCGACATTGCATTCCAATGTGCTATCAGCATAATGCTAGTTGAACTGCGAGTTCGTATCTAGATTATGTATGTGCTTGTGTCACACTGAGCGCCTTCTAGCCGCTCTGTATTTTTTCCCACATATAAAGCTCGCCTCTGCCGGCTAGTTGGATGATAACTTTGCTTTTTAGCTCAGGCACCTGCCTCTGGCTATCATAAGGCGAAGTTCAGCACGCACGGCGTTTTGCATGGTGTTCCCATAGCGTAAGCTACTTACGCAATAGGAGAGACCTCTCGAAAGGGAACGACTCGGTTACTAACGTAACCTCGGTTCCCTGAGAGGAGGGAACGAGTATTGCGTAAGCTGCTGTGCTTGTGCTTGGTTAGTTCGCTTCAGTCGTTTTAACCTAAAGAACTCTCATGACGGGGCGCCCAATATATAGCTTGGCCACGCCCATCTTGGCGGGCTCTGACGCGCGCGGGCGCGAAGCGCGCTCATTGGTCGCGCATTCAGAGTCGCCCCGTCATTGGTTCGAACAAGTTGCCGCAGCACAGCCAATGACCGAGTTCCTTCGTTCATTGCTGTCAGCTGTGCAGCTGCAATGCGTTTTACATAAAGACTTCAATATTCTCGAGAAAAGGAGTTTTCCCAAAGCGTAAGCTACTTACGCAATACTCGTTCCCTCCTCTCAGGGAACCGAGGTTACGTTAGTAACCGAGTCGTTTGGCATTATGCAAATTTGTTACACACAGTAGGTATGTAACAGGAAGTGAGACTGGAATTGCTGATGACTCAGAATCAATTATTTCTTTTAGGAGACAATAACTTTATTTGTTGTGCACTTCGATCTTTAAAACTTTGCTGACATTTTACCTTCACAAACAGCTATAATACACACAGCAAAAATATTAAAAAGCACAGGTGCACTTAATTTTTGGGTGAACTATCTCTACACTACATTTTTGGCCTGTAATTGCAGTTTAAAATGAAAGTCTCCCTTTATTTATTGCTATTCATCTAAGAGCCATGATACAGCAAAACAAGAGCATTATAAGGTGTGTTTATCCAGAATGAGCCATAGCCGGGTCCGGACGGAATCCGCAGACTTGTTTCTTATTTTCAATGTTGATTTGTAATGAAAATCAGTTGATGGTTTGGATGGAGTAAAACACAGTAAATGTGTCAAAAATATAATGAATTTGGCCAAAATATTTAATAAATTAACACAAGGGACGTGGGATGTGGAGATCTGCAGAGATTTCTGCAGAATATTTTGTGAAGGTACACACACACACACACACACACACACACACACCATGCAACAGGTGATGGACAGCAGAGACAAAATCTTATAAAAAAATCTTATGATATTCATGTAAAAATCTGCTTGGCTGACCAGTGTTTCTAACCATATATATCCCAAGGGTAAAAATTGATTTTCCTATCAAACCACAGTGGCGATACACTCATTGACTCACTATTTACACACACCTACAAATTACACACAAATCACTCTCATAAATTATCAGTTTTGTCAACATACAGATGGAAACCCAAGAAGGCGCTTGTGATGGCGTTTTA